>CM041628.1:38935298-38961128 GCA_023333625.1 Bothriochloa decipiens | reverse complement strand
GAGCGCGGCTCGGCCTCGCGGGCGCGCCGCCGCGGGCGAGCGCGGCGTGCCGCCGCGGGCGAGCCTGCCGCCGTGGGCGAGCACGCCGTCGGGGCTCGCGGCCAGCGTCGGGCAGTAACCTTTTTTCTTTTTTTTTATTTTTTCTTTTGCTCCATAAGAAAAAAAAAGTTTCAGTGGCTGACAAATGAGGCCCACACGAGGGTAAAATGGTCATATTTGACACCGTTAGCAGCTCAAATGGACGAAATGCTATGGAGGAAAAAACAAAGATGATGTTGGTCACACAGGTCGGAATCAACTTTTCAGTGACATGAAGGCTTGATCGATCTTTTCTAATAGCACGTAGGGAAAAGCCCCTAAAAAGAAGGATGAGCAGATCAGACTGACTTGAGAGTCCACGGAGTGCCACAAATCAGACGTGTCCCCTTGTTCAGGGTGCTCTCTGCTTGCACGAGCTGCTCGTGTGCCAGTGCCAACTGTGGATTATCCAGAACTGTAGATTAATTTGCGCCGTTGAGATTGCCACCGGCTCTCAATCAATGGCTCGTTGGCTTTGACAGACAAAATGCATCTAGCACTACTATTTGATACACAAATCTACGGTTTTTGTGCGTTGAAAAAAAAAAATGGTCATCCAGCGACGGTGTAAACAAACACATTGGAGCAGTGCACACAACGAAATTCAGTCAAATGCGTTGTGCTTCTAGTAGTATTAAAATAGTGGAATGGTACAGAGATGTCAAGCAGGGAAGACGAATGATATATAGCACACGGATTGCTTCAGACGGCGTGCATCGTGCAAGGGGGCAAGAATCCTACCATCTGCAAGGACTGAAGGGCATCGACGAGCATGGCGGCGGCGGCGGAGGTGGTGGTGACGGCGGCGGCGGCGGGTGAAATGGCTCGCTACCACCCCGTGGAGCTGACGAGCGGGGCGGCGGTGGCGGTGGATGAAATGGCTTGCTACGAGTCCGTGGAGTTGACGAGCGGGGCGGCGGCGGAGCTGCAGGTACCCTCAGGCCAAGGGGCCTCAGCGGCGGCACCGGAGCTTCTCGACGGTGACCAGAAGAACCTGGCGGCAGCGGTTGCTGTGACAGCACAGGTGATGTGTGGCAAGCCGGAGCCAGTCCCTGCCTCTGCTTGGTCTTGGTCATGGTGCACCTCAGCTCGGCAGTCGATGAGACCCAAGCGAGTGCTAGGATCACCAGAGCTCGGGCAACAAGACGATACGAGTGTGTCATCTCTCTGCAATGTGTAATGTGTTGTACTCTGTCGAGCTTCTGATGGCCTCACTAGCTATATCCATATCCTGAAATTACCAGAGGAGACCGTCGGCTCGAATTGGTTTTGGATTGTGGAAGTGTGACAAAATCGACCGACCGCTCTTCTCATGGTGGCCCACCCACGAGGCCACTGCCCATGAGGGTGCTCTGAATGAGGCGTTTAATAACTGGTACGGTACGCATGCCATGACTGATTCCTGTCCTTCTCGTGTTGTTGTCGTGCTAACAGCTCTGGGCCTGGTTTAGATGCATCTTAAATTTTAATTTTTTCATTCTTTTTTCATCACATTAATGTTTAGTCATTTGTATAAAATATTAAATATAGATATAAAAAATAATTAATTATACAGTTTGATTATAAATCACGAGATGAATCTTTTAAACCTATTTTATCTATGATTGGATAATAATTATTAAATACAAACGAAATAGCTACCGTAAACTTTGGCATATAAACGAGGCCCTGGTCTGTGAAGTGAATGCATGCGCCTACCGTTTCACGCAGCTGTAGAGCGCTGGCACGTTTGTTCTTTTTATTTGAAAATCTCAGCGGAATCATACTCGTTGTACTTTTTCATTTGTCAAATCTTAAGCAGAGCCCTGCTTGAGATTGGCACACCACACACACACACCACACGCCGACAGCCGACAAACACCAGCGTCTCCGCTGCGACCTACTCTTCTGTCCCATAATTCTCAAAACAAGTATCATTTTAGGTTTTCGTGCTACAAATTTAATTTAAATTATATAAAATATATGTAATATTTATATTTTAAATAAATTTGTTAAAAGGCTAGACGATTTTTTTTTCTAATAATACTAATTAATGACAATAAATATTTATATATTTTAATATATAATTATCAATAGATATTTCTCGGAAGGTGGAAATAACACTATTCTGTTCTGGGATGGAAGTAGTACGACTACGTGCACGGCGGCGGCGCCAACGGCATCGGATAAGTCACTAGACGCGCGGGCCGCGGCTAGGGCGGAGCCGATGTGGTCCTCTGCACACCATTATATTCCAGCACTGGAGCTTCTCTACGCTGATCTCGGTGACCGGTGCATGCCGACGGGGGGTGGCGACGACACGGACGGAAGCGGCACCTGGCATGGTGGAGCCTGCTGCCCCTGAAGCTGATGCTGACCTGATCCCATCGCGTCGGCGACATCGTAGCGCCTGGCGGGGCCCCGAGAGCTCCGGCGACAAGCCGAGGACCGGAAAGTGCCATTGGTGAATGGTGATGCTTTGAGCTTCTCACGGGAATGGCTCGATGGCATCGATGCGCTCGACCAACTTACTGTATATTGGAAGAAGTAAACCAGACTTCCCGGACTGGCTCGCGCTCCGGAAAAGTGTGGCAAATTCGGTGAATGACCTGCTCGCTGGTACGGCATTGACATGTAACTACAGTCTTGTGGTGGTGCATGAATCTGGTTCAGTGATTCTGCTTGCCATCCTGCTGCTGCTCTGTCTGGTGGCTGGTGCTTCAGGCGAGCCGCTCCACGGTAGGGCAATGGATTCATTTGGCACACCACACCACACCACACCAGACATAGTTTATGCACGGTCCACGTTGCTGTTCAATGTGTCGTAACTTCCTGTGGCGGACCACCTCGATCCTTGCTGCCGACAACCTCTTGGATGGGTCCACCGCCACGCACGCTGCTGACATCGGCGGCCGCGTCCGACGTCCATATCCATACTCCGACTCCGTGGTAGCGTTGTTACGGCAACTCGAGCACAGCAAGCCCCGAGCCAGGCAGTATAGGACGAACAACAAACATTATCGCGTATGTGCATACCTCTCGGAAAGTGCAAATCGGTTGAATTCTGCACAAAATTTGAAAACGAAAACTTTGCACATGCAGACTGCAGAGCCCAACAGCCCACAGCCCACAGCCAGCTATATATGTACATCCGCCAACGCACGCACAACGTACGTACCGCTACTTGTCCTGTTTAGCTTGTCGATCGGCTCACGGCAGGGTCGTCACGCCACGGCTCCTCGTTCTGCAGCGCCGCCGACGTCGCCGTTGCCGGCTGCTGACGGGCGAGCGGGGGGGCGGCGGTCGGAAGCGCCGCCTGTCATGAACAGGCCTGTTCGGTTTTGGCCGCCCGACGCCTGAGCCGCCTCCACCGCCGTGCTTCCCCCGCGGCCGGCCGTGCGACTTCTTGTGTCCCACGACCAACAACTCGTCAACACTGTGGTCGTCGTGGAAGCCGCCGCCGGAGCTGGTGACGGAGCCTGTGGCAGCCTCGCGGCGCAAGCCCGAGTGAGCCAGGCGGCTGTAGACGATGAGCGCGGCGAGCCCTGCGGCCACTGCGAGGGCGACGAGGAGCGTGCGAGGTCGTCGGGGGAGCCCCGTCGTTCCTCTCATTTCTTTGTGGCTTCTGCTTATGCTTCTCGGGCTCCAAATCTGCGTGCTGTTCCGTTCATGCCACGATGAGCGTGGGATCCCAGCTTGCCGAGTGCAGCCTGCCAGCAGAACTGGGCCGCGCACCTTGTGCTTGGCCACTTCTGGTGACAGACATGGAGCTGGTGGTGGACTGGCGAGGCGTCAGTCGAGGGTGGCTGAGCGAAGCAAGCAAGCAGGTGCCGTTTCCGTAGAACGACGGCGAGAAATGTTGGCACGGTGGAGGCGTTGCCGTAAAGCTACCAACCAAAACGAACGAAACCAAAAAAGGCGGTCCGGAAAAGCCCGCCGTCCACGGTCTACCTTTTGCCTGTTGTGTTCCGTGGCTGGCCCCGGCGCGGCACCGTCTCCCCTGGCCGGCCGGCCGGGCCCCGTCCACTTTCGTGTCATGTGCTCAATTTTTCTTCTCTTCCAATCCTACTGACAGCGGTGGACAGCGGTGGGATCACTGGAAAAGGTAAAGCAATATACGCGATGGGTGACATGGACTCCTTGACAACCTTTGGGCTTCGCCAGCAAAGCAAATTTGCCATAGGCGTATGAGATTGTATTATATATATATATATATATAATATGACACTAATTAGCTCTCTTTTCTTTAAGCCTACCACAAGCGCTCAGCTGTATGGAGATTTAGGCTGCAATGCAATTTTTTTTTTAAAAAAAAAGGAGAATTCGAACTTACAGCTCCTCCACCTTCGCTCGATGGATACATGGAAAATGAAATCGCAACAAAACATGATCCATCAACGATAAACCGAAAGAGAAAAGAAAAAGAAATGTGATTCTCTATGGTGTCGTCCGGTGTCCCCAGCCCAGGTGGGCAAATTATTCCGCGTTGGCACGGCTGCCCTCCCGCAACTTTCCAGTGCGGCACCGGCCTCCTTTACATCTCATTCCCGCCGCCGCCGCCACCACCTCCACCACCGTTGCCAGTTGCCACCCCAGCACGCTCTCGCCGTCGCCACGCCCTATATCTCGCGCCCCTCGCCTCCCACTCTTTCTCCACCCGCCCGCTCGCGCTCGCCTCCCTGCTACGCTTCGTGCCGCCGCCGCAACCTCCTCCTCCCCATTCCGTTCCAGGTGAGCGAATCCAGGGCCCCTTGCCGTACTTCCTTAATGCTGCTGTTTCTTGTTGCTGCCGACTTGCCGAGGATGTGTAGAGGACTGGAGGCTGGGTGATAGGTTGCAGTGGGGGGTTCGCTGGTTGTATTAGGCGCTGGATCCGTAGTACTAGGAGTAAGGTTCGCCATAGTTGCTCTTGTTGACCTGTGGATGCTTTGATCCCGTGTTTATTTCAAGGTTGCTACTAGTATCACACTAGATCTCTAGTAAATTTTCGGTATAATAAGCTTATGCTAATGGATGTATAGTTTTTCTATGCAAGTGAACACTGCAGGGCTCCTTGTGATTAGAATTTAAAGGAAATTTGCGATCTAGTCGTTTAATGGCCACGAAAATGTCCATTTGAAACTTCTGAAACTATGGCCTTGTTTTTTTTATTTATTGGTTTTGTAATTCCATCTGGTTATTGAAATTTTTGGCAAACGTTGTTCCTCTGCAAAGCAGTTTAGGCTTATTGTCAAATGTTGCTTCAGGATTTCTCAAATGATAAAAAATATTATATGACTCATGTCCATAAATCATGGAGATGGAATTCTTTCCACCCAAAAGGGGAAGGGTCATGAAGTTTGTGTATTGGACATCGACGCGCCTGTGCTGGATTCCTTGAGCTGTCTGTTGTCAGGTGCATCGAATGCCTTCTGATCAGAAAATGCTAGATTCTTCAGATCGTTAGTTGTGAGGAATCATATGGCCTTGATTGCAAGTGCTGGCTGCAGCAGCACTCGCCAGCCACCGCCGCTGTCGTAGTGGTGCAGCCGAGAAGAGCAACTTTGTTTTCGGTTGTGAGGAAATCACAACTTTGTTTTCAGTAATTGACCATGTGTCTAAATCTTCAGGGACCGGTGTCATTCCTTTCCTTGTGCTATTGCACAAACCGTTTGCATGTGTTGGAGTTTAGATGCTCCAGAGTCCAGATCAGCCTAATTTTTTTAATATTTACAAATTGTTTATTATAGCTAGAAAATTATAAATTAATAATTTAATTGCACAAAGGGTTTTATTCTTGTAAGGGGTCTGATTACACTTAATGTTTTTCTTGATTTCTCAGTGTTACTATTGCTTGTCTTTTTGGTTTCGTGTTTGATAAATATTAGTATTCAATGGGAATATAATAGCCTCTTTTTCTGAGTCAATAGATAACAGCCTGTGACTCATACTTAAGTAATTAGTGCATATTTTTCTCGAATTCGCAAAAGACTTGCGCATCTTTGCATTTAAGTAGAAGAGTTCCTTACAACCGCGCTTTCGCGCGTTTTTAGAGCGAAGGTATTATATGAAGCACTACTCCCGCATCTTACATCATAAGCGGATTACTCACTAAATCGACAACCTAATCCGCGCGCACCGGCTTCGATCCATAGATCGGTGGTGGCGCTCAAACGCGTCCGCCGTGTCGCCCGCGTCGTCTGCGTGATCACCGTGATATTAGTCTACAATCTTGGTAAATGCTTCTCCTGATAAATTGTTTTCATTCATGCAGATTGCAGCTCATTTAACATAAATGGCTGAAGAGGACATTCAGCCCCTAGTCTGTGACAATGGAACTGGAATGGTCAAGGTAATTGTGGTCAATGGGCATCATATTCTCTGCTGATTCCTTATTTTTTCCAGACAGCTTTTATAATTTGATTTTCACCTTTTCAGTCAATGTTAAACATTTTTCTCATCTCTTATAGGCTGGCTTTGCTGGAGATGATGCTCCCCGTGCTGTTTTCCCAAGTATAGTTGGTCGTCCACGCCACACTGGTGTCATGGTTGGGATGGGACAGAAGGATGCTTATGTTGGTGATGAGGCCCAATCCAAGAGGGGTATCCTGACTTTGAAGTACCCAATCGAGCATGGAATCGTAAGCAACTGGGATGACATGGAAAAGATCTGGCATCACACCTTCTACAATGAGCTTCGTGTGGCACCTGAAGAGCACCCAGTTCTTCTTACAGAGGCTCCTCTTAACCCTAAGGCTAACAGGGAAAAGATGACACAAATCATGTTTGAAACTTTCAGTTCTCCTGCTATGTATGTTGCTATACAAGCTGTTCTCTCCCTATATGCTAGTGGCCGTACCACTGGTAAGTGATGAAATAATCAGCATTCTATTCATGTGCATTCATTTTGCTGCTCTGGAATTTTAATCCAGTGGGAACAATTTGACCCATGGTGAAATGTGATATTTGCAGACAACAAATAGCTAAAACTGAACTGATTCAATAGAATCTTCTTCAAAAGAACACCTGAACCCGTTTCTTTTATCATACCTACATAAATATTTTCTTTTTGTTTCATTCAGTTGCTTATATTGGGATTTTGTTTTGGTTGACAGGTATCGTCCTGGATTCTGGAGATGGTGTCAGTCACACTGTCCCAATCTATGAAGGCTATGCCCTCCCACATGCCATTCTTCGTCTCGATCTTGCTGGTAGGGACCTCACTGATTCCCTCATGAAGATCCTGACCGAGAGGGGCTACTCTTTCACAACCACTGCTGAGCGGGAAATTGTCCGTGACATCAAGGAAAAGCTTGCATATGTCGCACTCGACTATGAACAAGAACTGGAGACCGCCAAGAGCAGCTCATCAGTTGAGAAGAGCTATGAGCTGCCCGATGGGCAAGTGATCACCATAGGCGCAGAGCGCTTCAGATGCCCAGAGGTGCTCTTCCAGCCATCCTTCATCGGTATGGAAGCTCCAGGAATCCACGAGACGACCTACAACTCCATCATGAAGTGCGATGTCGATATCAGAAAGGACCTGTACGGCAACATCGTCCTCAGTGGTGGATCCACCATGTTCCCTGGCATCGCTGACCGCATGAGCAAGGAGATCACCGCACTCGCGCCAAGTAGCATGAAGATCAAGGTCGTTGCTCCGCCAGAGAGGAAGTACAGTGTCTGGATTGGAGGATCAATCCTTGCATCCCTGAGCACATTCCAGCAGGTAACACCAAGTTTTGCAACTCTTTCTCTGTATCCGCTATCTATGTTTATTTGTGAAGTTCTCACATGAGTTCTTCTTTTCCCTGTGTAGATGTGGATCTCAAGGGCTGAGTATGAGGAGTCTGGTCCAGCTATTGTCCACAGGAAGTGCTTCTAGACGTCACCTAGCCTTATTCTCTTCGTGGAAATATCTTTGTTTGATGACATATCTATGGTGGTTGCTCTGCTATAGCTCGCAGTTTTTGTGAATGCCATATATATATATATATATATCCTGTAAGTCTGTAACGTTGCGGAGTCAGCTGAGCATTGTATGAAGTATGTAGTTTGGTTTGATATATATATTGATTGGATTATTACTCGATTCTGTGGGTTCTTGGATGCTTGAAATGTGCATGATTCTTTTGATTTGACTTTGAGCGAAGTTCGACGTTGCAACATCGTTTTTGCTGCTGTAGATGTATTCATTCTCTGACTGACTTGGGCACTGGCGTGTTGCTTCTCCAATTCACAGGCCCTTGTGTACCTGGGGATCTCGCAGCCAGCGCCCGGCGAGGCAGTGATGGATCGCCGTAGCTGATGAGGTGGGCACTGGGCGGCTCAGTTGCATCTCGCCGTGCTCTGCGACTCGTGCGTCGGCTGTTCCTCATCTTCTCTTACCTCCGGCAGAGATGTTGGAACTGGAATACCGCAGCCGTAGGCCCCACCTGCAGTTGAGCCTCGTTTACGCTATGGGCAGCCACCATTGAATTGTGATGCCGAAGCCTGAAAGGAATAGATGACTGAGTAAAACGCAACTCTGAAAGTTAGCAGATTGGGATGGGATTAGCAGCGCCACTCATCTAAAACCACATTTATGACTCTCATCAGCAGTTTTCACACGAGTCTTCGCGCGAATATACCTCATCTTTCAGCGGATCGGCAGCTGATCGAGTGATCGACCTTGGAGAAACTCGACCAGCTGCTCTGATGCGCTTAGATCAAGAGGATTCGAACGTCGCTGCAATCACAGCCGCCTTGACGACGTACTGAACTACTGCAATCATCAGCCGCCTGTTCGTCTCCCCCGTTATTCTCATTTCTATGATCCAATCCATCGTATTCATCGTTTCGTCCTGGATCTTTCTTTTACGTGTTGACTCTTGCATGCAGAAGGGCTAGCTCGGGAGCGTGAAGGTCTACTGAAGTACTTACTGATTCCCCCACTCCCCAACAAATCTTCAGCATGTCCAAGCCAAGATCACCCTTCTCTTTGCCCCTGTGTCGTCCCGCTGACACCTAGAGACGTTGAATCCTTACTCTCTCGCAAAGCAGGGCACACCAATGGGTTTCCTTCCAATCTACAGAATATTTCTGTGTTTTTGTTCGTCTAGCTTATTGCCTCTTCCTGTATCATCAGACAGCCGCCTTTTCCCAACAAACCTCTCACTGTTGGAAGCACACTCATCTCCGATGATGGCACTTTTGCCCTGGGTTTCTTCTCCCCGTCCAACTCGACCCAGAAACACTGCTACTATGTTGGTATATGGTACAACAACATTCCGAAGGACAACGTCGTGTGGATTGCCAATCGCGCAACACCAGTGACCAATCCTTCCTCTGCAACACTTGCCCTGACAAATACATCAAATCTTGTTCTGTCCAGTACCAGCGGCCAGACGCTTTGGACGGCAAACCTCAGCGCTGCACCGGAGACCACAGCTGGAGAAGCCACGCTTGAAAACACTGGGAATTTCCTCCTTCGGACATCAGAGGGCGTCGTCTTATGGCAAAGCTTCGATTACCCGGCCGACACTCTTCTCCCTGGCAAGAAACTTCGAGTCACCCACAGCAGACATGCACTGCAACGGCTGGTTTCTTGGAAGGGTCCCCAAGACCCAGCCCCGGGCAGCTTCTCCTACAGCGCAGATCCTGATGAGTTCCTGCAGCGCTTTATCTGGAATGGCTCGAGACCATACTGGAGAGGTCTGGTGTGGTATAACTACTTGACAGTAGGGCCATATATGGGAAGTATCAATTCCGCTATCTACTTCACAATAAGCAATTACGACGGTGAGATCTTTATGTCCTTTGGCATACCCAGTGGCTCCTCATCGTCAGCTGTCATCAAGCTCAAAATGGACTACTCAGGAAAGATAGATATCCTAAGCTGGAATACATTTTGGAGTGGGATGTCCTGGTGGTAGGGCCTAACCATGAATGCAGTACATGTGGATATTGTGGTCCGTTTGGGTACTGTGATAACACACAGCCTAATGCGACATGCAAGTGTCTCGACAGTTTTGACGAACCAATAAGCAACAAAGGCACGAGCAATGGAAGGTCCCCAGAAGGATGCCGCCGCAAGGAGACACTAAAATGTGGTGAAGAAAATACTAGTTTCCTAACTTTGACGGCCATGAAGATTCCTGACAAGTTCGTGTATGTCAAGAATAGAAGCTTTGACAAATGCACAGCGGAATGCGCTAGCAACTGCTCCTGCACAGGTTATGCTTATGCCAATATGAGCACCACAACTATCAACGGGGATGACACAAGGTGCCTATTATGGATGGGAGATTTGATCGACACAGAGAAGCACATTGGAGGAGAAAATCTTTACATTCGAGTAAACAGATCAAGGGGTATAATTTCTGCTTCTCTTTCTTTCTCTGCAGACACTGACAGCCGCCTCCATCCTTTTCCTCACTGCAGCACGCAAGGAGTAGCAAGGTCAGCGGTGCTGTCCATCCCTTGTACTGTAGCATCACTGTAGTCATGACATCAGCCATGTTAGAGTAGTGGGCTGATGTAAGCCATGTACTAGGAGTAGGTAGAGACTTGCATAAAGTATGCAATGCAATGAAAAAGGTAGCTCTTGCCACCAGTCTTCAGTTCACAGAGTGTGCTGTGTGTGTGTGCGGGAAGAGAGCTCGGCTCGTCTTCTTCTCTGGTTTAGAGAGGGGGTCGAGAGGGGGGGGGGGTCGAGCAGGTGCTGCTCGCCTCGAATCTGGTCGGCAGCCAACGCTGCTGGTCGGCGCCACTAGTCAGCACCTTCTCAAGTGGTCGGCAGTGGTCAGTGCTAGCTTCTAGCACCAACACATGGTATCGGAGTCGTACACATCGTGAGGCTTGACAGCCAGCTATGGCGAAAGCCACTGGTGCGTTGCAGGGAAATGGCGGAGTTACGGAGAGGCAGCTCCAGCCAGCGGCGCAACCGGTGGAGGTGCGCGTGGTGAGGGAGTTCGGCGGGACCAGTTCCTGGCCGATGCTTACCCGCACCAACTACGGCAAGTGGGCCGTGCAGATGAAGTGAAAGCTGCGTGCCGAAAATGGTGGGCGGCCGTGGAGACTGGCAACGCCGGAGAGGATGCGGAGGTGGACGTCATGGAGGCGCTCATGGCGTCCACTCCGAGCGAGTTCCACGAGGCGCTCGGGGCCAAGAAGACGGCGAAGGAGACGTGGGAGATGCTGGAGTCGTTTCGCGTCGGCTCGGATCGAGCCAAACGGACCAAGGCTCAGCAGCTGCGCCGGGAGTTCAACGACATCCAGTTCAAGTCCGGGGAGTCGGTGGAGGACTTCACGCTGTGTCTTCAGTCGCTCACGAGCCAGCTGGCCACCTACGGCAAGCCGCTGGAGGACGAGGATCTCGTCAGCAAGCTGCTCTGCGTGGTATCTCCCAAGTACTTGCAGCTTGCCATGTCCATCGAGATAATACTGGACATCTCCACTCTGCCCCTTTAGGATGTGGCAGGGCGCCTGCGGGTGGTGGAGGGCCGCGGTCTTGCGACGTCGGAGAAGGAGAAGCCCAAGCTGATGCTGACGGAGGAGGACAGGACTGCGCGGATGAAGGAGAAGCGCCGGTCCGGGGAAGGCTCCAGTCGCGGCGGTGGTGACCGCGGCGGCAATAGCAGCAGGAGGCAGGGGAAGGCTCCGGCAGACAAGAAGAAGGGCAAGAAGAAAACCGTCGCCCCCAACGCCTGCCGGAAGTGTGGCAAGGTGGGACACTGGGCACACGAGTGCCCGGAGAGGAAGGAGAAGAAGGAAGAGGCGCACCTGGCTCAGGACGACAGCGACGACGAGCAGGCGCTCTTGATGGGTGAGTACTGCGCTCTGCAGGAAGGCGAAGCAGGGGAAGCGAAGGTGAAGCAGAGGACTGTCCCACAGGCCGTGAAACATTCCTGAAAAAGGTGAGAGACTGTTTCCAGGTTTCTTACACAAAGTTGACAGAAGTAGTCGCTTGGCCATTGCCTAAGCAATAGCCGTGCAGCCGTCCAAATCTGGTTCTGTAGCATCAACCATGTGAAAAACGGCATTTAGGTGGCGCCTTCCTCCATGTGATTTCAGTTGTCAAGGATGAGGTCATTCCAATGAATTGTATTTTGTACGCCAAGCCAGCTGTCTATTGGCCGTCGTCAGTGGTATGGAGCCAGATGATCCTATCTTCCTGTGCTGTCTGCAGGGCTACCTCCTGTAATCGTGCCCATAGTGACATGAATTCCTTGATCACCCATAAGATAGTTTCTAAGCTCACAATTTATAGGTTGCATGAAGTTGGTTTAAGTTGAAGTAAATTACGGTTATAAGGGAACCTTCATGTGTTGGCTTATGTTATTTCCGCCTTTGTTTATATTGTACAAGAAATTTAAGGTATATGATAACGAAATCAAAACTTGTGACAAAAGAAATTTTAAGGTATTTTAAACATCAAGCAAAAAAATTGCTTGCCTGCCCTGTGATTGTTCATGAGGTTTTGTATGTACATTCATACCTGTCAGAAATATTTGGTTTGCTCCAATTAACCACAGTTTATTATCCCCTTTGTGTGTCAATTTTGGACAGATAAAAAGGGGGGCAATATCCTGAAAATTACTCTGCCAGTTGTATCAAGTTTGCTCATACTCGTATTCATGTGGCTTGTTTGGATCTATAACTCCCGAGGTACAAGTTCTCTACTATCATTGTGTATTATCCACAGGAAAGTTTGCATATGTTCTCTATTTCATATGCAGTCTTCTTTTATTAGCTTTCACATAGTATCATTATTCTTGTCAGTCAAACAAAGAAATAAGAAAACATGGAAGATGATAATATCAGGAGTTTTGAGCATTTCTGATGAACTCGGGGATGGGAAGCTTCCCTCTATTAGCTTCAGAGAAATTGTACTAGCAACAAACAATTTTTCTAGCTCCAACATGCCTGGACATGGAGGTTTTGGACATGTTTATAAGGTAATGATTAACATTTTCTTATAGTAGAAATCGCTGTATTTTCTATCTGGTTTGGTCTAAAAAATACATGAATATGCGATTGTGCAGGGAACGTTAGACTGTGGTAAAACAATTGCTGTGAAAAGGCTTAGTAAGGGTTCTGGCCAGGGGGTATTGGAGTTCAGAAATGAAGTGATTCTCATCGCCAAGTTGCAGCACAGAAACCTAGTTAAACTTCTTGGTTTCTCCATTCATGGAGATGAGAAACTATTGATATATGAATTCTTATCAAACAAAAGTTTGGATGCCTTTCTTTTCAGTATGTTCTGCTTTCTCTTGCTAAATTTCAGTAATTATTAATTAAATCAACAAGCATGGCTGATGTTATCCCTCAATTTGTGGTACTGCTGGCAGATTCCACAAGAAAACCATCGCTTGATTGGTCAATATGATTCAATATAATCTTAGGGATAGCTAGAGGACTTCTTTATCTTCATCAAGACTCAAGGCTGAAGATAATCCACAGGGATCTCAAAGCAAGCAACATATTATTGGATGATGAAATGAACCCCAAGATATCTGATTTTGGTATGGCAAGAATTTTTTATGGTAACCAGCAACAAGGAAACACCAACCGCGTCGTTGGCACATAGTGAGTGGTATATATTACATTAATGAGCTTTAGGAAATTGTTCTTGTGCATGAACGAAAATAAGTTTGGTTTTAAATAATGGGCAATATTTCAAACAGTGGTTACATGTCGCCTGAATATGCTTTGGAGGACGTGTTTTCAGTCAAGTCTGATGCGTATAGCTTTGGAGTTTTAGTTCTAGAGATTGTGAGTGGCTCAAGGATCAGCTCTATGCACATGACAGAAGATTACTCCAACCTTATAGCCTGTGCAAGTATTATGAAATACTGAAATATAACTGCAATTTATTGTGGATTTGTATCTTGATCGATGGGACATGATCGATGCAGGCTTGGAATTTATGGAAGTATGGGAATGCAAAAGAAATTGTTGACTCATCCATTGTGGATAATTGTACACTTGATGAGACTTTACAGTGCATCGGGCTCTTATGTGTTCAAGACAACCCAAATGCTCGGCCACTCATGTCATCAATTGTGTCGATTCTGGAGAATGGAGATACGTCACTTCCAACTCCAAAACTACCAACATATTTTGCAGAAAAGAATTATGGAATTGACGGAGCAGCAGAAGCTGTTGTGAGTTCTGCAAATACTGTGAGTGTTACGGCGTTAGAGGGACGCTAGAGTATAATTCTTGCAAATACCAATTAAAGGTTGACTATTTTTTAAGCTGTGTAACATATGAGGAAGCAACATTTCGGTCCACAATAAGTGGTAGGTTGGTCTAAATTAGGTAGTGTGTTTCTGCTTCAATATTTTCCATGTCGGATTGAAGAATAACAGTTGTTCTTAAAGAGCCCCTCGTCAAGAATTTCTGATGCTTCATCATGCCATGCTTAAAGCAGATAACCCTGCATAGTAAAATATTTGTAATGTAGTATTCTTGTTGAGTAGTTCTCATAAAAGTCATGTGCTCCAGATGGGACCTTAAATCACCTATATCAAGTGCCAGTAATCCATATTATTTCCTATTTTTCAGCTACCACTTTCTGGTTTGACTGAGTAGTCATTTCTTTAACCAACAAAAAATGCAAAACCGTACAATCATAGTAAAACGATTATGTATTATGTGTAGGCTTTCAGTTTATTTTTAAATGAACATCAAATTCTGAACAGGCTGCTGTCAGTTGTGTGTCCCAGAACATGATGGATGTTGGATAGTAGAAGTAATAAGCCGAACAACTCAACTCATACAGTCGGAGCCGTGCCTGTGCAGTTCCTCAGGATGGCCATTTGGCCAGCCCATGGCGCGGTGGGAAAACGGCAGCGGCTGGAAATGCGTCGGGCAGATGGAGCGAGAGAACGGCACAGCTGATCTGCTGCCAGGTGCAGCTGCCTCGGCCCTCGCCCGCTTTCTCTCCGTCGCTGCCGCTCTGCTGGAATCCATCTTTGTCTCGCTGGCTTGCGCGCACGGGACCGCGGGACGACAAATGGTGGCTGGCCTGGTTTCTGGTTTGAGAAAGCCCGGCGGTTTGGCCGCACGGCCTCCTCCAAACCAAAACAGAGGCCCCAGGCCCCCGGCATACCGGAACGGGAACGAGGTTGTTTGACAGTTCACTCGCGCCTTATCCGAAGACGACCAATCCCGTCAGCGCTGCGCCAACCTCTCGTTGACAAGAAGAATATGTGCCCACATCGGCAGAGCTGTCCCCAACTGAACTCTTTGTCGTACGCCACGAGTCAACTCCGTAGCAGTACAGCTAGTAGACACTAGCTGGGTCTCCACCCCGTTTTAAATAGCCTCGCTTTTAGCCCTTTTGCGGTTATTAACTTCATTTAGCCCATCAAATCCGCTAAATAGTACTTATTTAGCCCGCTAAGCATCGGGAGAAAATAAACAGGGCTATCAAACTAGTTATGCAAAGATAATTCACTTTAAACTCATACGTTTATGATAGTATCCGTAAGACTATCACTTTTTAATTGGTTTTTTAATATATGATTTATCTTTTATGTTTATATAGAGGTAGAATTTACTGACATTCGACATATATTTTGCTCAATCGCTAAATGACTTAGTCCGTTATTTAGTCTGTTATAGCCTTTTTTAGACTTTAAAAGAACCGGCCGCTAAAAGCCTTGGCACGCTATTTAAAACAGTGGTCTCCACTTGTTTTGCTCGCATCGCATGCCAGGATTCCAAAAACAGCAGCGCGGCCGGCCGCCAACCCGCCTGTGCATCCGACCATTTCTTTGCCGCAACTTCCATCACAGCAGGAAAGCAAGAACCCAACCCAGAAGTCAGTCACGATGCACTTGACGCTCAGCCCTGCGAGGACGACGACGTCGAGGAAGACGGCGGCGCCGACCGCGGCAGCGCACGCGCGGTCCGCGAGCGAGCCGTGCCACCCGGCGCTGGCGCGCCTCCATGGCACCGTCCGCGCTCTCAGGGCGTGGTCCAGGTCCTGCTGCTGCTGCGGCGCCGGCGGACCCTCCTCCTCCTGCGGGCACGGCCTCGCGCTCCTGGACGCCGTCCTGGCCGCGCTCGGCGACCTGCTCTCCACGCCGCGCGCCGCGGCGGCTTTACACGACGCCCACGACGACCAGGCCCTCGACGGCCTCCTCGTGCTCGCGGACGCATACGGCACGTTCGAGTCGGCGCTGCTCGGGCGAAGCAGGCCCTGGCGGACGCGGAGGCCGGCGCCCGCCGCGGGGACGGCGCGGCGGTCGCGGCGTCGGCGCGAGCGCGCAGGCGGACCGACAAGGAGCTGCACCGCCTCGCGGCCGCGATGCGCCGGCACGCTGCCTCGAGGCGCCCGGAGCCGGTGCCCACCTCGGCGGACGCCACGCAGACGGACAGTGAAGTGGTCGGCGCGGTGGCGGAGGCGACCGTGGCCGCGGCGGAGGCCTCGGCGGTCGTCTTCTCCGGGTGCGCGGCCATTTCGCCGGACGTGTCGGCCATGGTGCGAACGGTGCCTTCGCATGGGTGGCTGGCGAGGCTGGGCGTCGCGCCAGGGGCCAGGAAAGTGGCGCCGGAGATGGCGCCAGCGGCATTGCAAAGGCTGGAGGAGGTAGAGGACCGCATTGCTGGGCTGGAGACCGAGAGCGAGAAGGTATTCAGGAGGCTGCTGCAGGCTAGAGTTCTGCTCCTCAACATTCATAATCCCCTGTAATTCCTCTAAGATTTCAGAAGATCAAAGTAAGAAATGTGCAGATTAGTGTCGGTTGGGCAGATATGTCACTCTTTGCTTCAGATTAGTAACCAGTTGGGCAGATATGTCACTCTTTGCTTCTGCGCAGAATCATCTCCCCCTGCTCACGTGGTAGCTTAGATGAACGAACAAAACTGGGTTCCCCGGCCCTCAATTCCACACCCCCCCCTTCCCAAATTTTAGGCCATAACACAGACACCAGAAGTAAGGTGTGTGTTTTGTGAATCGGAGCTTTCATTCATTCATTCATCAGCGAGTATGAAAGATACACTCTTCAGTCAGCATGTTGAAATACAAGCCGGAGCAAAGTGTCACTCTCCCAGCCTGGAGACTTGCTTTGATAGTACATGGGCAATGCAATTACAAGAACGGCTAGCATAACAGAAGTAAGGTGTATGATAACGGGAAGAACCTAAACTGTTTCAAAACTATTACAACAACGTTCTTAATTATAACGCATTTTGTCCTAAAAAATGAACACTCAGAACCAACTATGCTTACAGGGAACTACAGCTTACATACAGGGAAGAAAAGATACAACTGAAGTAAGGTGTATGAAGATACAACTGCAGCGAGGGAGAGTAACCACCAATCTCCAGCAGAGATTGGCTGGTACATTTGCTGGACACAAGATTGTTAGCTATGGAGAAACAGCTAGAAACACCACAGCACCTTTTATATCAGCATTACACTACCCCTATTCGCCTATCAGAAGGTGCCCGACTGTCTGTCGATTAGCGATAATTTATTCGACCAACACCTCTTCTTGATATTTGAACATCAGGCACTAGTTTTGTAATGCCAACCAGCAGAAAACCTTGCGATTCATAGGCTGCCAGTGTTCCCACATCAGGAATTATACTTCTAGCGTCCCTCCAACGCTGTAGCACTCATACCATTTGCAGAATTCACAATAGCATCTGCTGCTCCGTTAGTTCCACAATTCCTTTCTGCAAAATATATTGGCTGTTTTGGAGGTGGAAGTGATGTGTCTCCATTCTCCAGAATAGACACAATTGATGACATGAGTGGCCGAGCATTTGGGTTGTCTTGAACACACAAGAGCCCAATATGGATGCACTGTGAAGTCTCATCAAGTGAACAACCATCCACAATGGATGGGTCAACAAATTCTTTTGCGTTTCCATCCTTCCATAAGCTCCAAGCCTGCATTGAGCACATCGCATCTATTAAGATACAAATCTACAATAAAATTCAGTTATTTGGGTATTCCATAATACTTACACAAGCTATAAGGTTGGGGTAATCTTCTGTCATGTGCATAGAGCTGATCTTTGAGCCACTCACAATCTCTAGAACTAAAACTCCAAAGCTATACACATCAGACTTGACAGAAAACACGCCTTCCAAAGCATATTCAGGTGACAATGTGACATGTAACCACTGTTTGAAATATTGCCCGATTATTAAAAACCCAGATTATTTTAGTTCAAGCAGAATAACATTATCGTAAAGCTCATAAATGTTATACTCACTATGTGCCAACAACGCAGTTGGTGTTTCCTTGTTGCTGGTTGCCATAAAAATTCTTGCCATACCAAAATCAGATATCTTGGGGCTCATTTCATCATCCAGTAATATGTTGCTTGCTTTGAGATCCCTGTGGATTATCTTCAGCCTTGAATCTTGATGAAGATAAAGAAGTCCTCTAGCTACCCCTAAGACTATATTGAATCTTGTTGACCAATCAAGCGATGGTTTTCTTGTCGAATCTGCCAGCAGTAGCACAAATTGAGGGATAACATCAGTCATGCTTGTTGATTTAGTCAATAATTACTGAAAAGCAAAAAACAAAGTAGAACATACTGAAAAGAAAGGTGTCCAAACTTTTGTTTGATAAGTATTCATATATCAATAGTTTCTCATCTCCATGAATGCAGAAACCAAGAAGTTTAACTAGGTTTCTGTGCTGCAACTTGGCGATGAGAATTACTTAATTTCTGAACTCCAATACCCCCTGGCCAGAACCCTTACTAAGCCTTTTCACAGCAATTGTTTTACCACATTCTAATGTTCCCTGCACAATCGCATATTAGCATATTTCTTAGACCAAACCAGATTGGAAATTCAGTGATTTCTACTATAACAAAAATATTATACCTTATGCACATGTCCAAAACCTCCATGTCCAAGCATGTTGGAGCTAGAAAAATTGTTTGTTGCTTGTACAATTTCTCTGAAGCTAATAGAGGGAAGCTTCCCATCCCCGATTTCATCAGAAATGCCCAAAACTCCTGAAATTATCTTCTTCCATATTTTCTTATTTCTTTGTTCGACTGACAAGAATAATGATACTATGTTAAAGCTAATAAAGAAGAGTGCATATGAAATAGAGAACATATGCAGACAATCCTGTGGAAAAGGGCGAATGATAGTAGGGAACTTGTACCTCGGGAGTTACAGATCCAAACAAGCCACATGAATACGAGTATGAGCAAACTTGATACAACTGGCAGAGTAGTTTTCAGGATATTGCTCCTCTTTTTATCTGTCCAAAATTGACACGTAAAGGGGATAATAAACTGTGCTTAATTAGACAGCAAACCAAATATTTCTCGCAGGTATGAATGTACATGCAAAACCACTTAGTCTGGCATTATATTACTAGAATTTTCGCTTAATGAATAAAATACCTTAAATTTATTTTATCACAAGTGTTAATTTTGTTATCACATAGTTTGCTCATCATGATGTACGATATAAACAAAGGTGGAATATAACATAAGCCAACGCATCAAGATGCCCTTATAAGACTGTAATTTACTTCAAATTAAGCAAACTCCATGCAGCCTATAAATTGTGAACTTAGAAACTATCTTCTGAAAGCGCTTTAGTATTTACATTACATATGCTCCTATAGAATTGTGAACCTAGTTAGGGGTGACATGATTCTACCTAAGAACATGAAGTTAGTATAGGCACTTATGGAATTACAGTGTTTTGTCAGAACTGGTAACCTTAATGATGACAATCAACAAACTTAATTTTCACTGACCTTTTCTTAAACAAACTACCTTGAGTAGGGTTTTTTTAATTATTGTTTCTTAAGCAGACAATATGGTCAAAATGATATAAAAGGTATATATTATCAACTCTTAGCCCAACTCTCTGTTTTCCTTTTGCATTATTCTTTAGATCATATTCATGCTGGTGATGCTGTACGGAGCAGTACGAGCATACCATTGATCCTTTCTGGATCTGCAGAGAAAGAAAGAGAAGCAGAAGTTATACCGCTTGATCTGTTTACTCGAATGTAAAGATTTGCTCCTTCTCCAATGCCCTTCTCTGTGTCAATCAAATCTCCCATCCATAATAGGCACCTTGTGTCATCCCCGTTGATAGCCGTGGTGCCAATATTGGCATAAGCGTAACCTGTGCAGGAGCAGTTGCTAGCACATTCCTCCGTGCATTCGTCAAAGCTTCTATTCTTAAAATACACGAACTTGTCGGGGATCTTCTGGGCCGTCAAAGTCTGGAAACTAGTATTTTCTTCGCCACATCTTAGTGTCTCCTTGCGGCGGCATCCTTCCGGAAACTTTCCATTGTTCACGACTTTGTTGCTTATTGGCTCGAAACTGTCGAGACACTTGCATGTTGCAGTAGGCAGCTCTGTGTTATCACAGTACCCAAACGGACCACAATATCTATATGTACCAGAGGGATGACGTCCCACCGGTTTTTCATTAAAAAGATGGATCTTCTTATTGGATCGCGGAAAAAAACCCTAAACCCTAAGCCCTACCCATACATAGTGGCACCGCATCCTGTAACATAGAACGACCTTAGACCTGTGCTTTAAAGTAAGACCTGACGAGGGGATATTTTAATTACCTGAGATTTAAAATTCGCTCCTGGTGGGATTCGAACTCAAGACCTAGGGGTGTCGCCGGAGTGTCGGGCTAGCCCAATTGAGCCCAACATTCTTTGACGACTTCCAACAGTGAGCGGCTTGTTGGGAACGAGACGGCTGGTTCTGTCTGATGATACTGGAGGAGGCAGAAAGGCAGACGAACAAAAACACAGCAAGGCGATTCTGTGGCCTGGAAGGAAACCCATTGTTTTGCTTGCCCTGCTTTGCGAGGTTGGCTTTGACATGCTGTAGACTTGTCGGGGATTGGGGAATCAGTATATCATCACTCCCGAGTCCCGAGCTATCCCTCCTGCATTCAAGAATCAACTCGTAAAAGAAAGATCGAGGACGAAATGATGAATATGCTGGATTGTATCATAGAAATGAGATTAACGGGAGAGACGAGTAAGCATCTACTCCGAGCCCGATGGAACCGACCTCAGTAGTTGAGTGCGTCGTCAAGTTGGCTGTGATCGCGGCGACGTTCGAATGCTCTCGATCTAAGCGCATCGGGGCAGAAATGACGAAATAGAAACCGAAATTAAGGATGCACTGCGCTGCTGCTGGTCGAGTTTCTCCAAGGCCACACGCACGCAGCTGCCAATCCGCTGGAAGAGGGATATTGGCGTGAAGATTGTCGATGGATGAGAGTCATAGATGTGGTTTCAAATGAGTCAAAACTCAAAATCACCTATAACCTATTCAACGCGCGTGGTGTTTCTTTCAGAACTGCGTCAGTCTTCTATCTCCTTTTGAACTTGGGCATCACCAATTTCCTGCTTGACCTGTAGTAAGTTTACAGGTGTAAATTAGAAATTTGCCATTTCTACCGTTTCGCAATTTATTATTTTTTTGTGATTCGCAAATTTTTCATTCAGCACATTTGTTTCTCTCGTATTCCCTGGTACTCTTCTATTTTTATCCTTTTGTTTATTCTCTCTTCACATTATTCACCTGAATTTTGAAATTTGCGGAACTAATTAACCTTCCCTTTTTACGATTGGTCTAGATATTTATACAAGACAAAAATTTCTTAAGTATTTTTAAAAAAAATACAATTCTCACTTTTCAATTGGTAAAACAGTTTTAATCTTTACTGAATTATATAAAAGTACTATTAGTTGGAAAATATATTTTATTAGTTGCTAATACTATTTATCGTAGATTTGACCAAAATAGCCTAATTTGACATACCAGGATCGTATAAATATATATTCTTTTGTGGACATAGGAATATAGCTCTAAATGATTGTATTGTAGAAATATATATTCAATGATTAATCTAATCTAATAGTATTTATTAGGATAAAGGTAGTAGACTAAACCTGGGAGTCCAAATGACCTGGTCGCTTCAGATGTGTTTGGTTTGTTTCTATACAAGTCTAGCTAGCAAAACTAAGTCAGGCTAGTCTAAGCCTGCCTCTAGCAAGCTAAGACAGACTTGTTTGGTTGCATGCACCGTCAAAGTCTGGCTATCAATTAGTATGTTTGCTTAGGTATAGTCACTTCTTCTTTGAGCTGGTGAGTTCACTTTGAGCTGGTGAGTTCACTTCCTTTGCTGTAGAACACCTAGTGGGCATGTTCATTTGCATAGCGCAACGAAGTAGTGCTCGGCCGGCGAGTTTGATTTCAGAATCGAGATACCATTCGTTTGCTTGCAGAAGAGTCATTGATGCGAGGAGGACATCAACAAATCATCACCTCTTTCTCGTTGTTGTATGCTTGAGCACAGCCGATGAGCCTGTATCCTGCCTGCACGTTATTCAGTAGGGGGAAAATCAGGAATTGATCAGGAATTGCAACACTCAAGCAACAGTTCAAGGAAAAGGAGAACTAGTAGTATGCATTAAGTAGACAGAAGCATTGAAATTGGACCTAGATGAACACAGAAATGATAAATGAACATCAACAGTAAGGCCCATGCGCATCTTACAAAAAGAAATGCAATGAGTTGAGTATATACTGGAAGACAATCTCCAAAGACAATAGGCTGATAAACTGGAAGAACATAAACTTTTTCAAATTATTACAACAATGGTTCTTAATTATAACCTCTTTTTTGACCTCCAAAACAAACATTCAACCAATTACAGGGAAGAAGAAAAGACACAACTGAAGTGATGAGAAGATACAACTGCAGCAAGGCAGACGGTAATCACCAATCTTCAGCACAGAGATTGGCTGGTAAATTTGTTGGCCAATAAAATTATTAGCTATGGAGAAACTGCTAGCAACACTGCAGCACCTTTTATATCAGCATTACACTACCCCTATGGGCTTATTAGGAGGTGCCTGACTGTCTCTCCATTGGCGATAATATAGGGTTATTCAACCATCATCTCTTATTGATATTTCAATATCAGGCGCTAGTTTTGTGATGCCAACCAGCAGAAAACCTTGCGGTTCATAGGCATTCAATGTTCCCACATCAGAGTAGGCTTAACTGTTGAAAGGATAAACTTATATCGCACAAATAAGGAACTCAAAGAGTGCCTGAAGTCGTCCAACAGCATGAAGCATGTTTGCACATCTCGCTGGCCCTGTTGAAGCTGAGAGTGTTGCAAAAACAACCAGGGTTGCAAAAACTGCTGATGTCTGGCTCCTCAATTCAGGCAGTGCTTTACTGAAGGCATGCCTTTGTTCAAATAATAAAATCCAGGCACCGTCATGGTTGTACTTCAATTGGTAGCCATAACCTAAAGTATCTCTATAAGACCAAAGTGAAGAACCAGAGCAAACTCATGAATCCTAACATATTACCTGGAATTAAGCAACCTTTGCAGAATGATTTTGTCAGGAAACAGAATCTGAGCAGAGAACTAAGGGAATGGAATTTGAAAGGTTCAACCTCTCCTCATGAACAGCACAGACAGTTGAAACATGACTTTTGGGTTCCAAGCATCAAATGCCACAACTATGTCCATGCCACTAGCTCTATCAACCATGTCATACAACTCTGAAATACATGCACCTTGGTTATCTCCAGCACACAAACCTCCTGCCCATGGGCCATGGCACCATTAATCCATTCTCCATTAGAAACACGCCAAGCACCATTGAACATGGCTCACTAACATGAGTCCCCAGGAAGTTGAGAACATCCTTCTATCTACTGTTATTTCTTTGATTCATCTGACAAGCAGTCCTCATGCTCAACAAAATCATCACCACTCTCTCTGGCATCAGCAGTGGCACCTGAAGCCATGCTGGCACTTGAATTGGCATTCCCAAGACCCTGTCGACGCAGGAGCATGAGCTCAACGAGTTTGGCCCTTGCCTCAGAGACATCATTCGACTCCAGAAGCTTTCCACGATCATACATCTCCCTCAAAAACACCGTGTGCCGCTTTGCTTTCGCCGAGAGGTAGAATATGCCGGGGTGATCCAAGAATACGTCCCGGACATTGACCTCGATCCCAAACCACTTCCTAAACTGACTGAACTTCTCCACCTCCACCATCTTCTCCACGGTCAGGCTGAGGAACTCGTGCGCAATCCCTACCGCCCTCTTCTCCATCTTCCTCCTCGCCAGCTTCGACACCCTCTTGCTCCCTCCAGCCCTCGGACTGACGACCTGATAGGGGCCAGTGTAAGGCAGCAGCTGCCACTCCTTGACCTTTTTCCGATACTCCTTGGTCAACCTGAAGCCCGGGGGAAACTGCAGCTTGAAGGCGTACCTGTCCGGCCGGGTCTCCTCGACCGCCGGGGTGAAGTCCTCGGTCTCCGGGTCGGCGACGAGGTGGACAATGTGGGTGTTGGGCTCGTCCGGGTTGGGGGTGAGGCGGAAGAGGTGCGGGTGCCCCTCGACGACTGATTCCTCAAAATCGTCGGGGAGGGCGAGCTCACGCCAGACGCGGAAGACGGCGCGGAGGGGCAGGGAGCGGGTGACCGACATGGCGAGGAGGCGGTGGAGCGTCCGCGCCGCATCGGCGGGGGAGCTGGCGACGGCGAGGAGGCCCGCGGCGGCCGGGGTCAGGGACAGGGAGAGCGGGAGCGGGGCGCGGAGGTGGAACACGTGCGGGAAGAGGCGGAGAAAGTGGAGCGGGCCGCGGCGGTGGAGGCGGAGCGGGAGGCGGCGCGCGAGGTCCGGCAGCGCGAGCGGCTCCGGGCAGGCCCGCAGCGCGTCGATCAGCGGCGACGCCGCGACGAGGGGCAGGTGCGCCGCCGCGAGCCGCTCGAAGGTGTGGTCCAGGTGCCGCGCCGCCACGTGCTGCGCCGCGGTGGTCTTGCCCCGCGCCAGCAGCAGCCGCGCCGCCGCCACCCGCAGCGGCAACGGCATGGGGACGCCCCGCGTCGGTGCGTCCGGCTCCGACCTGTCCCGGCCGGAGCCGTGCCCTTGCGACGGAACACAGGCGCTGCCGCGTCGTGGGCTGATGGGCCGATCTGCAGGTACGATCTGGGCCGTTGGACTGAATGGTCTCAGGATGTGGAGAAGCAGCGGCCTGCCAGGCCTAAGGGTTTCGGGGCGGTCCACCATATTTTCCGCCGATGAAGATTCGCCGTCAACGAAATTTCAAACGATCCCCGGAGACTGGTTAGGTCTCATCTTCTCGGATGCTGTTGCGTGGATCATCTCCTCCGGTCTCATCTTCGTCGTCCTCTTCGAGTTCTGCAGAGGTGAGTTGATTGTCAGCTTCTTTTATTTGTTAATCGCTACGGTTCTGTTGCGGAAACTGGAATTGCGCTTCCCATTGCGTGGGACGGTGTTGAAGATTGGTGGCCGAGGGACTCCGATCCCGTTCCATCTTTCGTTATGAAAAACGAGAGACTACTGTTCTTGGATCCTGTGAAAGAGGGGGCCTTGTGCTCGAGGAGCCCTCATCTGGAAGGAACAATGATGCGGTGAGAAAAGGAGTGATGCGCCATTGCGCGTGTTCACTTTACCCGCTTTTTCTGGAGATTGCATCCAGCGCATTCTCTTTCCTTTCCTTTTTCCGTGGTTTCTTATTTCGTTGATAAAGAAAATATGTGTTTCTACCATGCTTAAAAAACATTGTCTACATAGAAAGAACCAGGATATGTCTTGCATATTTTTTAATTGTGTCATCAAATGTGAAATAATGCACCTCTGAATGTCTATCAGCTTTGCTGCTAGTTCACATGTCATTCATCATTATTTAACTCCTCAAAAAACGAGAATTGCATTTTTTTTAGGGATGGAGGGAGTATTGAGTATGACCACACTTCCCACCCAACTAGG
>CM041628.1:38905107-38925298 GCA_023333625.1 Bothriochloa decipiens | reverse complement strand
GCCGCCAGTAACCGCGGTCTCACCCGCTCGCACCGGCAGCCGCACGCTCCGGCAGCAGGTCACGGCGTCAGCCGCGCGTGTCGCGGCGTCGCTCCATGCCGAGCCCGAGAGGAAAAGAACGCGAGTCGGTCAGTTAGGAGAAGAAATTGGGTTTTAGCCTTTTAGCTAAAATTAATAGTCGTGTGCCTCAAATGCACCTCATGGGCTGCTTTGGACCTGACTGGCCCAATTAGATAGATTGGGTAGCTAGATGTGCATTTTCGTAGTTCACGGACCCAGATAAAACCTGTCCAATACTTCATGGACCGCCCGTACAATTTACTCTAAAGAATACAAACTCGATCACTCAACTTATCTCCTGCCTCTAACTCTTCAAGGCTTTCGGCGCACTAATCAAGGTGTCGAGCAATTGAACATCTAATTTAGAGTCTAATGACCTGCCATTTTTAATAAAAAAACATAATGATTCTTTGTCCTTTTCTTTTCTTTTGGCTTGCTTGCATGCGTCTTTATTCTTCATTCGCTTTACCAAAGCTCTGGCTTTTCTAATCGTGAGAAATTTCTTAGTATTTGCCAAAGCTAAAAGCTAATCCTTGTCATTATGCCGTGACGCCGTCCGCTCCTGAGTCTTGAAAGATACGGCTAACAGACCCAACTTGTTTGTCTTTGTTGGCTAATTTCATGCCGACAAGTCAAAGAAGAAAATTGCCAAACTCTGCGGTGTTTTCAGCAGTCTAGTGTCGAGTTGTGGTGTTTTCAGCAGTCTACTGCCGAGTAAGGCAGCATGAGCTTTCATTCTTTCAAGCAAAACAACAACAAAAAGGGAATTGGCAAAACCAATGTATATATAATCTACTAGAAGCCATCCTAACATACACAATTATTTGTAGTTTCTAGACGAACAAAGGGTAGCACGCGTGATGCAACCTTCTTATATAGCAGGTATATTGGTGTAAGCAAATTCGTGTGTTGATACGTACCCTTAAG
Source organism: Bothriochloa decipiens (assembly GCA_023333625.1). Classification (NCBI taxonomy): domain Eukaryota; kingdom Viridiplantae; phylum Streptophyta; class Magnoliopsida; order Poales; family Poaceae; genus Bothriochloa; species Bothriochloa decipiens. Next base: position 38,924,311 of record CM041628.1, on the reverse strand, counting down.
ATGATTTAACAGTCAACTCGTAATACCACAATTCTTTAATTTGTGGATTAAAAATATAAATTAGCGAGTACACAGCCTTAGATGATTTCATAGATAACTCATATAATACCAGAATTCCTCAATTTGCGCGCTATCCCTCGGTCCTAAAACGAGTGCATGTCCTGTTTTCAATAAGTCAAGCAATTTTGAATTTAACTAGATTTATAGAGAGATAGTACTAACATTTATATTTTCAAATAACTTTAATATGAAAATATATTGCACGATTAATTTAATGATACCTAATAATTTAGTCACTATTAGTACCTTTTTTATATACCCAATTTGATAAACTCGAGATCGGTTAACTCCTCCAAAAATGAAGTACGCACACTTTGTAGAACGTATGGAATTAAATTTGTCTCCGTATAAACTCTATCCTATCTCCTATGAGATAGCTAGCTAGTCTCTTTCTCCTTCATCGCATCATAAAAGATAAAACAAACATGCTACATAGCACAGAATGAAATGAACTACGACTACGAGACCTCAAGTACATCGTCCTTTTCTTTGTCCGAGAAATTAGTTTCGGATCCAATTCCAGTCTACCCAGTTCCAGAGTCCAGAAGAGGACAGTTGAAGCTAGTAGTACATCGAGTACTCACATGTCCACGGCGGATTAGTGGGAAAAAGGCTTTATCAGGTTCTGTGCATACTCCATTGCGTGCTGGCACTTTAGTATGCAGCGAGATTTCCGGAAATCTTCTCCTAACACCCAGGTGGCCTTGGACTTTCGACTCCACCACGCCAGGTCGCCTGCCGCAGTTGATTCAAGGCGACGGAGCTGGTAGGCGTAATTTTTTTTATCTCCTCATGCGTACGTCAAACATCAACCACCGCGCGCAACCATCAAGGTATTTGGCAGATTTGGCCCGAAGCCCCTGACCAATTTTTTCTTCTCTTTCCTTTTTTATGGTTGGTTTGTTTGGTAGGTAGTTCGTGCTTGGTTGAAGGTCATCACTCATCAGAAGGTTAGGAATAAGAATTGATCAAGGGGAAGGAACATTTGTGAAGCTGCTCTTTTTTTTTTTTTTGAGGAATTTGTGGAGTTGCTTTCATTCAGTAGTTGGGGGGCCTTTGAATTTAAGGGATCGTTTTGGCATGCTTATCCAATCCTAGGTAGATCAAGCGGTACAAACTCTAGCTAGATCAAGCACTACAAATGTCATTTGTATTGCCTTTTTTTTATCAGCTATCAACACATTTTTTTTCTAGATGAAAAGAAGAATCCAAGCCTTGGAATATTATCATGATCATGGTCTGTTGTATTTTCCCCCCTTGTTCATTCAGTTGACTACATCTGGGATTCAGCACCAAATGCGATTATAGACAGAAAAAATAAATATCTCATTACTTTTTTAAGTATAATATATATTACCTCACGATTAAAAAAACTACAATAATCATTCCAAAAACCAAAAAAAAAAGTTAGATGGGTGATTGAAGAATGTGCTCGTTTTCGCGACTATGCCAGTTCGACACGGACATAAGAATGTGTACATGCTCCGGATATTACAGTGGAATATAATATGCTCAAAAGGTGGACAACCGAATAAATTGAAAAGAGGCCATATATCAATTTGAGTTGTCCCTTGCGCTCCCAATTTCCCGCTAACGTAAACTACTTGAGGATCTTTTGCTAATCATTATGTGGAGCTTGGCATGCTAATTCCTCACGAATTCTCTCAAAGGCTTGATAGGAAAGCGTCCCTCGAAAGCTTGACAGGAAAGCGACCCGATGGCTAGCTCATCGAATCAGATGCATTGGCGTTAACGCGTTTGTGATGGCCATACTTCACACTTGAGAGATGAACAATTTAATCGTTATATATGTTAAAAAAAAAGGAGTTTACAGTAGTAGTTTTGCAGAAACATTGTATTAGCAAAGTATATAATGACGTATAAGCAAAGGAAAAGAAAAGCTAATAATAAAGGCTAAAAAAGATGAACATCATCCTCTCTAGATCTTTACACTTGAGATCGACCATCATCTATCACAAATTTTTCATCATCATCGTCAGCACCTAGCTAGATGCATCGTCCTCCCATCTCATCCGTGTCTCCCGCCATAATTCAAATCAATCGTATTCTATCGATGAACCCTCACAGACAAAGCAACAACCCGAGAGAGAGGGAGGGAGGGAGGGAGGGAGGACGAGCCAAACCAAATAAAAAAAGCTAATCAACCACCTCGACGGCCGGACCGTCGTCGTCGATCAGGCGCGGAAGCATCCGACGAAGCGCGGCAGGTGCAGGTGGTGGTGGTGGTGGTGGTGGTGCGCAGCGCCGCCGCCGCTTGCCGCCAGGGCGCCGGCGCCGTCGAGGTCGACGAGGTGGCGGGCGCAGGTGCCGTGGAGGTCCTGGCCGATGAGGTGCTCGACCTGGACGAAGCGGTCGACGCGGCAGGGGATGGCGATGGCGCCCTGGTGGCGGAAGCCGTACTCGCGCTCGGCCTCCTCCAGCAGCGCGCCGAAGAGCGGGTGCTTGAGGTGGCCCAGCGGCACCGCGAACCGGCGCTGCTCCTCCCCCTCCGGGCCCACGCGCACCGTCACGCACCCCTTGGGCGCCACCGCCGACGCCATCTGCTGCTGGTGGTGGTGGTGGTGCCTGCCAGGCATGGTCGTCGATCGAGCTTGCTTGGTTGGTTGCTCGATTGGAGAAGAACGAGGAGGAGGAGGGACTTGGGTGGGGGCTGGTGGTTAGAGGGAGATAGAGAAGGGCCAGGGGTCGGAGCTGGAGATGGCGAGGCGGAAGACGGTGAGGGAGGAGTCGCGGAGGGAGGTGGGCACGTTGGACATGGCCTACTACTCCACTTTGCAAATCTCTCTTCTCTTCTCAACGACGACGACGGCGGCGGCGATTCGATCGGGTCTCCGCCTCTGCCTTGTGCTTTGTTGTGGAGTTGTTTGCGAGGAGAGCGAGGGGGATGGGAGGTTGGGAGGCGGAGGGCCGCGGCTTTTTATAGCCCACGTGGGGTTGGTGTTCCACGTTCGTTCGGTTCCCACCGGGTCTCCCCTCCCCGTGCGTGTTTGTGTCGGTCTCCGAACCGAACCGAACCGAGCCGAGCCAGGGGAGGGGCGCCTTCCGGGTCCCCTGGAGCTGGCTGGAAACGTGCGCGTCGCGGCCCGCGCGGCTGGACTTGAGCTGAGCTGTCGTTTCTGCCTGCGACCGCGAACGCGGCGCGGGGCGCAAGCGGAGGCGGTGCTATTGGAAGGTGCCATATGCGTTGCGTTGCGTTTCTTTGGGGACAAGGAAGGCCAGGTGCGAGCGCGCGGGGTGGATGTGGGATCAGGCGGGTGACCAGGCAGTCAGGGGACCGGCCGGCCGCCGAGCCGCGTCCGGGCCGGCGCGGACTTGCGGTTGCGGGTTGCAGCGGGGAGGGCCGCGTTGGGTTCAGATGGATGGCGGTCAGGGTTTGGCTTCGGGGCGGCCTTGACGACGCCCCAAACACGTGCATGTTGCTGCCGTCCTTGCTGATCCGTTGACTGAGATGGGGAGGTTCCGTCCTTTATTTTATTTGCTGCTGCTGCTGAACTACAGTAATTGCAAATGATGCATGGCTGACTTTCGAATTCGCGCTTCAGTCAATAAAATGTTGCTCTCTCGAGAAGTCTAGAGAGCCTCGATCGCTACACGACGATGATCGGCAGCACCATGCATGCCCTGTTTTACTTTTGCACTGTTTCGCTGCAGGTCGGCGGTCGACGCATGGATGCCTGGCGTACACGTTTGGCATAGCGCTTGGATCAATTAGCATTGTTAATTAATTGATTATTACTATTCCTTGGCTAATAATGTCGATGATGACTCGACGTACTCTGTATATACTCCTACTATGTTTTTGTCTAACATAACAATCGCTTACAGCAGTGGACTGGCTTATACAGTGTTTATTATGTTGAAGAAGAATTGCTTGCGCTAGGCATATAACATCTACTACACGTACACGTCGCATGCATGCGGCTGCGACGGGCCGACGTACGGGTCAAGTAGTCAAGCCGGCCATCACCTCACCTGGCGACTGCCGTATGTACTCGGGGGCCCGCTCGACATGCAATGCAGCAGCAGGGCCCTGCCGACCGATCGGAAGAAGCGTCACGCAATGCCTCGGCCGGCCTTTCGTCACGGAGCTCCCGCCCTGCGGTTGCTGGCGGTCGCGCGAGATCTTTCGTGGATGGAGGATCCGGATCCGGCCGTGCATCCATCCGGGAAGAGAGGACTCCCGCCTCCGGCTCCGGCGGCGTGCGCCACAAGCTTGCTGTGCGGCTAGCTGCAACTCCCGCTACGTGCGGCCGCGTGCGTTCGTTCGTTCCACAATAAATTCTTGCACCCCCGTCACGATGCATAAATACCGACGGTTAATTAGTATTTAGGCCTCGTTCGTTTAGATGCACCTAAAATTTTAAGTTTTTTTACTCCTTCTCCGTCACGTTAATGTTTAGCCACTTGTATAGAACATTAAACGTAGATAAATAAAATAACTAATTATATAATTTAGTTATAAATCACGAGACGAGTCTTAATTGGACAATAATTATCAAATACAAATAAAAATACCACGGCCGTAAAGTTGAAAAAAAATTCAGCATAGGCCTTATATTCTCGTCTTGTCCCGTCACGCCGCGGTGTGTGCGTGGTGACGATTATTCCCTGCCATGTTTCCCGACGACGTTGGATGGGCCGGGGGTACCAGCTAGCAGTGTGCCAGTGAGATTATTATTCCAAGCTTATCGAGCAAGCCCGATCGATAGGGCTCTGTCCACGTTCACGAACCTGGATTGATGATGAGTCGAGCTGTGCATGGTGGATGCTGAGAGGGAGGTTAAGATGGCGCCACCTTCCACCAGCCGCTGCAATGCCCGTTCGGCTAGGTTCATTCTGGCCGGCCACCTCGGTCGTCATGCGGTGGCACGACTGACCGCAGCAAGCTTGGCATCTTTCACGCCTGCTGATAGTATCTCCTCCCGGGACCTGGCTTCACCCACAAGGGCAACAAAGCTGCGTAGCGCAGCCACAATTTAGCTCTTTATCATCCCACCAACCTCAAGCCGATCGAGCCGCCTAGCCAATTACGCTGGCTAGCTAGCTGACTCTAGAGTTTGGTGGGAGTAGTGGACCTTCCGCAAGGCCAGTAAAGGAACCGATGCTACCAAGTTGCTTGTAAAATTGCTCTACAGATCGAGACATGCAGTGAGATTTTATTGTTGGCGATCATGTAGAGAGGATTTTGCACTACTGGCCTATTGGGGTGACCGGAGAAATGCATGAGATGGTTCTGCGGACTGTACCTGCTAGTCCACCTGTCAGGAAACGTGTGTTAAAACTCTCTGCTTGCTTGTTTGTTTGTTTTTTTAGGAGAGCTAGTGTTAAAACTGCCAGTCAGGACTAGCAGCAAGTACTACAGTACTAATTAACCACCGCCTTGTTTAGATGTCTCAAAAGGTTAGAAATTTCACTCTCTCTTCGTCGTATCAAATGTTGTGTCGAATGCATGTAGCATTAAATGTTAATAAAATAAATAACTAATTATACAGATTAGTTGTAAATCACGATACAAATCTTTTGATCCGGTCGAAAATTCGACCATGGCCCCTCACGGTAATCACGCAGCGACGCGTTGCTGTCACAGAATCAAGGGTGGGCAACATATTGGACCTTGACCCGTTGACCGCATCAATCCCACTGGACCACACCACCACCACAATGGAACCACTCGTGTCCTTTCCAGCCGGTCGTGTTCGTGTAGCTAGCCCCCCAACCCCATCCCCATGGATCAAGATGACACCAACCCCACATGAAACACGGCCATCAACACCCACACGGCCATGGAGAATATTAATCAACCGCGCCCGCACCAAAGAACGGCCACGGCCCCGCCGCGCGTTGACATGGCTCCCGCCCCGCCAGGCAAGCTAGTGCGCTGCCGGACCGGAGGCCGGCTGACGCACTGCGCGCACAGCACAGCTGTTAGCCGCGGGCATGAAGTTCTTTGCAAGTACGTGGAGTCCAAAGAGAGGTTGTTGGTTCAGCACTCGTCGCGCCGGACAGGTGGGAGATGGTTAGGTGGGTACGCTGTCGCACGGCTCCGCGCGCGGAAGAATCGGTCCATTTCTCCCAGCGTCTCGGCGCTGGGCGCGATGCGGGAGGCGGTGCCCGTGCCCGTGCCCGCGCCACGCGCCAACCGACGCCGCCTTTTGGGCCGCTCGATGCGTCATGAACCCTTTGGACTCCTGGACGCTGGGGGAAAATGGGGAAGTCTGGATCCGCGTTGCTAGCTGCGCGGTTCTTGGATTCAGGCCTCGTTTAGACGTTCGAATTGGGTTTCTAATTCTAGTATTTAGTATTATGTAAAAAGAAAATTATTCGTCATATTAAAATACCGGTAAATACATGAAGTATTAAATGTTGATGAAATTAAATTCTAATTGCACAGTTTGGTTGTATTTTACGAGACGAATATTTTGAGCATAACTAGTCAAAGTTTAGACAATTTTTATTAAATACAAATAAAATGTTACAATGACGTATTTATGGCTTTTTTGCTAACTTTACGTGTGCCAATTCGGAATCTAAACATGGCCCCAGCTACACGCGCGTGTGCGTGCACCCCGTACTGGCCAGGTGCCCGGGTGGGGTGCGAATGAGATATCTTGCGGGATTTGGGAGCCGACTGACTGGTGACTCCACGCCGTGCGCGTGTGCACCCATTCCAGATGATCCTGGCGGTGGTCTACAGATGGCAAGGAGAGACCCGTGCGGTGCACGTAAAATAAAAGCACGGTAAAAGCCATAAATGCGTAACGATGATGATTGGGGTTTCAACTTAATTTCACCCTATGACGACTTTGTATATACGTAACGATTTTTCTGTCATCGCGTGTCCGGAGTCCGAACGGGACAATGGGGACAATCTGGCCGGGGGCGGTGGTGGTTGACGCACCAAGGGATCAGGTGAGGGCGGTCTCTCGCTCCCGTCGAAGCGTGGGGCCAAAAGTTGGGTGGCGTCGTAGTACCTCGTACGCATGGCCGCATGGGCATGGCAGGAGGTACGTAGCGTCTGGTCTGCAGCCGGGCACCTGACGGGGTGCTGCTACGTCGGTTGTTTGTGGCGTGCGTGAGGGTGGGTCCTGCCTGCCGCCCCTGGGCTGCGCGCGCCTCCTTGAAACTGGGGGATCATCAAGGTGCTTGCTGCGTGGGTCGGCAAACTCGACACCGGCAGGCGGCAGGTATTGATTTTGATTCCGTGTGGGACGCGGGGACGTCGGACGGGGGGAGGGGGCATCAGGTGGAGGCAGGCACGGCCGCAGAACCGGCGGGGCTGGCGTTGCGTGCCGCCCGTTTGGGGCTGCTCTGTGCTAGCGCACGTCTATACATTGCGTAAGCGTGAAGTGGTGATGAGCTGCTGAGGCCGGCCGGCGAAGTGGCAAGTTTACATTTCTCAAATATTTGCAGAAACTATAAAGCTCAAGTGTAATATTAAGTAGTACTCCGTATAAGCATTGGTTACATTTGATGTGGTGTGACGCGCACGCACCCAACTGAGCTCGATTCAGTGTCGTCGATTATCTTTAACAGATTCTCTATTGTACCTTGCAGCAGCAGTCTGGTATATATGTTTAATATTCCGTAAGCTAATAAAAAAAGACAATTATTCTGTTAGTACAAAGGCGTAGTATATTGCAAGACTTTGTGGTTTTATATGCATTCTTCTTTATTACATCATCATGTCTTTGTACGCTGGTTGATGTTCTGCTGATCATTCCGTGTTGTTTGGAGGTCTGCAGCTGCAGGGACGATAGGACGAGCATAGCTGTCTCATACCTACTGAACAGGCAGGTTTTCTAGAATTATATATAGACTGACTTGAGAACGCATAACTTGCACAGGTAGTCCGGCGGCCGGCCGGCTTGATTAATTGTAATTCGTGACTCAAATAGTCATGATCCATGCGCTGTAGTACAAGTCAAAATACAGCGATTTGTCTATGCTCCGTTGCGGTGCTTACGCGGGATTTATCGGTGGTAGGCAAGCTTTGCGCTGGCACGCGCATATGCCACTCTTGCAATGCCTCTGGCTCTGCATGGGTGAGAACGGAGAGAGAGCATCTGTGTTTTCTCTGACGTTCGCCAATCCAATCATGCAGGATTCACAACTGCCAGGAGAGACGAAGGTGTTATTTTTAAAGGGTGACCGACACCGTCCTATGATTTTATAACCAAGACCTCGTTTAGTTTATGAAATTTCTGACCCGAAAAGTACTGTACTATTTTATTTATATTTAACAAATATTACCCAATAAGGGCCTAACTAGGCTCAAAAGATTCGTCTCCTGATTTACAACTAATCTGTATAATCAGTTATTTATTTTATTAATATTTAATCCTTCATGCATACGACACGACATTTGATGTGTGAAATTTCTAACCTTTTTTAGATAATTAAAGAAGGCCCAAATGGTGCAGGATTCAAATACATGACATCGAAGAGAGAATTTTATATAAGATGAAGACAAACTAAACGTCAACTGAGACGGGCCTTATCTTAGCTTTGCTCACATCAACGGCGACGTCAGTATGTAGCTGTTGCTATATCTTTCTGAAGTGCCACTTGTTGCCGGCATGCAATTGGCCACAACGAAGCGTTGACACTTCAGATCAAACTTGAGGGATCTTTGTGTGGATGCACCATTAAACTACGCACGGCGGAGCCATACAGCTGCAGTTTAGGTGGCGATGCAGATGCAGATGCAGACCTAAACTTTTTCATAATTTTTTGAAAGATCCTAGAGATTATTTTCATAAGCTCTAAACTTTATGTGGAATTCTCATGTCCTAATCAAAGTTTTTTGTTTTGAAACCTTATTAAGTATATATGGGGTTTTAATTAAAAAGGCTGAAAATTCCTTTAAAGCACTTCTAATAATTGAGTCATAGAGGTAATTTGAACTGTTTTAAAAGAAAACTTAAACTCCATTGATAGTTTATTTTTATTTTTTGAGAATTACTCCTTTGATTGTTTAGGATGAAAAGAGGCGTTTGTGCAAGCCCATGTGTTAGATGCGGTCCATTAGCGCGTGATGGGCTGCTGAGGACCTCCTGAAGAAGTTTTTGGAATTTTATAAAAAAAAAGAGCCCTCACAACTATGGTCCCTAACCTTACCAACTGTAAGAAGCTGTGAAGGGCCGAATAAGTTCGACCCATATCTTTTGGGCTTAATCTCAAAAGAAAAAGAGGAAGCATTTTCATTTTCGGAGGATCGGAAGTCGCATACTGCTTTTCTTACTGTACCCTGCCTGAATAAAGTGCCGCCGCCTCTTGTTACATCCTATCGGAAATATAATTCCATGTAGACTTGCCCTAAGTATTTTCTAGCTTCGACGAAATGTCCAAAGTTTTACATACATATAATGTTATAAGCTGGTATTCCCAGCGTACGTGTTCGTAAGAACTTTGCACTCAATCTCCAGAAAAATAAAAAAGAACTCTGTACTCACTTGCATTTTAAAAGCAGAGATATTCCTCCTTTCAAAAAGAAGCATACATATACTGAAAAATCTTCCATAATATATAAAGATTCATACATAAGATAGTATGACACATTACTCAAAGTGTCTTACATAAGATACTATGACATATTACTCAAAGTGACAAATTTCCGCTAGGAGTAAGTATAACCTCCCAGAATCAAGTGCTCCGGCTACACTCCTTAGAAAACAACTCCTATCATACAAAAATACCCAAAGGCAGAGCCAGGTTGTTGCCTTTTTCTTTTTGGTTAAAACATATTTACTTTATTTCCGGCCCGATTATTCGCATTAGGAGTTTAGTACCCAGAATTTTGAAATAAATTTGACATGACTTTCTCAATAATAAAATAATCATATTATAGTCTATAGACGGGGACAAAATTTGGACCCTTTCTTTAAAAAAGGAAAAGGGACTTGGGTACGACACTCGTGTGTTATCATGATACATTGTTCAGATTAGTAAGGGGCATATCTAATCTCTTTGAATTGAAAGGAAAAACGAACCGATTTCCATGTCAATCCAGAGATCAAAGTGTCCAAACTCGAACAAGTTCTAAGTGGGCTCCCACAGCATCCCTGAATAAGACCCTTCACTCACCGATGAGTTCAGTGCGTTTGCTAAGCACCTTCTGTACCTTTATCGCAAAAAAAAAGCACCTTTTGTACTTGGGCGCATTTGTTAATTGTCCTCAAGATCATAAAAAAGCGCCGTAGAAGTGTCCGGAAAAAGCAAGGCATGTTAGTTTCTGCTGCCTCCCCTTTTGCATTAAGATAGCTTTGCTTTGCCATATGATAGCAACATGCTGGCAAACCGCAACAGGCAACACCATCTCAGGCATTAAGACGACCACATGGCCTCAACGCATTTCACCAAAATCGCAGCAACCAAGTTCGGCCATAGGCCATAGCACCAGGTAGCATGGGCCAACTAACAACTGTACAATGCCCATTCATAGCTTAAAATACCAGAACCAAGGCGCAAAACATGACCTTTTCTCCTACAACTCAATTTTGAGCTATCACTTTCCGTTTCATTTTTTCTTTTCCCTTTCTCTCTACAAGCATTCTACAAGAAGCTAAGGCAACAAAAGAACAGAGACAAAACATCATCATCTCTCCAACTCCCCATCAACAAAACCAATGGAACCAATTCAAGCAGCTACCGGGGCAACAAGAGAATCAATGGTGCCGCCTTGCGTTGCCGCTTCGCATCGTCAGTCCATGCAAAAACTTTGTGTAGCCTAGAAAGCTAAGCTTGCCATCCGATGGCCTAATCCAGTCACGGACGATGGAATAAGCCGCTGCGGAAAGGTTCATCTCCTGTGTACCAGAAGGGATATAACTAGTTCAACATCTAAGTGAGATCAAATATTTATTCCATGACTCAGTTCAATATATATCTTTCGTACCTGAGCAAGCTCCTCGATTGTGATAGCACGGTTGCCTTCCTGCTCAAAGTACTCGAATGCAGTACTGGCGATTTCTTCCCACCGCGGCACAGCCTCAAGCTGGTAAGGGCTTATTGTAGCTGCGCAGAACTCTTCAAAGTCCATTCTCCTATATGCGAGTGGCTCCAGCTGAAGGTGATTACACAGGAAAAAAGGGACGATAACCAAACTATATACATACAAATAAAGGGAGTAGGTAAGGTTGGCTATATAGTCCATATTTCATACCGCATTCAAGATCTCAAGTGTTCTAGATTCTTTCATAGCATCAGTACAGTTCTGTAAAAGAGCCTGCATATTTAAAGGGAAGAAAGGAAAAAACTGAGCTCAGTGTGCCAAACATGGAAATAATTTCTGTGCATCATAACACATGTATAAAAAAAGAATACGGACAAGCAAATTGTAAACTATTATCTATAAATGCTTACCATCTTGAAGTTATCGATACATATTCGGCCATCTCCACTGTCTGGTTCTAACAAGTTGTATTGTGCCCTGATGTAGATAAGCTCATCTTCTGTTATTGCTCTTGACAAGGCCTGTCAAATGAATGTCGAAAATAAAATTAACATGACTACAAATTTCAGCAAGACCAATGCAATGAGAGGTACCAACAAAGCATATAGCTGTATCAACAACCAGCTCAGCCAGGGTGGGTGGGGGGGGGGGGGGGGGGTTTTGTCGTCAGCTCCCAACTGCCTTAAACTAGTCTACTAGACCTAACCAGCTAGTTTTGGAACGTAGAAATGGTGTAGTTCAAATGGAAGCCATATAAAAACAGTAAGCATCCAAGTAACATTAAAAAGAAATTTTAATTTCTGGTCACAAAAAATTCAGTTCTCTAAATCATGAACAATCAATGGGCTTAGACACATCAAATGGTTCAGAAGCATGGCTATACTTGATTTGTACACAAAATGGTTATACATGAAGCATCCCATAGTTAAATGGACAGAGGAACTAAAATATCAACCTTCAATGCCGCCCGTTTGAAAGGCGTCGAACGAAGGTATGCTTTAACCAACTTGAATACTAGCATATCCAGAGGCAATTGTCGGTGCTGATCTCGCAACCAGGGGTGAGCTGCAACATGCAAATGGCACGTAAGAAAACTTCTGTCCTTAAAAAATGAAATTTCAAAAACAAGTGTTGAATACAGTTGATATACAGACGTTAAAAGTGAAAAAAAGGAATTGTCAGTGAGACTGTGAGAGTACTTACAGAGTGCCTGTGCAGCAGTCATTCTTTTTCTGTAATCCTTGTTAAGAAGTCTTTTGACAAAATCTTTAGCTTCAGGAGATACTGATTGCCACGGTGTGTCATCAAAGTTAGGGTCTGCTCTCAGCACTGAGCGGAAAATACCAGATTCAGTTCGTGCCCAGAATGGCCTGCTACCACACAGCAATATATAAGTGATAACACCAATACTCCACATGTCTGCTTCTGTGCTATATGACCTATGCAAGACTTCTGGAGCAACATAGTATGCGCTTCCAACAATGTCATTAAGCCTTTCATCTGTAAAGCGGGGGGAAAACATCAGAAGCATCAAGCTTTAGAACATTTTTTGGAGGAAGGTCATATCATGTTTCATTTTAATGGACGAACATATTTGTAAAACAGAACTCCTTTACGATTGGATGATCCTTGTGTGGAGGTATGTAATACCTGGTCTTATAAAATCGGAGAGACCAAAATCAATTATCTTCATAGGAGAACGCTCTTCCCTAGTGCTGAATAGGAAATTCTGTTAAAAACATCCAAAGGTGGATTTATCAGAAGGAATATACCACAGTTTTTTCAACAAGACAAATCATATGCCATTATACACTTATACTTAAGGGAGTCCACAGACCTCTGGCTTCAGATCACGGTGAACAACACCCTGAAGATGGCAAAAGGCAACTACTTTTAGTATCTGTTCAACAATAATTTTTGCATCCACTTCATTGTATCTTCCACCTCTGCAAAAAGCAGGCAGTTCTGTAACAAATCTACACCTTGCAGTGGTGTCCGCGAAACATTTCTCAAGAAAATGTAATACCTGGACAAGATTCTATCCAATAATTCTCCACCTTCACAAAGCCTGATCAATAGAGGTTAAGAAAACATCAGTTGTCATGTAACTTCCCATTAATCAAAGGCCTATAGTAAACAGTCAGCAAGTCCTTTCATATATAATGTTATGTGCTACAAGAGAACATAAACTCTAAGGTAGACAATGTGGCTTTTGAGCACTATCATACATACTGTTTTAAGATAAACGGCGCATGCAATATTTACATTTTTAAATAGGATCAATTTTATGCAAAGGCAAGGAGGGAAAACATACTCCATGATTATGTAGACATTATGGGCGTCCTCACAAGCATCATAAAACTTGACAAGATTGGAATGTCCAGATAGCGCCTTCAAAATTTTCACCTCTCTGCGCACATCCTCAATAGATATTGCTGTCGTCATCTGCAAGAGAAAACCAAAGGATTGAGGCGACTTTTGCAAACTAAAATATGAAATCTAGGCCATGAGAGATATTTTTCCCCTGGTGTAATGAGCTAGGAAAGTGAATTTAGCCCTAGCTGATGGGCTGTCTAAGAGAAACCTTAATCTTAATTGAAAAGACCCTTTGAGCATCTGTTAGCTTCTAGCCTAAAAAAGTCTATACCATGTATGTACATATGTGGTAATAAGGAATAAATTGCATGCAATTCAAATAAAGAAATATGCAGAAGGAAGAAACACATTAGAATCAATAGATACATCTCCTGCTCAGATAATTTCAGTAGCACAAGAAAAAAATTATAGCAGGCCAAAATAGTCATTAATTAATTTATGTCATCACGCTCACAAAAACACAATATACATGCATTAAAACATCAATGCAGCCATGCACGTAGAATTCTTCTGAGTCGTCTATCGTACACTAGGTTTTCTCGACAACTTTCTGCGCAAACATTGATGCCAAGTAAAACTGAGATCAAAATTAAATAATTCAACAATCAGGACAATGTCAGTGGAAAGCAGTCTCAAATATCAACATGTTCTCAGCTTTGACACCAAAAATCTAAAAGTGACATTTCTTTACTTCCTATACTTTTCCCTATCTTTTCTTCTACTTATGATCATATAATAAAATGATGCGGAATGGACCGAGGGACTCTTGAACTCATGGCAGTGAACAACAATATGATGGAGATACTCGAGAAGTCCAGCTACACTGACAAGTTCCCTGAGGTCTGTCACTACCAAGCTAGTGAGTGATCTATCACAGCATAAACTACTATTCCATCATAGCTTAAGAAAGAACAAAAAAGGAAGAAACGGGTGATAGATGGATGAACAGTTGAACACTCAGATCATAAGAACAGACAAAGCATTAAATGCGGCATTGCTGGAAGAAGATCTCTACAATGTACTTCCATCCCTGCAGAGAAATGCCAATGCCAATGCCAATACCATCGCAAAAAACCTGATCACCGCGCAAGGCAACCAAGAAACAAATGATGAACCTATGATTGCAACATCTGTGCTAGTGGCACTGCAGAGATACTGAATTCTTGTTGCGAAACTAACAACCAAACCATGATCTGCTAACTAACAGTGAAAAAAGATCACAACAGGGTGGCAATTCTATTCTGTCCCCCCAACCAAACAGTTGGTTCATGATCCGCTGGAGGAACCGAGCCGATTGAAACATGTGCGTTAAGTAAAAGAGGAGTGTGAGATCACGAGAAGCAGGGAAGACCTTGGCTTTGGAGATGACCTTGACAGCCATGACCTGGCCTCTCATGTCCCCCTTGCGGGCGCGCACGAGGCAGGTGTGGCCGAAATGGCCGCGTCCCACCTCCTTGCCCAGCTCGTACTTGGCGGCGAAGTGGCGGTCGTAGCCGAAGCTCTTGTCAAGCTCCCGCTCCACCTCCCCGGCGACGGCGATGGCGCCGGAGGCGCCGCCGTGCTCCGGGATCGGGACCTCGACGGGCGGCGGCCTGGGCACGGGCGAGCGGCGGCCGAGGCGGCGCGCGAGGGACTCCTTGATGTGCTTGGCCGGGGACGGCGGCGGGAACGGGCGGCGGAAGAAGCGGTTCCCGCGCGGTGTGGACGACGACGAGGCCGCCGGCGACGGCGCGATGCCGTCGGGGAGTCCGAACGGGCTCCCGGCCCCGGCGGCCCAGGGGCTGCCGGCCGCCGACGACCGCGCCGGCGTCGCCCCGGCGCGCCCCCCGCGCGGCGTCCCCGCGGGAGACGGCCGTGCGCTCCGCCTCCCTCCTCCTCGTCCTCCCCCTCCCCCTCCCGACGCCGCATCCTCCGGCCCGCCCCCAACCCGAAACCCCGCCGAGACCGTGATGGTGGTCGCCGGCACCCCGCCGTCCGCGTCGACGCCGTGCACGTTCCTCGCGTAGCACTGCCCCATGGCCGCCGGCCCGGTCCCGGCGATCACCGGAGCTTCGCTCGCTCGCGCACGGGAGGGAATGCGGGGTCCGGGTGCCGAGATTTATAGCTCCGGACGGAAGCGTGCGAGGGAGAGGGGGGAACGGGGGCGGGCCGGGGAGTGGCAGTATTAATGCAGTGGACGAGGGGGACAACGGGCGATGTGGAAGGCAGCCTGTGGAGGGAGGGTGGTGTGACGAAACCAAACGGGAAAAGGGGAGAGAAAAAAAAAATGAATTGCGGGCGCTGCTGCAGACCCCGCACCGGCAGTGGCAACGTAGTACGCGTTGAGGGTGACGGGCTGCGCCTGCGGCCGGAATGCGTGTGTTGGGCAGGGCTGCGCGGCTTCGCGTGACGGAGGGGCAAGCGGGGACGAGGGGTCGGTCGTCGGACCGTCGAAGTGGATGACGCGTGGAGCCGTTCTTGGTCGAGCGGAGTGGGCCCACATGGCGGTGTCCGAGGGCCGGAACGTTTTCTGTGTGCTGTGGTGGGTTGCCAGAGTTGATACGACGGTACCGTCGCCGCTGAAATTTGAATTTGGCCTTGGTTGAGATATGGAAATACTCACCGATACAGAGGATCTTTTTTATTCTAGACTAGATAGAGGGAAAATTTGAAAGGAACGAACTAGATTAAGCTTTCTTTCCGAGTGTCTCTAGTTTGAACCCTAATATCGGCACAGTAGGTACGCGCGTTGGTGGTTCATTTGTTTTCATCTTGTAATGTGTTTCGATAATTTACCTTCACATTTTGTGATTTTAAGAACGTCGTGGTTCTTTTATGTTGTCGGATCACAGATGGTTATCCTTTTGTCTATCGACCATTATATGCTAATGTATGCTTCGTTCTTCTGGTTTATAATATCGGATTGATCCCGACATATCGTTTTCCTTTTGTGTATCGACCATTACATGCTAATGTAACCTTCATTTTTTTTTTATGTTGTTGGATTGATGTCGACAGATCATTATCGTTTTCTGTATCGACGGTTATATGCTAACGTATGCTTCATTCTTTTGTTATTCGGTCGGATTGATCCCGACAAATCGTTATCCTTTTGTGTGTATCGACCGTTACTTGCTAACATAGCCTTCATTTTTTTTATGTTGTCGGATTGATGCCGACAACCCTAGCAATTCTAGGCCTACCACTAGCACGCGGAACACAGCTAGCTCCACAATTTTGGTGGATGTTGGTAGCTCCTCTACGAACCCTAATAGTGGCGAATAATAATAAGACTCGCTGCTTATGCATCTTAGAATAACCCATTGGTGCTCCATACCATATTACCATACCATGCTCTAAACTAATTAATGTTAGTATGCACAAATACATCAATGTGAATTGGTTGTCCGATCCAATGAGTATAACCGGCTTTCTTTTTTTCGCGATGGGGTATAATTGGCTTTCCATTCTTTTTACTTTAGGGAGATCGGTTTGTATCAACTTCACAGCATCTCCACGAAAATCAACTGGATCATAAAGCTAATAAGAGTGATGGTCGTCATGGAATATTTATCGCGGAGGAATCGGCGGCTGGTATAGCTCCCTTGCACCACCTTTTCTCTCTTTCAAATGCCCTGTTCGCTTGGTCGTTTCTAGCTGCTGCTGATTTTTTTATGAGAGAAAAATACTGTTGAATGGCTGACTAATTTAGCTGATAAGTTCAAACGAACAGGCTGAAAACTTGGCATCGTGAGCGGTCCGCATCGGTGCACGCACGGACCCAGTTGTCGTTGCCGTACGTGCTGCCGTGTAGGGCTACGGATGTACTAGTAGTCCAGCGCTCTCGTTTCATGTGCTCTCTCAATCTCATTAAGTGCAGTGCATCATACGCGGAATGCCACTTGTGACGCATGGTATACACCCGTATATGAGCGTTGCCGTGTTGGGCGTAATTATATTATAATAATATATTAATATAATCTAGAAAAACTTGTAAGCTTGATCGCTCCCAGCCCTGCATATCTGATATCTCTAAGGGAATAATTAATTCAGCAATATAATAAAAAATCTGCGAGGTCACAGCAATTAATTATTGTATATCTAATTATATTTTGAGATATCCCCATCCGGCCACACGATCGATATTCTTTTTAATAAGAATTTATGTCCTCGCATTTATAGTATTTTCCATGCTGCCTGTGATTCTGCTGGGAATTGGGTTCCGCGCATTGATGCTCTCGCTCGAAACCGTCGTGCTCGTTTTGCTTGCAGACAGCAGGCATGGCGTGGTGGTCCCTCGCTCGCTGCAGTAGTAGCGTCTCTTGCAAGTCTTTCTTCCGTTCCGTGGCGCTAGTACGTAGCGCCTTTCTACGCTTTGCATCACACACGAGAAAAGTAGGAGATGACTGCAAATAGTTTGGCTGACTGTTAATTCCTAATAACCATATATAACCGGCCCCTCCGCCCAAATTTGATGACCAAGTTTGCTGAATTTGACTTAATCACAAACGGTGGCGGTGTGATCATTGATGCCAATCCTGGTTAATTTAGTCCTCTGGGTCGTGTTTTTTTTTTCTGTGAACGTGCAGCCATATTTCGTTAAGAGAAAAGAAGTCCTAACATTACAAAGACCGCGCAGGCTATTTAAGGTAGCGTGGTTTGGTGTGCGAGCGTCGACGCAAACCGAAATCCCTAACCGGCTGCACCAACGAGCGAAATGCTTAGAATTATTATGTACCTATGTAAAGGTGTTATGTTTTTTATATCACAAGTTATTCCTTTTATCCGCCTCTCGTCAGCAGTCAACTAAACAATTACAAATCCATCGATATCAAAAGAGGACAAAGAAAATGCATGAGTAAGGGTGTTGTTTATTTCAGTTTCGAATTATAAAAAGCTACCTAAGAATTGTGGGTTGTGAAAAAAATCTAGGTTATTAGAATCTCGATTGTAAAATATCTTTCATGTTTGGCACCCTAGCTAGACCGCCATTGTTTGATGGACTGCATAATTCATTTTACCAGGAATACATGGATCTTCCAATCCCCACGCCACTGGCAACTGAGCCCGGGGCAAATCAGTGTCCAAGGTAGGTAATTTCACCCAAAAAAAAACTTATGAGGGTATTTTCGTCACTTGGTGATCCACAATCTGGATCAAACTGGTGAAAGGCGGGATGCTGGGGTCGGTGCTCAAAAGCTCTCTGTCTTCTAGTGTGATACTTGTCGCTGGCCTCATCAAAGGAAGAAAAAATGTTCCACAAAACTCCTACCTATCCATTGGAAATATAAATTGTGTAGTTATTGCATTATTTGTACTCATTACATACTATATTAAATTATTCGACAGAAAAGATATGGTTGTATATGGGGGTGAACTGTCATTGTCATTCACATTGTTGTTTTAGAAAAAAACTTTTATTTTTTTGTGCGATGTGGACAAGTTTGCAGGAGATTGTGATCTAAAGATATGATTTTTTCCCTTTTGCACAGGTGCCCCTATTCTGAAGGTCAATTGCTCATTTGCCCCTGTTTTTTAAAGTTTACTTGTTTGCCCCTACTTTTTTAAAGTTTGCCCCTGGTTTGCCCTTCTGTTAGGTGGACCAAAATAAAGGCCCAAAAAATGTTCGACAAATAGAAAAAAGAAAAATGACCCTTCTACCCCTTATCCTCCCGAACTGAACAAACTCCCTTCACACTCTGGTCGGAGTCGGACCCGTCCGCTTCTATCCCCGTTTCTCCGACTCCACTCATGGCGGCTAGGGTTTCAGGGTCGCCCGCGGCCAGGGCCTCTCGCCGGCGGAAGGCGTCACGTGAG
>CM041628.1:38851459-38904707 GCA_023333625.1 Bothriochloa decipiens | reverse complement strand
TGTAACTAATGAACAATTGTCCAAGTGGTTTGAGCTCAACAAAGACAAGGGGGAAGTCCATGATGATGGTCAAGTCAATGATTTTGAAGGGCCATTACAGTTCTCACCGACCAAGCGAAGGCTTCACCCTACTGTCAGGAACCTTCCAAGTACTGCACCTATTGATTTGGATCCAAAACAGCCCACTCAACCCACTCAGCCTCCTGAATAAGACAAGAAGGTGGTCTCAGATGATGTACTGAGTGATAGCAGCTATGACTTTGAAAAGACTGCATCTTCTGACTCTGAATTAGATGCATTTTCTGACTCTAATGGCTCTGACACTGAGTATGATCCTAGTAATAAAATACTTGCTGACGATGACAATGATGATGTTCCTATTTTCTCTTATGATGTTGATGCTCCATGTGTTGGTGTTGGGTGTATGTTTCCCGACGTTGATTAGTGCAAATCGGTGTTGACCCAACATGCCGTATTGAATGACTATGGTTTCCGTACTCATGTTGGAGGAGGAACACCACCAACTGGAGAGGCAGAGGGAGGCTATAACAGAACCGCCCAATTAATATAAACCCAAGGTACTAAGTAAACCTCCTAGGCAATTAATTAGCACATTGTGCCCATATTAATCCGTAATCCGTGAATTCTCAAAGGATTTCAAACATCTCAACTTACTACCCAGATCGAATAAGGTTCAACGTACACCATCCATAATATTACATAAAGTTCATAAATAGTTGATTACATTAGAGTCATAATAAAGTTATTACAATACCAATTTCGGGTTCAAATAGCGGAAGTAAATATAGGTTTTGGTTCATAAACGCACACATAGTTTTAAACATAGTGTTAGGTCCACATCAGAATCCAACAAAAGCATAGAGGTACAATAATATGGAGTGACCTTGCCCAAGGTCTATTCATCTCCCAAAGCTGGGTAGAAGCAGGTTTGGCAATAGCCAGAGAACATCTCACCATCTGTAAGCAACATGGAAAATAAAACCCTGAGTACGAGAATATACCAGCTAGACTTACCCGTCATAAACTAAAAATAAATTAACTCCAAAGAGTATGCAAGGCTTTATAAGGAGGCTGGCTGACTTATTTCTTTACATAAAAAGTTTGAGCCGATTAAGAATAATTGTTATAACCTTCTAGCTTTGCATTCTTAAGTCATTATCCTAATCATACTAGATTAGCACCTGATCTAGACAGTCATGGTGTAATTATCAAGTAAGAATAGTAACCATTTTTGGTTGAGCATCTTTCAGCGTCAACATCATAACCATCTCATCTCTTTGTTTAAGTTTTTACTACGATGCCGGTGCTCAAGTCGGTGTTTACTATCCAGGAACGATGGCGATTATAATCGATTACAAATCAGCTGGCGGGGTATTCCCCACACAAACCCAGACATGCCGTGTAAAGGCACCTTAGGTCACCTAGGTCTGTTCCGGTAGAGTCGCGGGATCAACATGAACCATCGTATCTAGGGGCCAACCCGCTGCATACTAGTCATGTAACGACCTCAGGCTTACTCTCCGTGCCCCTATGATCACACCACCTTCTCCATAAGATGCGTTCAGGTCGAAGCCCGGCCCAAACAGAACTCAAGGCTTCACGGTTAGATGATCGCACCCTTCCAATTATCTGTGGGGCATGCGTTCAACATGACAAGAGGGCCGAGACATCGGACGGGGCCCTAGTTGGACACAGACGGGATAAAAACTTACACAACCTCCAGTTCTGTCCATAGCACCAATCCCGCTCGGTCTTGATTTTACTGCACATGCCCATCCCAAGATAACAACATAGCTCACCTTTATAAGTCACCACCTATATCTCGTGGATGACAGGAAATCACCCGACTTGTACCGATCTAATTTAAGTAGGGCAAGCATATAAGTGATCCCAAACTTAACAGGGTGTATGGGTAACTCAGGTGGACAAGGATAATCATAATGCATCAACGGTATCGATCAACGCCTATAAACTCGATTCATCATAAACAATAAAAGACGCAAATTAAGTTATTTGTAAAACTGTAGGGAGGAAATGCTTCAGGGCTTGCCTTTCTCAAAGCAGCTAGACTGGTGGTCAGGGCACTCTGGCAAGTTAGCGTTGGGTCCTCATCCTCTGCTGCCTCCTGCAGCACTGCTCCCTGCTGTCCTTCCCCTTCTGGCTCCTCCTGAACTACCGGTGTAATGTCCGTCGGTAAACCTGTATGATGCATCGATGCACATGAATACCATGTATGCATTATAGCGGGCATGATGTATGATTATGAATGAGTGCATGATCATGTGGCAGATGATAGATTGCACGTGATACGTCGCTACTACTTATAAAACCCCAACTAGCTTTTAGCAACCCACCAGCAATTATCTTAGGTAACAAACAAACAGAGCATCGCAATTACATGAAATGACAACACAACCCTAATTAAACTATGGCAGAACTAAAACACATACTAATACTACTCAGAAAAATCTATAAACATTACAGAAGCTTAAGCATGTCAAACCAAGTCTACTGTAAAATTTTTATGTTAAAACAGTAAGTATTTTATCCTACACAAAATTCACAAGGCAGTAACAATAATTAGACATAAAATACTTTGTATAGTGAAACAAGTCAAACAGTAGATTTTAGAGCATAACTAGCTTCATTTAGACCTAAAACAGCCTATAAAAATTATCAAACAATTATCTTACTTAATTATTTAACTATGAATTTCTCAATCCCTTAGCAAAACTAGCACCCTAAAAAGATAGAGTAACTTTTATACCTGACATGGCCAACTAACATTTTTTATAGATCCAGCATCTCCTAACTAGAGCAACAAAATAAGAATCATATTTTTAGGATAAACCTAGAATTAGTTATGCATTTCTAAAGGTTTACTCATTTAATAGCCTTAAATAAAACTATATAGAAAAGTATTTTAAAAAGCCCAACTCATATTTTTCATACAAAGTACTCCTTATAAGAAAAATATTATAAGTTGAACCACCTTATTTGGACTTAAAATGAAAGAGTTATGGTTTTCTAAAGATTTAATATAAATCCTAAAAAACTATTTTTCAAAAACAATTAAACTAAAAATGCTACATGTACCCCGCGGTGTACCCAGAGGGGTTCCTACGCTAACTTCACCCGATTGTTTACCTAGGCAGGCACCCTGCTGACGCCAGCACGGGCCCACCGGTCAGCGGGCCGAACAGAGGATGGCCGTCGGCCGGCGGCGAGCATCTCCGGCAAAAAGTCTGGTACCTACGGACTCAGCAAGGCGAGGCGAACCTGTCGGGGTAGAAGATAAAGGTCGGGGTGTCTCTAACCATGACGGTGAACTACGGCGGCGGACGACGGCGAGCATGGCGGCGGGAAGGCCATGGTCCGGTAAGGCGGGACCACCACCGGCGCCATTAACTCCCATTCGAGCATCAACTGACCCTAGCGACACCGAAACGAGTAAGAGGCAGAGTGGATCGGGACGGAGGAAGCACGGCCACGGCGAACCGCTCCGGCGGCCATGGCGGCCGTGGCGCGCGAGAAAAGGGGATAGCCAAATTCGGCCACTACCTTGCAAAATCTGTCATGGGAGAAGGTGGAGGAGGCAACAGCGAACAAGATGATGCCCTCAATTTGGAAAATGAGCTGCAGGGGAGAGAGTTAGGCGGCAGCGAGCTTGGCGGCGGCCATGGCGGGCTTCGGTGGCCGCGGTGCTGCGCGAGGGGAAGAAGAAGAGAATGGCGTGGGGGAGGGAGTGAGGGAGGTGGGGAGATAGATAAAGGTGGCTCGGTGCTTTGCAATTCGAGCCGTGGTGTGCGCGGCCGGGCCTGAGCGGCGAGGGTGACCGGACGGTGACGATGGCGCGTGGTGCAGCGACGGCAGCAGGGAAGCGAGGGGAGCGGGCGGGCGCGCGTGGGTGCTCGAGTGCGCAAGTGACCGCATCGCACAGCGTTTGGCACAGGCGTTGGCGATGGCGACCGACGGGGCGAGTGGCGTAGCGCCTCGGTCCGGTGGGCAAGAGGGTGCGCGCGCGTGGCCGTCAAGTGCGGGCGGGCGGGCGTGCGCACTTGAGTGCCCTCGCGCTCGCTTGATGCAGGCGAGCGGGCAGGCGGCAGCGAGGCGCGGCAGTGGCGGCGCGCGGAGCTGCGGCTCTCGCTCTGGCGCGACAACGCGTGGAAGAAGACATGGGGTGGAGGAGAGAGGCTGACAGGTGGGGCCAGGTGGGTCCCACTGTTTGAAAATGAACTGAATCGTTGACCCCCTGTAGTTTGCAAACTATTGCAAATTTCAAAAAATCAAAATATAAAAGTTCCTTCATTTGAAGAGAGTAACATTTCGTATATAGAGTTTTTTCTAATTTGGCATATTTTTAAAAATTTAAATTTGGCTCAAATTTAAATTATAAAATTAATAAATATTAATACATAGACACTGTTTTTGCCATTTTTGAGGGACTAAAAGTCATTTTCATGATTTGGTAAAAACAGATTTTTTTCTCCAAATCATTTTCTCTATAAAACATATTAAAGGTCTAACTTAAGATGAGCAATACAACAAGCACTAAAAAGAGTTTTAAAATCTCAATCAAACCTCTATTTGAAATATAAAAGCAAGTATCAAACCAACTCACATATGCAAATGAGATGCTCATGAGATGATTATGCAATGTAATGCGAGATTTGTTAAGCCTAACATTGTGGATGTTACAGAGACCACCAACTGGAAGGGGGAGAAGAAGAGGAAGAGGAGGCCGAGGCAGGGGAGGAAGGCTTGCTGCTTTGCTTAATGTGTACAACTGAGCACTGCTTTTGATATGTAATAATTAGTGGATCGTTGCTTGTGTATGTGCTGGCCATGAATGACCTGAACATGTCCATTTGCACGTCGTGACTACATTTTGGTATGCTTAGCTGTGATGTGAGACATGAAAACTTAATGGTTATTGTAAACTCTTGCACTATGATGCAAATATTGCGCTTTGAATGCAATTTGGATCTCTGTTCATGTGTTGTGCAAAAGCTGTACTTATATATTGTGCAAATATTATGCCGAATTTGAATTTATAGAAAATATATATTGTTATTTGTCCAAAATAAGTGCAAGGGAAGCCTGTACAAAATTTCAGATTCAATCTTGGGTCATTCATGTCGAGAATATTTTGGTCTTTTTGCCCTTGACTTAACACCGTTAACCCAGTTTACAGGACAGGGGCAACAGGATAACTCAGTTTAAAAAAACAGAGGCAAACAAACAAACTTTAAAAACAAAGACAAAGGAGCAATTGGCCTTCGAAATAGGAACACCTGTGCAAAAGGCCCTTTTTTAGATAGAAAAGGGTTTATAGGAGGTAGTAAAGACGTAAAGTGGATTACGACGCTAAATCTCACAATGATGACGAAGAATGCATCTGTAGTTAACCAACCACCGCTTGCTCCTTTGAGCTCATGCGCCCAAGCATGCGTGATGCATCTCGCTCGCCCGCCCGTCTTTATAAAACAAATTAAAATAAAATACTCCTCTAATCTAATTAATTAACTTGTTATTAAAATAATGCTCCCCAGATACTCCCACTCAACTCCTACTCAGTGAGACTGTGAGCGCGTGCGATCTGCCGATAACAGAGTAAACCTCAGATGGTGACTATACTATACGCCACGAGCACAGGTTTTTTTTATGACAAAATTAAAAATCTGGGGGGACCCAGTCCTGCAGATCGAACACCATGTCCATGTCCATGTCCATATGGGCCGGTCACCGTCACCCCATGGCACTATGGCAGTGACCGGTGAAGAACGAACGAACGCGGGGGGTGTGGGGGGGGTCAGGCACTCAGGCTCAGGCAGACTGCCAGACCGCTGCCGGCCTAGCGTGGCCAACACCAAAAGTGTCCCAATTCGTCGTCGGCTCAGGGGAGGCATTGGATTGGATAGGCGTTCGTCGTATAATGGCACCACCGGTCGGTCGGACCCTGGATCGCTTTGTCCGATTCGGGCGCCGCGGGAGTCAGAGACGGCACGAGGGGAGTCCGGGGCTCGCTTGAAGTGACAGTTCGGGAGAACTAAAAAGGGGTCCGTGCCGTGCTCGGTGCCAAGCGCGCGCGAGCTGGATGGATTTGGGCTCCGGGTTGGAGCGGCGCGGTGCGGTGGAGATTTTCTACGGACGAGAGACACATACACGACGCGTCGCCCGTTGCTCGTGAATCCGACCGGACTCCTGCTGCTTCATTTTCATCCCCCCACGGCAAGAGGTCGAACGGTTTCTTTTCTTTCTCCGTTTCCGGCCTTCCCTCCGGACGTGGGCGTGGCATGACACACGACACGTTTATGTTTTTGTCAAAGAATTCTACAGACCGAATAGAATGAGTTGGTCCCTATTCGGTGTTCACTAGCTACGACATTCGACAAATACTAGACGAACAACGTCGATGTCAGCAATACGAAGAATGCGTGCACACCAAGCGCAATAATTACCTCGACGAGGCCAAGCCGTCAAAGCTTGTCATCAGACAGTAAAAGCCAAGACTCCGTGCAGACCAGGGTCCTTTGAAGCTTTGAGCGAGATAGCACTTACCGTTGTTAAATCAAATGAAAATTTAGTCCGATACTACTCCGTAAAGTCTAGCTAGCTAAATTATAGTCATGGATGCCTTTGATCTCCAATAAAAATATTCATACACACCTAGTTAAATTAGCCAGAGTTTGTTCATCCAGAGGACTAGCAGTGCAGTGGGCTCTAAACTAAAAATTATTCCACAACGTTTGGACGGATTAGAACTAAGAGAATGATGGTCCACTATTCGCCGTCAAATTGCTCGCCACCAATGATTAGTAGAATCAGAGACGAAACCACGAAAAAATTCAGGAGGGGCTGAACTATAGTGCTACAGCAACGTAACCCACTATGATCCTCATAATATAAACAAAAATAATAGTTGGAAGTAGTCTATTGAAACATCGATGAACGATGAAAATCACAAAATACATCATGAAAAATAATGGAGATTATCCATACCCAAAGTCCAAATAACGAAACTAATAGACGACGCGTGACAGTGGCACCCATTATTCAAAAACTAAAAATTGAAATCATATCGTGAGTTCAACAATCAAACATTCCATCGTCTAATCACCAATCACATACTCAGTTTCACAAAACAAAATCAACAAGTCGTTGGATGCCTGGATCTCCCTCAAACGGCGGCGTGCTCCGCCCCTACCGCCCCCAACCCTAGCGCTGCGCCTGCAGCCTGTGGCCTGCCCACCGAGCGCTCGTGCATGCCCACCCGCCATGCCTTGCTGTCCGCTTTGCCACTCCCCACTTGCTCGTCGGGCCACCCGCATAGAGTGTCACCGTAGTCAAGGATAGCAGTCTCGCGCCAGTGCATGCCCACCCACCACGCCTGGCTGCCCGCTTAGCCACTCCTCACTTGCTTGTCGAGCGATCAGCGTAGAGCATTGCCGTAGTCAAGGCTAGCAGTCGCACGCCAACGCGTGATGCGTGAAGCCACCACTCAAGGCCAATGGATTGGGGATGGGAACAATGGAGATGGGATAGGGTTTCTTTCACTAATTGGGCTTGGGCCTTGACTAGATAATCATCTCTCTCTATAGAATTACTGGCCCAATTAACAAAAGAGGGTGTCTTCTACTTCCAACAAATCTTAGCCCCTCCTACCTTATGCATCTAACGACTGAAAAGGGTGGTTTAGGGGGTTCCCTTCGTGCGGTAATGGTGGGGGCGGTCGGGGGCTCGAGACCCTCTGCCCCACCACCGGCTCCGTGCACGCATTCCAATGAAGACAACGGAGGGCACGGGGAGGTGGCGACTCTGCCCCCCTGTGCACCTCTACTAGCAAAGGGCCCCGACTCTCCCAAACAAATCTGCGGTCCCGAAGCAAGCCCCAGCAACACAGGGCGACGCTAACGGTACCTGCTTTCCTTTCCTCTATGTGACCAATATGCCACGTGCGACTAAGGTCTAGTACTCTAATGTCAAAAAATGGGACTGTTCAGATTCAATTCAAAAAATTGTATGCCTTGCGGCTCCACAAGCGCGGTTGCGTTGGTGGGGGGGGGGGTCCTCCGCTGGCTTCGTGCAAGAATAACCTTCACGAAGACTTTGAAGAAACATGTTATTTTTATAAGAGTTAGAAAACATCTTTGTACTTCTATTTCCCAAAACACATCTGTTAAAAATATTTTGTACAAGCTAGTACTCTTTTGTTCTTTTTTACATGTTATATTAGATTTTCTCTAAGTCAATTATTTTCTAACTTTGACCATAATTTACAAAAAAAACATGTTAACAACATGAGAGTTCTGTTGTTAGACTCATTGTGACAGATACTTTAAAAATACATTGTAAAATTTATATGTTGTGAAATTACATGGATTTTTAAAAATTGATGGACAAAGACGAAAATGTTTGACTTTAAAGAGAACTATACGACATGTAAAAAAGAATCGAGATAATATTCATACCGGTAGGTTCCAGTGAGCAAGTTAACTTGGGTCAAGGAGAACCCTAAGGGCGTGTTTGTTTCGGGCCAAAAGGGGGTGGCCGAGCCCACCAGCTGCAAGCGCTCGTGTTTGATATTGTTTGCTCCTCCCTCAGCCAGGCCCGTGGCGTGTATTTTCCACTCTCTCTCTTGGCTCTGGCCAAACGCTCCTCACTTTCGTCCTCTCTCGGCCTGGCTCTGGCGGCGCGCGCGCGGGGGAATCTCGGCGTCGGCGGGGAGCTCTGGCGGGCTCGCGCGCTACGCGGGAAGTTTCCGCGTGCTCCTTGCCCGCCGAAATCCGCTGCCTATAACTACCCCCTTCTCCCTCCCTCACTTCTTCTGCTATCCCGATTCCACTCCCGTTGAGGTACCGGCAGAGGTGTTGAGGTCACGGTTGCCGGCGCTAGGGTTGCCTTCCCTGGGCTTCTTCTCCGTTGACCTATTGCGGATCTGCGTCCAGGCGGCGCGGCTCCCTCTGCTGCGGGGCTCCGGTGAGGCGGTCTTCTTCCTTCTACTTCTCCATCTCCGAGCTGCTGTGGTGCTGCCTGACTGTCCAGATCTGCAACTTCTTCACCCCCCCTCTCCGATTTGAGCTACAGCGACTCTCTCCGGTCCACCCGAGGTGAAATCCATAATTTTCCCCATTGCTTTGTCTCTAGGGTTACACATTTTGCTCAGATATGTGGTTTGCTTCATCCTGTTGAGTTAATGATGCTATACACTGTCTGATTTAATCCTTGTATACTTGTTCTTGTTGTTGTTCATGTTCATCTTATCGTTATTAATGATGCACAGTTACAAATGCTCATTTTTTAAACTGTTCTTGCCTTCGGCTCTTGTTGTGTCACTGTCATGGCTCATCATGTTTGCCGGCTGGGTTTACATGCACTTCTTGTTCACAGTCTATTCTGTTGTTGTCTCTGCAATTGTTCTGTTGCTTGCCATGGTCGATGATGACAATCCTATGAGCACAGGGAGGCAAAGTTTTGATTGCAGCCGTGCTTAATCATAATGAAATCACACACTACCATGTAGAGGCCAGCCAGGGTCTATTAAAATTATTTACACATTTTTAATGCATGTAGATGGATGCAAATGCTCAGAACTTGATGATGGCTAGGCAAGCCGCTGGAATGGTTGCTGTTATGGTTTGCTTTATGGTCATTAGGCTTAGAAGGATCAGTGGTCATGAGTCAGTTCCTTATGGCCCTAGGACTCATGCTGCAAGGCATAGGCAGAGCACATTGATGATGATGTACAATTACAATGACACTGAATGCATAGCTATGCTACACATGAGAAGGGTTCCATTTTTTTCTTTATGCAACCTTCTTAGAACTAGAGGCCTTGTCCTTGAGACAGAAGGCTGTCCTATTGAGGAATAGGTGGCAATGTTCTTGCATGTTGTTGGTCACAACCAGAGGTTTAGGGTTGTTCATCAAAACTTTAGAAGGTCCATTGAGCATGTCAGTAGAATCTTTCACCAAGTCTTGTATGCCATTGGTGAGCTAAGGGCTGATTTGATCAAGCCTCCTTCCACTGCCACACATCCAAAGATTCTGGGTAGCCACAGCTGGTTCCCTTTTTTTAAGGTAATTGCTTATCAGTTCACATATGTTCTAGGTACCATAAATTGATTCACTTGTCCTTATGCAAGTTGGGTGCTTTGTGTAGAATGTTGTTGCTGCCATTGATGGCACACATGTGTTGGCAAGGGTGCCTAGAAACATACAACAAGCCTTCAGGGGTAGAAAACAAAGCCCCACACAAAATGTGATGGCTGCAGTGAACTTTGACCTCAACTTCACATATGTTTTAGCTGGCTGGGAGGGCTCAGCCCATGATGCACTAATACTGGCTGATGCCATCCAGAGAAATGATGGTTTCATTGTCCCACAAGGTAACTAAATTAGTTAGCACATGCACTTTGGCACTACTTGTGCACCCAGTTCACACTTTCACACTACTTGTCCATCACTTGTAGGTAAAATATACCTGGTAGATGCTGGATATGCTTGTAGGACTGGTTTTTTACCTCCTTATAGAGGTGTTAGATACCACTTGAGTGAGTTTGGAAACAGAAACCATCCCACAAATGCCAAGGAGTTGTTCAACCTGAGGCTTCTTCACTTAGGGTAACTGTGGAGAGGGCTTTTGGTGCATTAAAGGGAAGATTCAGGATTGTAGACAACAAATCTTTCCACAAATACAAGACCCAAGTGAAGCTTGTCATTGCTTGTTGCATTCTTCACAATTGGATCATAGGGTTTGGCACTGATGAATATGTCCCAGTTGAGGAGGGTTTTGAGGGTGGCCTGCCTGAACAAGAAGAGGAAGAGGTTCCCCTAGAGGAACCTGCAATGGTCAATGTGAGAGATGAGATCTGCAATGCTATGTGGGCTGCTAGGGGCACTACTAGGACTTGATTCTGTTGCATTTCATTCATGAGTAAAATAATTTGTTAGACCCTGGATATGGAACTCATGCTGTGTATAGCTTATGAACTATTTGTACGGTATGTCTGAGACCAATGACTTGATTCTGTTTACTCTTCATTACTGTTGTATGAGTAATCAGCATGCTTAATTATTTGCTTCTGCCAAACTTTATCTTCTGTGTGCTCATATTAATAGGATGACTGCTATCAATCCTGCTGCCAATGTGGTGCAAGCTGCTGGTGCAGTTGCACAGGCAGCTGTAGGAGCTGCCCTAGATGATATTGATGTGTTTCAGCTTGCTGGGCAAGTAGCTGATGCTCCTACAGTTGCTGTTGCTGCTGCTGGTGGGCAGCAACCCCCTATGAGATGGAACAACAACACATCTGGCTTCATCCTTAGAAGGATGGCCCAGATTGTGACTGATGGTTCCAGGACTGACAAGACCTACAAGGACAAGGATGTCAATGCTGTTGCTAAGGCCCTTAGAGATTACAGTGGCTTGGTTGTTAGCCAGACCCAGGTTTACAACCATTTGAGGAAGTGGAAGCAAAAGTGGGCTAAGATTACTAAGCTTAAGGACTTTAGTGGTGCCTTATTTGATGATGATGTGAATGCCATAATGCTTGATCAGGACCACTATCTTGGTCACTGTAAGGTATAAAGGATCTAAGCCCACTTTTGCTGAACTCCACTATCTACTTGTGTGTTAACTGCTCATCTCCTAAACCTTTCTACCATGACTGCAGGACCATCCTAAGGATGCTGAATTCCTTAACACCCCCATCAGGTTCTACTCTGAGATGGAATCCATCTTTGGTAGCACCTTGGCAACTGGTAGGTTTGCCTTGGGGTCCAGTGATCCTTTGGGGGTCAATAATGCTAGTAGTGTGGCAGCTGACCTTGAGTGTGAGGACTTCTCTTGTCCTGCTTTTGAGGCCAAGCCTACCTTTGAGGTTGGTGAGGGAAGCAAGGCCACTGCTCCTGCCAGTGCCACTGCTGGTATGAAGAGGAAGAGAGGGAACTTCAGTGAGGAGGAGATCATGATGATGACTAACATGACTGATGCTGTTAACAATATGGCAAATGCTATGCTCAAGACTGGTGCTGCCCATGTGGATCCTGACCTCTACCTAGCTGTCATGGAGATGCCTGATTTCTCCATTGAGGCCTTGATTGTAGCCTACACTCATCTGCTTGAGAACAAGGCTGTTGCCACTGGGTTCCTCAGCATGTCAACCCCCCACAGGGCTGTTTGGCTGCAAACCTACTTGGCAAAGAACTACTGCATGTAGTTCTGCCTTTGGGTTGGACAAGGACAAAGAGGGGTTTGACTGTTGAGAAGTAAAGTTCCTCCAGCCCCCTCCCCCACTCTCTTCTCTTTTGGTTTTCCTTTTGCTAGACCTGTGCATGGTAGATGGATGACCAGCACCTGTCCTTTTGGGTTTGCATAGCAGGAGGGTGGCTAACCATAGATGATCTTCTGTGACCTGGTAAGTGATGAACTAATGGTCATTGTAGTAGTGGTGAACACATTTGAGAATATTTTATTGCAGCCTCTGTTGGTTGCTTGGACCTTTTACTTTGTTAGTCTAGTAACTTGCAAATGTTGTGATGCAGCTCAGTTATCATATCTGTTTGGTAAGATGGTTACCTATTGTCATTGCTTTGTGGCCAGGTGATGCTATGGGTTGATGGCTGTGTAAGATGGTACCAATGTTGTTGGGCACAGTTTTGAATCCATTTGATGGGTTCCTGGGATTAATACTTTGGTTTGATGGTTTATGGCCAATGATGTGCACCCTTTACTGAGCTATCTGGTAGCTGCAACTTGTTTCTGAACCTCTTACCACTTTTTTTTATGTCTGTCATCAGCCAGTGGAAAAGGATCAGTCCCATGCAACACTAGCTCAATGCTATGTGATGGCAGTCACTGATCCTAGGCACGGCTGGTTGATAGTCATGTCTCTGAGTTTTTTGATCTTGTTTTGTTCTAGCAATTGTAGCTACCAATGATGCATGTCTTATGCAAAGAACTGAGGCCTATGTTGTTTTCGTGTCCAATGATGTCAATTTTCATTCTTACATACCAAGCTAGAGCCATTCCTGATCAAGTGCCTCTGCCACTCTTCAAATGATGTATAATTACAATGATGTTGAATGCATTGCCATGTTGTGCATGGGAAGGGTTCCTTTTTTTTCTTTGGGTTTCATTTTGGGTTTCATTTTGGCTGCAAACTGTGCATGGTATATGGCTGACCAGCACCTG
Organism: Bothriochloa decipiens; assembly: GCA_023333625.1. Taxonomy (NCBI): domain Eukaryota; kingdom Viridiplantae; phylum Streptophyta; class Magnoliopsida; order Poales; family Poaceae; genus Bothriochloa; species Bothriochloa decipiens. The sequence goes on along the minus strand of CM041628.1, from coordinate 38,891,494 downwards.
TCCTTTTGGGTTTGCTTAGTAGGAGGGTGGCTATGGTATAGATGACCAAGTGTGACTTGGACACAGGTATTTGTGCTCACTGTCTATGGGCTGAACTTATTTGAACTCTAGGTACTGAAATGCAGCCTCTGTTGGTTGCTAGGATGTTTTACTTATCCTTCTCATGCTATTCATCTTCATTCTTGGTGCTCTTTGATCTTGGCTGAGCAGCAATGGTAAGGTTTTGTGGTGAATTGCTTTGATATTCAGTTAGCTGAGGCCTAACTTATTTTTATCCAATGATGTCACCTTTTGTTCTCATGAATGATACAGCAGTTCACTAAAACGGTATTTGGGATCCCCGATTAGTCAAAACATAATCGGAGATCTTCAATTCCGCTTCCGCTTCGGTTAACTGTTTGACAATTGACTGAGGATATTTGTTGTTCATGAATCATGATGTTGACTAATGGCGTTGATCCTTTTTGTTCTTTGGAACTTGTTCAGGTAAGCGATTGAACTTCAGTTTATGTGAGTGAAGATAAACAAATCCAGTTTAGTCTGTTTCTTTTATCCCTTAGATGAAACAGTGAACATTGAGAACATTTTTATGCCAATGATGTATATTTGTTAATGCTATCATGTAATGTTTGGCCACATATTCAAACAAGTGAAGCTGTCAACCTTCCACTCTTATTCTGCTGCTGTATTCAGTTCAATCTATCATCTGTTGGTCCATTTTGGCCTGGCCAGAAACAAACAGCGTCTCGTTTTGGTAGTTGATGGCAGTTGGCGTTCAGCCATGCTCCAGGCTACCAATCAAACAAGAAAAAAACCTGACTAGGCTCCCGTGGTACAAATAAATCAAACAAGTTGCCTTGGTCGCCTCTGGCTAGGTCGTGGCTGGCATTGGCCTGGCTCGCTGGCCAGGCTCTCCATGGCGCAGGAATCAAACACGGCCTAAATGGCTGCGTATGTGACCACCAACCCTCTCCATAGGAAAGTTTTATTCTACTTAGCTCCAACAGTGTTAAGTATAGCTAGTTCAAGGTATATTTTTTTAGTGCGAAGGAAAGAATGATAAAAAACCAACTTTTTCCACGAACATGCTTTAGAACAAGTGTTTTATTAAAAGGATTAGATGTTCGATGACTGACTTGACCAATCCATTTGAATTCAGCGGCCATTCTGATTACACAATATAGCGACGACGCGTCATAGTACCAGACCTTCGCCTACTGTTCTTTTGTTCTGATTAACTCTCATTGGCTTCTATGCCTCCTCAGTTGTTGAAAGGAAGAAAAACTTGCTAAGCTTTCGTACGTAGCACCGTGACATGCATGGCATGATCGCCGCACTAATGGACTTGACTTGGTTTATCTAGCTGACCCTCTCTGCCGTGCGTAATCATGTGAAAAGATCATCATAGGCTGCTTTCTCCTTCGGTACAGAGTAAAGACGAAGGTGACAAATCAGAAATTGCCATAGTGAAAAATAATAAAATATTCGGTGCCAAACATATTTTTTTATACAATCATAAAAACTATTTATAAAATCATACTTAGGAGTCTTCCAAAAGTTTGAAACTATGCACATCAATAGTGCATTTATTGATGTGCATTGTGACAAAATTTCAGATTCAAACATTTTTCTTGTAAAAGTCAATATAAAAATAACAAATTTCATTTGCATATGCACCAGAGGATAAAATTTTAGAAATTTTATTTTTTTAGTGCATATGCAAATAAAATTTATTATTTTTATATGAATTTTTATAAAACGAGTTTGACTCTCAAATTTTGTGACAATATACGTCTATAGATACTCTATTGGTATAAATAATTTTAAATTTTTTTAAAACTTTTAAGCATTATTTTAATGAAGTTAAATCTTTCGGTCTTTCCTAAATTGATTGATTGATCGGCGGCAGAGCGCCTGTCCCTTGTCGACGCAAGAGAAATCTCTGATTAATTATCTCCCACAGGCCACATCAACGTGGAAGTGAGCAACAGAAACCGGTCGGGGGGGACGACCAAGACCAGAGTCTCAGCCACAAGAACATCTGAAGATTCGAGCTACAGCACGTAGCAACAAGTTTTCTGTGCTCTCGCTTCGCTTCACGGCCCGAGGAATCTCAACCGCTCTTGTCCCCGTCTCCCCGGTAGTACTTGAGCACTGCAGCCGCAACGGGCACCGAGGCCTTTTTTTCAGTTATTCACACAGTGATGACAGTGTCGCGCAAAACACACTGCATGGTCCTTGCAGCTCGCTACCTGCTCGTGGTTTCTTTTGATGCGCGCCATGCTTTACACCCCGTTCCATCGCAAAAATAGCAGTACGTTTTTGTATCTTGTCCAAATCAAATTATTTAAAGATCAACTATTTACTATCATAAATCTTTGGCCGAAGATTGTTAGATTTTAGTGAAGTGCATTTTTGAAACGTGCTAGGGACATACGGCGTCGGGTCTGCAAAAGAAGGCGGGGCCAGCCTAGGCCTGAGGCAGAGACAGAGGCAGGGCAGGGACCGAAGGAGACAAGCCGGGGGCCCTGGGCGTCGTGGGAATCGGCAGGCAGGCGGTGGCCGGTAGCGTAAAAATATGCATGCAGCCCGTGTGCCGACGGCCCGGCCCGAGCCACGGTAATTTGGCCCGGCCCGAGAACGGCACGGCACGGCCTATTACGGTGCCCGAGCCGGCCCGAGGCACGTAGCAGGTCGTGCCTGGGCCGAGGCCTCGGCACGTCTGGCGGCACGGCCCGGTCCGTTTGGCCATTAGCCCACGGTCGGCCCGTTGGTGGCACCGGATATATAAGCCGGCGCGGCGCCTGACCCCGCCCCCAACCCTAATCCCATTCCTTCCCACCCCCCGCAGCCGCAGCCGCACGCAGCAGCCGCGCTCCCCACCCTCCCCGCCGCCCGCCGCCACACACTAGCCGTCGTCGTGCGCTCCGGCGAGGTCTCCACCGCCGGATGTTGAAGATACCTCGACGGATCTTGGAGATATCGTTTGTCTCCCCTTCTCACTCGGCCGAATCTTGCCACTGACGTCTCCTTCCTCCCCATCTTCCCCGTCTTCGCGACTCCGCCGCTCGTCTTCTCCACTTCTCCGGCGCCGGGCTCCGTCTCCATGCAAGCAAGTTGAGGAACGCTAACACCTCTTCCTATCCTTTCCCCTAACCCTATATCTACTTCGCACGATCTGATGAACATGAACATGAACCCTAACCCCTCTTCCTTTTGGTGCTTTCTTTTGGTAGGCCGCCGGCGTCTAGCTGGTGCCGCAGGAGCCGTTGAGGAATGGTGCCGTGCGGAGAAGAAGAAGATCTGGGCTGGTGGCCATGGCCGGCGCCGACGCTGATGGCGAGGATGAGTACTCGTACTTGCCAACACTGAACGACGAGCTCAGGGACTATGGACAGGCCGGTGAGGACGACGACATGACCGATGCGGCTGCACTCCTGTTCGGGCCAGCGGCCGCCCGTGCTACCGCTGCTGCTGCGCCTGGTTGTGGCCATGGCAGTGGTGCGGCTGCTTCTGGTGCTGGGCGTGGCCGTGGCCGTGGTGCTGCTGGTGCTGCGCCTGGTGCTCCAGCTAGTGCAGCGCCGGGCTGGGAGCTTGGTGAAGAGGGTGGACAACACACTGTGGTGGACCAGGAGTTAGAAGATTACTTCAAGTATCAGTTTCTTGATAAAGAACCTGGTGCTTCTGCTGCAGATGCTTGAAGAACAATACCTACAGTTGCTTCAAGTCATTAGTTAGGCACTAGGTTGTGAAATGAGAGTATGAGACCGTGAGAGTCTAGACTTCTGAGACGTTTGAACCTTGGCTTGTAATAACTTCGACACTCAGAACCTTTCTTGAGCTGTGCGGTACTCTTTTCCTTTCTAGGGTTTTATCTCACGAGGTGTGAGTTTTACCTAGAAAGGTTTTTAATGAGGCGGCAGCACACAACTCAATTTAATCATCATTGGTTATCTTCATTTTATCTCACTTTTTTCATGTGATTATGTGAATCTAGGAAATCAATTTGTAGAATGTGCGGGTTTTTAAACTCTAGACCTCGGGCTGGCCCGTGGTACTACTGGGTCGCTTGCTCGACGGGCTGACACGGCCCGTAAATCGGCCCACGCACTGTGCTTGGGCCGTCAACCAGGCACGGTACCCTGTAGAGGCCTGGCCCGGCGGCACGCGGGCCATACGGGCCCGTGCCCTATTAGGACGTGCCTAGACCTAGCCCGGGCCCGGGCCGTGCCGGGCCGTTGCTCATGAATACGGTAGCGCCTGCGCGCGCCGCAGGAGGGGCAGGACGCGACGGTTTGGTGTGCTTGTCGCGTCGGGGTCACTGGTCAGTGTCGGGGCGTGGCCGCGTGGGGGCAAGGAGGACTGAGGAGCACGACCACGACCAACGAGAACGAGAAGCGCCTTGGCTCTCTCTCTCGTGGTCTCGCCGGAGTCGCGCTCGGCGGTCCAAGCTTGCCAATCTGTGTGTCGTCGTGTAGGGCACCAGGAAGGAGAGAGAGAGAGTCAGGTGGTCTCAGGTGCATCGTACACGCGAGGGATTCGTGAGTTGTTTTCCATGCTTTGCATCCTCTGCGTCTGCGCGGGCCGCAGTCGTAGATCGATGCAGGGTGGGGGCTTTTGTTCTGTCTCTGTCAATGTCTCATGTTCCTGCGCGTGTTTGCGCAGGCACTAATACTACTACTAAACCGGTTCAGAGCTTCTGGACGTGGCAGCCTGAAAAGGGAAAAGAAAAGGACCTCTCGATGCGTTGCGCACAGTTAGCATGGCGCTGTACTGCTTTTTAGAGGCGGTAGACAACTGCTACTACGCCAGAACTGACGGTGATCAAGAACATCGCTGCTAGAGCTGCTGCTACGCCAGAACTGTAGAGATTCCACGCACTGCCGCGGTGCTGCATCATCTGTCAGTGTCTGTTCGAGGACACGAGGCACAGAGCGCGATTGTTCTTTCAGTACGTTGTCTGTCCGATCAAAGGCGAGGTTAGGCGAGACTAGTTTTGCTCCCCGCCTAAACGTCCACCGGCGCCCTACCATACCATTTCTGGTGGAACAGCCCCGCGATCTGCCGTCGTATAGTAACAACTATCACCAACGCACCCGGATTAGAACTAGAGATAAGCTCATTCTCAAAAAAAAAAAAAAAAAAAGAACTAGAGATGAGCTCGTTCAACACACAACCCCCGCTCTGACCGTCGAACAAGCCGCACCTGCCACTACTCCCGTCGTCACCCCATGTCCCATCTTCTAGGCGCCTCCGATCGGTGACCGGCTGACGGCGCGCGAGGCAGCGAGCGCGCGCAAGTGTAGGAGTAGGCGACTCGTACAACCGTCTCTGCTGACTGCTGTGCGTGTCTGGAGCGGGGGCGGAGCGACCAGCCAGCCGGGCGACAAGGGCCGGGCCACCGGCTCCCCCTCTCGGCGTCTTCTGCCGCGCTGCGTGCGCGCGCCGAGACGCCGGCCGGCAGCCGCGCGGCGATGGCTGCCCGACGGCTGACGAGCAGGAGGCCCGGGGAGCGCGGGGAACATCGCCGTATCAGTAGTATCTCACGTACTAGGACACTCCTACGTGTAGGATGATAGGTCTGCATATAGGAGTACAGTAGTAGCTACCAACCGAAACACCGGTCACCTACAGTGCTACTCGCACGGCGCGCTCGCCTGCTGCCTGCTGGTCCCTCGCGCGCGCTTGCCGCGCCGCGCGGCAAGGCAGCGTGCGGCGGCCCCCCTCCCCTCCCGGGCCGGCTCCCCCTCGTTGGCGTTGTTTTTGTCTGTTCCGCGGCGCGGGCCTGCGCGCACGTACGCGCTTGGCAGTGGCCGGCGCGGCGCGATCGATCGCCTCGATTCGTCGCCTCGCGCGCCCCGGCTCCGCTTTTTAAATTTGACCGCAAGCGTTTAGCGCCATGCGTGCGATGCCTCAGCCTGATGCTCCTCGCTCTCGTTTGAAGTACTCCGGCCGCCTAACAAAGTAACACTGATGATACTCGTGACTTTATTGTTGGAAGCGTTGGCGTTTTTTTCTTTCCTTTTCTTCGTTTCTTCGTTGGTTGGTCGGTTCCCGTCCTGAAGGGAGGCAGGGAAAAGGACTGCTGTCAGTGACTCGGTGGGAGAGAAGTCGATGGAATTTTCTGCATAGCTGAAATGTTTGGATTTTGTATGTGATGTGACCAACACAATTTTGACCGGTGTCCATACTCACGGTACTCTAAGCAGTGTAGTCGAAGCGTGTTGTTCACATCACAACCCTATATAATCTGTGCATCGGTAGTCGAAGCTGCATTTTTTTTATTTACAAATAGCAAACCAACGTAATGGGGCCCAAAAAAGACGAGGGAAGAAACTGAATTTTTTTATTAATAAATTTATTTTTTAAAAAAATAACAAAACTAGTCTCCGTTTTCAAAAAATTGCAGGAATAGGCCACCAGTCGCCCGTTGGAAGGGCGAAGATGGGCCTTGTCGCCCAACCGGCGGGCTATCTGGGCCATGTCGCCCGACCAGTGGGCGACTTGGCTGGGCACGTGGCATGGCGGGTCCCACGTCGCCCGGCCGATGGGCGACGTGGCCCATGTCGCCCGACCAGTGGGCGACTTGACCGTGCACGTGGCATGGCGGGCCCCACGTCGCCCGGCCGATGGGCGACGTGGCCCATGTCGCCCGGCCAGTGGGCGACTTGGCCCATGTCGCCCGGCCAGTGGGCGACTGGGCCCATGTCGCCCGTCCAGTGGGCGACTTGGCCGCCGCTATATATAACGCGGCCGGCCGCTGTCGGCTGGGAGAACAGAACAGAAGGAGAGGGGAGGAGAAGAGAAGAGAAGAAGAGAAGAGAAGAGAAGAAGAAAAAGAAGAAGAAGAAGAAGAAGAGGAGGAAGAAGGAGAAGAGAGGAAGAGGAAAATTTTCGGTAAGTAAAAAAATAATTTTATATATAATTATTTAATGTGTGTTATATTAATTGTTAGATAATATTATATTTCTGTTAAGCGATTAATATTATATTTCGGTAGTATTACTTATATTTTTATTTTATATATATTGTTAAATTAAATAGTTATAGTTGAAATAATATTAGTAATATATTAGTGAAAAGCTATTTTAGCTGAAATTTTTAGATTACACAGATGTCGGAGAAGTTAGGATTTCAAATTTATTATGGAGAAGGAGAAATTATTCAAGGTGTACACGGGCTTGATCTGTCAGGATTTGCCTCAGTAACTAGATGGGTGTCTAGGGCAAATGAGAGAACAATTAGTGGTGTGCAGAATTGGTTGATGCGAATATTTGGGCTTGACAGCAACCAACATGACGTTAAGGTCATGGGTATGGTTAGTCGTGCTCGGGAGGGCACTTTTTGGGAGTTAGTACCGCTTAATGCAACATCAACATGGAGAAAATACGTCAACAAAGCTGTAGAACGTGGGTGGCCTCTAGTCCTTCTTGCTCAGGCATATACGAAGGAGGTTTATGAGGTACACGTTGTAGAAGAAGAAGGAGGTCCGAGCCATGACAATCACAATGATAATGAGGAAGATAATGAAGAGAGTGATCATCACCTGTCATCTATGGTACCGACGGGTGAAGCGGACGAAGGAGAGCGCATAGAGCATATAGTTGAAGAGATGGCGATGGAAGATATGGAGAATGAGAATATATCTGAAACTGAGTCATCTGAAGATGAGAATGAAATTCCTGTCCCACTGGAATGGAAGAGTAACAGTTCGAAGAATTTGATGATCAACGAAGGAAATTCTGTGCCGTGGGAATATCATGAGAATGAAGTAGTAGAGGGAGGTATGTACAAAGGCAAAGATGAAGTGATGAGTGCCGTGAAGTACTGGTCTCTGTCAATGAAGCGGTCTTTTGTAGTTGTTAAGTCTAACAAGAAAGTATATGATGTTAAATGTGTGTTTTCGGACTGTCCATTTCGGGTACATGCTTATGAGCAAAAATGGAGTACAATTTGGAAGTGCTCTATAGTAACAGAACATACATGTGAGTTACAAGAATTAGAGAAGTCCAATACTGCTCTTACATCGAGCTACCAAGATTCGGTTCATTGAGAAGAGATTCGGTTCGTACGAAGCATCTTATGAGAACCTACCAAGATTGTTAGAAACCATCAGACAAAAAAATATTGGTACATATTATGATATCATGGATGTGTCTGATCCAAAAGAGGCCGGAAAGTTAATACTTCGTCGAGCCTTTTTTGCACTAGGTCAATGTATAATGGCATTTCGTCATTGCAGACCTGTTTTATGCATGGATGGTACATTTCTAACAGGAAAGTATAAAGGTCAGATTCTAACTGCTATTGGTGTTGATGGGAATAATCAAGTACTACCAGTTGCTTTTGCTTTTGTGGAAAGTGAGAACACAGATAGTTGGTATTGGTTTCTGGAGCGTGTGAAGTTAGCAGTGGTGCAAGGGCGACCTAATGTTTGTGTCATACATGACCGACATGTCGGTTTGTTGAAGGCGATAACGGATATGCAATATGGTTCAGTGGAGCGTGATCTTCCTCCTCGATGGTCGGACATACAATCAAGATGGTGCATGAGGCACTTGGGTGCAAATTTTTTCAGCCATTTCAAAAATAAACACCTTATAAATATGTTTAAGAGGTTGTGCAATCAGAACCAACAAAGAAAATTCAATGCAATGTGGGCACGTCTTGATGAATTAACAACAAAGCAAACAGCAGAGTTAGCGACTCGTACGAATCAAGACCCGAATGATATGTCTGTTCCTCTTTCAGGCCTTCCAATGGATGCCTTGAGGAACGTGGTTCGGAGGTCGGGGTCATCAATCAGGTGCTTCTCAGATTGGATTGAGTACGAGCCAAAGGAGAAGTGGTCATTATTATATGACACAGATGGGGCAAGGTTTGGAATAATGACAACAAATTTGGCGGAGGTGTACAATTGGGTCATTCGAGGCATGAGAGGATTACCTCTTGTAGCAATCGTAGAGGGTATTTTGCATGGAACATGCAAGTACTTTCGTGAAAGATATATGGTTGCTTTTAATGCGATGTCAGATAATACATTAATTTTTTCAACATTCATGACAAATTACATGAAAAAAAAGGTGGAGAAGACAAGCTTGCATCGTGCACGTCCTATGGGCACAGCAGAGAATCGCTTTGAAGTTCTGTGTAGGGATCGGGGCCGTCGTGGTGGCAATCGAGAGAGAATTGCACAAGAGTGTGTTATTCGTTATAACTCATGCAGCTGTTCGTGCATGAAACCAAAACTTCTACACAGGCCGTGCTCACATGTTATAGCAGCTTGTTCACTTACTAATTTGTCCCCGAAGCCGTATGTCTCACATTATTTTACGAAGGAGGTAGTCATGAAAACCTGGAATGCAGAGATTTATGGTTTTGCAATATTTGGTAGTTTTACAAATAATCCTGGAAGTAACTACCTGGCGGGGCCCGATAAGGACAAATTAAGACAGAAGCCTGGTCGTCGTAAGACACGGCGCATTAGAAATGATATGGATGACTCAGAAGTGGGAAGACTGGAGCATCGGTGCACCAAGTGCAATGGCACAGGACATACTTACAAAAAGTGCACGCGTGCAACCACCACAGAGGGAGCTGCAGAAGCAGGACCTTCAGGGAATCCGCAAGACGGCCAGCGCCCTCGTGCACGTCGTGGATTCCGGAATCAATGCAAAAATGCTCTTTAAAAATAATAGTATGTCTGCTTTTTTTGATTTAGTGTTTCATAGTATTAATTATATTTGTGCATTATTTTTTTACATTATTAAGATATTTTAGGTATGGCGATGGATGAGGGACACTTGGAGTTGTTGGACGCACAGCTAGACCAGCGCCACCGGTCCTACTTGAGTGCTGTGACAGCTGCTGAGCTACCTGTTCTACGGCCTAGGGTACCTCAGGAGTTGTGACGGCTGGACGAGCGATGGATACCCAGGTATGCATTTGGAGGCCTATCTGTTGTGGTTGTTTGGTTGGATAATGTTCACATCGTCGCATGGGAACTCTGTCGCGAAGCACTTGATTCACTTCGCGCACGAGATAGCGGACGCACCGCTCGACGCCGTGCCGCAGTACAGTTGGGCATCCGCTATCTTGGCAGCCACGTACCGAGGTCTTTGTGATGCGTGCACAAAGACCGACCCGTCAGCTATCCTCTCTGGTTGTCCACTATTACTTCAACTCTGGTCGTACGAGCGGTTTAGTATTGGACGACCAGTCATGGATTTCTCGACTTACGGAGCAGGTTTGTACGGGGAGACGGAGGAGGACGGCCCTACGATGGGTTCGTTGTGGGTCCGGCGGCGGGTAAGTCTTCTATATCGCAGTTGAACCTGTTTCTATTTATTTTCGAATAAATTGCACCTTACTATTATTTTCTATACAGCCTACTTGGGCAAACATTCAGGTTCACAGAGCCTATCCTGAGTACATGGCGACGTTCGACCGGATTAGGGCAGACGACGTCCGCTGGACACCTTACAGCATGGAGGAGATTGTCGTACGAGCGCCTAATGGGTTGTCGACGTTCTGCACGAGGGATCAGGAGTACTGGATGACACATAAGGCTGTCGTTTTCGACATCTTTGTCGAGGACTACGCTCCTCACAGAGTGATGCGGCAGTTTGGTCGTAACCAGACGTTCCCACTCCCGGTTGCCCATATTGTTCCTCTTTCCGTGCACGGGTAAGTATAAGACAATTAATTCGTTCTGATTGAGTATTAAAGATAATTAATTCGTTCAAAACGTATAAGACAATTAATTCGTTTTGAACGGGTAAGTATAGAAAGATAATTAATACGTTTTGAAATCCATAGTTACGTGCGGAGGGGTCTACCGGCAGGCGTTACTTGGTCCTCCCGTATACAGCCGTGGGTCGACGAGTGGGCCAACGCACTACATGATGTGACCTACGAGCCCAGACCGTTTTCCTTGCAGGCTTACGGGGACTACTTACGTTGGTATATTCCTCGCACACGGATCAGAGTCACGTATACACCAGCGGAGCCACGGACCCACGTCCCCAGGTTGACGGACACGTACCCTGTGCACAGAGATCAGGCGATGTCGTTGGCGGTACGATCTTTATGAACTTCAACCCACTTCGTTTAATATTTTTCTTATCGTAATTACTTCAATGTTCTTGTTTTGTTAATAGACCGACATGGCTCACCGTATCACTGTGGATGGTGGATCGCTCTTGCACCGGTTGAGGGAGGGCATTCAGATGACCAGCCACGAGCTTACCGCTGCGGTCCAGAGGATGTACGACTCTGCTGCAAACATTGTCAAGTTGACATCGTGCCGGCCCTGCGGGCGACAGCCAGATGTCGTCCCTCGACCTTCACACGTGACACACAGGCCTGACGGACCGACGACGCCATTACCTCCGCGGCCTACGTACCAAACAGGTGAGTAACTTATATTTTCTTCGTATGTAGTAATGCTAACTTATTCGTTACTTATAAGTTTCATTATTCAGGTCCACCTACGTACTCTGCCGGTTGGCGTCCGGAGTTCGATATCATTGGATCATCTTCGCAGCCTGCTCACATGCCTACAGGTACGATATAGTGGTGAAATTTAATTATATTATCTAATACTGCTTTATTCGTAACATTACATTCACTCTGCATGGTCAGGTATGCACTTTGACGGTTCGCGGCATCAGTTCGATTTCGGAGGTTTCTCTTCACACGCTGTACCCATGGTTCCAGGTATGACCTACTTTTAAGAGTTCGACACGTTATATATTAGTTTTACCATCAGCGTTATCATAACGTTGGTCTTATATATTTAGGGACGACCCGTTACGACTACGAGGGATCGGACATCTCTGAGCACGCTGACACTTTTCGTCAGCGATCCCCGACACCCTTCGACCTTGAGAGTTACCTGCAGCAGGAGCCGGCGGACGTACTTGCGTCATCGCAGTTACGTGAAGCACCACCACAGACACAGCCCTCACAGGACGAGTACGCGACACCACCTGCTGCTGGAGGCCGTCCTGCACGTGTTAGAGTTCCTCCTTCGTCGCTTACTTACTCAGCCAGCCATGTGCGAGCGGGCCGCAGAGCACCAAAGCCTGGCACGATTAGGGGTGTTGCACCTAAGCGTGGACGATATTAGTTTTGTATGATTTGCCACCGATGTTGTTTTCTATGATATTGTACTGATACTATTTTAGTTTTTACAACTTAATTAATGTTTCACTGTTGTATTTTTTCATCTATTAAGTTTGGGCGAGCACACGACAACGGCGCTTTCGCACGCCCGTTGCATGACTGCGTATTATTTTTGCTATTTCTCCGACTTTCATATTTTTCTGAAATTTTCGAATAAATAATTATTATTTAAAAAACCGAATTTTTTCCTAAAATTTCCAAATAAATAAATATTATTTTAAAAAAACCCAAAAAACCAGGTCGCCCCTCGGCTGGGCGACGTGAGCCTGGTCGTCCTATGGCCGGGCGACGTGGCCTGGTCGCCCATTGGCTGGGCGAACTGGGCCTGGTCGCCCATTGGCTGGGCGAACTGGGCCTGGTCGCCCTTTGGCCGGGCGACCTGGGCCTAGTCGCCCTTTGAACGGGCGATTCTCTCACGTCGCCCTTCCAACGGGCGACTGGTGGCCTATACCTGCAATTTTTTGAAAACGGAGACTAGTTTTGTTATTTTTTTAAAAATAAATTTATTAATAAAAAAAATTCGGAAGAAACTGATACAAAGCGAACAGAGCTAAAGCCCAAGTCGATAGCATTTCGAACGTGCGGCCCAATACTATCCGCATCTCCGTTACCCATGCACGCGGTTAGGAAGTCCATAGAAAGAAAAGAAAATAAATCCACTACCCAAGTACACGTACACCTCGTCCAAAAAAGTACAATACAATTCTCGATTTATTAGTATTTATAAAGTTATAAAACATTTAAATAAAAATATTGATATTTATAAACTTAGTACTCCGTACTACACTAAAACTATATTCTTTTCTACATGGGGAGCACAAAATTCATGAGAAAAGAAAGAAGTGCGTTTACACTTCCTCTCACACAAAAAGAAAATAAAAACCTGCACGCTTCTCTCTCGGAAACGGAAAAACAGAACCGCGCACACTTCTTAATCTCTCGTCTCTCTCAGAAAAGGAAAAAAAAAAACGTGTACGGTTTCGCCCAGCGCCTCTTGGCATTTGCTTTGCTTGCTCTAGTCTAATCTAATCTAATGTTCTTGCCCTGCTGTTTGTTGCCCATAGCTCCAACTCCAAGCCTCCAAACGATCTTCATCCATCCCACCCCACCCCACCCCACCCCACCACCGGGACGCATCAAGCAGCCGGCGATGGGGACCGCCTCCGCCTCCGCCCGCGTCGTCGCCGCGGCCGTCCTCCTCCTCATGCTCGCGCGAGGCGGCGAGTCCGTCAGTTTCTGGCTCCCGCCGCCGACCGCCGGAGGAGGAGGGGGCTTCCTCGGCGGCGCGGACCGTTACCTGACTCGGGAGGAGCACTGGATGAACCAAACCCTCGATCACTTCAATCCGACGGTACCTACTGCAAATCGACGTGTGTTCCCTCCGAATTTATGTTGATGTTGACTTGAGGGTCGTTCGTTGGGAATTGGGACTGCTGGGATACTTGGGATCATGTAGCTTAGGTACCCTGTCTGGGGACTCTAGGGCGGTAGCAGAGCACGTACAAGCTGTGGTACGAGGGCATTCCACATTAATGATCCTTCAGAGATTTGCTGCTGGCACATCACGGTGTACAGCTTTGAATTACTCTGTTTATTTTCTCTGTAAGTAGAAGATGCTAAAATCTTCCTAGTTTTCGTGAATCATGCTTGGATGACTTCGATGAGACCATTTTCCTTGACGTCATGTCACCTAGAAGGCTACAACTACAATGAAGAGAAACCAATGGCTAGCAGCGCAATGTAGTACAATCAACAAGTGTTGGATGAGATCATCAGATACCCAGTATTATTATTATCTACTTATTTCTTTTTTAAATCATGACATAGGGACTCTGATCTGTGAAATTTGTGGGTGAGGTGAACTTGCTACACAGATTGAATTTTTAGGGCAGCTTTCTTACCTATTTTGGATTTTTGTATCCATTGAAACTCTAGTTACTGTGAGTTTCTAGTCTGCTGTGGAGCATGGGGTTGTTTTTAATTCCCTGCCTCTTAGCTGATTCAATCTCAAGTCACAATGTTGTGGAGCTTTGATTGTAACCTGCTAATGTTATCTCAGTGGTATTATACTCTAGAAGAAGAAACATACATAATTCATTTTATCCATGGTATGGACGAGGAATTTATATGCTTTTTTATATATGCAGGACCATCGGCAATTCAAACAGCGTTACTACGAATTTCTTGACTACTACCGAGCTCCAAATGGCCCGATCTTCCTATACATCTGCGGAGAATCCACGTGCAGTGGGATTGGCAATACCTACTTAGCTGTGAGTTTAATGAGTATACAGACATGCAGTCACATACTCCTTCCATTCCAAATTATAAGACGTTTTGGTTTTTTAATATACATAAGTTTCGCTAAGCATTTGGATATACACTATGTCTAGAAACTCCCTCGGTCCCAGAATAAGTGTCATTCTCAATTCCCGAGAAATAACTGCCGGCAATTATATATTAAAATATATAAATATTTATGCTAAGTAATTAGTACTATCGAAAGATCTTTTCATCTAGTTTTTTAACAAATTTATTTGAAAATATAAATATTGCATATATTTTCTACAAAATCGAGTCAAACTTGAGGCACGAATACCCAAAACGACACTTCTTTTGGGACGGAGGGAGTACATAGTAAAAATAAATTATCTAGAAAAGCCAAAGCATCTTATAGTTTGGAAGAGTGAGTATTTTTTGGTTAAATGATTGGACATCCTATACTGCTTACTCTGGACATGATTCATAATTTACTCAATCATTTGTGTGCAACAACTCAGGCTGTTAGATAACATAACATATTCATATGGATGGATTACATTATTAGGTGATGGCGAAGAAATTTGGTGCTGCATTGGTTTCTCCTGAGCATCGATACTATGGAAAGAGTTCTCCTTTTAACAGTTTGACGACCAAAAATCTACAGTTCTTGTCATCAAAGCAGGCTTTATTTGATCTTGCTGTTTTCCGCCAATATTATCAGGTGCTGTGTGCATATGTGATCATTATCACTTGTCAGTGTCCAAATGTGTAGACCCTTGTTCTGAGCTTTGATTTCTGTCATTCATAGGAAACCTTAAATGCCAAGTATAATCGCTCTGGGGCAGACAGTTCTTGGTTTGTTTTTGGAGGGTCATATGCTGGAGCACTTAGTGCTTGGTTCAGGTTGAAGTTTCCTCACTTGACATGTGGAAGCCTTGCAAGTTCAGGAGTCGTTCTTGCTGTATACAACTTTACTGATTTTGACAAGCAGGTTTGTGCAGGAGCAGATCTTGATTTATGCATTGAACATTAAAACACTTCAGTCTGCAACTGAAGTTCTACTTCTGTGTATGATTTACATCTCTGTAGATTGGGATCTCTGCTGGTCCCGAATGCAAGGCAGCACTTCAAGAAATAACAGGACTGGTTGATGGACAGCTTCAGTCTGGCCGTAACTCAGTTAAGGAGTTGTTTGGAGCGCCAAAGGTATCCATTTGTGATATGAAGTTTATTTTTCTAGTTACTACAGCTTTTCATTCATATTTTGTTTGCAACTACTTCAATTAAAAAAAAGTCATGTTGAATGATTTTACATATTGTGCTGATGGTTTTGGTATGCATGAAGAGGACAATGCTAATTTGAAGAGAGATAGAGTGGTGATGTTTAAAAGAGAATGCATTTTCAATATAGAGAGCAATATCTCCTTCATTTCTTTTCTTCTTTATACATCGTATCATGTAAGGGGTTGGAGTCTGAGCATTTCCACACTGCTGCTATTGGCAACGAGCAACAGTCCATAGAAGAATTGTATGTCCATGCAAGTCAGACATATCCTTTTCTGATGTGTCCAACTTAGTGATCTTGCCAACACTTCTCTTTGGCCTAAGATTTTGTTTTATTAATGTTTGAGCTATTTCTCATATATGGATCTGGAAAACATCCTTAAACTTATAGGTTTGCACCAATGAATGATCTTATGTTACTTTATGACCGTTGCCTTAGCTTCTTGGATTTGTTGCATAAGATTCATACATTTATTTATATACTTTCAGTTAGAAAATGATGGTGACTTCCTCTACTTACTGGCAGATGCTGCTGCTATTGCGGTATGATCCATCTACATCTCTTTTTGACCTCATTGTTTGTTGAAAGCAAGTGTTCATTGAGAGGCTATACCATTTGCAGTTCCAATATGGTAATCCTGATGTCTTGTGCTCCCCGCTAGTTGAAGCAAAGAAGAATGGGACAGACTTGGTGGTAAGTAGTTGTTATTTGAAAGCAGGTTTAAAATGGAAACATTTTTCAAGAATTGTGTGTTGACTAAGATTTCTGTTTTCTAAAGATGTTTATTGCAAGTAAGCACATGATAATTCTTCGCAGACCTTGATTCTTATTTCAGCTGTGCTACCTAACTTTCTCGTAAATCTAGCATGCTCTAACAACTGTTATCATGCAGGAAACATTTGCTAGTTACGTGAAAGATTATTACATTGGAAAATTTGGGGCATCAGTAGCATCATATGATCAAGAATATTTGAAGAACACAACTCCTGCTGAATCCTGTAAATGCCAACCCCTATATTCAATTTTACCAAATATCATGATATAAGAGTTTGAATGAAACTATGTGCATGGCTATTGTTATTGTTATCTGAACATTGTTTCTATTTTATTGACCATGCCTTTGACTATTGATTCTATTTAGCATATAGGCTATGGTGGTATCAAGTTTGCAGTGAGGTTGCATATTTCCAAGTGGCACCAAAAAATGATAGTGTCCGTTCCCCAAAGATTGACACAAAGTTAGTAGGGATACTATGCTCAGTCACAACTTTTGTCTCTACCAAGTATCCTTTGCTCACTTGCATCCTTGGCTTTGCAATTGTTTCTAGGTACCATTTGGACTTGTGCAGAAATGTTTTTGGTGAAGGTGTCTACCCTGATGTCTTCATGACAAACTTATACTATGGAGGCACAGGAATTGCAGGTATGGCCTTTGAATCCTCTGAATTATTCACTTCAAGCCTTGAGTTATTAACTTTATGTCATTTTTCTTTCCTTTACCTTAAAAATTTGAGTCTTCTCTTCCTTTGGAAAAAAATAAAATAGTGAGGATTTATCATGATCTATTTTTGAGGTTTCCACTATTAACTGTTACAAGATAGTATTATCACATCACGCTAAAAACTTTGTGTTGTATGATCTTTAAATCGATATTGTGGATATCCAATTGTGTGCACAATACTTCAGATTACAGTGCAACTTCCATAGTAGTGTACCTACTGGTAAAAAAAAATCAAGTACTTTAAATTAATAAATCACATGCCTGCAGGTTCTAAAATTGTTTTTGCAAATGGATCTCAAGACCCATGGCGACATGCTTCTAAGCAGAAATCGTCAGACGAATGTGAGCAGTTTTAGTCCTACATGTCATTTCTTCACCATTTCCCTGTTTCATACATATACACATACATTATAAATACTATATTTTTATCCGATATAAAAGCAGTAAACGTTCTGATGCCTCTATATGCTTATGAAAGTTCTGATATGCCTGCAGTGCCATCATACTTAATTGAGTGCAAGAACTGCGGACATTGTAGTGATCTCTCTGGATGCCCTCAAGCTCCTTCAAACATTGAAGGTAGATCCATCATTCAAACTTTTGCTGAAACTATGCTTGACATGATAGCACAGGGGACTTTTGAACTTGCTAATTATAATTTCTGCTGTCATGGCATCATCAAGGATTAAGTTAGCTTCAGTCCCCTAGATTGTATAATTTGCAAGTGACCCCAATGTCGAGTTGTTTGTATTCTGTCCTCCAGGCGATTCATCCAAGTGCTCACCTCCGGATTCTCTGAACAAAGTAAGGAAGGAAATTGTTGATCACATTGACCTGTGGTTATCAGAATGCCAAGAGCAAGGTTAGTTTGATTTATGTGTCTGGTCTGCTACTGAATATAGCGGTTTTCAATTATCCTTGATATTTTCTATCTACTGCCTCTTTAACATTGGCTCTGATCTTTTGCACTATCGAAGGGCTGTGATGACTGCCAGCTTCGCCACTTCCAATTCAATCCAGCTTTGAACTAACATTGTTGCTCTATCTGAATTTCAGGACATGACAAGGAGCCATCACTGGGAAGCAGGGGGAGCATAGCTTTTATTTGATCAGTTTGTGAAGCTATAAGCATGTGCTGCTAGACCTAGGCAAATATGTAATCTTTTCTTGCAGTACTGTGCTATATTGTTTCTGCAAACAATACAGGCTGCCGAGTAATCCACCGGTGGCAAATAAATAAAATAAAACAGGCAGTTGTCAGCATCACAATGGGATGCTTGCGGAGCTCAGACGTGAGAATGTCAACCGTTTTGTGCTCGGATGCGTTGATCTGTAGTGACGATGCATGATTTTCTAAATGTGAACGATCGGCCTACTGACAAGTTCGTGATATAATATACTCCGTACTTACATACATCTGGCGCATGCCCTTCAACATGGGAAATGATTGGGATGTTTCCTGTTGGTGGTAATTTTCTGAATATCTGAAAGCGTGAAGGTGCTGTGCTGACTGGCACATCGTATTCTTTTTTTTTATTGCCTCAACCCTGGCACATCATATTCAATTGACACGATCGATATGATTCTTTGCCGCATCATTCGTGACACCGAATTTCCAAATAGAAAAGGAGCACGTGTTCGTTGTGACGCATCACAGAATGAACAAAGGTTCTGCAGTGAGCACCGAGCAGGTACAGTACCTAATGGACGACGAAAGCTGACACTTATCGTGAAAAAAAAGGGTTCTTCACGAGACAATCATCCATTCATCATCCGTCTCGTGCCCACCCTGCTACTCCGTAGTTTGCACAGTTCAAGGCAACGTGCAATCTGCGCCATCTGCAGGCCGCTGTCAGAGCGGCGGTCCCGTCAGGCCGTCACGCAGCACAAAAAAAGGGCCCGCCAAGGATCACATAACAACAGCCATCAGAGTCAGCTACTGGACTGCAACAGAACGAGAGCATTTTCAGCCGGAGAGGCGGAAGACCGAGGATGGGGTCCCGCGCTCGCATCGTCTCCCTCCTCCTCCTCCTCCTCCTCCTCGCCTTCCTCTTCGCGCGCGCCGCCGAGGCGATCGCCGCCGCCGCCGGCAGCAGGCACCTTACGACGGACGAGCGGTGGATGAACCAGCGCCTCGACCACTTCTCCCCCAGTGTGAGTCAACTCCCTCTCTGCCCTGCCCCCTGGCCTGTCACGCACTCACCCGTACTGTCTTACTGGGGCGCCTTCGCTCACGCCGGTCACCGGGTCACGGCTTTTCAGGATCACCGGCAGTTCAAGCAGCGCTACTTCGAGTTCCTCGACTACCACCGCGCCCCAGGCGGCCCGGTGTTCCTGCGCATCTGCGGCGAGTCGGCCTGCGACGGGATCCCCAACGACTACCTGGCCGTGAGTTGCAAATCGCATCGCACTCTCACACTTGTCACATAAACCTGGACTGCTGGGCACTGCTTCCCCGTACTCTGTCTCGTGCTGATGAGCCGCCGGGTCCGTGTGCTCAGGTGCTCGCCAAGAAGTTCGGCGCCGCGGTGGTGACGCCGGAGCACCGGTACTACGGGAAGAGCTCTCCCTTCAAGGAGCTGACCACCGAGAACCTGAGGTTCCTGTCGTCGAAGCAGGCCCTGTTCGACTTGGCCGTCTTCCGGCAGTACTATCAGGTTGCATTGACATTGACATTGTGGTGCCTGATTCAGCATCTAGTGCCTCACGTACTGTAATAATCGTGAGCCCTTTTGTGTTTTCTTTTTTTTTCTCTTTATAGGAATCTTTGAATGCCCGGTACAACCGATCATCAGGGCTCGACAATCCCTGGTTCGTCATCGGGATCTCCTACCCCGGCGCTCTCAGCGCCTGGTTCAGGCTCAAGTTCCCCCATTTGACTTGTGGGAGCCTCGCGAGCTCAGGGGTGGTTCTTGCAGTGTACAACTACACCGACTTTGATAAACAGGTTGATAGTACGGGCATAGGTGGAGATGCCACATATTAATTCCGTCTGCTTTATGAACTACTACCCAATTCAGGTCTCCTTTATTATGTATGTTAGGTTGGAGAGTCAGCTGGCCCTGAGTGCAAAGCTGTCCTTCAGGAAATAACTGAACTTGTTGATGAACAGCTCCGGTTGGACAATCAATCGGTGAAGGCTCTATTTGGAGCAGAGACGGTAATTCTCATTGTACATAACAAGTTGATGATTCCAATTTCACATACTTCAATTCTCTCTCTGATGATATGTTTTCGTACAGTTGAAAAATGATGGTGACTTCCTCTTCTTCTTGGCAGATGCCGCAGGGACAACAGTATGTATAATATAGTTCTATGTTGCTTTTAAAAATGTATCTTTTGTGGGTGTTTGAGAGTGAATGATATTTTGCAGTTTCAATATGGGAATCCAGATGCCTTGTGCCCTCCACTAATAAAGGCAAAGAAGAACAGGAAAAACTTGGTGGTACATGTCCCTTCTTCTATAGTTGTACTTGATATCTTCTGTAATATCTTGCTGGAGTAAGCAAAGAAATAACTACCTATATTAATATTTTATATATAAATTTCCTTACTAGTTCAATGCCTGCAATTGTGCCACAAGAAGATAAGAGGAATAGGAAAAGTACTTTAATCTATGAAGATGGAAATTTGCTAACAGTTATACTATTCAGTGAAAATTCTGCAGGCAACATATGGATGGATGACCAAACACATTATATATTTTTTCCCTGTTATTTCTTCCCTCTTTAGAGCTTCCTTTTTTATCCCCCATTTACTGGTTTTGCAGGAAGCATATGCTCAGTTTGTGAAAGATTTTTACATCAACAAATTGGAGAATCCACCATCTTTGTATGATCGAGAATATCTGAAGGAAACAACTCCAGAGGATTCTGGTAATGATGTTCTGCTTGATTTCTTTAACAAAAAATTGAAACTGTGCTCGCATCTTAGAGCGTGTGAACACCATGAAAGCTGTTGTTTGGTATTCAATTCTACATACCTGCAGGTACTTATAAACTTGTTAACATTACAATTCCTTTTAGGTTCTAGGCTCTGGTGGTTCCAAGTTTGCAGTGAGGTTGCCTACTTTCAAGTGGCACCCAAAAATGATAGTGTTCGTTCTCCGAGCATCAATACGAAGTAATATTTCCTATCCTTCTTCTGTGTGTTTTGATTTCTGACATATCGGTCAAGTTTTACATGTTCTGATATTCCAAACTGTGTTACAATAACTTTACAGTTTTACATGTCTGGGTCATGGTAAATGGATTGGACTAGCACGAGCATACTGACTACTATGTACTTTTCTTTAGTCCTCTGAATGAACTATACTATACAGACGTTACACGTTTTGAACTTCCAGGTACCATTTGGACCTATGCAAAAATGTTTTTGGGGAAGGCATTTATCCTGATGTGTCCATGACGAACTTGTATTATGGAGGCACAGGAATTGCTGGTTCGTCTCTCTAGCTAGCTTTGACTTTCTGTTGTGTGACATCAAAGTTACCACAAGAAGCTCTTTCGACTTTCCAGTATACTTGTCTTTTCTCTGATGCTTCGTCAAATATGTACAGCTTCTAAAATTGTGTTTACAAATGGCTCCCAAGATCCATGGCGTCATGCCTCCAAGCAGAAATCATCGAAAGACAGTGCGTCCTACAGAACTCTTTATGGTGTTCATTGTTCCTTATCCATTAGCCATACAAATCCGAACGACTTATTTCACCCTGTGTAAGTACTTTTTCTTTAGGTAGCTGGTTTTGTGTACTGATAGATGTTCCGTAACACATGCAGTGCCTTCGTACCTAATGAAATGCAGAAATTGTGGACATGGAACTGATTTGAGGGGCTGTCCACAATGGCCTTTCAGGACTGAAGGTAATTTGAAAAAAAATAAACGTTCCATAAAGCTTTGCTGTGATTGCAATACAATCTGCAGTGTGGTACTAATATAGTGTATTAGTGTTGGCAGAGTAGTTTACATGAATTTTGTACTTAACCTCTTGATTTATCACCCGATTTTGATGAGAATGCTCACTCATTATGCACTGATCAGGGGACTCTTCAAACTGCTCATCTCCCGCAGCAGTCAATACAGTAAGACAGAGGATCGCCAAGCACATTGACCTGTGGCTGAAGCAATGCGATAAACCATCAGTTGGGTATGGGTTTCTGCCTCTCGGTTCCATTCTGGTGGGAGTGCAGTCCATCTAATTCAGAGCTGGCAACTTGTGAATTCTGATCATGTGCTGCTTTCTATTGACGCAGGGCATGGTAACCACGGTTTAGTGGTTGTTGCACTGTGAAAGTGTGGAAAGAGGTTGGATGTCCTGGAGTAAGCTTGTGTTGGGAAATACTTCTACATAGCTACCTTGGACTACGGCTATGTGCATTTTCGAAAGCAGATGTTTTTTAGGTGGTGGAATAAAAGAATAACGCAGCTTGGCAGCTTCGATATCATGCATATGGCCGATTTTGGAATGCAGATGACAGGACACATAGGATCTACTCTAGTTCGGACAAGTTGGGTAGATCAGGGAATCAGCCACATAAACTCCAAAGGTCCGTTACGTGCTAAGCGACATGCCGACATGGTTAACATATACTAGAGCACCTGTTGCCTGCCTACATCTCGCTCACTTTTTTAATATGAGACATGAGGGGTGTATCACATTGCCTTTGTATATGTTCCATGAGGTGGTAAGTGAGCTGATAGGTACGGTTCACCTGCCGTTACGCTTGTTTGATAACGCATAATTCCTTGCCGTATGCTGTTCTTGACGCCGTAGGCCCGTAGCTCAAATTTCCACAAGAAAAATTGAGCACATGTGATCCCTATGTTTCCTGTCGCACGCTATGTATCATTGTATTAATAAGATAAGACACAATGTGAACAAGAATGAACAGATCCTGGTCTAGATGAATGAACAGATCCGTGTGCATATTAATACGCAGCATGGAGAGACATTTCACTTTTATTTACTTTTGATTTGATAATATTATTATAGAACCCATATTTCCTTAGGGAGCAAAAAAAAAAATTTATTGACCTTTACTAGTCCTTTAATCAGTGCTCTCACATATGCACATATGCTAGAATAATCTTATGAGACACTGTATGTTAATTTTAATACGACGGCTTATAAAAATTACTTATATTAATATATAAATTTTTTATCTTTGTTTATTTTAACTTAATAGATACATAGATACTTTGTAATCTATATCTAGTTGTGATAAACTTATCACTTACTTCTTTATATATGTTTTTTTCATCCATCCATGTTTTCTTCATGTATCTTAGTATACATTTAGTTAAAACCTTAGTTTAAATTATGATGACTAATGTGCTATGAATATTAGTATATTTTTATTAGAAAGTTGTATGCCTAGCATATTGAATTATTAGTAGTAGATCATATTAAACTTTACAGGTAGATTTGAGTGATACTTTTGTTTAGTTCTTACATGTGAATAATTTAGATACAAAATTAAATATATTATTATATCATCTTTTATAATGGCATATGTGGGTAACTTGAATGTAAACACAGGGGTTGCTTTGCATTATTTTTCATAATGATAGAGATGGACATCTAAAAATTATTATGAGGTTATTTAAAATTCTCTTCATACTGATAGAGGTGGTTAACAAAATTGTGGGTTATTAAATTATCTTTTATAATGACATATGCGAGTAATTTAGATGCAAATACATGGATTACTTTATTATAACGATAGAGGTGGGTAATTTATACACAAAAATTAGGGCTTATTCTAAATTACCTTTCATAAGGAAGATGTGGTTAATTTAGATACAAAACTAAGGGGTTATTTTAAATTGTCTTTCATAATGGTATAGTTGGGTAATTTAGATACAAATTATTAAATTATAAATTATCTTTCATAAAAAGATAGAGGTGGGTAAATTTATATACAAATTTAGGGTATTTATTATCTTTTATAAATGCGAAATGGGATTAATTTAGAAAAAAATATGATTATTCTTAAATTATCTTTTAGCATTAGTGGTCAACTTAGATGTAAGTTGAGGGAGTTATTTTAAATTATCTTTCGCAATGAAAAATATGAGTAGTTTATGTAGAAATTTAACAAGTTTATTTTTCATTATTTTTTATAATAGCATAAGTGAAAAAATTATATGCAAAATTAGTTTACTTTAGGCAGAGCTATTTCCATAGAAATAAATCCAGTGGTTATTATTGACAATGAGGATTATAGTATACCAAAATAAATGCAAAAATGTTTCTAGTCACTGTAAGAATTTCTATGATTTATCACCTTGTCTAGTATGTTTGGTGATAAACTGATAATTGACATGGAGGCTCCGTTAGAGCTTCTAATTAGTAAGTTTACTCATTCCAATTTAGTTTCCATTTAGTTTATAAGGCATTTCATGTATGTAGCACTCAAACTTTATAAACTTTGACCAATAATTTAGCCTACGTTTTTTTAACTATCAAAATACAAGCTTAGTACTATTAGATTTGTAATCAAATGTACTATCCTTAATCATAAGATTATGGTAATAAATGATATAATATAACGCAAATAAATGAAGTATAATTTAGGAGACCATGCCATTATTAGCCTTATAAACTGAACCGGAATGAACAATCAGTGAGATAGTGTTAGCAAAACTTCATATAAACTCCATATTTAACCTCTTGCTTTAGGGTCTGTTTGATACAAGAGCTAACTACTAGCTAACTAAAAATTTATAAAAAATGGCCCTATGTATCCTAACATGAGGGTTAATATGTGGACTAATTTTTTTAGCCAAGCCTTCAACTAGTTGCTAGCCAACTGTAGGTAATCTAATAAGTAACAAAAAACATTTAGCTAATCTAATTTGATTTGATTTTAGCTTAATTAGTAATTAGGCTTAACTCATCAATTCTTAGCACGCAATCCAGATGAGAATTACGGAGTATTATCACATTTTTGACATTTATCAGGGTACTCATCAACTGCTCATCCCCAGCTTCTGTGAAAATGTGAATGCAGTGGATCGCGAGGCACATTGACTCGATCCGAGAGAGCAGATCGCCGCACATTGACCTGTCTGTCGGTATCACAATGCCAATTAACCTGCCATGAACTATACTATAGCCTTGTTTTTTCACTCTCTCTACGTCACATCAATATTATATCAATATGCATGGAACACTAAATATAGATAAAAAAACCAGTTACATAGATTAGTTGAAATCACGAGACGAAATTTTTAAGCCTAGTTAATCTACGATCGAACAATAATTACCAAATAAAATAAAAGTGGTGCAGTTACAAGTTTTTCTAACTCCAGACATCTAAACTAAGGCCTAAATATACTCTACAAGCACGATTGGCCAGCTTAGGTACAATGTGATGCAGTCCGGCCAATTTACTCCTGCTTCAGACACCGTGCCGTTCGTTGTTTCCATTGAGGCCTTGACCTTGAGGCAGGGACAGCCGTTCGTTATTTCCCTTGAGGCCTTGACCTTGAGGCAGGGTGAGCTACAATTGCTCTCCGTCAATGCACCTGCGCCTGCAGATCCGGGGGCGGGGGGGGGGGGGGGGGGGGTGGTGGTGGGGGGCGCTACAATTTCGTGTGTGTGGCCCCGCATCAGCGATCATCATGCGGATCTTGGGCGTGCTTGTTTGATTCGTCGCAGAGACTCGCAGTGGAGTTGCAGAGCGTCTGCTATATTTGCTTCGATGGTGCACCGTCTTTACTGTACGCCCTCAAATAAATCAACAAACACCGGTAGCTGGACTTATTATCGTCTCCAGTACTGTACTTTAATTTTGCGAGGTAGGCAGATCGGCGACCTCGGTTTTTATGGCATACGGAGTACTGGGTATACAGCAAGTTGTCACACTGTAATAAAGTCATTTTAGCCAAGGTGGAGGCTTTGTAAAGCAGTGGTTCACGTACGTATATGCATGCTTTCCTATAAACGTCTGTTCGTGTCTCAACAGCTATGGCAAGATTTTCCTTCTTTGCCATACCAAGTCTAGCACGCGGCGACGATTCTTCTTTTAAACACGGTGGAAAAAAATAATAATGTCTTACTTTAAAACAGTGGACTATAGACTATAGTATGACATACACTCCATCCGTTCCAATGAGCATGCAATTCACGTTTTATTAGGAGCCAATGTTTTCAAACTGTCAGAAATTATATATTAAAATATATAAATATTTATGTTAAGTAATTAGTATCATCGGAAAGATCTTTAAGTCTAGTTTTTAAATAAATTTATTTTGAGAATAAATATTAATATTTTTTACTATAAACTTGGTTAAAGTTGACGCAACTTGATCGGCACTGTAACACCCCGGCACAGGGCTTAATAGGATTAATAGGATACTCATACCAATAAGTTGTAACTTCTTTTTCGGAAGCCCATCAATAAAGAACTCTGAGGTTAAGCGTCCCGGGTGCGCACGAGTGAGGACAAAGTGCGCAGAAAAGACTAGTGTTAGTCTGTGAGGGCAGTCTATGTCCTAGATAAGCGGCCAGATGTAAGCGGGCCTGGCCTCGAGGAGGCGGGACGTTACAAATGGTATCAGAGCCGACCCTTGCGGTTTCATGGGTGCGTGTGTCAGTTGCGCAGGCATGGTGTGCATGGCTGGTGTGGATCCGGAGTGGTCACACAATATGACACATGCGTTGGCACTAGACACACGGACGTGGCCAAGAGGGTACGTTCCTGGCCTGGGGTTGACCGACGAGGACGTCGGTCTCCTAAAGGGGTGAGTATGTAACACCCCGGCCCAGGGCTTAATAGGATTAATAGGATACTCATACCAACAGGTTGCAACTTCTTTTTCGGAAGCCCATTAATAAAGAACTCTGAGGTTAAGCGTGCTTGGTCTGGAGCAATTTAGGGATGGGTGACCGATCGGGAAGTCTTCCCGGGTGCGCACGAGTGAGGACAAAGTGTGCAGAAAAGACTAGTGTTAGTCTATGAGGGCAGTCTATGTCCTTGATAAGCGGCCAGATGTAAGCGGGCTCGGCCTCGAGGAGGCGGGACGTTACAGACACGTTTCCCGCAATTGCATTATCAATGGGATGGATGGCGTATCTGGGTAATTAAATTAAATTCTCCTTGTTTTTGCGAGAAACATCCTTCAGGTTAGACATAGTATGACTTATATCTCGGTAATTTTTCTTGCTTGTTTCTGCATTGTTGATGAATGTTCGCGGTACTCGACGAGAATCCTGCGAAACGCTCCACGGAAAACATGCATTAGAGAAACACTCTTCGATTCCGTGGCAAGATTTCAACGGCAATTCATATGACATGAAGTAATTGATGATTATCACAACACGTACCGCTTGCGTTATGTGTTGATGGCTAACGCCCTCCACCAACCAAATACATTGAGAATATTGAAATAGCCCGGTAATTTTTAGCTCAACCTCAACCTATTATACATATTACATCAATTCGCTTGTTTCGCGTGTTGCAGCAAATGCATGCATGAGTAAGTTGTTGCCACGCCATATATATAAGACCTAATTAGACAATCTTAACCAAGGTAGAGGCTTTTGTAGGGCAGTAGTTCACATACATGCGCCCATTCCTATAAACATACATACTATGTTTTGTTTCTCAACAACTATGGCAAGATTCCTTACCATACTCCAAGTCTGGGAGGGCAACGATTCTTCTTTAAACATGACTATAAAAAAGATTAATGTCTTACTCAACTGACTAGATTATATGGCATCTTAGCAATTACATTGCTTTTGTTTCTACGATAGTGTTGACTATACATGTCCGAGCGAGAATCCCGTCAAACGCTGTGCGGAAAACACACATTAGAGAAACGTCTTTCGGTTCCAAACAATTCATTGACGTGAAGTAATCAGTGACTACCACGACAATGCTTGCGTTAAATGTTGGTGGGTAACGCACTTTGCTAACCAAATGTACTCATAATCGGACAATAAATAGTCCAATATACTATTCAATCAAACAGTAGAGAAGGGCTACCTGACGAGAATCCTGTCAAACACTCAAGGAAAACACACATTAGAGAAAACGCCTTTTGGTTCCGTGGCAAGCTGTCAACGACAATTCATTTTACGTGAAGTAATCAGTGTCTATCATCACCACTTGCGTTATGTGTTGGTGGGTAACATATTTCACCTGCCAAACGTACCAAAGATGTAAGAACTGGACAAAATAGTCCAACGTACTCTTCAACCAAACACTGCCTTTCCCAACCAAATACGGTAGATAATTGGCTACCCGGCAACACATTAAAAAAACACATTTCGTGAAACAACCTCGATTTCCGTGAAGAGAAATCCACAGAGTCGAAGTGTAATATGACCATTTAAATCACATTACTCGATAACAGTTGTATACCATTATCCATACATC
Organism: Bothriochloa decipiens; assembly: GCA_023333625.1. Taxonomy (NCBI): domain Eukaryota; kingdom Viridiplantae; phylum Streptophyta; class Magnoliopsida; order Poales; family Poaceae; genus Bothriochloa; species Bothriochloa decipiens. The sequence goes on along the minus strand of CM041628.1, from coordinate 38,862,873 downwards.
CAACAAAAGAGTGCAATGAAGAGGTTTACAATAACTTATTACATCGCCACTCGGCAGAATCAGAGTTCATGCATCATAAAATTAAAAGCTTGAAGGTGCGGAAGCTATCATATCCGATCCAACTTGAGCGTAGACACGAAATCCTCAATTGCTGTACTCCCCAGAAGAGTACTCACTCCTTGAACCTGAAACTAAATTTTTAGTACGATTTGTACTGGCCACTCCCACCCTATGCATTGCTTTGTGGTAATTGGATGCAAAACATGGATATAACAAGAGGAACCTATAAAACTGTGGTTTCCTATGCAGCAATTCAGTATATAAATAATATAGTAATCAAGTTTTAAACACATTCCCGATTCCACACCATCCATCTCTGAAGCACCATCCCAAATCCTTCAACACCATCTCAGACTCAAGTCGACAAGCCAACTCCCTCTCTGCTTGTCTCAGCGGCCCGCAGCCCTCAACCTGGCTCACGGTCGGAAGTCACAATCAGGGGGAAGGTAGAACACTCCACTCACTAGTCCGGTGCATGGAACACAGGAAAGGTCCATAGCCAAAGAATTGACATATGTATCGATCGATCAACCATACATTCTGCAGAGGTTTCACTAATCCACTAGATAACCATCATCGGTGTTGATCACCACCTAGGCAGATTCTGGGCGCCTACTGCCATAGAACGATGCCATCCTACCTCTCAGCCCTAGAACACCCTTAGAGTGGATGTTACTATGAAGAGTCTATCTCATGATCCCATTCCCGCAGAGCATCATGATCGTCTCGAAAGGGTGTGAGACATCATCATGCTCCTACCTCCCTGACAGACGCTCGTCTGATAGTAATGGCATCGATCTATCCAGCGGTTTGGCCATCTCCCCCCATGGAAAGCGAGAGGAAAGCAAGAGATTCTTAAGGTTCGGATACCAGCGCAGCAGTTTCTAAGTGTGACCAAGCCAAGATGTCTTCTCCAGGGTTGATCTTTAGTGTGCTACCATGGCACCTTCGTCCCGGGCTCCACCCCTCAAAGGCTCACACCCAAAGACCACCATCGCATCCGAGTTAGTCCGCCATAGACTACTATTCGTGGGAATGTCCAGATACATTTTCTGGCAAGACTCGCTCCAAAAGCTCATCATAGATCTCGGCTCAATCGACTCAACCCTCACCCTACTCCCTGCCGTAAGTTCCACCCCAAACCCAGATATAGCATCATCAGCTCACAAGCTCATCTGACCCATCATCACACACACCTCCAGCCTGGCACCCTCCAGGCCTTCCGAGTGTTCATCACGTCGTATTAAAATGTAAGCGAGTGAAGTATATAGGTATAAATATAGCAGATAAGCAAGTGGCTAACATAACAGCGGGTAAGCAGGTGATAGGTTACAACAAGATAGGGCTCATCAAGTAATAATCTACCATGCATACCTAGCACAGATGATCCATTATATTGCAACAAAAATTAAAGCACTAGCCATACTACATTTGCCATGTGTAATGGGATCTACGAGGTTGGGTGAGATGTGGCATCTTCACTGACGTAGCTGTCGGACTTCTCCTGGTAGTCACTGTCATCAGACCTGTCCTCGCTCGACCGTGTAATCGAGAATTAATGGTCGCGGGAGCAACCCCTATAGATTAGCACAAAGAACAAATGCTAAATAGAAGATCCAAATGCACTCAAACATAGTAAAAATAGATAGAGCTTAATTTATAGAAAATTTGGATATGTGGATCATAATTTTCTGAGCTCGTATGAATTAGTTATGTTTTTTCAAAGATTTAACCATTTTCTGAAAAAAAAAGGATTGGTTTATTCTGGTGCTGACACGTGGCATCACGGGATTGGTCCACGTGTCGCGTGCGGGTCCAACAGAGACAACGCAACAGCTGACGTGGTGGATGACGTCATGCTGACGTCAGCATTGACTGGTTCAACGATCATCTGACATGTGGGTCCGAGGTGATGTCACTGCTGACGTCATCAGTCAACGGTCAACTGACAGGTGGGCCCCACATGGGCCGTTAACGGGCCGTTATTGGGCCGACTGGGCAGGATATGGGCCGTGTCAGGCCTGCCATGTGGCACGCCCTGGTGTTGCCACATCATCAATCCAGATCTCATACGGCCTCAGCTCACAGCTCTAGTCCACGGTGCTCCGGTGTCTGCTGGGCCCACTGTCAGCGTCTCTGGTTCACGTGAGCCGGGTGCACAGGTGTATCCTTGGGTCCATGCGGTCCACAGGTCGGTCCGCGGTGCACCGTCCTCGCTTGGTCCCACGCGCAGTGGCCCTGGTTCACGGAGACCACGTCCACCATCCGCTTCTCCAATCCATCCCCCCCCGACAGCGGGGCTCAATGGCAGCAAGGGATCCTCGATTTCTCGGCGCTCCGGTGGTCCTCCGGCTTCATCTTCTTGCTCAACGGCTTCAGGGCGGCAAGGCGAGCACGAGGGTGGCCTTCAAGTCGGAAGCTTGGCTCCCGGTGGCGTGGTCCTCGGTAGACAGCGGCTCGTCGGCGGCGGCGCACAGTGACAACCACGCATCGACCCACTCCAAGTCCAAATCGGGGTGCAGGGGTGCGATTGGGTTCACCCAATGCTCTTCCAAGGCACCGGCGGCGACCATTTCCCCGCAGCGGAGTCCGCGTGGGTAGCAACTCCCAAGGCGGAGCTCTGTCGCGGCAGCGGTGCGCGGCACGGCACCAAGGGAGACTCCCTGACCCTCATCTGCTCCACGAGTTGATGCAGCACCCCACGGCGAAGCTCATCGGTGACTTCTTGTTCCTCGTGGCGGTCGGTGGCGACGGAGAACGGTGGTGCAAGGCGGTGCTCTAGAGCAGTGCAGCGCCGACATAGCCTCGCATTCGAGGCTTTCCGGTGTCGCTTCCAAGGGGCTAGCGGGCGCAACGGGTGCGCCTCGCCGAGGCGGTCACGGATCCGACGTTGAAGCGACTTGGGGCCCAGAGATGAGGCAGCAAGGTGGCCTCGCCGCGGCGGCGTGCAGCGCCGCGACGGGCATGGCGGCGTTCTGGTTCGGCATCCTCCCGATGACGTGGTCCTTGGGCTCTGGCCGGTCCGTGTGTGCGTGTGCATGTGTCCAAATAGGCCGGGTGAGGCCTTGGCCGCACAAGGCGGAGGTTGAAAGAGGGGAACGGGGGTGCTCACCGGTGTTTGGAGAGGAGAGAAGGTGCAGTACACGTCCAAGCAGCTCCGGCGGTGGCTTGCGGTATGGCTCGCCTCCTTGCTCCCAACGGCGACACAGCAGCAGCTCCGAGCAGCAGCGACGTTCTTCTTCTTCTTCGGAGACGGCGTCGGCCTTCCCTGCCTCCTTCCTTCTCCTTTCCTCTTCTTCTTCTCCAATTGGCGCTGCGTGGTGAAATTGACTGGCCATCGAGGTGGCGGCGGGCGACGGAGCCCTAGGGAATGCCGGGGCTTGCTCTTGTAGGGGCAGAGGTGATAGGTAGCGCGGCGAGGGCACGACGGTCATGAGCTCAAGCGGTCGGGGGCATTCTCGTCCGAGGAAAGCTTCCAGGCTGCTCGTGCGGCTGCAGTGGGCTCCAGTGGGCAGGGAGACAAGCCAATTTGGCTTCGCGGCGAAGGATGAGAGAGGGGACAGGCGGCGTGCGGGCAGTTGCGAGTGCGCGCGCGAGGGAGAAATCCCTACGCCGTGGGCATCTTGTGGCAGAGCTGGTCGGCCCAGGTGGCTTGCGGGATGGTTGTCGATGCGGGGCCGAGGCGGATCGGACGGCTGGCGGCCTTGCGTTGCCCTCACGCGAGCGGGCGCGACGCGGGAAGCAGGGGAGGTCGGGTGACCTCAGCCTGAAAAGATGACAGGTGGGTCTCACCGCGGGACCCGCCGGTCAGCGGCTGTGACCGGTTCCTTCGGTCGCGACGCGAGGCGGGCGGCTCCTTGCTGGGCCATTCGGCGGCTTGATGGGCCGGTCGACGCGGGAGAGAAAGAAAGAGAGAGAGCGAGCAGCTGGGCTGTCTTGCTGGGCCGATCGGGCGTGAAGGAAAGGAGGAGGGCAGGGCGAGCAGCTGGGCTGGCGGTGCTTGCTGGGCCGATCGGGCCAGATTGGCCTTACTTTTTATCTTTTTGTTTCTTTCTCTTTTCCATTTTTTAAATACACATATATATACTTATATAGCATGTTATAAAATACTTCATGGTATACTTAAAGGTCATAGGTCATATTGGGTATATTTCCATAGAATATATTTATTTATTACATAAATAGATATTATAGGTCTATTTTTATCAAACACCACATAAATACAAATAAGAATCAAATCACGTTTGAATGCAACATGACATGTTAACTATTAAAACATTGAAGGTAAAGTTATTGCAACATTGAAAAACTACATGTGAAACATTGATCAAGATATTACTAGAAACATTGATCATGCTATGATTGCATGGATGCTATGGTATGACATGTTAAGGTTGTATGCATGGTTAGGGGTAGACGATGACATGTCGCACTCATCACTCATAGGTTTTTCGAAAAAAATTTATAGTTCGGATTTTTTGGGTTGTTATATTTTGGTTACGGGGTAAGCTTTTAATGACAATTCATTTGACGTGAAATAGTCAATGGCTATCACGACATCGTTTTGCATTAAGTGTGTTCTTCACCAACCAAACGTTCTAAAAACCAGACAAAATAGTCCAATATACTCTTCAACCAAAAACCGTCTCTCCCATCAAAACACTAGAGAATGGCTACCTAACGAGAAGAACCCGTCAAACACTGGGTGGAAAACACGCATTGGAGTAACGTCTTTCGGTTCTGAGGCAAGTTTTGAACGTCATTTCACTTAAAGTGAGGCAATCAATGACTATCACAACGTTGTTTCCGTTAAGTGTTGGTGGGTAACACGCTCCATCAACCAAATATACTTAAGAACTAGACAAAATAGTCCAATATACTACTCTTCAACTAATCACAGCATCTCCCAACCTATGAAACGGGTAAGGTGACTCGTGATGTGCTTGGCATGGTGATGTGCTTGGCATGGGAGCAAACTGAACCAGCTGCGGGCGAAACACTAATGTCCAAACTCCGAACCCCTGCCCTGCTCTGTAGTATACCTACACCCTACGAAGTACCCTAGTAGTACGTGATGCAGGGGCCCAGGGGTGCTGCTGCTTCCTGCTGCGTCGCCGTTCTTGTCTGCAAATGCTACTAGCGGCTGCTTATCGATCGATCGCTGTCCCCTGGTGAACGAGTCCGTGCGCAACAGCTGACTGACGTGCCACGACGTGTTTGGACGCGCGGCGCGCGCGCGTCAAAAGTACCAGGTCTTGAATCGTCGTCGTGCCCGCTGGCGCTGTGTGCCACACTTTCGCAAGTCTCTCTTCGGTTCTTTGGCCGAGACTATATTCCCGTTCCCAATTCCATCCACAATTTTCTTACGCACCGACTTAACACCCAATCGATATGATGCCGATCAAGTACCATGTGCTTACAGTTAGAGGGGTTACGTGGTCTTCTCTCCCTCATCCGTCCACATCGGTACACTAAAAACCAAGGGACCCTTCGCTATCTATCTCCATCCACTTCCACTAGCTAAAAGGCCGTAACGGCGTAACCCCCTCTGATCAGAAACCTGGTGCACGTCACCTTGTTTATTTTTAAGCAGGCTTAGCCAACTTTGCACTCGACAAACTGTCCATAAAACAGCAGGAGTCGCAGCCATTTGGTTTCTCAAGGAGACCGAATGTTGTACACAAATAGTACTTGTTGGTGTGCACTAATCGCCGGTGTACCGGCCGGCGGACTACGTACTGCCGACCGGAGCATAGCAGTTGGAACGTGGGACGAGTCAGAGCACACACAGGCACAGCGGCCAACATCTGCCAGCATGTGCGGAAAAGGCAGGCTATAGGTCAGGTCAGATACGACGGTCGTGGCTACAATGCGACTACGCGCACAATAACCAAAGGATCATTGTATTGGGTTTCTGTCAATGGCTGTGTTTAGTTCCTAAAATCACCCTAAAATTCACTATGCAGAATTCCTATCACCCGTTATATCAAAATGCTGGTACATGTATGGAGTACTAAATGTAGATAAAATTAAAAACTAATTACACAGTTTTGTTGTACTTTACGAGACGAACATTTTAAGTCTAGTTACGCAAAGTTTGGATAATTTTTACCAAATACAAACGAACTGCTACAGTGCTGAGGTGACGTGATGTGACATTTTCGTTCGAATTTCGCGGGAACTAAACACACCCAATCACGTGCCGAACAAGATCTACAATGCTCGCCTCTCGCCGTGTCAGGATAAGCATGGACAGCCTCACAGGCAGCCACACGTTGGAGTGGAGCTACGTACCGCCAGAACCTGCTTTGCCAACCTCCGCGGAAATCGTCGCGTCCCACACACCACACTCCCGCGTCGTGGCCGGATCGCGCGCGCACGAACCGAAGCGACACAGCCGTGAGCCGTCCGCGCCGGCCCGCCACAACGAGCACGAACGGACCAACGCGCCGACGCCCACGTCGCCCGCGTTCCGCAGAAACCGGAGAACGTATTACGGGCGCCAGAAGTAAGTCGCACTGGTCAAAAGGTTGCGCGCACCCACGATGCCACGCACGGCACCGGCGGCACGGCCACCGCCCCCTCGACCACGACCCATTGCCACTGCGTGAGCTGGGGGCGAGCCCAGTAACTGCAGCGACCAACCACGTACGCCACCCCGTCGTCTACAGGCTACAGGCAAGGCAACACACGTCTCTCTGCCCAGTCTCCTCCGGGTCCGGGTCCTCCTATCCCGTCCCCGCCCGCTCGTCCAATCGCGGAGCCGAGCAGGGGAAGACGGCCCCGCGGCGCCGAGGACCAGCGTGCCCGGCGCAGAGAGATGAAAAGAACACGGTCCCGCCACGCCCACGCCTTTTCCTCTGCTCCGTGCCGGTGCCGTGCCGGTGCGGTGCGCCCCTCCACGCTCCCTCCCGTCCCGGTCCGGCCGTACCCAAAAAACCACCACCCAGACCGCCCCCGCCCGCCCCTCCGGGCGCCGCGACCCCTTTTTTTACTGCAAAGAAAAGATGCGAAGAAAGGCGCTTCCCCTGTTTACGCTAGCCCGCCAGCTCGCCCGTTCGGACCCGTGCCTTCCCATTTCGAGCTTCCGCCTTGGCTCGCTGTGTCATCTCTTTCTTTCCCTCTGCCTGCCCTGCCCACCGCCACCGCTCCTCGCAGTCGTACACCAACCACCTCATTTTCGCGGCGGACGACGAGGCCCGGGCTCCGGCGGAGGACGGGACGAGCTAGGGTTAGGGTTTTTAGGGCTAGGCCACTTGGCTGGGGCTGCTGTTGCTGATCCATGGACGGGGGGACGACGGGCCCGGGCGCCGAGGTGCTGTCCCCGGGCGAGGCCGAGTGGCCCCCGGAGCTCCGCCTCCCGCCGCTGCCGCCCGTGCCGGAGCCGCCGCTTCCGCCCGCGCGAAGGGCCGCGCCCCATCTACAGACGCAGCCTGCTCCTCCTCCTCCCGCGGCTGCGACGACGAAGGAGGAACCGTCGTCTCCGCCTCGCCACGGCCATGGGGAGGGGGGCTTTGATGACCAGCAGTTCCTCGGATCGATGATGGGCCCCGCGGCCCCGCCCCACCACCAGCACCAGCACCAGCACCACCAGCAGCCGCCCGCTGCCGCGGCACCGGTGAAGAGGAAGCGAGGGAGGCCGCCGAAGAACAGGGACGGTGCGGCGCCCGCGCCTGCGCCGGTGAAGCCCGCCGTGAACAAGAAGGACGAGGAGGTGGTGTGCTTCATCTGCTTCGACGGGGGCAACCTCGTGGTTTGCGACCGGAGGTGCGTGGGTGTTTGCGCGCGGGATTAGCTGCTGTGTTTACGTACGGAACGGTAATGCCAGCTCCCGCTTGATTGCGCGTGCTGATGATAAGCTTCGCTTTGCGTTTAGGGGTTGCCCGAAGGTGTACCATCCTGCGTGCATCAGACGTGACGAATCCTTCTTCCGGTGTCGGGGCAAGTGGGATTGCGGTGAGCTATTGTTCTCTTGTGGACTGCATCTTCGCAGTGTTTAATGTCAACTCATTTCTTGAATGAAAAGATACTGAGTAGTACTGCAAATATTAATGCTTAAGTGGATGATGTTATTATAGCACTTTGGGATACCATTACTTTTGACATAATGCAAGCCAAGAGCTGTAGTAGAAGAAATAGGAAATGTTCCAAATAAATAAGTGTAGATTCTACAACAGAAATGGATGGTAATTAATGCATTTGCTCCCATATTAAATGAGTTTGTCAGTTATGGTAATCTTTCCATCTCATTTGACTCCAGCATGCAAATGTTTCAATGTTACATTTATATGCAGTGTGATTTGTTTATGTTTAAAGACCGAGCCAAAAGGTGTTTATCTGTACTTGGATCGACATAGGAGAGAAGAATGTGTCCTTTGGCATTATATGGTATCTGGATAGGACAAAATTATCTTGTTGTGATGATTTATAGAAGTACAATGATGAATATGTGCATGTATGGGTCGTTGTTACAATTCAAATGTGATGGTTTCATATGCACTTATTTCTTAATGCCACACACATATCAGGTTGGCATATATGCAGCAGCTGTGAAAAAGCAGTACAGTACATGTGTTATACTTGTACGTACTCTGTCTGCAAAGGATGTGTCAAACAAGGCAAATTCTTTGGCGTTAGAGGGAACAAGGGCTTCTGTGACACATGTTATGGTACTATATTGTTGATAGAATCCAAAGAGGATGGTGCAAAGGTACCCAACTTTTAACTCTTATTTGTGCTTTTCACGTCTTCAGCTAGAGAAGCGTCTTTTACACAATGATATTATAGAAAGAAAGTTTGGTGCAGCTCTCAGCAAAGAAGTAACAATAATTGAATGAATATAGCCATTGGTCCCAAGCTTTACTTAAGTTTTATATGGATCCCTATACTTTCAAAATTTCCGATTGAGCCTTCAACCTTCAGGAAATGATTAAATAAATACTTAGTGACATGGCGTCAAGAAGTCATAAATTGGCACCACAAGGCATGAGACGGCCAGTCCATAAGTTGTGCTAATGTCAGAAGACAAGTCTTGATAATTGATAAGGGATAATTTGGCATACACTGTGATTTAATTTCTTATTGATATTTTTCCACAATTAATTTCTCATCTTGCTACTGAGCCATGTTTTTGTGTTAAGATCCCTTGACATTTTACTCTATTTTCAATTGTCATATCAAACACCACGCCTTTCCTCAGGTTTTCCCATTAGTGTTTCAAAATTTGGTACGGCGTATTGTGCATATACTGTTGGTACCTTTGTTTAGTTGATTTATTCAGTGTGTTAGCTTCAAGTTTTTGGTACGGGTGGCCTTGGCTTCAATTTACTGTTCAAAAATAGTTTTGGATTCAAGGAATGTTGGATAATGTACCTGGAGTAAAAGACCTGGCATCATCTTTAAAACTAAAAATGTTATAATATTTTTAGTAACTTATGCCTTAACTAAATTGACACTGATCCTGATACATGACACAGCTGTATTGGCTGGTCAATCTTGTAAGCTTTTGCTTTTGGCAAACACCTGATTGAAACAAGTTGTACTACTTTGTTGACATACAAATAACCTTGAAAAAGTAATGGTTCCATCCTAGGTCTGTTGGTGATACTTTTTCGCCATTTCAGGTTGGTGTTGATTTTGATGATCAAAATAGCTGGGAGTATCTTTTCAAGTTATATTGGTTGGATCTGAAAGGGAAGCATTCACTAACGATTGAAGAGCTAAAAAGTGCCAAGACCCATTGGACTGTTCCTACTACTGCTGGTAGGAGAGAGAAAGAGGAGTCATCTGATGAACTATATGATGCAAGCAATGACCATGATTCTACTTTTGACATTTCCTCGAAGAAACGAAGACAGATTAACTCTTCAGGAAAAAGAGGACGAAAACGTAAAATAGATGGTGGCATTACTTCAAGGAAGTGTGGGATCTCAATTAACAGTTCTGGAAGCTTACCAAATGGATCAACAGGTGAAGGGGTGTCCTTGCCAGGTGACACAAAATGGGCATCATCTGAGCTATTGGATTTCATTGGACACATGAGAAATGGTGATAGTTCTTATATTTCCCAGTTTGATGTCCAGATTCTTTTGCTTGAATATGTGAAGCAAAATAACCTCCGTGATCCTCGCAGAAAAAGTCAGATAATCTGTGATGCAAGGCTTAGCAATTTGTTTAGAAAACCACGTATCGCTCATTTTGAGATGCTAAAGCTTTTGGAAATGCATTATCTTGTGAAACAGGCTCCAACATTGAATGCAGATAGTCAAAGAGCAATTGATTCAGATTCAGCTCAAGTAAACAATGGAGGATATAATGAGTTGACCGATAAGTTAGGTTCTGATAAGAGGAGGAAAGCTCATAAGAAGATTGAAAGAGAACTGACAATTAGTCCAGAGGATTATGCAGCCATTGACATGCACAATATCAATCTAATTTACTTGCGTCGCAGCGTGATGGAGGATCTTATTGATGAGGTTGCTGCATTCTCTGACAAAATTGCTGGCGCTTTTGTGAGGATAAGAATTTCTGGTCTTGGCAACAAGCAAGATATGTACCGACTGGTGAAAGTTCTTGGTAAGATTACTAATACTACAGAGTATAGACCTGTGATGCTAAATACTTATACTACCTGGGTTTAATTCTATATGTAGGTACACATAAAGTTGCTGAGCGATATACTGTTGGTAAGAAGACAACAGATTATGCTCTTGAGATATCCAATTTAGAAAAAAAAGAGATTATCACAATGGATACGATCTCAAATCAGGATTTCACAGAGGTAATATAAGACAGAAATTCTTTTTATTTTATTTTATTTTACGGGGTTATAAGACAGCAATTCTGTGATCAATTCATCCAAGGATATGTAGTGCAGACATTTAATTTTCAAGGCCTAGTAGGCTAGTACTGCAAAATGAACCTTCCTGACTGTGATATTTATTGTATATTGGTTCCTCTTTGTTGTTTTAACTCACTCACTAATATACCTTTAGCACAAATCAGCATTATTACTAAAAATATCCATATTGTTTTACAGTTCAGTTTGTGTTTTTTTAATACGAAAAATATCATACTTGGATTTTCTGTTGTTAATGTTTATTAGCACTTATCTTTACTTTAAAGTTCACTTCAGCAATGAAACTCATTACTCCCAACTTAGAATATACCTTGTTTTCTTTGCTAAAATTAAGGCAAAGCCAATTTGGATCTTAAATCTTAATACAATTAAAATCACAAGAGTTCAGTGAGAGATTGGTGTTGAATGGCATCATATACAGTTCATATGTTTTTCAAACACAGTTGTACAAAATCTAATAATTGTATTAGGGACAGTTGTATCAGTTATTCCATTC
>CM041628.1:38718108-38851449 GCA_023333625.1 Bothriochloa decipiens | reverse complement strand
AAAATCTAATAATTGTATTAGGGACAGTTGTATCAGTTATTCCATTCTTTCTGATAAAATGCATTATGCTGCTTGTTTCCTTGGCCTCTTAATTTGTTCTTGTTTTTGGCTAAGTACCTTTATGATGTGGTAAACTGCTTACTTTCTTAGAAGTTGCTGATAATGTAGAAATCGTCCCATAATAAATATATTGTACTCACTGTGTCCCCTCTATCTGTCGTTCTCACTTCTCACTCCACAATTCAAATGTATTCAACTCTGACCAGATATTTACAAGAAAATATTAGTTATTAGTATTGGTAGATATCTAACATACAGGTTTTGGCTTGGCCCTCCGGGTCCGGGGGTACTCCGATATTGTTCCCTTTTATGCAGGGGCGGATCTATGTTTATGACTGTGGGTGCCTAGGCACGCACAAAAATTTTAAAAAACACTATTAGGGACGGATTTTCACCATGGTTGTAGAGTAAAATTTCACACCTATAAGAGAAAGGCACCCCCTGGCCCCCTCTAATTTGCTCTAGCTTTGCCACTGCTTTTATGGTGTATAATTAGTATCATTAGACAGATCATTGAATCTGTTTTCATAATAAACTTATTTGGATATACAAATGTTGCCAATAGTTTCTGCAAACCTAGTCAAACTTAAGAAGGTTTTACCAGCATAAATTCCTAGCGACAAATAAAAAGAGAAAGAGGTAGTATACATGTTGGACTGTTTTTTTTCATCATTTTAATTTAGCTAGCTATTTAAATGCTTAGTTCTCATCATTGCCCATATTGAATCTATTATATACATGTTGGACTGTTTTTTCGTCATTTTAATTTAACTAGCTATTTACACTGTACATTTGCATGTATTGTGTAGGAGGAATGCAAGCGTTTACGTCAGAGTATGAAGTTTGGTCTAACTGCCCGGTTAAAAGTGGTACTGCTATGATTCAATATATGATGACACATCTGATTCCCATGTCTATCGAATTTACATACTCTGATATCTCCTCTTTCCTTTTAATCATTCAGGGAGATGTCTATGAGAAAGCTAAAATCTTCCAATCTCTGCGATTTAAAGATGTAAGCAAATCTTTTAAAGGAACATTTACTGCTTGCTGAGTCTTGATTACTTCAGAATTCCTCTAGCTTTACTTATAACCTGACATGCTTTGTTAAATCTTTTCCAGTGGTTGGAAAATGAGAAACAGAGGCTGAGCCATCTTCGTGATCGTGCTAGTGAAACTGGACGTCGAAAGGAATATCCTTTTTCTTGTAATAATATGCTGCTCTTACATTGTCTTTGTTCCTGTGTGTAGAGTATATTTGATATTTAGGATAATAATTGCCTCCAGGGATGTGTCTTGCCCCCCAAATCTCTATTGTTTACACTGGACCATCAGTGGCGGAGCTAGGATTTTCAAGCTGGGTATTCCCAACATAAAAGACGTAAAACACAAAATTATATGTGGTAAGGTAAATATGAGTGCAAATGATTCACATTCTAGATACCACCAGAGATAATTCATGCTAATTGGTTTGTTATTCATTATTCAAAACTCTGTTAGGATCTACATGAAACTAAACATTCGTGTGCTAGCACTACTTTCCTGTAGACCGTTCCGTTGGTCACGAATCAGTTATTCTTATACTCTTTGCTGAATGGCTATTGCTTAGGCGCTGCACAGGTAGCAGGCCTAACCTAGGGTTTTGATTCGGTTATTCTTTTACTCTTGGCTGTCACTTGGGTGCTGCGCCGGTAGTAGGCCTAACCTAGGTTTTGATTCAGACAAAGAGTTAAGGAGTTAGGGGCTAAAAATGGTGATTGGCGGCAAGACTCGAGAGATAAAAAGAGATTGAGGATGTGTTTGGATGTTGCCACCAGCTTGCACTACCAATTTGCGTCTATTTACTGGTGCAGCGTGGTTATTTGGAACTTTCGATTGGCACCAAGTGCGCCCACACAAGATAAAAACAAAGAAACATTGGCACACAGCTAAACTTAGACGACCGAGTCCTTCGCCAATGCTTGGCCAACCAACATGTTGGGTAAGTGGACTATGGCTTCCAACAAGGCTGTTGACATAGGTTACCTCATAAGCTAGAGGGTGGCCAACAAGCTAATGCAGGAGTGCGGGACTAGAAAGAGAGTAGCTAGAGCTTGATGGGCTGCTCAGGAACTGAAAAATCATTTTTGGTCAAACACAAAACTATGTATATACATGCATGTATTTTACATATACATGGCCTTTTGCAAAATAATTTGAGTATTCCTGGGAATACTCAGGAATCACGCTGCCTCTGCCTGCCATGTGGACCATTTATTTTGGATACATTATCCCTTGGTTTTTTCTTCACCACGTGGGATGCCTAGTTTGTGTGCTTGATGGAGAGAACATTTTAATATCGTCATTGGAACTATTATTTGGTATTCTGGTAAAGAATTAATCCATAAGGATATACTATTCAAGCAAAGTTCACTTAGAAATCTTCAATTGTCCCTATTAGAGGTTCTAAAATTTCAGCGAAACCTGTGCTAGAAATACTTTATAGGTTTTTAAGGTACCTTAGGATTCATATCAATTTACTTCTTTTTCTTTTGTTCACTTTTGTGCCTTTGGATTGGCCTTATTGATTTATAATTTTGCTGAAGAGCATAGAAATCTTGTCATCCTCGAATTCTGAGTGTTCAAAATGAACTTTTGCACCTATTTGTTCACCTAGTGTTAGCGAAGATTCTCTAGCAGCTTTTGACAAATATGATTCATATTTTGTTGCTTTTGATGTGACACATCTGTGAAATCTCAAAGATTTATGCTATGGACTTCCTTTTTATTACCATAACTTTGCTGTCTGAATCTTGCTAGGGAAAATTATTATCAGCAAGGGTTCCTTTCTTTGTTTATCTTCAAATTTATTGAATAGCCTCAGGTGTCTTAAAGGTCCCACTTTGGCTACATCAATAATGATGATCAATATTTATTATCCTTAACTATATCATACATTGAGAGAGTATGTACAAAAGTTGCAGCTTCTGAACACTCCTGAAGAAAAAGAACGCATGATCAATGAAGTTCCAGAAGTACATGTTGATCCCTGTATGGATCCAAGTTATGAATGCGCTGAAGAACCAGATTATAAGAAAGCTGGTACTAGATTTGCCTGATCTGTTATTATTCTATAATGGTCTATTCAGTTATGTTGAACTTCTGTGAACTTGCTTGCTGATTTGTATGCAGTTGATTGGACCATGCATCGGAATGGACCAGATCAATTATTTCCAGTAAGAATAGGGACAAAACTGAATTCTGTGGAGAATCATACTCAAAAGAGTCTGGATGCAAGCGGTGACATTAGCAGTCTACCTACAGAGGATGTGGACCATAGATCAGGTGCAGGAAGTAACATTAATTTAAACAATATGGCACCTGAGCCTGCATCACTTGGAGTTTTATCAAATGATACCGAGCCAGAAAAAGTTTGGCACTACAAGGATCCTAATGGAAATGTTCAGGGCCCATTTACTCTTTTGCAGTTATCCAGATGGGCAAGTTTTTTCCCACGCGACCTGAGAATATGGCTTACATTTGAGAGTGAGGAGAACTCACTACTGTTGACTGAAGTGCTCCCAAAGCAGCAGAATGATTTTATTCAGCCTTCAGCAGTTACTACCAGTGATAAATCAGTATGGGCAGGCTCTGGTCAAGATAGAATTAACTCAAATGCAAATAACTCTTCCAACATGGTCTATTCTTCTGCATTATCTAGCTCATCTGCTAAGTGTTATGATCCAATAAAAGATCAAAATCCTCTGAGTGGAACTTCGCCATCACAATCTCTGAAAGATGCTAATGCTTTGCATGAGGTGCAGAATCAGGTTAACTATTCATCCACAATTGTATCTTCAGCTGGTTCATATGTACCACCCGGTTCTCATGATGAAAGGGTCTCGAGAGACAGGGTTGGTGAATGGAACAGTAGTCAGGACAATGGTGGTACTTGGAGTCCAACCATAAATCATAGTCGGAAAAGTAATGCGCAGCAGCATCCTGATGGTTTCACTGGGAAGGACCAACTGCGAACTGAATCTAAATGTAGTTCACATGTCTCAGTTCTTACTCCACAACAATCTGAGAGAGACCCTGCCACTTCCCTTAGTACTACAAGTCGTCCGGAGTTCAAAGCTATGTGCCAGCAGGAAGGTTCTTCATGGAGTTCAGCTACAAATGCTGGAGCTCATGACCTTCAGTTATCTATTGCTTTAGCAAAGCCAGAGACCTGTTCTCCAACAAATCCTGTTGAAGACAGAGATTCGAGTTCTGCTTCTGCTGTGTCTTGTCAGTCAGGGGCTCCTGCCTGCATTCCCAAACCAGATCCAACATCTACATCTAATTCAAGGAAGAATGAGGCAACCATGGATCAGTGTAAAACACGCCAGCCTGACACATCAAGTGGATCGTTTGATCGGCTTCCTGAGCCTAAAAGTGGCTCACTTTTTTCCTTGAAAACTCAAGATCTTGAGTCTGAGTACCCTAGTCCTATACCAAAACTGGAGGGGAAGGAGACTTCCGTGAACCAGTCAGGATCAACATCAGTAGCACCTGAGAATTTAGCTACAAAGACATGTGTCCGCGCACCTACAAGTAAAATTGATAGCTTGCAACCACTCAAGGAAAGATCATGTCCAACAGATAGGAACTCAATCACTCAATTTGAGCATCTGTTTGAAGATAATGTGATAAAGAGAAATAACGAAATGGTCAATCCTGTATCTGATGCTGAAGGTATTGCTGTATCAGATGTGTTGGAATCGTTAACAGAACAAGATTGTCCTTTACAAAATTTGGTGCCAACTTCAGCTGAGGAAGAACAACCACAATGCTCTAGTCCTATTGCATTGTCCCCTTGGGGTGAAACAAGTTACTATCAGGGTGAAGCTGTTGATTCTGCTTTATGGGGCGTCCAAGATGAACCTGGTAATGACATGTGGTCAATGCCTTCACCAACACCTGCTCTCCAGACTTCATCAGGTTAAGATCCCTATCTTTTTCTGTCCTTGCTTCCTTACACAACTTTTAGTCGTACAAAAATCTTCTACAGGTCTTGGAGCTGATGGAAAAGACGCTTCATGCATCATAGAGGAGGCGAGAGCAGACCAAGGAGATAGTGCTTTTGTCGAAACATTACCAGCACAAGGGGAGAAAAATATGGAACATGCAAACTCAAGTGCCTCAGGTTCTTTAGTGCCAGAACAGGTAAAGTTAATCATATATCTAACTGGTGCAAGATTCCAACTTGATTTATCTCTTGACTAGAGGAAAAAAACTTAGTAACACAATGTTCTAGCTAACATATTGCTTCTGACACTTATAGGTAAAACCAAAAGCAAGCCCTGCATCAGGTCCATCTCTAGATGGGAGCACAAAAGCTTTAAGTTGGCAACCACCAGGCTCATCTCTAGATGGGAGTGCAAAAGCTTCAGTCTGGAAACCACCAGCCTTATCGCTTGCAGGGATTGGTACTGCAGGTTCGCAAGCATCGTGTCATACGCCAGGGAGCACAAAATCTTCAGGTTGGCAGCAAAGTTCATCCCCAGATTGGAGCCGTAAAGCCTCAGCTTGGCAAAGGTCAAGTACATCACCAGAAGGGAGTGGAAAAGCTCATGGCTGGCAACGATCAGGTTCTTTTACCCAGGGAGGTACAAAAGCTGCAGGTTGGCAACCCTCTGGTTCTACAGATCGGAGTGCAAAAGTTGATGGCTGGCAACGAACAAGTTCATCTCCAGAGGGAAGCAGAAAAGCTTCAGGCTGGCGTTCATCAGGTCGTGAGAGCTCAAAGGTCACATCTGGTGCTAGCGAAAACCGTAAATTATCTTCTAGTCATCAAGCAACGACACCAACAGGAAGGCACACTTCGGCAAAGAGACAGGGAAGCAGCGACAAGGGTGCTGCCGGTTGGGAAGAGGCTCTAGCAAACTCTCCGGAAGCATCAAAGAGACAACAGGGAAACAGCAACAAGAATGCAGGCTGGGGAGAGGCTCTCGGAAGCAACAGGAGCTGGCACACATCGTCTGGTAACCCCAGTCGGGGCAGCCAGGGGAATCACCAACATGACAGGCATTTTCACAGCAGTGATTCGCGGCGGGGTAGCTCAAACAATCCGAGGAGGTCTGACCATCGTCATGACCATGGAAATGGTGGTTCAAGACCCTCGTCAAGAGGGCAGTCCCAGAGGGGGGTATGTAAATACTACGAGAATGGCCACTGCCGGAAGGGTTCGAAATGCCAGTACCTGCATCGGTGATTGCCGTTGTCGTGGAAGAGGAACGCCTGATGGCCTGGTCGCTCACATTTTTGTATAGCAGCGTATTGTTTCGTTATAGACAGTACCTGCACCGTTGAGTATAGGAGAAGGCTCATTAACCGTGTCGGCATCACTGAGCAAGTAGTAGTGCATATCCTTAAGAGGAGGAGCATGGCTAAACTAGGATTTGAAGATTCTCCGCTTTTGGTGCAGTAATGCCCCTTTTGTTCAGTTAACGGAGTTATGGGCATCTATCTACAAACATGAATTTTCTCCCTAAGGTCAGGGGCCTGTGCAATCGCCCTAATGACTATGGAAAAGGGGCGTGCAATCGCCCGAATGCCTACAGACCGGCCGACGCTGTACCGGCAGCCAAGCACTCCTGGCCGAGCTTGCACGGCGCTTTATGCGGATGCTGCCTCGTCGTGTCGTGGTGTGCCAGCGGACCCTCCATGGCGGCGGCGTGTCGTGGTGTGCCGGCGGACCCTCCACGGCGGCGGCGCTGAAAACCTACTCTTTTTATCGTAGCTGTCTCAAGTTTCTCATCAACCAAACGTGAGCCTGATTTTCGAAACATTCTGAGGGGTGTGACAAACGGTGGCGTAGAACCAAACAGCCTTTGCCCGCCGTGCCCTCGTCGCGTCGCCACATGCGCCATCAGCCATCGCTCATTGTAAGTCACGGCACCGCGGGTGCCGCCACGGTCATGCCCACGACGTGCCGCGGCGCCACCCGGTGACATTGACCTCCAGCACGGCAGCGGCAGCCCACTGGCCATTCGACCAGTCCTGTTGAAGGAACGGACACGGCCTCCTGCGAAAGGCAGCAGCCGACTCTGGACTCTGCCCCTGTCCGGCAAGTTTTCGTGACTAAAATCACTAAAATGTTGACAGGCGAACAAGGCTACATTTCTACAGTTCGAAAAAAACCACATTACAAATTTCAGAGGCACTTCGGCACAACATCCCTTTTTTTTACTAGTCTACTATCGCAGTATCGCTAAATTCAGGCTAGCTGTAGCTGCCGGCTGTGCAAGCTCTGAAACACAGTATGTAACCCACGCATGGGGCATTGCACGGCGCTCTTTATTTTGTGCATGGATGGAACACAGGGTAGTAGGTGTTTAGCTCAAGATGGTCGAGGATTTTCTCGAGAAGCGACAGGTACGAAGAGTGCCCGACAACGAGCTCGGTAACGTCAACCTGTGCGTTCAGAAGCGATTCAAGTAAAACGGGTGCAGTTAGAGAGATGTTACTGAACAGGCTTGGATGCCAAGAGCACTCACGTTTTCTACTCCAGGGACATGTACGTCCTGGATGCCGGCCAAACCTTGTGTGAACAGGCTGAGTCAGAGTATAACATTTTGTCAGTCACAGACACAGCACAAGCTGGATCTCCGAAATACTGGGAGCATGGGTGGGATCGAATTGTACCTAGCGCGGAAAGTGACGCCGAGAATCCAGTCGTTCGTGGAGTAAACGTTCACAAACCTTCCGGCGACCATCTGCAATGAGGCAAGGCCATGCGATTATGCTAACAACTGAGGTTGTCGTCTGGAGAGATTAATAGCAGCTCGGATTCATCATACCTTCCTGGCAGGCTCCCACATCTCACCTTGAACTGAAACCGGGGCACCTATGATCACGGCCCTCTCAACGATCCCCACTGTCAGTCACAAACACGTCGTCAGAGTAAACTACAACAAATTAAATTCCCAATGTGCAGACAGCAGTTCACACGTACCGTTATTTCCCAGTTGCGCTAACTCCTGTAGGCACTTGAAAACAACACGAGCTCCTAGCGAAAACCCGACCAGAGTGACAGGCCTGGAATCATTTTGGCGCCGGGGCCAACATTAGCTCCATAGAGAAAAGGAAGTCTACTGAAGAAAGTACTGTACATTGCAGGCAGAAGAACCTGCTTCCTTGCAATCCCTTGAGCAGAACGTCAGCAAGCATTTTCCCAGCTTTATCTGACCTGGACAGATCAGCCATTCCATTAGAGGCTGCTAAATTTAGAAAGAACCAAAATCTCATAGTGCTTAGCTGCTGACAGTAGAGCTCTTAAGTTTCGATAGTGAAATTCAGTTTTACACGGCTCAAAATATTTTACATCGTGTACAAAAGAAGAGCACAAACTAATAACCAGGAAATGAAAGCTAACTAGAGTTTGTATTGCTACCTGTCAATAGCAACAGACCATTTGCTGTCGATAAAGTCTGCAGCAGATACTAAGGTAGCAGGCCAGGCAAATGCTGAAATGATACCACTTAACACAGTCTGCATTGCACCTTCCCTCATCAACTCAATTGCAAATCCTACAATTATGACCAGATCTTTCAATTAATGATGGAATAATATAAAACAAATTATTAGTTCAGGTGAAAATTACTTGAGGCTAGCCAATCCTGTATTGCTGTGGTGACGCCAATTACATGCTTAGATTCCCACTGCAGAATGTACCTGCAAATATCATATCAGTAAAAAATTTAGCCATGGTCTAGTTATACAAACAGGCAATCTTCGAAACAATAATGCACTGCAAACTATTTGAGAAACTTACTTGTATCCATGTTATCTGAAGTATTTATTGAAGATGCATTATGTTTCATGATGATTTTTTTATTTCTGTAATATGGAACTGCATAAAAAATGCAATGTTCACCATTCAACAGCTAAAGAAATAGGTACCTCTCTAAGTTAGTTTTCCATCCTTCCCAAGGCTTTGAATAATCGTCCTCGGAAAAAGCAAATCCAGAAACAAAGATGCCAACTGCTAGGCGCTGAAAGAAAAAAAAAAACAGTAACGAATATCTGATTATATGTTTGTCCTGATCCTGAAAAACAAGAACTTGCTTTGTGCCCTTTTAGACCATTTGAGCATCAAGCAAGTCACACAGCACATAGAAGGAGAACAAAAACTCACACCCTGGTTATGGTTCTGGCCGATGGTCTTGAACTCAAATTCTTTCACATTTCCAATCCTTGTGGCCATTTTTGTCCCAGTCAACCCAGCTCCAGCAGCTGATTTCAAAGATAATGATTTAGTCGCTATGGACTCATGATCAGAGACTTCTGAATTTAGTGCCAGATGCATAAAGAACAGCAATACATTTCCTGTTTCTTCACTTATTACTAAATTCCACTGGTTCACTACTACTGTATTACTACTACTACTACGACGACGACGACGACGACGAACAACGTCGATTACTATATTTTCAACAACAATCAGTAAGTGATACAAAATATAGGGACAAGAATCAAGAAATAAATAATGTGAAGAAAGTGTCACCAGAATAGTAATAGTCAGGCAACATTTTGTTAGGCTCACCTCCAAACGATGCTGCAACTGCTACAGAGCCAGCAGTGTGTCCAGCAGCAGTAGCTATGGCAGCAAAACCACTAGCACCTATAATAGGCACAAGTGCATGCAATGTTGGAACTAGAGCAGTGAACCCTGCAGCAATTGCCGGAGCAGCTAAGCCTGTCGGATTAGTGCAGAAGTTCAGCAAAGTTGACCACATATACAGTGCATAGTACAAACTTATCAAGATCGATCTGACATTTCACACGAACCCTTCTATGAATTCATTCATGTAAATCCAATCCATACCCCCAGATATAGCCATCAATGTTCCTCCTGTCAGCGCGGCTGCGCCGATGATCCCGCCACGCTTCAATTTCTCCCATCTGCTCTTGGGTGACGAATTCTCACGTGACTGTTCTTCCTCCCTTGCTGCAGCCATAGCAGAGCAAGCAACCATTATCTCGACAGCTTCCTACAATAATGCCAAGATACACAATCACAAAACCGTACTCGATTCTCCACTGCATTGAAAGCATGTTGCAATGGACGACGAACCATCTTGTTCCAGGTGACGTCGAGCCAGGTGGCGAGCAGGCGGAGCGCGACGCGGTGGCGGGCGTCGTAGCCCTTGGTGACGCGCGGGGAACCCATGCCCTCCTCGGCCATGTTCACGTCCGCGACGCACGCGGAGAGGAGCATGTACAGCACCGCCATCTTCCGGTAGTTCTTGGTGCACGTCGACGCCGCCGCCGACGGGTCGTCGGAGCCGTGAAGAATCTCCGGTCTGATGAGCGCCTCGGCCGCGGATCCGACGACGCCGCTCTCCAGGCCCATGGCCATCGCGTCCACGGCCTTGGCGAGCGCCAGCTCGTGGTCGGATCGCTCGGACCGGGCCTTCTCGTCGTCGTCTTCGTCCTCGAACACTTTACGAAGGAACTGCATCCGATCGAAGACGCAGGTTTATTGAGATGAATCGTTGGTGAATTGAAGACGAAAATCTTTGGCATGTTAATTTGCATTGCACTTGGTGGGTACGTACGGCGCCAATGTGGTGCTTGGGATCAGAGGACGCGGCCGTCTTCTCCACCCCGACCCAGGCCTTGGGGTCAATCTCTAGAAACCTACAAGAAACGGTGTTACGTGAACCACTGACGAATCGCCGTGCCTTTGATGGAGAAGAATGCCTGCACTGGGCCGGGGAATGGATCGCAGAGACCATGCAATGCAATGCACGATCCATCATCTATCGTCACCTGAGCACGGGGCGGAGGAGGCCGCGAGACTCGTGTGTCCATAGGTCGCGGGCGTCGGGTTCGACGGCGGTGGAGGCGTCGGGGTGTGGCTCGTCGTCGAGGCCGTGGGAGCCAAGGAGGACGGTCTGGTGCGTCTGCGCCTGGCGGAGCGCGAGCGCCAGGAGCGCCCCCGCCGCGTACCGCTGCGTCTGGCCCAGCGTCGACGACGTAGCCATCGCCGCACCACAGCCTGGCCTGGGAGCCCCCGGCCTTGATCGCCGGCCGGCGCGTGTGCGGTGGGAGGGCGTAGGGGCCGGGGGTGCGCGAGTGACTGACAGATGGCTTCGGTTCGATCGATCACAGTTCACCGAAAGCGTCGCGGCTCTGGTCGCGCGTGGGCTGGCGCGGCCGTGCGGGCGCCACGGACCATGGTGCAGTGCCATGGGCCATGGCGTGCGGTGAGCTCGGTATCTGTATATTTGTCGTGGGCCGATCGATTTTGGGACGGGCTGGGATGCTCATATGCACCGAAAGCACCGAACTAGCTTTGCTATATACTTTTTTTTGACAGAACCGAGGAATCTCCTGCCCCCCCCCCTTTTTTTTTCATCGTCAAATTAAGAGTTAAATGCATTATAGGTCCGTTAACTTGTAGCTGTGTCCTAATTGGGTCCAGCAACTTAGAAGCCGATTATTTGGCCCTAAAAACTTTAAAACCGGTTCACTCTAGGTCCAAAGGCTAAAACCAGTCTGGTTTTGCCGCGTCATTTAACAAAAACAACCCCTGCAGCCTCCCTTCTCACACTGGCACCCTCAATCTCCACCGACGAGCGTCGGGAACGGCGGCCGCGTCCCTTCCGCCTCCGCCTTCTCCTCTCACCCCACACCTGCTCTCCTCGCCGCCGCGCTGCGGACCCCCATGGCCAAGCACCCGCATCTACCCTACCCGAGTTCCGTGCTCGCACTCATGTGCGTCGTACTTCTGCTCGCCGCGCAGCGGCCCGTGTTGCCCTCCCGCGCCGCACCGAGGGATGGTGTCTCTTTTGCTGACGCAGGGCCAGGGTGAGCGTGAGGGCGAGGCTGAGCCGGTGAGCCGTGGACGCCAAGGCGCAGTTGCCGATGGGCGGGCGACGCGCGTGGGATGAAGCCATGTAGGCGCAGACGGCCACGTCGGGGTAGTTGGGTGACCCTGCGGCGAGGTGGTGGACGTGCAGCTGGAGAGCGACATCCACGTGCTCTCCAATCTCCATCGCTGGGGGCACCGTTGGCGGCTCGCTCATCGCTGTGGCACCGGTCCTCCTGGAGCACCGGCTGTAGGAGCACGTGCATGAACACCATGGCTGCTGGGTTAGCCACGGTGGCGGACGCGCCACTGCCCCCGCCAGCCCCTGCTCCCACCACTGCTTGCCTAGAGCGCTCCGTACGTTTTGCAGTAGTCAGCCCCCGCCCCCTCGGCTCAGTGGCGGCGCGGCACGGGGAACTAGGTGCGTGCGGCTCAGAGGCAGGCCACGGCGGTGCGTGCGTTGGCTGCCAAGTGGGGCTTAGGGGCGAGATAGGAGATGAGGGAGGGGCGTTTTTATTAAATGACACGACGAAACCAGGCTGGTTTTAGCCTTTGGACCTGGAGTGAACCGGTTTTAAAGTTTTCGGGGCTAAATAACCGGTTTCTAAGTTGCTAAACTCAATTGAGACAGGGCCGCAAATTAATGGACCTACGGTGCATTTAGCTCTTAAATTAAATAAAAGAATGTTTATGTACATGGGTTTTACAGAGCTTCTAGGCTCAAAAAGAAAAGAGGAACAAAAATTACATGTATGAATCTCTTCAGGCACTAATAAGGGAGCTTCTTGTGAGCTTGGCTTTGGTGCACACCGGGCCAAGTTCTTGTTTTTGAACATTCTTTTCCAAAGATTGAGGCTTCTTTGTCCATTGTCAAAAATAATATTGTTTCCCATCTTCCAAATGATTCAGCACACAGTTATTACAATTTCTCTGAAGATGACGTTGTCGAAGTCAGCTCTTCCTTGTAGGATCTTTGCGCTATAATTTTAGCCCACGGTTGAATTTGAATTGATCTATCGTGCTTTACCTGTCCGTCCCAAATCCTCAGCCCTGCTGCTATTGTTTTTTTTCTCTATTATTTTGCAAAATATTAATTCCAGACGTCGACTTGTATATATATACGGACTACAAATACTCCCTCGTCTGAATTGAGTGATCTAAATCAAAGTTGAAAGTTTCAAAATTCAAACAGGTCGCTTTCTCACCAACCGCAAGCCAGCTCCGCCAGGCCGCCAGCACCTACCAGATTTGTCGGGCCTGTCCTGTCCTTATGCTCGGGTCGATTGCGACACTGAAAACAGTCCAAATCAGCTGTGACACAAAAAGATATGGACCGAAAACGTTGGAACTTGGAACTGGCCATGCTCCCCTCCTGGAATCGAACAACAGCTAACCACAAGAGAACAGCAGCAACGTCAACACACCTGTTCCCAAATCATGCATGCAAGCACTAGCCACTACTGTAGGCGAAGTTGTGCACTTTATTGTAGGTCTTCTATTATAGCGAGTGTTGAGGTATTACTGATACCGTAGGTCTTCTATTAATAGCCAACATACATTTATCGACAAACCTGTTTCGGATCTGGTTCTTTTGATCCTGATCCAATCTACTATAGACTCGTAAAAAACTTGGAAAAAAACATTTTAGGAAGGTTTTTCCTGATGGCATAAGACCATCCTTCTATATATATACAAGATGATCATGGTTGATTGAGAAACCAACTCACAATTGGCGAAATACAACACAAATCATCTCCTCATCTCTTCCAACCTCATAATGTTCATCGCTTGATCCGACAGTCAAGGATGGCGCCCTAGGCTTGCTTGCTAGCCGATCTAAGACAATCCGACGACGTCCTTGTCCCGATGGGTCTGTCCATGGAGAGTTTTAGTGTTTTCTTTGCTAGTTTGTTTAGAAACTAACCTTTTTTTTTTGTCACGTAAACGCCAATTGGTTATCCTTCAATTCGGTGGCATGCTCATAATAAACCTCTCGGTTGTTATTATCCTTGTCGCGCCATCGAAATGTATGGCATATAAAAACATAAACGTGGTAAGAGAAACCACATATGACATTAAACAAACAGCTCGTTATATATGAACGTATGATAGAATCATCGGTCACAACTCATAACCCATTCTTTGCCTCGGCCATGTCTTTGTAATAATATTCTTTCAGTAAAACACTCCTGCAGGCCAGCAGGCAGCAGGCCGCAGACCTGGGCATGCATCGCGCAAGCGCGCCATGCCGGCGCTCGCTACTCGCTTGGCCGGCCGGTTTCTTCATGTCGTGCATGGAGGCGACGTGCCGCCTAGCCTAGCACCCCAACCCCAAATGTCTGGCAATCCCCTGCATGCGCTGCGCCTGCGAGCACGCCCTTGGTTAGCACCATATCCTGCATCATTCACATGGTGGTCCGTACCAATAGACGTTCAGATGACCTGCATGGCTGCATTGTTGGGAGGACATTTGTTGTACCTGCCAAAAACTGGCAGGACTAAACTATTGTGTCGTACGCCCTGTTCGTTGGGTGCCGGCGTGCCACTTTCTGTGCCCTGCGCCATGCAGGCTTCGGCGTACCACATTGTGGTTATTCAGATGACCTCGGCACTCGCACGTCTCGCGGTATTACATTAATTTCAATTTCAATGGCATGCCGATGGAAAATGGAGGCACAAGCCATGAACGTGACGCTCCCGATGCATCAACTGATGAGACCTAGTGATCCTCGTAGACGCGCGCGGCAGCACGGGGACCGTAAATTCTGCGAGAACGAATGCCGGTCCGGAACACGCCCTCGTAGTCGTAGCAGCGGTGACGGCCTCTGGTGGATACATGTTTTCCATCACGTCTTTTTCTCGTCCAGGCCAGCCTTTCCGACTGCAGCTCGTGGCGCACGGACCAGAGCCTCCGTTCTTGGCCGCGAAACGGTCGGCTGCAAAAGGCCTGGGCGCAGCTAGCGCTTTGGTGGCCATTATTTGCCCATTTGTCATCTTCTCATTCAACACAAAAAGAAAAAGAAATTGTGTCCGGTGCTGGTTTATTTCTAACCCCGGCTCGTGTCAGAATTCCCGTAGCGCATTATAACAATTCGTTTGTATTTATAAATTATTGTCTAAATATTGACTATATAGGCTCAAAACGTTCGTCTCGCAAAGTATAACCAAACTGTGCAATTGGTTTTTAATTTTATCTATATTTAGTATTTTATACATGTGTCGATATTTTGATGCTACGAAATTTTTTTTTACATAGTGCTAAGTTATGAAATTGGGTAGGAACTAGACAAGGCCCGTGAGAGAGAATCGTAAGGCCAGTGTCGCGTCGGCAGCTGCCGGCGGTTAAATCATCAAGTCAGGGTTGGTGGCAACAACAAGCCGGATCAAATATTGAAGTAGTCTGATACACGCCTGCTCCGAACGAGCTGTTTTTTTTCTGACAGAAGAAATCAAATATTGGATCTAGTGGATTTTAAAAATCTGATGTGTTTTAATTATTAGATTATGTGCATACACGTTAAAATCTATTAGAATGCTAGCATGTTTGGATTATTTGAGATTCTTTTTGTTCAGATTCTTGAAAACTCATGGTAACCAAATGATATTGTACGTAGGTGCCGTTTGGTTTGATCCTTGGCCTAGGGGATTTGCACCCCGGCACATGCATTCGACCTGAGGCGTCCAATAACCAGTCAACAACCATGTGGTTTTTTGCAATCCAACACATGAATTTTTTTGGACCCATAGGATGAATGATCAAACAGCCCCCCACATCTTCTTCTTCTTCTTCCTCCAGCCTCCTTCTAACACAATCACAATCATGGAGAAAGGGAGAGGAGGCGAGGCGCGGCAACCGGCGAGCGGCGCTTGAGCGAGCGGAAGGAGGGCCCAAAAAAAATAATGCGTTGAATTGCAAAAAAAAAAAAAAAACATGGGTGCTATTTAGCATTCCTCGAAATGAACGCCTCGCTGATATGCCTTGGCGTGAACCCAACTTAGCCCTTAGTCATTTATCTTCTGTGTCTGTGTTGGTTCCAACGAGAGATTTCAGAGAGGTACCACTACAGCAGCCGTGTGCTTTGCCGAGCGCCTGGGACACTCGGGAAAAACAGTTTTGCTCTCGGCAAAGCCTTTACCGAGTGCCGCACTCGGCAAAGAGGTCTCGGCAAAGCCGCTCTCGACAAAGGTCTTTTTACCGAGTGCCGGAATATATGGATAATAATTTGCTCATCATCCAGACGTAGGAGTTCTGTAGACAACGCCCAAGCTGTTCTTTTCCATCATCTTCAGAAATCTATACGCTAAAGCTTATATATCCGGAGTGTGACGTTGCGTGTGCGGCAGCCACACGTACCGGTAGGGTGACGCACTACACGAACCGATAGCGCCGTCGACGGCGATCACTCGGGGCCGACGAGCTGGACCCGAACGCCACCGTCACATCGCGGCCGGTGACCAAACCAAACGGTATTGTTACGTCCTATATATATAGCAGACGTCGAATCAGCTAGCTAGCTGCTACCTTTCCGCGCCTCCCAGAATAATTTGGCCTTCGCTTTCAGCCGGTAAATGTACAGATCAGCTAATCTTCTGCGCCCTTTTCGCCCTGCAATGAACAAATATTTCAGCAGATGTGTGTGACGTCTCTGTCCACTCCATTGCGTATGCGTTGTCCACCACAATTAATCCCTCGATCGGAAATAAACTGAAGGTAGTAGGTGAGAACCTCACGCCCTCGTTTACCCACTGTTTATCCGTTGATCGTTCGCTGTCGACACGGGTGAGGTCTCAGGAACTCTCCATTAATTGACTAATTTGGAGGCGGGTGAGGATCTCACGCATCCGTCGAGGTGGATTCCCCGCGCGTTGCCGCGGAAATTTATAGATAATTTTATTGGCAATTTGATGAATGAAAGAGAGAGATAAAAATATGAGTTATCTGATGAAATTGTAAGCTCATAAACCTTAAGAGTCTTAAGGATCAACAAAAAATACATACCGTGCACGTTGCCATGGAAATTGTTAATGCCCAGCGCATTGCTGCGAAACTTTAGACAAATTAGATAAACTATTAATTGACCCTAAGAAGGAAACATGATTTGACATCAGCACCTTGGTTCATCGAGATCTTGGTTTTGAGGAAATGTTTTTTTTTTATAATAGAGTGATTGGTTGGATCAGATATGTTGCTGAATCATGCGTGCTTGTGGTACAAAAGCAGACTCACCTTCCGGTAGATGAGAGAAGTTTCGGTTTTAAAATATTTTTGTGACCGAGGAAACTCTGTTAAAACAAGTCAGTTCTAATATAGACATGCTAACCAATTGAAGAAAATGATACATAAGCAGACGTATAACATACTCAATGTATAACTATATATATACGGTATACAGATATATCAAACTTCAGTGCAAGCACGCAGCCCGCGCCTGGCCTGGACTGGCGACGACGTCGACCGTAGTGCGCACCCAAGAGCACGACGTCGATGAAGGCCATTAACGTTACTTCTCCCATTGCAGGTTGGCGCCGAGCATCTGCCCAGGATCTCCCCATATGCGCGGGTGGTGTCACGCCGTCGTGGCCTGCTGGTAACATCCCCACGAGGCCACGACCCTATCCCTCTGCCAAGCCAACTAATGGATGAGCTTATATACTTGAGGATGGACTGTTCAGCTCGTGGACCGCTTTCGTGATGCAATCAATCAGACTAATGAGCTTGTGAGTGACTGCTTATTTGCTCCGGAGTGGCAGAGTTTAGATCAATTCTTAATCTCTTCACATCCTAGAAGGAAAAAAACGTGCCGGTGGGTGTAGCACAGGAAAGGGATGAGACAAAATGTCTTGGCTACGTCATAGATTGTTAGGAGGCCAGCAGTCAGAATTTATTTCAACGTGTAGTGGTTTTTGGATTGGAATTGAAAACGCTTTGGTTGCCTGTATGACATGAAGGGGCATCTGGGGAGGCCACGGAGGGCTGGGCCTGGGTGCGTTACTGGAGTAGCTGGTGGACGTTTTTTTAATCACCGGATGACGTAAACAATGATATAAACGGATGACGTGGCGTAAGGATGGACTAAAAAAATCAGCTAGTGGGCATTTGCTTTATAGGCATCTAGGATTTAGGATCTCCCTCCCTACTCTGTCAAAAGAAAAAAAAAGTTTCATTCTATACAACAATTAATGAATCCATAATTGCCGATCCTTCTCTTATTGATTGAAGTGTAAATTCTAAATCTAATTAGTTAATCCGTCCTTATTACCTTCTTGCTGGTGGAGTTAGGAAGATCTAGCTAGTAGGAGTATACTACTTAGAACCAGTAGGATATCATTTATGCACCATTTTTTGGCGAACATCCTAACAAAGATTCGAGAGCGATGCGCAAAGACAGTGTGTTTCATTTCAACCTTTTTTTTTTGTTGACGTTGATGTTTAACCCATGATGAATTTGATCACCTCAAGCAGTGGAATCTAGCAGTTTCCACCAATGCCGTTCAGTCCTTATCACTAGTTTTACCACTAATAATAAAGCCAAAGGCTCAAATCTATCATGTTGCTGCTGACAACCAGTTACTCCAATCTCTTCAACACGTAGGGGGGAAGATTTTTTAATGAGTAGAATGAGCATCGCCTTTCGTCAGGATTAGATCAGCTATAAAGTATATAGTGAGCGAGAGACCCGGTTCAGAAATGCTTTGATCCCATCCAAGTGTGACGGATGATTCATGCAAGAGTTGAGATATTCGAGATCTTCCTGATCGAGTTCATATTGTTGTACACATAGCAGTGTGTACATGGCCATATATGTACATTTGGATATGGGTGTGAGAGAAAATCCAAGAGGCTCTTATATGGTCTTCCTTATTGATATGAATAGAAATTTTGCTAAAAAATTATCCAAATATTTGCCATCTTGCACTTCGGATTTAACTCTAGCCAAAGATGGAGACTGAGGTTGGCTTTCTAGTGCGCACATAAATAAAGGAGTGAAATGCACCACAAGTGCATGGATTTGCATTGCTGTGTCAAATAGGTCCATAGACTTGCAAACCAGGTATCTGACTCCTCAAACTTACAAACCGGTTCATCACAGGCGCAAATGCCAAAACCTACCTGGTTTTGCTGTCAAACTTTGCAGTTAGACCCCCTGAAAAAGCTTCAATTTGAAGCGCAAGTCCTTAGTCGCGAAGTGAGCACACCAAGGACTTCACATGCCCAAATTTGAAGCTTCAATTTAGACCGCGGGCGGCGTGGGCAGCCGGCACGAACGGGCGTGGCGGCATGCCGGCGCAGCTGGTGCGGGCGAGCGTGGCCGCGCTAGCAAGGACAAGCGATAGGAAGCGGTGCGCACGAGCAGCGAGCGCGCGGCGGATGGCGCGCTGCGGACGGGGAGCGCGGTGGAGGCCGGCGAGCGCGCGTCATGGGTTCGCCCTCGCGGCGGATGGCGAGCTCCCGTAGCGGTGCAGAGGCGCGAGAGCAGAGCTCCAACATGCGACGAAGGCGAGCTCCAGCGGCAGCTCGAGCGAGCGCGGCCGCGCTAGCAAGGGCAAGTGATGGGAAGCGGCGCGCGCGAGCAGGCCAGGTCGGGCAAGCGCGCGGCGGACGGCGCGCTGCGGACGGGGAGCGCAGTGGAGGCCGACGAGCGCGCGGCATGGGTTTGCCCTCGCGGCGGACGACGAGGTCCCACAGCGGTGCGGAGGCGCGAGAGCAGAGCTCCAGCACGCGACGAAGGCGAGCTCCAGCGGCAGCTCGGGCGAGCGCAGCTGTGCATGCGAGCTCCTGCGGCGGACGGTGGCGCGAGCAAGTGCCGTGGGTGACAACGTAGCCGTGGGGGCCAAGGCGACGCGGGCGGGCGCCTCGGCAATGGGTGAGCACGGCGACGCGGGTGAGCATGGTAGAGTTCCAACGGCCAGCGACCTCAGAGGCACGGGTAGGATGCGAGGCCGTGGCGGCGTGGTCGAGCACAGCCGAGGCGGCACGGCGCCAGCGGACACGGTAGGCAAGTGCAGGCGGGCGCGTGGGCTCCCGCGGCGGAGCGCGCGTGTTCCCGGCTCCAGGCGGCGGGGGGGGGGGGGGTTGGGGTGGTGTCGGGTACTTGAATAAGGGGGTACCCTAAACCCTCTTACCAGAAGAATTAATCTCCGAACAACAAAAACCCCAAAGTCATCCAAGAAGCACACAAATAGAGATGTGGGTCCATCGGCGTACACCGAGTTACGCTGGGCCGGCCCACGAGCAGCATCGCTCGAACCAAGATAGCCTCTCGCTCGACGGGACCCTCGATCGACGGAAGTCCGCCCGAGCGGACGACCCCCCATCGAGTGATGGAACTCCACCCGAGCGGACGAGCCCCCATCGATTACTACTACTCCCCTCGATCTACCTACTTCCTGTACGGAAGTCAGCGCATTTAATGCTCCCACCAATTTATGCCTAACCGCATGGATACAACAATGCTACAGTGTCGGGTACAGCAGTCGAATCCTACTTTTACCATCCATCCCTAGACGTGCGGTGATTTGCCCGGCACCGCTGTACCTTACCGAGCACTGTTCCACCTCCGACGCCCCCTCGACGCACTACGCGACAGCCGCCAGCCTCGGGTGCCCTGGGGCTCGGTCTTATCCACCCAACCTCGACCCCCAAGGCGACCCCTCGACTGGGCCTCAAATGTCATCGGCTACCCCTCGAGTCAGACTCCAAAGCCTCTAGTCAGCACTCCAACAACTCCGGACGCGACGCCTACAGGGATTCGCACGCCTGCGCATGAACATAGGTACCACCTGTGGTGTCATCCTAACACGCCTGTGGGACAGCCGATGACCCCGAGCATGTCACTACAGGGCAACCCATGCCAGGCGCACGCCTCTACAACGGCTACGACATGATCGGCATCACCCCCTTGACGTCTGTAGACCCGTGCCTCCCCTTGGTCTATAAAAGGGGATGCCGGGTTCGTTGTGAAGGGGGAGCTTCTAGATTCCAAAACGCCCAAGTCTTATCTTAGTCTCTACGTCTCCGTTCTCACTCGCTCGCTTGTATCCTCCCCTGTACAAGCACTTCGGTGCAAGATAATACAAGTCTTTCCCCCCCGCTGGACGTAGGGCCTTCTTTGCCCGAACCAGGATAAATATCGTGTGTTCATCTTGCATCACCATCCGGATTAGGGAGCACGCAGTACACGTTTACTCGTTGGCTTAGGGCACCCCCGGGTCCCGACGCCAACAGTTGGCGCGCCAGGTAGGGAAATCTACGTGCCACCAGCTTCCCGCCACTTTCCGGATGGCAAACTCTGTGCCATCATTTCCGTTCGCTATGGTGATCTAGTTTGGGAGTTTGGAGTTCATGTCGCTAGGCCACAACCATGACATGTTCCTGCTCTCGATCGGAAACCCGAGCAGAAGCGGTCCCGGGTCCCGCGACAGGCCCCTCTCTGATCTCGTCACCATGCTTCCCCGCCCAGGAGGAGGCGCGGCCGGCGCAACCACCATCGCCGCTCCGAGTCGACATCCACCTCAGCTTCCTCGTCCCCGGCTGAGGACGCAGGGTCCTTGGTTGGGAACCTGGCGGACCTACGCCTGGGGTCGGAGGAACTGAGAAGTCTCTACGGCGACCTCGACTCCATTCTAACTACGCGCTCGCCAAGGGGGCCAAGCATGGTCTCTCCTGCGGGCGCGGCTCCAATGCCACCCAATCTGCTCCCACATGGGTTGTTTGAGGCCCATCGTCTGTTCCCGTTTGGTCTAAACAACACTGTCAGGTTGTACTCCTCCTCGATGAGCACCAACATGAGCTGTATGAGGACCTCCCGGGACACCTCCTTCGCACTATCTAGGGCTTGTCATCTCTTATGCCAGCCTCTGGGCACCCGGAGTCCTCACAGACTCCTGGCCCGAAGCGCTACACCCTTGGTATGATGCGACGACAGCTGGAGGAAGAGCGTCGGGGCAGTTCCCCATCTTCTACTCCGGTGACCCCGACTGCAATTTCGACCACTACGACCCCACGCGCGAGTGTTTTCACATCGGCGAAACCGTCGCATCGAGCAACGACACCGTCGACCCTGCAGCCACGGCCGCAGCTACGGTCGTAGTAGGAGGCGCCCTCATCACGGTGGATCAGGAGGAGCGGCCACCTGCTGCTCCAAACGACGTGCGGGTGCCCCAGGACGCCCATGACGCCCAGCTCGCGCAAGTCCGGGAGATGCAAGCCAAGCTCGACGAGGATCGGGAGCGTCTGTGCCAGCTCGAGCGGACCCTCAAGCAGGAACATGGACATCCACCCGGCGGAACGGCTCGTGCCAGAGCCCGAGAAGTCCACCAACAAATTATCCGAGGAGACGCGATCAAGCGCCCCATCTTCAATCGTGCCAGCCAGAATGTCATCACAGCGACCATGCTCCTCCACAACATGCCGGCCCCCTCAAACCCTGAAGCCCAGTGCATCCAGCAGGAGGTTCAGGGCCTCTTCGAGGTAGCCGCCACACAGCAGGCTGAAAGCTCGGCCTCGGGACATCGAGGGGCAGCTTCGGGGCAACCCCCCAAACCCTCCCGACATGAGAGACAGGGCTTGGTCCACCAGGTAGACTCTCCCCGGCCGAAGAGGGTGATCCCCGTCCGTGAACGCATCCGCGACAATCGTGAGCCTCGAGACGTGTGCCTCGATGTCAACGAGAACCCTAGATGCAAGAGCGGTGATGCCGAGGCACGAGGCTACAGCGCACATAGGGGCGGGCATTATGACAGTGACGAGGACCGACATCGGTCCCCCGAGTCGCCAGTGCCTTGAGTCTTCAGCCGGACGATTCGGAGGACACCGCTGTCGTCCCCCACGAGCCTCGTCAAGTACAACGGTGAAACCAAGCCCGAGTTGTGGCTAGTCGACTTTAGATTGGCATGCCAGTTGGGTGGAGCGCGCAGTGACCACACCATCATCCGGCAGCTCCCCCTCTTTCTATCGGACACCGCTTGAAGGTGGCTCGAGCAGCTCCCCTCCGACCAGATCTATGACTGGGCCGACCTCATCAGGGTGTTCCAAGGGAACTTCAAGGGAACCTACGTGCATTTCGGTAATAGGTGGGATCTCCGAAGCTGCAAAAAAGGCTGGAGAGTCTCTCCGCGACTTCGCCCGACGCTTCTCCAAGCAACGCACCGAGCTTCCCCACACCGCCGATGACGATGTGACCCTATTTTCATTGCTAGGACCACCTGCAAGGACCTAGTACGGGAGCTGGCGCGTAACCCCCCAAAACCACCGACGAGCTGATGGACGTCATCACCAACTACGCCGTCGGCGACGAGGCAGTTGACGCCTTCTTCGACGACACCCAAGGCAAGCGCGAGGCCAATCCGGGCGACCCCAAAAGTTTGAATTGGGGTGCCAAGAAAGGTGGAAAGAAGAATAAAAACCAGCAGGGAAAGCGCGAGGATGCCCCCGACGATCTCATGGCCACCGCCGAGCGCAAGAATCCCCGAGGTCCTCCCGAGAAGGGCCTCTTTGATGAAATGCTGAAAAAGCCGTGCCCCTATCACAAGGGGCGTGCCAACCACAACCTCGAGGACTGGCGGATGATCAAAAAGTACTTCGAGAGCGTGGGCGTCAGGAAGGATGACAAGAAGGAGGATCCCAAGGAAAGGGACGGCGACAAGGAGGACGATTTCCCCGAGGTCTATGACTGTTACATGATCTATGGGGGGCCCTCGACTTAGCTTTCATCGCACCAGTGCAAGAAGGAGCATCGAGAAGTCTTCTCCGTGCGGGTCGCTACTCCCCACTACCTCAACTGGTTCGATACGGCCATCACGTTTGACCGTGAGGACCACCCGGACCACGTCCCCCGAACTGGGGTGTACCCGCTCGTCGTTGACCCCATCATCGCCAACACTCGCCTTTCCAAGGTGCTCATGGATGGAGGCAGCAGCCTCAACATCATCTACGCAGAGACCCTCGACCTCCTGGGGGTCCCGAGAGAGAAGCTCAGATCGAGTGCCGGGGGCTTTCATGGCGTCGTACCAGGAAAGAAGGCTCTCCCCGTCGGCCGCATCGATGTCCCCGTATGCTTCGGCACTCATGTGAACTTTAGGAAGGAGAAGCTCACCTTCGAGGTGGTCGGGTTCCATGGCACATACCACGCCATCATCGGACGACCTGGCTACGCCAAGTTCATGGCGATCCCTAATTACACCTACCTCAAGCTCAAGATGCTGGGACCCAAAGGAGTGATCACCGTTGGCCCCTCCTTTGAGCATGCATACGACTGTGACGTCGAGTGCGTCAAGAATGGGGAGGTCATCGAGGAGTCAGCAATGCTAGCGGCAACCCTTGAGGCATTCACCGCCGAGCTTCCCGACACCAAGTGCCACGCCGGCAACTTTGAGCCCGCCGAGGACACAAAGAAGGTCCTCCTCGACCCGAGCAGCTCCGATGAGAGGGCGCTGATCATCTGCGCCACCCTCAGCGACAAATAGGAAGCAGTGCTCATCAACTTTCACCATGCAAACTCTGACATGTTTGCATGGAGTCCTTCGGATATGCCGGGCATATCGAGGGAAGTCGCTGAGCACGCCTTGGAGATCCGAGCCGGGTCCAAATCGGTGAAGCAACGCTTGCGTCGCTTCGACGAGGAGAAGCGCAAGATCGTTGGGGACGAAGTCAACAAGCTTTTGGTGGCCGGTTTCATCAAGGAGGTTCATCATCCCGAGTGGTTAGCTCATCCTATACTAGTCAAGAAAAAGAATGAGAAATATAGGATGTGTGTAGACTATACCAGTTTGAATAAAGCATGTCCTAAAGTTTCCTTTCCCTTACCACGTATTGATCAAATCATTGATTCTACCGCGGGATGTGAGACTCTCTCCTTTCTCGATGCTTATTCCGGCTACCACCAAATCAAGATGAAGGAGTCCAACATGCTCGTGACTTCCTTTATCACCCCCTTCGGCATGTATTGTTACGTAACCATGCCCTTCGGCCTTCGAAACGCCGGGGCAACGTACCAACGATGCATGCTCCACGTCTTTGGCAAACACATCGGGCCAACGGTTGAGGCCTATGTTGATGACATCATGGTCAAAACTAAGAAGGCCGACGACCTCATCAACGACCTCGGGATTGTGTTCAAATGCCTCCGGGTAAAGAACATATCACTCAACCCCGAGAAGTGTGTCTTCGGCGTCCCCCGAGGCATGCTATTGGGGTACATAGTCTCTCAGCGCGGTATCGAGGCCAACCCCGAGAAGGTCTCCGCAGTCACCAAGATGGGTCCGATCCGAGACCTCAAGGGTGTCCAGAGGGTCATGGGCTGCCTGGCAGCCCTCAGTCGCTTTATCTTGTGACTTAGAGAAAAAAAACACTGCCTCTATACTGCCTCTTGAAAAAATCACAGCGCTTCGTATGGACCCCCAAAGCTGAGAAGGCCCTCACCAAGCTTAAGGCCATGCTGACCTCACCTCCGATTCTTGTACCTCTGAACCCTGTCGAGCCACTCTTGCTCTATGTCGCCGCAACCACCCAAGTGGTCAGCTCGGCCATAGTTGTCAAAAGAAAAGAAGAAGGGCACATCTTGCCCGTCCAGCGGCCCAGGTACTTCATAAGCGAGGTACTCTCGGAGACCAAGGTTTGCTACCCATAGATCCAGAAGCTGCTCTACGCCATCGTGATCACTCGACGCAAGCTCCAACACTACTTCCTCGGTCACCCGGTGACTGTGGTCTCGTCTTTCCCCCTCAGGGAGATGATCCAGAACCAGGAAGCCATGGGAAGAATTGCCAAATGGGCGATCGAGCTCATGGGCGAGGCCCTCACATATGCACTACAGAAGTCCATCAAGTCTCAAGTGCTGGTCGACTTCATCGCCGAGTGGACTGATACCCAACTCCCTCCAGCTAAGATCCAAGTGGAGCTCTGGACGATGTACTTCGACGGGTCACTGATGAAGATGGGAGTGGGCGCAGGCCTACTCTTCATTTCACCCCTCGGAGTCCACATACGCTACGTGGTCCAACTCTACTTCGCTGCCTCTAACAATGTTTTAGAGTATGAGGCCATCGAGCTTGCGCATCGCCATCGCCATCGAGCTCGGGGTTCGACGCCTCGACGTTCATGGTGACTCGCAACTCATGATCGATCAAGTCATGAAGGCCTCGAGCTGGAATGACCCTAAGATGGAGGCCTACTGTAAGGAGGTTCATAGGTTGGAGGACAAGTTCTATGGCCTCGAGCTCAACCACATCGCTCGAAGATACAACGAGGCCGTAGACGAGCTGGCGAAGATCGTGTCGACTCGAGGTACTGTCCCGCCTGACGTTTTCTCAAAGGACCTGTACGAGCCTTTGGCTGATCTAGGCTCTGGGGAAGGAGCTGCAACATAGACGGTCGACCCCACTCCTCCCAGTGAGGCCCCCTCGACTGGGGGCGAGGTTATGGAGATCGAGGGGTCGCCTCTTCCGCCAGCCCCCGAGCCTGATTGGCGTACTCCCTTCCTCGAATACCTAATTCGAGTTGAGCTCCCAGAGGATCGAACCAAGGCTCGACACATCGCTCAACGGGCCAAGACCTACATTCTCTACGGCGACGACAGGGAGCTCTATCGACGGAACCCCACCGGGGTCCTTCAGCGCTGCATCACTGTCGAGGAGGGAAGGAAGCTGCTCAGAGACCTACACTCGGGGGCATGCGGTCATCACGCTGCCCTAAGAACCCTTGTCAAAAATGCCTTCAGACAAGGCTTTTACTGGCCGACCGCAGTCTCTGACACCCTCAACCTAGTACGCTCTTATGGGGGTGCCAATTCTACGCCAAGCAAATGCACCTCCCCGCTCACGCTCTACAGATGATCCCCATCACGTGGCCCTTTGTCGTGTAGGGGCTCGATCTCGTTGGGCCCCTGAAGAAGAAAACTGGGGGCTACACCCATCTACTCATAGCTGTCGACAAGTTCACCAAGTGGATCGAGGCTCGCCCCATCACCAACATCTGCTCCAAGCAGGCGGTTTTGTTCTTAAACGACATCATTCACCGCTTTGGGGTCCCCAACGTCATCATCACCGACAACGGCACGCAGTTCACTGGCAAGAAGTTTCTAGATTTCTGCGACCATCATCACATCCATGTGAACTAGTCCGCGGTCGCTTAACCTAGAACTAACGGCCAGGTCGAGCGCGCTAATGGCATGATTCTGCAAGGCCTCAAACCTTGGATCTTCGATCAGCGGAACAAGCACGGCAAGAAGTGGGCCGCTGAGTGCCCTCAGTCCTATGGAGTCTAAGAATGATGTCAAGCCAAGCCACGGGGTTCATCCCGTTCTTCATGGTCTATGGGTCTGAGGCCGTCTTCCCTACTGACCCTCGAGTACGGATCCCCTCGACTAAAGGCCTACAAAGAGCAGATAAACGAAGAGGCACTCGTGAACGCCATCGACCAGCTCGAGGAAGCTTGAGATGTTGCTTTGCTTAACTCCGCGAGGTACCAATAAAAGCTCCGACGCTACCACGACAAGCACGTGCGCAAGAGGGACCTCCAGGTCGGCGACCTCGTCCTCCGTCGACGGCAGAGCAACAAAGATCGACACAAGCTGACTCCACCATGGGAGGGTCCCTACATCATCGCTGAGGTGTTGAAGCCTGGAACCTACAAGCTAGCGAACAACAAGGGCGAAACCTTCACCAACGCATGGAATATTGAACAACTACGTCGCTTTTACCCTTAGGGCTTCGAAGCCTTATACATTATTTTGTATCATGAGTAAACAAAAAGTACTTCTATTTACATGTTCAAACTTTTTATTTAGATACATAAGGTAGCCTCGACTCTGCTTCATCAGAGTCGAGCCTCCCTCAGTGGCAACAAAGGGGGGAACCTTCCCCCAAAGTTCCTAGAAAACTCACACATTTTTTCAAAAATCGACGTCTATTCTTCCTCGCACGCCTCGATGTGTGTCGGCACTTAGTC
Organism: Bothriochloa decipiens; assembly: GCA_023333625.1. Taxonomy (NCBI): domain Eukaryota; kingdom Viridiplantae; phylum Streptophyta; class Magnoliopsida; order Poales; family Poaceae; genus Bothriochloa; species Bothriochloa decipiens. The sequence continues at coordinate 38,823,604 of CM041628.1, read as the reverse complement.
GAAACGTCACGGGAGTGTCCCGAGGGTCAAGGGCTGTCGAGCAGCGAGGTCACCTGCGTCTCTGCGCTACGGTACCTCCACTCGCTTCCCCCTTCGAGGGGCACGACCGTGCACTGAGTTTACCAAGTGAAAATACAATCAGGCTGGCAAGGAAGAAAAGGACTTAAAACTCATGAAATTATGTATATATACATGCATAATGTTTCCAAGGCCCCCAGGGCCACACCGTCATAGTTTACAAAAATGAACTCATTACATGGGCCTTCATGCCCAGATTTGGCTCACAGGCCAGCTTCTTCGTCTTCACCGGAAGGGAGGACCTCGGGCTCGAACAGCTTCGTGTTTCGGACTTGCTCCCTCACAACACGAATGAGCTCGTACAACCGGGTGAGGAAGGAGTCCCCACACGTGTCACCCTCGACCTCCGCTTGAGAATCGACCTCGAAGGCGTTGCAGACTGAGGTGATCGCGGCACTGAGTGTGCTGGTCAACTTCGTCTCGGCCCAGTACGCGTCCTGGAGCATCTTGGCGCTGTCCCGGGCCTTGACCAGCTCCTCATCGATTGCTGAAATACAAGACAAGGGTCAGTTACGACAAAAGCGACATAGGCAAAAATCCAAAGGCAGAAGAAGAGGACTCACAGGTGACGTGGGTCTCAAGGATCGTATACCCTTCCTTTAGCTCGGCATTCTCCCTCCGGGCTGCCTTCAGGACGCGGACCGCTTTCGTCCTCTCCACCCTTAGGTCCTCGATGGCCTTGCCAGCCGACACGATGTCCGCCCTCTTTTCTCGGAGGGCCTCCTTCAGCGTGGTAACCTCGACAGACATGTCCTCGAGGGCCTTTTACGCCTTCTCCTAGGCCTTGGCGGCATCGGCCCTGGCCTTGGCTTCTGCTTCCGTGGCCCGGGTTGCCTCTTCCTGAGCCGCCGAGGCGTCCTCCTTGGCCTTCTGTGCCTCCTCTTATGCCTTGGCTGCTTCGGCCCTCGCTTCCCTGTTTCCTCCCTGGCCTCGTCTTCTGCCTCCTTGGCTCGGGCTGCCTCCCCTTGAGCTGAAGAGGCATCCTCCTTCGTCCTCTCCACCTCCTCTCGGGCCTTGTCCGTATCCTCCTTCGTCCTCTTCGTCTTGGCCTGAGCAGCCTCGACCGCCGCCTGCAGCTCCGAGACCTGCTCCCACTTGTCCTTCACATGATGGATGAAGTATGATTTGGCCTGGGAGTGCCTCTACAGGGCCTGAGAACAAAGAAATACAACAAAAAAGAGGGGGAGATCAAATAAGCATGTAAATTAACCCCCACACCGTGAAAGAAGATCACATACCCCGAAGCATCGCGTCAAGTCGTTGGAGGTGACATCGACCGCCAACTTCAAGGCGTGCTGCAACCAGGCACGAAACTTCTCAATGTGCTCCCATTGCTCGACCTTCGTGGGGTCGTTCACTTTGAGCATGGGGGCATCGGGATCCGTCGGGTCCCGGAGAAGGATGGCTTCCGAACCTCAGTTTGGGAGCTCCGCCTCGATGTGCTCCTGCACCGCCTTCATGATGCCATCCCCCATCTTGACCGAGCAGTCGCACTCGAGCATTCAGTCGGCCAGTGTGGGGAATGGCGACCCCGCCCTCTCCTCGACTATCGATGGCCCAGCCTCCTCTGCCTTTTGTTTCCCCTTGGCAAGGAGGCCAGGATCGCCTGATGCCCGATTACCCACCGCCCCAACGAACGTCTCCGCCCGGGCCGTTTGCGCGATCGGCTGCTCGACCTCTCCCCACACTGGGAAGTCCTCAGCTACCAACTCTTCTGGCTGGCTCAAAGCCAATAGCTCTGGCCGCCCATCGTCCTGCCCTACTGCCGATGGGGCCGCCTCCACCGGCTGTGGCTGTCGCGGCTGGCTCTCTTCGTGCCACTCTTCGTGTTGCTTCGGCTGCACAGGCTGGTTGGAAGCTAGCTGCTCCTCTTCCTGCCGCTTCTGCAGCCGCTCCAGCTTCTGCCGCTCCTCTAACTCGTCGGCCCTTGTGGTCATGCTGGCCCCAGCTACTGCCGCAGAGGAGTCTTAGTCATCTCCTCTGCGTCCCGGGCAGAGGTATCTGCCTCCTCGCCATCAATGATGATCGGAGCCTCCTCCGTCGACCTCGGCTCCCGGCCGCGGACTGTGTCCCTGAGTCTAGCGGCACTGGGAGACACGTCGGTCTCCTCCCGACTCTGGGTCACGTCCCCCCGCCATGGCCCTCAGGGTGGTCGAGCCTGCTACAGAGGCAGTGCCCATTAGCCTGCCTTGAGTCATGGCGGCGCGGGCCTCTGACACCCAGGTAGCCACCGCCGCCGCATGGGGCATCGAAGCAGCGCCTGGCATCAACGCCACCATCTTCGCCGCGGCATCGGTCTTGAGCCGCTTCGCGGGGGAGGAAGCCGCCATCTCTGGCGCATGCTTGACCCTGAATCATGCATGATCAAGAGATTTGTCCCTGAGGGTTGAAAGAAAAAGACGGGTTTGTCCCTGATCGGTCTCGACGAAAGAGGCTCGGGGGCTCGCTCGCAACCGGGTGGCCTCGATGAAAGAGGAACTCACCACCCGAGGGATCGATCGTTTGACCACTCATCAACAAGGAAACGTATAAAGCCCCCGGGGGAGTATTCTACTCCCCCAAGGCCTCGGGGGCTACACCCGACGGGTGCCCTCGCGCGCACCCGTCGGAAAGTATCGCTACTACAACTCCAGTTCATGAGCTTCTGCGTGGATGCCAGCACACATGTAGAGACTCCGGGGCTACTGTCGGGTACCTGAATAGGTACCCTAAACCCTCTTACCAGAAGAATTAATCCCCCAACAGCAAAAACCCCAAAGTCATCCAAGAAGCCCACAAACAGAGATGTGGGTCAACCGGCGTACACCGAGCTACGCTGGGCTAGCCCACGAGCAGCATCGCTCGAACCAAGATAGCCTCTCGCTCGACGGGACCCTAGATCGACGGAAGTTCGCCCGAGCGGATGACCCCCCGTCGAATGACGGAACTCCGCCCGAGCGGATGACCCCCCATCGATTACTACTACTCCCCTCGATCTACCTACTTCCTGTATGGGAGTCAGCGCATTTAATGCTCCCACCAACTCATGCCTAACCGCATGGCTACAACAATATTACAGTGGTCGGGTACAGCGGTCGAATCCTACTTTTACCGCCCATCCCAGGACGTGCGGTGATTTGCCCTGTACTGCTGTACCTTACCGAGCAATATTCCACCTCCGATGCCCCCTCGACGAACAACGCGACAGCCGCCAGCCTCGGATGCCCTGGGGCTCGGTCTTATCCACCCGACCTCGACCCCAAGGCTAACCCTCGACTGGGCCTCAAACGTCGTTGGCCACCCGAAGCCTCCGGTCAGCACTCCAACAACTCCGGACGCAACGCCTACAGGGATTCGCACGCCCATGCATGAACATGGGTACCACCTGCGGTGTCATCCTAACGCGCCTGTGGGACAGCCGGTGACCCCGAGCACATCGCTACAAGGCAACCCATGCCAGGCGCACGCCTCTACAACGACTACGACATGATCGGCATCACCCCCTCGACGTCACCACCTACGACAGTTTTAGGACTTCTGTAGACCCGTGCCTCCCCTTGGTCTATAAAAGGGGACGCCGGGTTCGTTGTGAAGGGGAAGCTTCCAGAGTCTGAAACGCCCAAGTCTTAGCTCAGTCTCTACGTCTCCGTTCTCACTCGCTCGCTTGTATCCTCCCCTGTACAAGCACTTCGGTGCAAGATAATACAAGTCTTCCCTCCCGCTGGACGTAGAGCCTTCTTTGCCCGAATCAGGATAAATATCGTGTGTTCATCTTGCATCACCATCCAGATTAGGGAGCACGCAGTACACGTTTACTCGTTGGCTTAGGGCACCCCCGGGTCCCGACGCCGACAGGTAGGGCGAGGGGGAGCGCGACGGCCGGACCACGAGGCGAGCTCGAGCGCACAACGGTCAAGTAAGGTCGTGTGTCGGCCGAGGCGGCGCGGTGCGAGCAGCCGCGAGCCCTCGCGGTGCATGCGAGTGCGCTACGGACGGCGAGCGCGGTGGGGGCCGGCGAGCGTATGGCGGACGACGGCGCGCGCTGCGGACGACGAGCTCACCGGCGTAATGTAGTAGCTTTTCATCTTTTTTTTGATTTTTTCAAATTGCTCTCAAATTCATATAGGAACTAACAAAACTTCCTACACAAAAGTTGCTGAAAATATTAATATGTACATCTTTGCTTTTGGGCTCATCATCAAATTCGGTCTAATTTTTAAATTAGGTTTTTGACTTGAACACTACAAGAAGATGGTGCTTTACATGACTTTTTTTGACTTTCTCAGAAATCATCACAGAGTTATATTGTCTGTGCCAAGGGTAATACAACCGTGACGGTGTCACGGTTGGATGTCATAGAGTACTGTGGCAACTCAGTTATGACTGATAACTTGGTTTAGTCACAAATGAAGCTCGAGAATACTTATAGTTTAGTAAATTAAAAAATATAATAAAACATTTATTCATATTAAATTAAATTAATAATGGCACATTTGCCTTATAATTTAAAATATAGTTCACGTTTGCCTTTTTTATTCATATTAAATTAATAATGCACTTTTGCTTGCTGAATTAAATAGATTAAATAGGCAAGGCAATTAAACCGATGACTGAAATGGTATTAATCCAGGCAAAACATGCCGCAGCAGCGAGACGTTTTACTATGCGCAGGCGAGTTTGATTAAGGATCTGAGGCCCATGTAAAGCCCAACAGCATCATATGGTATATACATGCTCACGAACCCTAGAGTCCAAAATTCCCCAAATCCCACTCCTATACCTGCCGAGCCGCCGCCGCCTCCGTCGCTCCACGACGCCTGCTCCGCATCCTGGTGCACGCTGAAGAGCAAGCCTCCGCGTCGGTCCTTGTCTGCGCGGACCTAACTCAATCCTCAGCCGTCGCCGGTGCTTTCCCTCCCCACTCCACACTCGCCGCCCTCTTCCTTCTCCACACGCGACGCATGGGCGACGGCCGGTGAGGTGCCCCGTGTGGATCTCCATGGGCGACGGTCGGTAAGGTCCCTCCCCCATTCGGATCTCTCTCCGTCCCACTCCCTCCCTGTCTCCACTCAGATCCGGCGGCGCGCGGCTAGGAGCACGCGGGCGGGCACATCCAGCGGCGCACGGCTAGGAGCACGCGGGCAGGCACATCCAGCAGCGTGTAGGAGGACTGACGGTGCGGCGGGGTGGTGCGGAGCATTTTTGTTGCTTGCTAGTTGGATTTACTTTGCAAACGAATAAGAAACTAACTTTGCAACTTGCTAGTTGAACTTACTTGTGCCCTGCAATTTACAGTACTGTTGATTGTACTTCTCTGCAGGTGTTTGATGAGGCTATCTCTAAATTGCGCAGGAGGATCAAGGTGCTAATGGTGGCTTTTTTTAGTGATGAAGATTTAGTTGTCCAAGCAAAGATTGTTCCGTAGAAGCCAACATCTTAGATTTGTAGCTACTGGAGTGTAGCTTGGTTATTGCTTTAGCATTTCCCGTGAAAAATTGCACAAAAACAAGTGTTGATGTTTCATTGAAAATGATGAGCAATAATTAATAGCAATGTTGTGATGATTTGACACTAATTTGTGATGTGGAAAAACAAATTTCTAGCAATACTGTGATGATTTAGTGAATTTGTGATGTTCTTTTTTCGCCACAATGGTTTGGATCTGGGCTTGGATATGGGCTGCATATAGGAGACGAGCAACTAATTCATGACGATCACAAATATCAATCCGTGACGGCTAGCAAATGTATGTCGTGAGATACATGACGGATTTCTCGATCGTCATGGTAAGTTAACTGTGACGTATTTTCGACTGTCTATGACCAAAACGATCGTCATGTAAAGCATCATTTCTTGTAGTAAAAATTTAAATTTAGGATTAAAAAGAAATAATTAATTATTAACTTTGGTAATTTAACCGGTAGTTGATTGTGATAAAAAATCAATCCCCTGCGTGTGCTCAGTTCGCGACTATGGACTTGCGCTTCAAATTGAAGCTTTTTCAGGGGTCTAATTGCAAAGTTTGACAGCAAATACCAAGCTGGTTTTGGCATTTAGCCTGTAATGAATCGGTTTATAAGTTTGAGGGGTTAGCTATCCGGTTTGCAAGTCTATGGACTTATTTGACACAGCAGTGCAAGTATAAAGACCTGTGGTGCATTTCACTCGTAAAGAAGAGCTGTTGGAGGATGAAAAGATATATGGATAAAGATTTTTACTCAAATGACTATACAAATAATGATATAGAAAGAGTTTAAGAAAGACTCAAAGAGTATTTCTAATAGCCTATCTTAGAATCAATATCTAAATCGTTATTTAGAGTGATTGGAAAAAATCACTTTGTATATATCTTTTCACTCTCTAAGAACTTCTCTGTGTATCTTGTGCCCCTGCTTGAGAGGATGACTATATTTTAGATATCTAATTAAAGAAACATTTGAAGATTTTTTTATCAAAATTTCTGTTTCTATCCATTAGAATATGGTATATAGAGAGCTCTATAGTAGGTATCGAAGATCAGACAGGAGGTGCCTCCACGTATTTTTAAAATGCTCCTTGTTTGTAGTTATTATTACCCTACAGTATTTATCGGTCAGGCATGGTTTTAATAAGGATAATGAAGGGTGCGGAAAATTATAATAAACAGAAGGGGGAAAAAAAAAGGCAGACAGAGAAATCCACCAAACTCCTAACTCCCCAAACCCCAGTCCCCAAAGTCCAAAGTCCAAGCGCATGCGTCACATGAAAATCCACATGAATCACTCAAACGGGATGCTGCGTGCATGCGTCACTCAAATTTATTAATTTTCACATGAAAATTCAGGGAATCAATGGCCGGCATATTTTATAAGTTTTGAGTTCTTGCAGCCACAACTTGGATCATTTTACTTGGATCACTGGCCTAGGCATGCACATCTAGTCTAGCCATATTATTATTACCCTAATACAGCATCGATCAGGCACGGTTTTAACGAAGGATCCATCCAGAAAAATATAATAAACAGAAGGAAAAAGAAAAAGACGACACAGAAAGCCACCAAACTCCTAACGTACTCCCGCCACTCCAGTTCCACTCCAAAGTCCAAACGCATGCGTAACGACAGTCGCCGCGTGCACGCCGGCCGTCGTCGTCGATCAGTAGTACAAGGGGCAGTTGAGCCGGGGCGTCGGCACGGCGTAGAGCCTCGCGGCGCGCGGCGCGGTGAGGCCGAAGATGTCGCCCATGTCCATCTCCGAGGGCTTCATCCCGTCGGGGAGCGACCAGTTGAAGCCGTGCGCGAGGTGTGCCACGGCGAGCTCCAGCGCGTACAGTCCCAGCGCCGTCCCCGGGCAGGACCGGCGGCCGGACCCGAAGGGCAGGAACTCGAAGCAGCCGCCCTTGAAGTCGAGCCCCTCGGCGTCGCCCCCGGGCGCGAACCGGGACGGCCGGAACACGTCGGGGTCCTTCCAGGATCCGGCGTGGCGGCCGATGGCCCACGCGTTGACCATGACGCGGGAGCCCTTGGGCACGGAGTAGCCGCGCACGACGCAGTCGTCGGCGGTCTCGTGGAGGAGCAGCGGGATCGGCGGGTGCAGGCGGAGCGTCTCCTTGACGACGCACTTGAGGAAGGGGAGTTTGTCCAGGTCCGACTCGTTCACGTTGCGGTCGAACCCCACGACGTCGGCGAGCTCCTGCTGCAAGCGGCGGAGGTCGTCGGGGCTGTGCATCATCTCCGCCATCGCCCACTCGATCGCCGACGCCACCGTCTCCGTCCCGCCAAACATCACGTCCTGCATGCACGCATTGCGTCCATAAATACATACAGTAGTATAGTCCTCCGTGTATAAGAATACATATTACCCTTTATGATGTTTTTAGTAATAAATAAAAAAAATGGATGGAGGAACTTCTATACCACACCCCACATGATCTCAGTGACTACGCACTCATGCTGTGTTCATGACGGAAGCTTGATTATTACTTGCATTCTTCTAGGACGTACGACATCAATATATTTAATTTATATAAATATATCACAGATTGGCCGGATGATTGGCAAGTGGTGGTGCTTTATACCAGTTCAAAAGTTGTGACAAAATCGTGATGGTTTTTACTACTCTCATCATCACATATGCGTCATATATACTAGGTGGTAAACTTTACTAGTAGTTCTCTGCCGTTACGGGAGTATTATTTTACCTTGGAACTAAAGAAAACAAAGCGGTTGGTGCAAGATAGGGGAGCGGTTGTAGTCAGAAAATTAAATACTTTGGAACGAAGGTGACAAGCACCCAAGCCACCAAGGTGGGCAGATCGAGCTTATCTGCTAGTGTAGCTAGTACTCGTACAATAACCCAGTCTTAGTCTTAAAAGAAAATGCACCAAAAGGTGGCATGATGCATGGTCTCCAATGGTTGGCTCAAACCGGGAAGCTTAGCCTAGTATACGTGCAAAAGTTGGGCGCCGTCCAAATAAACTTTGAAGGACGACTTCCGTCATTCGCAAAATACGACTAGGCAAAATATATATATATATATATATATATGAACCAAAAAGAGAAAACGACGTGTCTAATCATGCATATACCGATCGACCGTGCACCGAATTGCGGCGCTTGCGTAGGAGTACGTCTAGCTAGTCATATCACGAGTCTCCAGACACCAATACAAGGAGGACACCATGCATACAAGTACACCTACCGGCTGGTTGAAAAGGGTGCATATATAGCGACCGTACGTGAGTGTTTCTGGATGTTGAATGTGCAAACTAGGTTCTAAGGGGACAATAATATACGTCGATACATATATATATCGTGATAGTGGTTGGTGTCTAAGTATGTAGCTGGGTATATATAGAGAAGCCGGAGTACGAATTGACAGGAAGAAAAAATATATACTAAAGACAAGGTGAAGAATATTGGATTACGCGTGGCTTGACTTTGAGCTGGATCGTGAGCTAAGTACTGAGCTTGCTTATATATAGTAATATATATCTCAAGCTCCGCGGCGGGGGGAACAGAGATGGATATTTGTCCACATATGCAGGCAGAACAAGACGACACTGTCGCTAGCAGAGACCAGAGAAAGCACAAAGCACTTCTGATTCACCTAGAAGGGTATATATATTTATTGGTTGGCTGTCAAACAATACTACAAGTCGTCAAACATTAGCTGTTTTTTTACGGTTTCTTAAGGCAGGTGTTTTGATTCAGGGCCACGATTATGACTTGCCATATATACTTCTATTTTGTCTCACCATTCATATATGTACTACTACTATATAGTAGTATTATCTTTGTTTAGCAATAATCGCCTAAGATGTGAAGAAATACTGGCTAACTGCTAGCTGGCATTAGTCAGGCAACTCTGTCAATTACTAGCTAGGAGTATACAGCAATCGCTTGCCTCTGTGCACACATCCATCCTCTGCGCTGTTATTTTTCATGCATGGTCAGGCAATTGATCAACACCTACTCTTCACAGACAAAAATCCATCTACCCCCGAAACCCAGCACTTGTAGTAATTTAATGCATACTGTCGATAGACCATCTACGTAGTAGTGATATTTTTAGCAGTATAATATAATATAATATATTTTATTTATTTACCGAAACACAACTCCTACACGACACATGCATGCCATTTATAGAAGATACTCTGTATTAGACTGTATCTCAGTCAATTCGCCTCTATACCAACGCCTGCATATTTTAGTACTGTTCATTGTCTTTTTTTTTTTTTTGCGACTCTAATGTTCATTGTCATGCACATCTCCAAAGTGCAAAACCGACGAGTCAACAAAGGAACGGACGATTTTGGCCAGCCGGCCGGCCGGCCGACCGGCGTAAACTGGCGCGATTAGCGTGACAGCAGGAGGTCAGGGGATGGATGAAGTGTACACGTACCATGATGATGGCCTTGATGTGTTCGCGCGTGAGCCGGAGCTTCTGCAGGTCGTCACCGTCGGCGGCGGCGCCCTTCGTCTTGGGCTGATTGGCCTCGACGAAGAAGGCGAGCATGTCGTCGACCATGTCGGCGTCGGCGTCGTCGGGGTTCTTCCCGCGCCTCACGTGCTCGTTAATGATCTTGTCGATGAAGCGGTCCAACGCGGAGCGGGCGGCGCGGAGGCGGCGGTTGATCCCCTGCAGGTCCATCCAGCTCAGCCACGGCAGGAAGTCGCCGATGTTGAAGGCGCCGAACAGCTTGGAGAACTCCTGCAGGATGGCGATGAACTCCTCCTGGTCCTCGCCGTCGCGGGTGCCGAACGCCGCACGGAACGTCACGTTCTTGGTCAGGTTGAAGATGAGCTCGCCCAGGTTCACCGCCTCGCCGCCTTTGCTGGACGCCACGGCGCGGACCAGCGCCGCGCACTCGTCGCGCACGGCCACCCACGTCTCGGCGCGCCGCCGGCTGAAGAGCTTCATCACGCACAGCTTGCGCATCTGGCGCCAGAAGGGACCGTAGTGCGCGAACGCCATGTCCGCACGGTCGTAGGTGAGGTACGTGATGGCGATGGTCGCCGGCCGGTTCGAGAACACGCCGTCCTGCGCCTGCAGCACCTCGCGCGCGTACTCCGGCGTGGAGACCGCGAACGCGTGCAGCCGGCCGAGCTGGAGGTGGAGCAGGCCGCCGTACTTCTCGGCCAGCGCCGCCAGGCCGCGGTGGGTCAGCTGGTCCATCATCGCCATGTTGCCCACGATGGGCAGCGGCTTCGGGCCAGGCGGCAACGGCGCCTTGCCTCGCTGTCGCAGCTGCTGCAGGAGCACCAGGGCCAGCGTGCCCAGGAACACCCAGCTCAGAGGGTCTTGGAGCCACTCCACGGCGATCTTGGCCACGGCCGCCATGATCGATCGGCAGCTGGCACTCTTTTTTCCTCTTCTTTTTTTTTTTCTTTCCCCGTTTGGGTTTTAGATTGTGATGGAATTGTGGTGTGGTGGTAGAGCGCTCTTGGAGTAGAGCTGAGGAGAAAGGGGGGAGGTGCACGGCTTATATATAGCAGGAGGAGTAGGTGAGGACTGGGGGGCCGACTGACCGAGGAGGAAGACAGATTGGGTTGAGAACTTAGATAATTGTGTGACTAATTGTGATAGGAATAGGATCTCTTTAAATACAATTTTTATTAATTCTTTTTGTTTTTGTTTCAAACTGGGTTCCGGTTCGCCTGCTGGGATCATGAGAAAGGGATGGATTAGCTAGGAATACTCAACAGAAACTTCAAGACACACTCTATATCTCTTCTTAATTGTTCGGATGAAATTTTGGTGAAAAATTGCTTTCCAACGTACACATCCTCTATTTCGAAATTCTTGCTATCCAAATAGAAAGTGACTTGCACAAGATATAAAAAATTGTTGGAGCGTAAAAGGATGCAGAAAGTAATTTTTATGCAAACGGATCTTCAAATGATGATTTATAGATTGAGTTTTAGAAAGACTTTTGGTGTTGCTCTCACACTGTTAACAGTAAGAACAAGGATATTAATCCTAGATATTATTTGGAAATTGTATAAAACATTTTGAAATATGTAGCAAAAAATATGTCAAAACCAATTTTTATATAAAATCTAGCCAGATTATTTTAAAAAATCTTTTGAGTGGTGTCAAGTTCAAGACGTGTTGACTGCATACATCCAAAACAACAGTTACTTGCTGTGGTTACTGGAAATATTAATGTACTATTAATTAAGTAGCCAAAGCCAACTAGACATCTTGTTTTTCCAGCTATTTATTCTAACTAGCTTGATTTATATATGAGCATCAGCATATCTTGGATTTTCATGCATCTAATAATGTTGCATGCACTAGATGGGTCAAGGCCATAGGTTTATTTGAAAAAATTGAAGATTAGGTTGAGATAACTAGTGATAGGAATATAATCTGAATTTCTACATTTTATTCTGTTATTTTCATTTGGAATCTATTGTGTATAAACTGATTAAGGGATGGAATTGGAGTGGTATAGGAGGCGGTGTGAATTGGAAGTGGCAACAATAACCTTATTTGTGTCAATGTGACTCTATTGGGTTCAAAATGCTAGGTACAAATTGAAAGGCTCAGTTCAAGAAAATGGATTTAAACTAATCCCACACCTTCCTGTAAACAAACATTTTTTTGTTTAGACATCGAAAGTATTAGGAAGACTGTACTTACTATGGATAGGTCTGTATAAATATGTTTAAAATATGTAGAGAATCATCATATCTTGAAATTAATCTTTAGGAACACAATTTTCAAAACATCATAAGGAAATAATATCCGTAAATATACTGATGGTCAAATTCCAGACTATTTTTGATTGCACACATCAATTGCAATGCAAATATATATCAATTACTTGCCATGATATACTATGTTATTAACTAGCCAATTATACATATCATTTTTCCTGGCTATTTATAGTTTGGGTGGGGGCGGGGGTGGGGGGTTGCAGGAATAGGTTCTTGGTTTCTACATTGTTTTCATTTGAAATTGGGTTATGTTATGCCTTCCCTGAATATCGGTAAATGGAGTAGTAATATCAATAGTTGATACTGAGAAGAAGCCGGGAGGGTTTTCTTTGGCACAACCTTTTCCTTTGAAATTTAGCATGTAACGTTAGTAATTAGCAAATTAATTAAGGCATAAACTCCTGGTGTAAACTGCTACTATATTTAGACCCTATTTGGATTCATTAGTTGGTAATAGTTAGCTAGCTAATTGCTTATAGCTAATAATTAACTACAATAACTATTAGCTGTTATTAGTTGGTTTGATCCAACTAGTGAGATATTTATTAGTTGGATATTCATGTAACAATTAGCTAGACTATTTGTTGGACCCACCATTTGGACAAAAAAGCTAGCTACTCCCTCCATTTTCAAATTATACTTATTTGTATATTATGTATCTAGGCATAATGTTTATTTAGCTACATAGCAAAATCTATGTGCATAGACGAGCTAGAATAACTTGTATAATTTAAAAATAGAGAGAGTAATAATTTGCAGCTAACTATTAAATTAAGATCAAAACAAGATCTCAATATTAACTAGCCAGCTATACATCTTGTTCTTCCTGGCTATTTATTCTCACTAGTTTGATTTGTATATGAGCGGCATTAGTATATTTTCTTCGATTTTTATGCACTCAACGTTGCATGTTCTTCTTGGGCTGAAGGTTTAGAGCAGGTACAACAACACACGAATCGCCGGCCACGTCAACCACATGCAAGGCATAGAGGAGAGAGAAAGCCATGCTTACGCTACATCTGTCGCCCAGCTCAACACAGAATGTTGAGCTTCACTTTTCCTCTCCTATCTTTGTCTTATTGGCTTTGCTCTTAGTTGGTAGGTGCAACCTAGACATGTATGAACCAAACACTACTTGAAATCCTGAATACAGATCGAGGTTTCAGCTCAATTGTCGTGTAACGTTCTTCTTCTTCTAGTGCTTATGGGTGCGTGCTATTGTAACGTTCTAGTCGCTCAATTGTCAGCAACTTTGTAGTACTACACAGGCGTGTCATTTTTTCACGCCTAACTCGATGGTAGTAAAATCCCATTGAAATTATTACCTCGTCAATGGCGGCTCATTGACGACTAGATCAAACGAGTAACAAAACTAGAGAGATCGTGCGCTTATATTCCCTAGTAAGCGCCTGGCCCCGGCCGGCGGCCGGCAAGATAACTCGGCGGCGTGCCGGCATGAACTAGTCCAACTGAGCACATAAGGTCGCCTTCGATCATTCAAAATCAAAAGAATAAAAACGCTGCAGTTCAACTAAACACATTCAATTCATGCTCGTAGTAGTCAACTAATCCAAGATAGTGAAAAGCTACCAGTTCATCAGTGGGCCTACTAGTACACACGAGTACTACACTGACGGCAACAGAATGCGTAAAGAAATGGATCATGAAAAGAAACGCATCATATATATGATCATTTTGGTTTGTCCATATGGAATGGATAACTAGCTATAGCGCTATAGCCGGTTGGAATTTTTTGGTTTGTCCGGCCAGCACGCAGCATGGCTGCCAGCGTGGCGGAGGCAGCCAAAGATCAAGTGGTTTGTCCGGCCACCACACAGAGTGGCACAGTACATTGTGGTATGTATATATAACAGATGACACCAGGCTTGCCAAATACTATCTTTTTTATGGTTTTCATTAATCCGGCCTCTATATCCACGAAAGATATACACAGTCGAAAGAAGACAAGAACAATTAGACTCGCACCTCAACAAAGAGGAGAATACACAACCAAAAAAAGAGAAAAAAAAATCTATGACCTCGGTACATCTCTGCTACCCGACATGCTCTCATGAAATGGCTACTAGATTGGTGAACGGAAGTTGTCAGGTCGTCGCCACCCCTAGTGCGCCACCGCTGTGAACATCCATTTCCATCTTGATCCACTTCAAAAGAGTTGACGTAAAATGTCAAAGGTTAGCCCGCCTTCATACCTTCATTCGTCGTCATCATGCATTCAGAACTAGCCGATCAAACACGAGCCGGCAGGATCCGCTTTCGCTTTGCTGAACTCCTAGGTCGTCGCCGTTGCTGCCACTAGGACACCGCTGCCTACAAAGCCTTCGAAGACAGCTCCATTGGATCCACCTTCTTCCTGTAATAGAGACGCTTCAGCGAGAGGAAAAACATGGCAGACGTGCTCCAACAAGGCCTTCAAAAAGGAAACGACAGCCCTCAGATGCCATCAGTGTTGGAGAAGCGCATGAGGACTTTCGTCCTAGAATCTGCCCCATCCCTCGTGACAAGTAGTGACTTTGATGGCATCTCCAACAGGAGCGTGACGCACCGCGCCACCACCGTCGGCCCACCGGGCAAGTTTTTCACCAAGAAACTAGTCGACATCAATGCAACGAATATCCTTTTGCTAACAGAGTTATAAGATTTTTTTTTCTTACAATTAACTGACACAACAACCTGGTTGTCAACAACATCTATACGGTTCTTGTCGGTGTTCAGGACCCGGGGGGCCCTAAGCCGACAAGTAAACGTATACTGCGTGCTCCCTAATCCAGACGGTGATGCAAAAAGAACACACGATTTTTATCCTGGTTCAGGCAAGAGAAGGCCCTACGTCTAGTGAGGGGAGGGGGGAGTGATTGTATTGTCTTGCACCGAAGTGCTTGTACAGGGGAGGATACAAGCGGACGAGTGAAAGTGGGGGTGTAGAGAGCAAGATTAAGCTAGGACTTGAGCGTTTTTTGGGCTCTGGAAGCTCTTGCCCTTACTATGAGCTAGGCGTCCCATTTTATAGACCAAGGAGAGGCACGGGCGTACAGGGGTCCTAATGCTGTCGTAGGTGGTGACGTCGAGAGGGATGCCGATCACGTCGGAGCCGCTATAGAGGCGTGCATCGGGCATGGCTTGCCCTGTAGCGACGTGCTTGGAGTCGACGGCTATCCACTCGGGGCGTCATGATGATGCTGCAGGTGGTCGGTGAGAGACCGGTGCCCATGCCTAGGCGTGCGAATCCCTGTAGGCATCGCATCCGGAGTTGTTGGAGTGCTGACCGAAGGCGTTGAGGTCTGACTCGAGGGGTGGCTGATGATGCTTGAGGCCCAGTCGAGGGGTAGCCATGGGGGTCGAGGTTGGGTGGATAAGATCGAGCCCCAGGGCATCCAAAGCTGGCAGCTGTCGCGTATTGTGTCGAAGGGGCGTCGGAGGTGGAACAGTACTTGGCACAGTGCAACAGTACCAGACAAATCACCGCACGTCCAGGGATGGGCGGTAAAAGTAGGATTTGACCGCCGTACCATGCACTATAACACCGCTATAGCTATGCGGTTAGGCGGGAGTTGGTGGGAGCATTAAATGCACTGGACTCCATACGAGGAGTAGGTGAGCCCCAGAGGGAGCGGCCATCGACGGGGTGTCGTCCACTCGGGCGAAGTTCCGCCACTCGATGGGGGGTCGTCCGCTCGGGCGGACTTCCGTCATTCGAGGGTCCCGTCGAGTGATAGATTGTCTTGATTGGGATGATGCTGCTAATGGGTCGGCCCAGCGTAGCTCGGCGTCCGCTGGTGGGCCCTTGTTTCTCCAGTATGGTCGCGGGCTTCTTTGGTAATTTGAGTTTAATTGTTCGGGGATTAATTCACCTGGATAGAGGGTTTAGGGTACCCCCTTATCCAGATACCCGATAGTTCTGTTCTCTATAAAATGGTATATTTGCTCAAAGTTGGATTCAACTTAGTCCAAAAAATATTTCCATACTCCATTTCTCTATTGCACGAGGCTGTCACATAGTCACAGAGTTTCTGGGTCATGAGTCAAGGTACAGGATTGTGGTACGTGGTATGCTACTTGTGAGAGGTTTTTACACTTCTGATCGAAAATGAACCCATGAACCTGGGTCAAAGTCGATGAACCCCGGTCGAGGGTCAAAGGTGGTGAACCTGTTTCATGTGACTATGGGCTATCAGATCTAGTCAGCAAACTTAAAATTGCAGCAAATCAATGTTGTGTTGTATTGACATATTGACACTTAATAAGCAACATCTTGCTGGATTTTCTTTAATGAGGCCAAGACAGTAACATCTTGCTAGATTACAAACAATTTAGTCCAAAATAAGATGTAGTAACTTAGAGATAAACCTACATCTTTCTCCACTGGAAGTACATGGTTATTGAAGTTAGAAATGATTTTGATAGTCACATTTTCAGAGATGGCAGATACATGGTTATTGAAGTTAGAAATGATTCTGACAGTCATATTTTCAGAGATGACAGATTGTCTTAAGGCCTCTGTGTAGATAGATAAAGTCATATATTGCCCGTGCAAAGAAAGAACAAGTGGTAGATATAGTTTTGGCACTTTTCTTATTAGCTATAGCACGGATCTTACGTTTGTATAAGTGTATAATCTAAAATTTACGTCACTGTTAGCCTTCTTTTCAGAACTTGTAAAGCGCACTGCAGTGCGAATCTGCAATTGTCTGCCAGTTGTCTTGCTGCCATGTTTAAATAAATGCTTTGATGAAATATTGCATATCAGTTCCAAGTTGCAACTTTCAAGGTTCAAGATCTACTATATCTATGGTTGCAGTAGAGACCAATGAGAGAATTATGTATTTGGCACTGAAACAAATAAACTGGTCCTCCTCATTTAGACTCGAAGATTTGAACTTTCTTATCTAGCACCAAGTTGAAATGTTTTTCCTATTTTGCACCACATACTTCGGCTACAAACAAGGGCATTCATGACATTTTGCCAACCACTTGACATTGATACTAGCCCAAATGGACGGTAGTGCCATCTAGGGAAGAAAATTTCAACTTGATTCTAGATAAGAACGTTCGAACTTTAGAGTGCCAAATGAGGAAGACTAATTTATTTTAGTGCTAAATAGATAATTCTCTCGAGTAGTTTTTGAACGACATGCCTTTATAAATTCAATTTTAAATGTGGTTAGTAATTTCATCCGCCTCTAGAAATACTCCTATCTTTAGAAACAATTGGATCTAGAATCAATATTAGAAATCGATTTATTAACTGGATCTAGTGCCATCTCAAGAAAAAGTGCAGCACAATAAAATTAATGATAATTTTTTCAAATGTAGTTGGGTGAAGACAAACTTTAAACTAGAGTTGTACATATGAAGAGACTACAACTTTGTAGTTGCAACTTTTTTCATTTTAAATCATTTAAATTACACAAGTTCTTTTTGAAGTTCTCTGTTGGTGTTTCGATTAACGACCGAAAATAATCCTAATGTGAAGCAGGTTTAGGGTATAGGATGGTAGAGCTACGATTGGAAATAATCCTAACGAGAAGCGTGTTTAGGCTATCAGATGGAAGAGCTAGGAGGAGAAAAGGGATTATATTGATTTAGGCTAAATGTCCCTATGTCCAGTTTTGGGCTGGTGTGTTGCCCGCTCTATTTGGTGGAGCTTGTAAAGGGGTTACAAACTAAGATTGAGAGAGAGCTTTCTAAGGAAACACGAGAGTAGAGAGAGAGAGAGAGGGAGTAAGAATAGCGGAAAAAATAGTTCTTCCACTGTAGAGTTCGAAAGACACATGACTCTAGGTCCCAAACCCTTCCCCTTTTATAGATCAAGGAGGAAGGCCTTGGTTTACATGGTCGAGAGGCATACGAGGAACGAATCCTCAGTATAAGTGAGATAAACAAAAGAGGCCTACACCCTAGAGCTTTAGAGATCATCATCAAGGGTCGTAGGATGAGACTCATTTTCTTGGCCACCAAGGGACTTGGACCCGTCCCCCACCTTGATTCGTCACTGAAGGTACGCTTATAGTACCATGCCACCTACCAGATGCTCTCGGGCCATCTCGTCGACACGTTTGGTCATTGGCCCCATACATGACCTATCTGTTGTGGTGCCACTTGATCCATTTCTGCCATGCATGGACGCCTTGATGATGCCCTGACACATCCTCAGGCCGCTCGAGCCACTCCTTTCCACCATCCCTCTGTGGATGCGCACAATACAATGGCTCCACGTGTTGTGACGCGCAGAGCCGTCGTTCCCCCCCATTCACGTGGAAACTAGATTCACTCGATTATGGTTTCATCAGAGCCATCGGGCAAAACACATCTTGGGACTGGAGGGAAGGGCCAATTCCATGTGGTGTGGTGTTATGGTTTCGTCGGAGCCATCGGACAAAACACATCTTGGGACTGGAGGGAAGGGCTGGTTCCATGTCATCTGGTGAACCAGATCCCTTTCATCGGAAGAAGGGGTCGGGTGAGATGCTCTTCCCTCAGGGCTTGCTCCCGATTAGGTCGTCCACCCCTAAGGATTCATCCCAGCCATTTCCTCGTGGGCCTCCATCAGTCAAGCCTGATGGCGTCCTTTGGCGGCCATCATTGGGAAGGGTGACAAGAACCCTTGATAAGGAGACCAAAATATTGGAACCCAATATTCTCACATTTTGATTTTTTCAAAAATAAACAACTTCGGATGGAGAAATGACCAAAACCAGAGTTATGTCTCAAAAATATCTAAAACACTAAAGTTGATCATTTCTTCATTTGAAATAAGTTATGGTCCTAAATTTTGGTTTGAAGCCTTCGCATTTTAAAACAAAAAAATCTGAAGTAGTAGATCTTAAAGAGCTATACATATTTGTATAGTTGACAACTTTTTATTTGAAATCATTTACTAATAAAAATTTTGTTCATATTTCTCACATTTTGAAATTCAAAATTTAAATGTCCTTGGATGAAGAAATGACCAAAACCAAAGTTATACCACTAGATGATTCAAGAAAGCCTTTTTCTTTGAATTACTTAGAGTCACAAAAATTCATTTCAATATCCAATAAAGTGGATACAAGTGACTTTGGAGGTACCATGAGGCTTGTGGTTGAGTTTGAATCTCACCGATTGTGCTTTTTTTATATAGTTTTAAGGTCTAATTTGTGATTTCTAGAAAACAGTTTCTATGTACGGATGGATTTTGTCCCGTGTTTAGAAATCTATCTGTAGAGAAGGGTCTTAATACAGTCGCCTCTATAAATCTATTTCTTGGCAGTTACCCCATAAATAGTTGGTTTATAGAGACGCACAGATGTACACGACTCTATTACAGGCTTACGAGCCGCTTCTACAGATCCCGGCGGCAGGAGTGATTGGGACCACTATGATTGAGAGAAGACATGCATCCCGGACTTCCTAGTTAGGAACACCTAGTACTTGTCAGTTGTCACAGTTTTTTTAGAAAAAAAGGAATAGCTTTGTCGCACTTTCGTCCCGTTTGATGAATGAAAGCTATGAAACAAGAGAGTACGCTAGTACAGTAAGTAGTACGTGAACCTAATAGATATGGTGGTGTTGGATGAACGGCCTTGATAGGCGATGCCCTTCCAACCAGTGGTGGAAATTGGACAAATGTTTAATGCTTAGAGGGTCAACTACTACTACTCAAATATGGTGTGCGGTGTGACATAGCATCGTCCATGCATGTGAAGTACTAGATTTTTTTTTTTTTGCCAAAAGCTTTTCCAGATACACAAAAGCTTGCATACTTTCTACTCTCACACAAAAGATAGTAGCACTTTAGTTGTACTGCCATGCACCATGGTGGTTCGGTCGACCAAACATCCAAGTAGATAAACAAAGCAAGATGCACCGGCCTTCAAGCATTTCCAAACCTGTGAAGATGAGCTACCAAACCTGAAATTCACTGTCTACGGGCCAGCAGCCTGCAGGGGCCAGGGGCTAGCAAAGCCCATGCATGCATGACGTGGCTACACCCATTTTGTTACGGGATGCTGACGTTGCTACAGCAGGGCAGGGAGATTTGGTTCATCTTCATCTCAACCACCAGAAACGGACTTGATGTTTAGCTAGAACGGCCGTGAAAATGAAAACTGCTTGCTTGCTTGCTTCAGGTTCAGGGTTTGGGCTGTGCACTGATTTCTAGATGCTTGTCTGGTCATCTATCATCGATCACACTGTCGTCCAGTCTGAGGTGATCAAAAGATAATTTTTTCACCAAAAAATCAAAAGATAATTTAAGGGCGGGAGAAAACACTAAGGCTTAGGGGATGCTGTCTCTGACTTTAGGGGATGCTGTCTCTGAATCGCACGTACTACGTCATTTGGTTGTTCCTGCATGCCTTTCTGCGCGTGTTTGTTTGGTTATACAAGCTAGTGTAAGCAAGCCTAGAAAAATTGGCACCTCTTTGTTTACTTGTTTATTTATAGGCCAAAGTTTGGCCACCTCTAAAAAAGATTGACAGGTGCTAATATCAACTAAACTACATTTCAAATTTTCAATTTGTTTTCACCAATCACTACGGGAAACTCAAACTTTGACTAGTGCCGCAGACTTTGTCGAGTGCCAAAACGCGGGCACTCGGCAAAGCCAGAGTTTGCCGAGTGTTGCACTTGGCAAAGATTTGCACTCGGCAAAGTTTTTATCGAGTGCCCGCGTTTTGGCACTCGGCAAAGAGTGCGTTTACAGTGAATAGATATGCCGGGAGCTCTTTGCCGAGTGTTGCACTTGGCAAAGGCTTTGCCGAGTGCAAAACAGCCTTTGCCGAGTGCCTATTGCACTCGGCAAAGTTCCACTCTCCTGTAGTGAATGTAGTTGTCATGATTTTATCTGCAAAACAAAACCACAAATGGCTATGTTTCAATCAAAAAACATAAATGACATGTGGGTCTTATATGTCATACTAACGGTACGTGAAATTTTTTTTGGCATGGTAATGATCCAAACAACAAGTTCCTGACTTTGGCCACATTTTGGCATCCCATTGAACCAAATGACAAGGTTTTATTATTCACGTTTTGGCACAGCTCATGTGTTTGGCCATAGCCAAATTTTGGCTTGGTTTGCTATAGGCATGCAGCAACCACCTGACGATATGACGATGCCAAATCTAGGCTGCGGCTTTTGTGGTTTATATAGGAGGAAGAACGGATATCCAATTTGATTGGGCTTTTATGGAAATAAGAAGCTCAAGAACTGTTCAAAGGATTACTGGCCATCTGATCTCAGTTGCATTTTTCGTCATTTGTGTTTTCCATTTATGTGCTACCAGCTGATCGATTGATGGAGCGAGGATATGAAACTGACATGAGAGACGTTGTTTTTAGATGTACACTATTCATAACCTTTTTTTAGGAGGACAACAAAGTTTTATGGATTTTGAGCATCTCACATCGCATTGTAAGAGAATATAAGAGCAAGTAAAGCTTTTCCTATTTCTATGTAGTTGTTAAGAAGGTTGATTGGTGGTTTTGAGTTTTATACTGAGTCTAAGATTCTACTTTGAGATCACATTCTTCTTATTTCTTTTAATTTTTGTAAATAGCAGTGTGTACGGTACAGTCTGGTTATAGTGGCTAGATTTTCTTTAAAATTTTAAATAAAACCTTTTTTCATAGGGAGAACTCAATTTCACAGTATTTTTTTCCCTTAACGCACAGCTTTGACAAAAGATTCTATATCGAAACACGCAAGGTATCTTTCTTATACACAGCCAACTCGCAGTATGCGACCTGTACGTACGTACAGGACAAATTTACCAACCGATGATCCCGACTGCTAGCAAGAGTCTACAAAGGCATACCACCTACTGTGCCACGCCACTGATGGTACCTCTTGTTCATTCAGTGGCCTTCTAGTCACTATTAGAGCGAGGAAACGACGATCTAGTCTGTTTCATGTTGTTATGAGTATTTAATGTGCCAGTCCCATGGTTGACTGCCCGATCGAGATCGAGAGGAATGGAAAATGGACATGGTGCTCGGCAGAGGCCTCACACAAGTCACAAGTGAACCGTCACAAGTGAACCCTCACCAGACCCAGACGCCAGTCCACACTGCAGACTGCAGAGAGATTCCGATCAAGGTATGCGCGACAAGCTAGCTCAGAGCGCACCTTTTTTTTCGCGAACTTCGCTGTCGCAGCTTGCACTACGTCTGTACCGAATTTGCGCAGCGGGCATGTTCGGTTTTGCGTGGCGGGCACCGGCGTCCGCTTACGGTGCCACGCTATGGTAAATTCGGACGGCACCGCAGCGGGCAACATAAGACGCCCGCTGCGGTTAATGCTTATTAACTGCAGCGGGCTCCTTATATTACCTGCTGCGAAGCATTAACCGCAGCGGGCTCCTTACGTTGCCCGCTACGGTAAAGTCACCTTTTTAATTTTTGCCAATAAATGACGAGCTACAAAAGGATTCGTTTTTTTCATGTCACAACTGATTACTCCTTTTTTTCATTTTAAAGAGTGGCATCCTATGTCCACTATCTCGATCGAGGTATGAGGTCAGAATAAATAGAATAATAATGATGGAAAAAAGAGAAAATCCTTTAGCTGGATAAGTGGCGGATGTAGCCAAGTGGATCAAGGCAGTGGATTGTGAATCCACCATGCGCGGGTTCAATTCCCGTCGTTCGCCCATCGCATTATTGCAAATTCCAAAAATACAATTTTTCATATTCCTAGTTACGTATTTACTTACGGCGATGAAGAATAAAACTATCACTATATTTTTTCTTTTTCCTAGTTCTTCTTCCAAGTGCAGGATAACCCCAAGGGGTTGTGGGTTTTTTTCTACCAATGGGGGCTTTCCCTTCACCACCCCCATGGGGTGGTCCACAGGGTTCATAACTACCCCTCTTACTACGGGGCGTTTACCTAGCCAACACTTAGATCCGGCTCTACCCAAACTTTTTTGGTTCACCCCAACATTACCCACTTGTCCGACTGTTGCTAAGCAGTTTTGGGATACCAAACGGACCTCCCCCGATGGTAATCTTAAAGTGGCCAATTTACCCTCTTTTGCAATCAGTTTCGCTACAGCACCTGCTGCTCTAACTAATTGCCCACCCCTTCCACGTGTGATTTCTATGTTATGTATGGCCGTGCCTAAGGGCATATCGGTTGAAGTAGATTCTTCTTTTTTATCAAAAAACCCCTTCCCAAACTGTACAAGCTTCTTCCAAAGCATACGGCTTTCTAGATGTATATGACGATCTCTAGACAGATGGATCTTATATGAATCGTATGATGAAGTACCACATGAGTGGGTTAATAATTTTGGATTTAAAAAATTAAAAGAATTATTTTCATATTTCAAATATGAAACAGATTTTAGATATAAAACAGAACTTCATATATACAAAGCATCATCCATACACAACACAAGACTTGTTCTCCATACATCAAACCGACGAGTCTGTTCGAGTTATAAATCATAGTCTAACTAATCAAATTCTACGAGCCACTTGTAATCTGTCGGACGCAGCTCGGTGTTCCAACACCTGAGCCTCTCGTACTTGGGTTCGTACGCCAAGGGATCATCCTCGTCGAAGAATGGTTGTCCCTTGAGCACGCATTTATCTAGGATGAATTGCAGATGTCCACCTTGACTTTCTTGAAGTATGTCTTAGGGTCTTTCGGTGTTTCGGCCCTCAACCTTTGATTCCATCTTTAGCCTCTTCCAGCTTTTGGTGTACTCCTTGCACTCTCTCAGGTACTGGCAGGCATACAAGCCACATGCAGTTGATGCATCAGGTTGTTTGGCACACTGGACGATCCATAGACAAAGTTTTAGAACATATATGTATGAGAAGCATGATTGAACCTTTCAACTACGTACCAGAAAATCGTGTCAGATTTTGATGTGGTCCTTAATCTTCTCCTTGCGCTTTTCTGATATTCTGTCCCAGCATTCAGGATCCTTCACGTACTTCTTATAAGCCCTGCACGAAATATAATAGTGTTAGCAATGACGATATGAATACGTATGATAACTGTAAATACTGAAAAAGCTTGTTGACTTACACTTTCAAGTAATCTTCAAAGGCCTTGTACCCTTTTTTGTTGCTTACCCTCAACGAGTCTAATACGCAGGCCCTTCCATCCTGAGGATAGATGATAAACGCAATCCAGTGTCCTGCGAGGCCCGTGCTGCACCATTGAATCCAAATATAGGTTAAGTCGATGAGAAAGCATGATCCTAGCCATTTATTAACTCCATGGTCATTTTTTGACTTACCCAAAGTAATAGGCAGCCATGATACAGTGTGACACATCCTCTTTGAGCTTCTTCATTACAGAGTATATGTAGTCTGCCACATCCTTCTTGTTCTTTCTCATGTTCTTTTGATATCTCTTTTCTCTCTCCCGCACCGTCAACTTTTTATTCTCTAGCTTGTAGCCCATGATGGTTCTCTCATTAATATGCATTGGAGAGAGGTAGAGAATAGGATGGTGCCTTTTTGCGCTTACGCTGGCCGACATCCTGCAAGGACAAGTCATCATGGCATAATAAGTACGGAGTTGACGCATACCAATGCAGAAATCTATGAAATTAAGTCGCAAGTCATCACTTACAGAGAGAACAGGGTAAGTTGGATGATGTCAAGGTTGTCTTCGTTCAGCAACCTGTACATGTCTTCGAATTCCACTGGGATACTAAAATCTTCACCGTTCAAGTGAAAGGCCTCCGCAGGAATCCTGACGTGAAAACTTGCATTCCTCTTTTCGACGCCTCCATGTACCACAAATAGAACTTCCTTGTATCCCACTCGTTTTCTTCGAGCAGCTGTTGCCTAGTTAACATGAACTTGCCACACTCGAAGTGGCCAGGCAGTCATCCGACAAGGGAAACTGATGATGAGGATCATCAGGTGGACTGGAAGAACAGGGATGGAAGTGTTAGTATCATTTCATAGGGTACAAATGAGAATTGAATGTTATGCTCGACTATAATGTACCTTTCGAATGTAATCGAGTAGAGATCAATCCCATGCTCGCCTTCGATCCTCCCTCTTGGCTTGCTGCAACAGACGGTGTCGTGCTCAGCTGGCTTGCCGGCGTCATCGTGGCCACCGCCTCGTTGGTGAGGCCTGGAGGCAAACTTCTCAGAGGAGGGGAGGTGGAAGTGGCCTGCTCATGCTCGGTTGGCTTGCCGGCGTGGTCTTGCCCCCATGTGGTGTCCCTGAACCCCCCGCCTCATTGTTGGTCGGGCCCAGAGGCGGACTTCTCGAATGAGGAGGAGGGCGCATGCCTCGAGGTGCACCACCACTAGGTCCATTGCCATCCCACCTTTGTCATCATCGTCATCGTCGCCTGAATCACCCTCCGGGGGACAAGATCCTACAACGGAGGTCGACGTTGGTGTCGGCGTCTCCTCCACAATCTCAATGTCATCCTTACACCACAAGATTTCTTCACATTCCATGACGGAAAGGATTCTGACTTGTTGTATAGCGGGAAGATCTATTTCATACTCTTGGTGATCTGGGTGAATCCAAGTTGGGGTCACGACGGTGTAGTTGTCGGGGATCTGGCCTTCGTACACTCATGGGACGTAGTGGTGTGGATGTACAACTCCCTCAGCCACGACAATCTTCTTGCTCCTGCTGAACGGAATCGAGAGCTGCACACGCGTCAACTTCTCGATCTCATTGATCGGCTGCCTTGGGTGGTCCTCAAGCAGAGGCACCATCTACCCTTGTGGAGCTTGAGGCACAGGAACGCCAGCCTGGCGTAACATATGGCTCCTCGTCGCCATCATCTCTGGACCGTTGCTCGTGAATGTGTCCTTTATCGAGCTTTTGATCATATTGGACATTCCTTCATCGTAGCCTTTTTTATAGATGTTATCCTTGTACCTCTGCCTCAACTTAAACGTGGAAGCATCAGATTGCCACAAGTCCATCGTGCTCTAGCTCATCTTGGACTGCACTCCACGTACGCGGTTGCGGTGCTC
Source organism: Bothriochloa decipiens (assembly GCA_023333625.1). Lineage (NCBI taxonomy): Eukaryota > Viridiplantae > Streptophyta > Magnoliopsida > Poales > Poaceae > Bothriochloa > Bothriochloa decipiens. The sequence goes on along the minus strand of CM041628.1, from coordinate 38,797,368 downwards.
GGGGGGTTCCTAGGACCACGGTAAGCAGGTCGTGGCCCCTGCGAACCTCGAAGCTCTCCTTGTCCTTGGATGCCTCGATGAGAGCCTTCTTCGCCTCCTCGAACCCATGCTCATTGAACTTGGTTGCTTCCTCCTTGAGCTTCTTTGGAATTCGAGCTCTGATGAAGTCCTTGCCCCTAGGTTCGATGCCCTCGTACGAATTTGGTTCCCCGGACGCTCTTCTAGCTTCTTCCTGCCTTTTCCACTCTTCCCTCTTACCAGCAAACCCAGTCATGCCCAAGTGGTGGGGATACTTGTTCTTCTTCGCGAGCTTGATGTACATGGTGCTCTTTTCCTTAGCTTCTTCTGTCAATCTCATTTTTTTAAAGTCTCCCACTGATGCTCCTTGATGAAAGTGTACTTGCTACATGGATTCTTCCCCCTGTTCAATCAGTCTCTGGTTAGTGCTGACCTGAAGTTCCAGAGCGATGTCCCTGCCACATGCAAGACCCAGTCTCTACACTTGACCAAATCGGCGTTCTCAGGATAGTTGAACTTTTTTGTAACCATAGTCCAGATAACTCCTTGTATGCCTCGGGGACAGCGTGCCAGTTTGCCCAAGTGATCTCCACCTTCTCCCTGGTAAAGACCACGACCTGGTTGCTAAACACGACAAGGACCTCCTGCGGCTTCATCGGCTCTCCCAAAAGCTCTACCTTAGTTATCTCATGGACTGTCGTAATGTCATCCACCTGGTGCCTCCTGTGTTCCCCCCTCCTCCGCTTAGGACCTTGTTGCTTCTTGCCCCTGGACCTGGATGTCGAGGTTCCCGTGGAGGGGGTGGGGGCTTCTGCTTCGTCGACTTGCATAGCTTGTTGTTCTTCCCCGACTTGGACGAACTCCAACATCCGAGTGCATGCCGGGATGCTATCTCGGTTCAGAGACTGCGATGCACTTTGAGCTTCATCTAGCCTCGGATCCCAGTTCGGGTCAATCTCCTCCTATGTGCGATGCTTCTTTGGCTCCGGGGTAAAGGACGCGCCGCTCATGAATGAGGTTGAAGAGGAACTAGGGGTAGGTGAGCGCCATCCCTCGTCCTCCATTTTAAAGCTACAAAGAACAGCTATATGTTAGTTGTGTATAGACATAACTATATAAGAATCAAACTGCACAAGAAAACAAAAATTGAACAAGTAAAGTTGGCTCAGATTTGCCCCATTGTCATCACATCACTACTACACTGGTTGCTTGTATATGGTATACAAGCCATCCTAATCTAGTAGCATACAAGTAGGGGGCAATTCAATCATCATCGCCGCTGCCTCAGCATAAAAAAGGTTTACATCATTGCATATGCCACTACCTCAACTTAGTAGTTCAAAAAAGGTTCATTATTGCAAGTGCCATAGAAAGAAGCTCAAACAAGTAGTAGTAGAGAAGTAGTAATAAGATAGCATAGTAGTAGTAGATAGTAGTAGACAGTAGTAGTAGACATTAGCTAACAAAGAAATAGGGGACGAAACATCGTCGCCCAACCGAAGATAGGGGATGAAACATTGTCACCCAACCGCTCGCATTCAATTTAGACAGTAGACAATAGACAGATAGAACCAAGATAATTCATCATTTGGCAGTAACAGTTCATCATAGGCAGCTCAGAATAGCAATTCAGTTCATCTCAAATTGGCCATCTCAAATTCAAAACAGGCAAGAATTCATACCAAACCTCCTGGTGACACGCTCGGTGGAGGATAGATGGCTGGTGTAGAGTTCCACGAGGCCCGTGGGGTCGCGGACGGCGGCAGGCGGGCGAAGCTAGGGTTCCGGCCCCAGCAACATCGGTGAGGACGACGGTGAGGACGTGCGCGGGGACAGAGTGGAGGAAGGCAGTGAGGATGGGAGCAGGGACGGAGCGGAGGACGCGTGAGGACGGGAGACGGGAAAGAGGTGCATGGCGGCCGGGACGGCGGCCGGAGCTAGGGTTTCGACCCCAGCAACGTCGGTGAGGACGGTGGTGAGAACAAGCATGAGGATGAAGCAGAGGAAGGCGGTGAGGATGGGAGCGGGGACGGCGGAGGAGCACAGGGACGACTACAGAGCTCGATGGTGGCAGACCTTGGTGGCGTCGACGATGACGACGCGACGGCGGATTTAGTCTTTCCACCGGCGGCGGAAGAAGAGCTTGGGTAGGCAGAGCAGGAGTTCTGGGAGTGGGAGAAGAGGATGGGGAAGGCGGAGCAGCAGGTGAGCGGCGACGATGGAGCAGGAGGAGCTCAGCGACAACGATGGCGGCTCAGTGGCGCGAGTCGAAAATTTGGCAACCCTTCGGGGTCAAAATGAACCGCGCGAAGAACTTAGCCAATTTTTGGCTGGGCTGGCACATATATAGGCCAGTGCTTTACCACAGCAGGCATCCTAAGGGCCTGATACGTAAATATTTACTGCAGCGGGCATCCCAAGGTACCCGCTGCTGTAAACATTTGTGCTTTTTTAAATAAAAAAGTTGACTAGGTCAGATTTGTTAAAATGAGAGACTAAATGACCCCAAATGAAAAACTTTTAAATACCAATTTTGTTAAACTCATCAAGATCTACAATCAATATATAGGGCAATTTTCCATTTAAGAAAGTCTACATAAACACTAGTCGCAAAATCATTAATCCCTCTTATAGTTTATGAAAGTATAAGAGAGACTTGTCATTTTTGAACTAAACTTTGTAATACTTTCTCAAATGCAAAAATGATCTGTATATCAAATGTAGATATCGATGATTCTAGCATATTTGGTATTCATGAGTTTTCAATTTGAGACCATCTAGGGTGTCAAAAACCCGTTAAGAGCTGTGGAAATTTCAAAATTTAAAATTTCAACTATACAAACATTGTCAAATGAAAAATTGACTATAACAACTTAAGTAGATCTTAATGAGATTAGCAGAGTTGGTATTCATGACTTTTCAAGATGAAACCATTTAGGCCTTCAAATAGTAGATTGGAAGTGTCATTTTCTTTAAAATTCAAACTTTGACTTGGTCAAACGAGAGACTAGATGACCTCAGATGAAAAACTTTTGAATACCACTTTTGTTAAACTCTTCAAGATCTACAATGCTTACATAGGGCATTTTTCCATTTGAGAAAATGTCAGTAGAGCGGACGTAGAGTAGAGAGTAGTAGATCGCAACACTTAATACAAAATCATGTCACGGGATACATATGAGTTCAACTTTATTACATTATCACAACACTTAATACAAAATAATGTCACGGGATACATATGGGTGCCACATTATTACATTATCACAACACTTAGTACATAACTTTGGACACATTATTACATTATCTTATTTTGGTGCAGGCGCTTTCACGGTGCGTGTCTCACCATCTTTGCGGGTCCATGGATTCAGATCGCTCTTGTTGAAACAGACCTCGATGATCTTGATCTTCTTTGGATGATCGATGAAACAGGCCCCAAATCAGCTTCTTCGCCCTATAGGTATTTGCTTGCACCTTGTTCCCGTCAGTTGGGTACGTGGTAGCTAGGTAACTTAATAGCTCGTTGAAGCTATTGTCCGACCAACCATGACGGGCCTTCATCATCAGCATCTAGAGGTTGAAATGGAGCATTGTGCACCTATCTGAACATTTCCCGCCGTCCTGATACAGAGGATCAATGGACGCCTGCTTCATCTCTCTAAAATTCTCCAACTACTTAGGGCTTCCAAACACGACGTCGTCCTCGTCGATGTGGTTCGCCAGGTCCTCAAATAGCTGCACATCCTCTGGTTCATTCAAAGGAGCCTTATGACCATCGTCACCTCCATCAGCGCCATCTTGCATTCCCTCCAGTAGTTCATCCACCGTGATGTAATCATGAGCATCATCGGCGGCGGCTGGCGCAGCTGCCGCCGAAGGTGGCACGTGTGGTCGAACAGGATCTTGGTTCACCGTTGTCATCGAAGAGCTCACTCTAGATGCACCGCCACTCGCACCGATACTTTTGTCGTGGGAAGTCCAGACCGTGTAACTCTCCATGAAACCGTGCATAATCAAATGAGATAGCACAGTACCATCTGGGTAGCCTACCCGGTTCTTGCACTTCTCACATGGACATGTGGTTGTCGACCACTTTCGACTCTCACGGTGAGCTTTCGCAACGGCCATGAACTTCCTCAATTCAGTGAGGTACCAAGGATTAAGCACTCTGTCGATCTTGTACATCCATTCGGACCTGTCCATCATAGCTGTACACGATACAAGCAGCAAATTAGAAAAAATTGATGATCTACCTCCAAAATCAAGAAAAAGAGAGCATTGGCCAAAAGGCACTAAAAAGTGAGGAAATAGAGAAAAAGAGGGGTGAAAGAGAGCTTTCGTGCATCCATGATGAATCTAAATGGAAGAGACACAAACTTTATCTCTCTACACAATGGATCTAGATCTAGACAAAAGCCACTAAAAAGTGAGAAAATAGAGAAAAACGGGTGGAAGAGAGCTTTTATGTATCCATGGTGAATCTAGATAGAAAAAAAGCTTCATCTCCCTAATCCATGGGGATTTAGATCTAGAACTAGACAAAGCCACTAAAAGATGAGAAAATAGAGAAAAAAGGGTGGGAGAGAGCTTTCATGCACCATGTGAATCCAGATGGAAAAAATAAACTTCATCTCTCTCCTCCATGGAGCAAGAGATCTAGACAAAAAGATGCACGAAAAAAGTGAGAGAGAGAAAGGGGGATAGAAGAGCAATTATGTACCTCTAGTAGTGTCCTCCTTCCCTAAATCAAAGATCCAAAGCTCAATTTAATGGTGTGGCTAAAAATTAGGGCAAAATCTCCCCCCCCCCCACGAGTTGGAAGAGGAGAAGCCGTGGAAAAAGAAGGGGTGGCGGCGGCTGCTTTTATACAGCAGAGGAAATTACCGCAGCAGGCAACTTAACGTGTCCGCTATGGTAAATAGCGATTTACCGTAGCGAGCGACGTAAAGAGCCTGCTGCAATTAATCGTTTTACCACAACGGACGATTTACGTTGCCTGCTGCGGTAAATCGCTATTTACCACAGTGGGCTAATTACGTTGCCTGCTGCGGTAAAGGGTTTAACCGCAGCGGACGCCAAGGCGCCCGGCCAGCGCGGGCGGCCGCCGAATTGCTGCAGCGGGCAGCCTTGGCGCTCGCTGCCGGCCGGTTTTGGCGCTGCTGTGGTAATAGAGTCAAACAGAGGAACATTATCGGTAACACCAACTCCAAGTATTCTTGTTTTGTCTTGAGAAAAAGAAATCTCAAAAAAAAATGCTTGTTTGATCTCTATAGAGCTAATAGTTAGCTGCTCAGCTCATTAGATGCGAACATGTCGAACTAATAGTATAGTTAACTATTACTTGTTAGCTAATACCTAGTTAACCACAAATTGAGCTAATAACAACTAAAAGTTACTCCCTCTATACTGTTAAAAAATGATGTTTAGGATATCTTTTAGCATATCAAGGAGCGATTAATTAAGGTAGAGTTTTCCCTGTCTACCCTTATTAAATGTGGTGCAGGAGACACTTTATACAACAAAGTTAGACAACCTTATTGGCAAGCGCAGCAACGCTTGCAGAGGCCAGGACGGCGTTTTTTTGTAATACAGAGGGAGTAGCTAGCTAGCTAACTATTAGTTGTTTTTAAATAGTAGCTTAAGTCCAACAGACAAGACAGTTGTTAGTTGGACATTACTATATATTAAACTATTAGCTAACAATTTACTAGACTGTTCTATGCCACGGTTCAACGCAAACATTCATAACACACACACTTACTCTCGTCAACACACGCACGTAAACCCTACCGCGATGAGCGTATTGGAAGAGTAGACCGACAAATCCTCGAGATTGAGTGAAGTCGTCATAGATGCCTCACTCTAGACAGAAATGTCACTGGCTACCACTCAAAGCATAATGTTGTTAATTTGCTCTCATAGAGAGTCAAACCCAGGACCTAAGCTGTTACTAAGACTCCTTGTAATCACTAGGCTACGGTCCCTTGGATCAAACAAAGCCAGCAACTAATGGATCATAAGGGCTTTTGCAACGCGCCATGTCGGATGGGACTTTCATTGTCCATGTCAGGTCAAAGCTTCCATGTCACATTTGGTGTTGGCTTCACGTTGCAGAGGTACCATTGTCCTGGTCAGTTGAGCTTCGCGTTGGAGGTCTCAATGTCTCAAAAAACATGACGCAAAAGCAAAACAACTTTGTGCAGAGAATAAAGGCAGTGAGGTCATATTGAACTGTAGACGTTGTCTTAGGTTGGGAGTTTTGGAAGCCTAGATGTTTGATGCCTACGTGGACTGCAGCTTTTAGTTGAGGCTAAGTTTATATGCTTTCATTGGTGAATCCCTCAGACGACCTAAGCTAGTGCTCTAATCTGACTAGCCTTTGGGCTCAGGCATCCTAGTGGAGGAGACAAATGAGCCTAAAGATACTCCCAGTGCCACCTTAATGAATGAGGATCACGATCATCCCTAATAGGAAAGCCTTCTTTTAAATAAAAAAAATAGACATGGTGTTGGTAGATCGACGTAGGAAATGATGGAGGACACCACAGCAGCTTGCATCGTCATTACCACGTAATCGTGGCATCAATTTGCAAAGACACAAAGGCTAGCTGAAGTTCAATTTTCAGTGTGAAAACAGCTACAACCAGACGTCATTCCACACTTACCTTGTTCACACCACAGATACTCATACATAGCAGTACTAGTTTTACATCCGAAACGAACAGGGCCTATTTAGCCAATATTATGACAATAAGCTAAGTATAGACTAATCATGGACTAATAAGAGCTAATAGCAGGATCTTTTTTATTAGCCTATGTTTAGCTCTTCTAATTTGATATCTAAAAATTCAAGGCTAATTTTGAGACCTGTCTATCCAAACGTCCCGGTACCATACGTCTCTCCTCACCGTCGGCCACTTCCGTCAAACCATCCGGTGAGCTAGGAACAAAATGCCGAGGAGCTCATTGAAAAGGCAAAAGCTTGCATAAACCGGATTAGCTCATGAACTCCAGGCCCCGGGGACCGGGACAACCGATACTGCTTGGTGGCTTGGCACGAGCATAGCACATCAGCAATCCAGCGAACAAAATACATGGGACCCTGAAATGCATTGGCCAGAAAGCTGTCCCTCACCTTTTCATCCACTATTTTTTTTCAGGCAGTAAAGAATGGGTCCCGGATCACCAATTCATCATTCGCATTCACTATCACAGATCAAATCCAATCGGGTGGGTTAGCTTCTTTTCAGTAATTTTTACTTTGTCTGTTTGATTGAGTTGTGCCATTGCGTAGTTCTGTATTCAGCATGACGCATGACTTCTGCACAGACACACACACACAAAAATAACCAAACACTACATCACTCTGCACTTATTATGCTAACCTTAACAGTGCAAAAGCTAAGCTCCAGTTTAGTAGTTTACTAGTCGACCTCGTCATATATTCGTACGGCGTTTAAAATTTCTCCTGCCTGTGTTTTTTTATTCTTATTACAGACCACGAAGGTTCCTCTACCACTCCACTAAATCTCAACCAACTGCAATACTTGTTCAACTGTGCCTATCTGGATCCACGTTGATGAAATGTAACGAAGTATTATCATCGCGTTGTTGAAACCAATCCGATAACAGCAGGATGTTGTCCATATGTCGGGTACAATTTCTCTTCTCTCCCTTAATAAAATACAGGTACAGACCTGATCGTGAAAGAAAAACTAATCCGATCAAAAGGCTGAAATTAACTTTTTAGGCCCATTTGAATCCTTGGAATTGAATTTATTAGACAGACTATATAATTTCTACAACCTTAATTAACTTGGAGAGTATAAACAAAGCATGGTGATTTATAAAATCCATTTTCTATCTCCCATCCTATAAATTTAAGATAGACTTAAAAGTAAACATTGAAAAGTAGTCGAATCTCAAATTCCAAACCAAATAATCTAATTTATTGAGTAAATTTTAATTTTCTTGAAACTGAAGGAATCCAAACGGGTCCTTAACGTAAAAATTCGCATGCGACATGCCCGATTTGCATTTAATATATATAATAAAGAGTTTAAGGCCTAGATCAAATACAAGTGACGAAAAAACAAAAGAGCTATAACAACGCCTATCTAGCGGATTTCTAGTCTATTCAAGCTAGCACTGGAAAACTATCTTATTTCTAAGCTGAATTTTCATCCTTAACCTTTGCAACTAACTCAATAGTCGAACCACTTTTGGAAAGCTTTTTTATATATGCCTTCTTCGGGAGAACTTTTGCTTTTCGTTCTTAATTTATTACATATTTTTTTAGAGTACGAGGGCCAAGCCCTAGCCTTCCAATTAAAATCGAAAGACCAACAACGGTTTACAACATAAGGTTCAGTGAGTTCCCATACCCCTGGTATAGGATAAGCCGAGACCCTTACAGGTTCCAAAACCACAACTGTTACATAGGACTAAACAGCCAACAGGCAAAAACATCAAAAGAAACTACAGCAGGAACTATATCACTTCATTTAAGGCTTCATTCAGTTCTTCCCACCAGGCCATGGGTTTGTTAATCAGCATTTCTTCTCCTGTGCAAACAGCATCACGAACTCCATGGTGGGTCTTCACTCGGCGCGCCTGATGGTGTATGGGAGCCACAACAACTCCTTTGCTGTAGTTTTCATTAGTTTGATGAACCCCTCCAGTTGAGTCTTTTTTTCTCCACCGGGCATAAGATTGCTCAGTTTTGTAGAGTTCCAGCCACCAAGTAGTAAAGGACATCCATACCTCTCCAGCCAGTTTTCTGAAAACATAACTCATTCCTGAGTTTTCGTAAAGACCACATAACAACAGAGGTAATAATATTCACAAGGCTATTCCTTTTGTTACTGAGCCAAAACTTGCCAACATTTTCAAGACTATCACCTACTTGCATCTCAAAAAATGCTAGAGACTAGGTACCAGCATCTTTTAGCAACAGCACACTCGAAAAACAAGTGTTGAATGGACTCTCCTTCACAGCAAAACAGACAAGTTTATTACATATATATATATATATATATATATATATATATATATATATATGTATAACTCCTAAAGAACAAGATGATCGAGGACCTTAGGCTTGGTGCATTTTGGCGTGGAGCCCACGTGTGTGTCTACCATTCGTTGGCCGTCATGTACTTTTTCCAGAGGAGGTAGAGCAAGTCATGACAAGTTGAGATCACAAATTCGTTTGGAACAACGGCAATGTGCAAAGATACGTAAAGATGTTTCGTCTTGGATCCTGTTGGCAGTCCACAGGAAGTTTTAAAAGGCAGACAAGGTGAAAATTTTCACATTTGGGTGAATCCCAAACGTGCCAGGTGAGTCATTTTACGTCGGTGGGTACGGACCCAAAGGATTGAGCTAGGTAAGAGCTGAAAGTGATGTGTACTCTATTACTCACCATGGTTTGTTAACTTCCATACGATGGAGTCTAGTGTGCTTACTTTTGCAGATCTTCTAAAGTGCCCAATCTCTTGGTGCTATGCCCTCAAGCCAAGCCAATTCCCAAAATTTGTTTTTTTTTATTCTCCCAAGTGATAGAGATTGCTGCCGTGCAAATAAAGTTTCTGGATTTTAGCTGCATGTAGGATCATATGAAGATCTAGCCCTTCGTGTTATTGGATACTCCCTTCGGTTCTAAAATAAGTATCGTTCTCGTTTTTCGAGAAACTATTGTCGGCAATTATATAATAAAATATATAAATATTTATACTAATTAATTAGTATCATCAGAAAGATCTCTTCATCTAGTTTTTTAACAAATTTATTTAAAGATACAAATATTACACGTATTTTTTACAAATCGAGTCAAACTTATGGCACGAAAACCCAAAACTATACTTATTTTAGGACGGAGAGAGTATATTGCAATCCTGACACATGCAAAATTTCCGAAGATTCTGATATAACTTTAACATCTTGTGTACTAGTTGGCATCTAGAATATGACCGCGTTGTCCGCGTAGAGAGACTGGTGCAACCGCGCCATTTTATTCCGCTATACGAAACTTAAACAGAAAACATTAGTTTCCACCTGATACACTCTTAGATTGTAGACCGGAGAACTTTGTTCCATTATCCCTCTTTATGAAGGCAAAAGCGAGGGCAAATATAGACTGAACACTGAAGAAGTAATATAGCCCTTCCAGCTTATTTAGCAACTATCATGGTGACCCTGGAGCTTAAAAGAAGGTGGCAGCCCACCTATCTGAAACTGAAAGGTGCACTGGATTGGAATCTGGAATGATCTGGGTATGCTTAAAAGCATGTCAGCACAAAAAGGGACTCCTGAGGCATTGCTTCCCACGGTAGCAAAATGGATGACCAAGCCATACATCATCCTCAACCATCAGTTCATCACTGTCATTTGCTTCTTCGTCCTTAATCTGTGATGTGATGTTATGCCTTGCAGTTGCAGGTATAAGAAAGCACCGGAGACGTGTCGGGGTGTTGCAGCAAAGCATGTCTGGTCATGGGTTCTTTCTCAAGGAAATGTATATAAAGCAGTTGTTGTTCTGCAGAGAATAGGAAGGTTTAACAACATGTGGGGTTTCATATTATCTAGATCCAGCGAAGGGCCTTGTGGCATCTCCACATTGTTTCGATCCACAAAGAGTGAAACTGCTGAACTTTTGGTTGGTTGTTCATAGAGGTCTATCAGGTGCACCAGGGTTTTATTGGAAATGGTGTGATTATTTCTACAGGAATCCTGAGTCCTGACATATTTCTACTAGTTGCTTCATACAGAACCTTATAATAGACTGATCAGTAGTCGCTGATGGCGATGTTGGAAAGAGAGGGCGGCCCAGTCCTGGATGCAAAAGTTAAATGTGAAACAAGGTCCCATGAAATCGAGTGCTGACTGCCAGGGCAGGGTTTCCGTCCGAAAAACACACATGGATGAAATTTTTCAAATTTCAACAACCAATGTGAACCTAGAGACAAATGCTGGAGGAAATACATAATGTTGAAACTTACGTGGAAATTGACCTCGTGGTGCCGGCAATCCAAGTACAGCTGAAAAGAAGTCAAAGATAGCATAAATCTCACCAGCAACTATTAATTGGAGTAACCATATGTTGTAACTTGTAACCAGCAGTAAGACATCGATAATAAGAAGGGAAACCCAAAAAGCAAACAATCAGAAAGAGGTCAAACTGATGATGAAATCAAGTATCTGAATGTTTTATTATGACTATCATGAGCGGATTCATGACATCAGTTTGTTGATTCTTTTTCACGGACGTTTTCCACAGCACGTATTTCATTAAGAGGAAAGCATTACACGGCACCAGGCCTCCCTTTATTGAGGTACCTTGAGTAGGCAGTTTTGTTGATTGGCGAAACCAAAAAGGCTCCATTGTTCTTCGATGGTCCGGTCCACAAGAAACGGTAATGCACATGTGCACAAACATCCGTCTAGACTGCTTTGGAGCTGACTGACTCAACGGCTTGGAAAGAAATTAAAAAGATTTAAGTTGTCTTAGGAAAGTTCGCTTTGTAGCTAAAAAGTTGCATACTTCTAGTAGCGTTCTTAGGACAATATGGATGTTAAGCACTGACTCTGCACCAGTCAGTGTCAGAGAAACATCAACAAACACAACTGTTCAACGAAGTCACAAAAAAGCATGAACAGTCCTCTACTATGATTTGAAGGACCAGATGGAAGAGGTATACGGACAACATCGAAAGCCAACATCAAAAGCCATCCGTGTTCCTTGAAGGGCCCCTTCCAGAATATGGAAGGATGAGAAATACGATGTTTCACCAATCTTATTGGAGTAGGTCTGATGTATGCATCAATTAGGTTATTTCATGTTTTAGTCTGTCACCAAATTGAATGTAGTGACACGTTTTTTTTTAATGGCATTGCCGCCCTTTGATTTGTGCCTATTTTCATTGTGCAGTTGATGAAACCTGGAACTGTAATTTACTGGTCAAAAGTAGAACTAAACACTAGCAATGTATTCCAATTAGTTTGTCTAAAATTTTACATGATCACTCCAGGGTCCGGAGTCCAGATAACATGAAAGACAAAAATGTAGCGTTTTATGCCACTGCTATCCTCGGCCATATGAAGACCCCTTGGATGCCATTGGTCTTCTCTTCTGCTGACCCCTAAATGTAGATCCAGATCCAACAAATCTTCTGCCTGAGCTGTTTCTAGGGCGTCCTTCAAATGATTCTTCAGATTTTACAAACCTCCTATCATTTGCTTCTTCAGGTCTTGAAAATCTCCTAGCATTTTCAGCAACTTGTTGTTTCTTTTTCATCTTGCTGGTGCTAGGCCTATACAGAATAACAGAGCGACCAATTTGGTCAACAGCGATGGATCCTGTTGACTCCTCAAGTTGAAGTATCACTTCAGGCAGATCCCCAGGGCAGTTCCCATGAATTTTTAGCTGTTATAGCATAGGAATCTTGGTGAGAGAAAAGCCTAACAGCTGTAAATGGAGTGCAGAAGGAAATGTAAACTAAAGCAATAAAGAGCCCAAGATACATTGGATCTTGCAGTCTTACTGTATTCTTGTTCGTGGATTGGAACAAAGCAGATTTCAACTTATTGTGTCAGACTGTCAGGCACCAATAAGCACAGGGTTACCCTATTCCGAAAAATTTTTTTCCACACTTGGGCAAGTCAGAATACAGTGTTTTTCTTAGACTGTATTATGCCTATTTCATTTTCATGACAAACTTGAACGTTACGATTTGTCTAACTACATATAAGTAATAGATCATATTTCTTCACGAGGACCCTGCTTCTTGAAAGGGGTTGATACAAAGATTGATAATTGGATGGAATCTCCATACACAAACACAAATTAGCCCATCACGTTATCACAACAATCCATGGCCCACAATGTTCAATTTATTGCCCATTCTAACCACTTAAGCAAAATAGAAGCTGCGACATTGGATAATTGGACTACTCTATTTAAGAAAATGGGGTTAGAAATACCAACTCCTTAGTCTAATATTGATGAAAATCAGTGGAGTCCTTAGTTAATTATATAATCTTCTAGCATCAACTCATATTATCAAGTTTAGTGGGAGCAACTGATATAGTTAAGTTGCTTCTCATTCCAACTAAACCGAGAACTTAATGAAGCTATACAAAAGAGAAGGGCTACGGGATTTTGACAGGAACACATAAAGTAATAAGGACGTATGCTAACTGCAATAATCAGTCACAGTTTCATACACAACAGTGACCTTCAAGCCAGCTTCTTGGTCAAATAAATTGCGGAGGTGGAAGAAAAGTGAGTACCAGTTAAGAGGAGCAAAGTAAAATGGAAGGTGATTGGGATTGGCAGTCCCCTGAGAATTGCAGGGTTCGAGTTCATACTTGTTGCGACTCTTGTGGATAAAAGTGTTGCCAATTTTTATTTTCCGTTGCCAATTTAGCTTCTAAGATTCGCGCCTTCTGCATTACATAATGACAAAGCGTATAAACAAAAACCCAACTAGTCACGCCTAAGTTTCATAGACCTTCCTTCTTCAACCAAACTCCCAGTCGACTTCAACTTACCAGCTCCAGCTGGATCAGCAGCACAGTGGCGCCAGAACCCTATCCATAGGAACTGGACTATCCTTTGTCATGTGGCAACAATCAACTAAGAAGTCTAACAATGGTCTCAGGATGTGGTTTGTTTAGCATGCGCTGAAGCTGAAACAACACGCAATTTCCTTGTAGGAAAAAAAAAACACATGCATCATGGATTTAGCAATCAGAGAGAGCTCATAGAGGGCAAATGGGCGCAAACCTTCAGGAGCTCGTTGGACTCGAGGTTGTCACTGAAGGCGGAGACAAGGTTGGGTGTGACGCCGCTCTTGCCGACCTGCTGCGACTTGAGCTTCTTGCCGAGGCCGTGCGCGTAAGAGGCCAGCTCCTTCCGCTCCTTCACGCTCAGCTTCGGCCGCGGCAGCCGCGGGAGCACGAACGACTTGGGCGCCTGTGCCTCAGCCTCAGCCTCGGCCTCGGCCTCGGACGCAGATTCCTCCTCTACCGACTCCTCCTCCGCGTCCGGCACACCTGCAACCTCGGCGACGGCCGCGGAAGCGGAGGCAGAGGCAGCGGCAGCGGCGGAGCCATTGTCCAGGGAGGAAAAAAGGCGATGGGAGGTGAAGAGACGGAGGTGAGGGGGAGGGTGACGAAAGGAAGGTACAGAGCGGAGGTGATAGGAGAGACGGGCGAGAGGAAGCCGGAGGAGGGTTACCGCCGCCGCAGCCGCCGCCGCCATGGAATGCTCGACGGGATGCCGCGGAGGCGGGGGCTATCGCAAGCTGCAAGTGCAACAAGACGCAAAGGGGATAAGAAATTAAGAATTGGCCCACCAGTCAGCGGCCAATAGGGTCTAAATCGATTATACAGAGTACAATTCAAAACACAGCTTCCTTATTATTATAAAAATGTATAAGTAAAACAGAAATTCCGATTCACACTGGAGTGAGCTTGCATTTGAACTGCTACCAAGAATCCGTAAAGTTTCATCTACGTTGTAGGCTTTTGTAGCCCATTGTCTTGACAAATCTTGGCCATCTTAGGCAACCAAGTGCTTGGGCAATTAAAAAAATGGTGCTTGGCCAATTAAACATACTTCTGCTTATAACGTACCTAACGCACAAGGATGAAATGTCATTGCCGTAAAAAAACGATTTCAATGTGAATGATAAATAAATAAATAAATAAATAAATAAATAATTGGTGCTTGACCTCTCTTTTTGTTGTATGCTTCAAACAAAGAAAAGTACATATTGACAGGATAACTGAAGAATGAATATAAGCATTAATGTTCATCCACATGAATTTGAACAATGCAGACGGCCAGGCAGGAACAAGCCATCCAACAGGCAGCTTTCAGCAAAATTACAGATCTTCTCTGAAGATAACAGACATAATACACATTGTACAACCCGGGGTTATGTATGGCTCAGCGGAAGTCTTAGAAAACTTGGGTGACTTTACTTGCAAGCACACGCTCGCGTTTCTCGATGTAGTCGTAGGGGAACCAGCCAGCTTTCCCCCTGCATTCACCTTCGGCCCATCCGTTGTTCGACACCTGATTAGGAAATTTTTTCATGTGAATTCGGTAATCAAGTTTGAGTACAATCTGATTGAGGCACTCATGAAATGGACAACCAGTCTGTGTGAAGCTGACTGCAGCTGGTATGTAACATGAGCAATTAGTAGGTTTCTAAATCTTCGGTGCGCCTGGGCTAAGCTAAGGAACAAATATAGCTGCATATGAGAAAGCACTACCTTTCGGACCACTATGTAGTCACCAGCTGAAAGGTTGAGCTCAGTATCACTCTCAGCTCGATATGACTGGATTGCCTGCCAAAGAAAAATTACAATAAATATATAGATTATTATGGGTAAAAATCAAGAGCTTAGCTCCTAGCAGCTACAAACTAGTGAAATGTGATGAAACAAATTACCTCAGCCAAGAAATACTCCACAGTCTCGACCAATTCTGCAACTGTATTCCTCATGAATATACCATTAACTTCTTCATATGCAGGCGGTGGAGGCATGGAACTCTCAACCACCGGAGGAGGTGCTCCTTCAATCCTTTGGCGCTCAGATACCATCTAGAAAAATAAGAATGCTCAATCAGGATAATAGAACAACCAGATTTTCTCGAAGTTGTATAAGTTTCTTTAGCACAAGCATGGAAAGGATGCAATGTGAAACCATCAGTACCTCTCTCTCAAGTTGATCAAGAATTTTTAGGACCTTTTGGTGATAGTTTCTCTCGGACTCAACCTTCAATTGAGTCAACAAGCATTATGAGACACAATAGACGATTTCAAACAAACAAAAAAGGTCAAGTGGCCCAAATCATCCAACCAGACAAATAATGTACCAATGCAATAAGACGCTGCAGTGTCAGTCTTTGCTGTTGGGCTTCGACAGCAGTCATTGCTGCAACAGCTTCTTTGCCCAAAACCCCCATATTTGATTTCAACTCCTGCAGCTTTGACTCAGCTACTTCTAGCCTTGCAACCATATCACTATTTCCAGATGCTTCTCTTAGTTTTATTTGGCGTTTTGAAACTTCAATAGCCTGCAGAACTCAAAAAACCAACATTTTCAGTTTATTACAGGAAGTCAGGAACAGAAGAAAAGAAAAAGTGTGATGATGATGTGCCTGGATGGATAGAAATAGCTTCTATTAATGGCTTATGTGACTTGACCTGAGTTTGAATCGAATAGGGTAGTACCCAAAGTAACTCATAAAAAGCAATAATGCACTATAATTATATGCCTCAATTCAAAAGGTTTTATCAGATAATTATGAGATGTAAGAGGCGGTGGAGAAGGAGGCATGGGCGGCACGGGCTGCTTGCAGGTGGAGATAGCAGGCGCGGCAGCAGAGACAGCAGGTGCAGCCTCCCAGTGGTGGATATGGCAGCTGGGAGGAAGCTAGCGGCAGCGGAGATGGAAGGGAGGAGGCGGGTGGAAAGCAGAGTCCGTGAGTTGAGAAGATAAGGTGGATGCATGCACCTGGGAGAGAAAGGTGGGCTGGGCTGTCATGCACCTGGGAAGAGAAAGGTAGGCTGGGCTTTTGGGGGGCTTTTCTGTCTAACTTTCAGTCCAGTCCCCTGTTTTCTCTTTTATTTAAGGTAACATATGTATATGTGTATGTGTATAGAACGCCTAGACAACGCCTAGGCGCGCCTAGGCACGGTTAGGCTCTAGGCGGTAGGTCACTGCCTATAGATACCGCCTAGCGCCTTTTTGAACATTGTTACCATGTATATTTGAGTCGGTAGGAGTCATGTAAAATAATGCTTGGTACCAGAAACAAAAGTAGCAATGGATGTGGTCTCTCAATAGTAAAGAGATAGAAAGATAAAAGGCAAAGGTAAACTTATTCTGCAATAGTGTAATACATATTGAAATGACCTGTGCTTCAGCTTCTTGACGCATTCTGTCGTATCTTTGGGCGAGGTGGCGAGCATCCTCCAAAGGAGCTCCCATAACCATAGCCCTCAGTGGTTCTGCAACCTGTTGACAGTTTGCATTACTTATATCAAGTTTTGTTCGGGTTTGATTTTAAGAAAAATTAACAAAGTATGAAAGGATATTATGGCACTCATGGTAAAACTTTGAACAGAAGAGCGAGAAATTAAGAAAGGATCCCCAAACTGGCACTTCCAATCCACTTCAGTATTTAACTGTTGACTGGCAGTTTCAATCCACGTCAAGTATTTAACTGTTGCAAGTTCTAAATACATTTACATATAACATGAGCAATTTGCAAGCTATTTTTTTTTTTCGAAAGAATTTGCAAGCTATTTAATTAGTACAAATCACCAAAACATATGCCACAAAGATAAGAAAAAAAGAGATAAGCATTGCTATCCTATCAATAGATGATGAAGATACAAAAAAGACATGAGCCTACGGAAATGCTTGTGTTTTATTCTGTATTAACTGATGATTAGTCGAACAAAAAAAAATATATCCATCAAAGCCTTGTGTCATTTCCAAGCATAATGCAGAAAACATATATAGCTCGTATTCCATAATCCAGTGCAGTCATAAATTACGGATATAAATGCAGCAATGGGCAATACCTGTGTGCCAAGGGCTTTCAGCAGGTTACCCCTTTCCTTTTCCATCAAGGACCGTGCCTTAGCAAAACTTAATGCTGCCTTCGAAAGTGTGCTTCCACTGGTACAAGTGTTCTCAGTGCCATACTTCTTGCCGTCCTCACATAACTTGTTCCCTGTACAACACAAAGCACATTACATTAACAATTCCAAATTAAAATACATGTGTTCAATGAAAGAGACACGGGAGTTCAGCTGTCTACCGATCTCGACTTGTTTCGACCCCGTGACTATGTATCCCTCGACGCCCCGAACAATATCCCTTTGGAAGTGCTGGGGAGGAACGACAAAGGCGACACATTGTGTTAGCAGATCCAGATCCTAGACGGAGTTTATAAGTACCAAGCAAGGACCGCGATGAGGGGGTCATCCGCCATTTACCTTGGCGGCGCGCGTGGAGATGTAGAGCTTCTCGAGCTTGGAGTGCTGTTGCGCCTCGGCCTCGTCCGCGAACACGCCGTCCGCGCCGTACCCGCCCCCGAACTGCTTCATCACCGCCTGCGGAACAGGGCACGGGCGGAAGCGGCATCAGTGAGGGAGGGTGGCATCAGTGATGATCAATAACACAACCTAGGGAACGACAACCGGATCTCGGAGGAGCCGCGTCAAAGGGAAGGAGGGTGGGAGGGAGGGTGGCCGGTGCGAGCCCGCGGCCGGGTCGCGGAGGAGCGGATGGCGGAGATCTTGAGAAAGGAGACGGCGTGGCGCGCTCACCTGCTGCTGCCGAGCGACCTGCTCCCGGAGCTTCGAGGCCTGCTTCCGGATGGCCTCCATTGGCCGGCGGCGATCGAGAAGGTCTGATCGGTGGGGGACGGAGCTGGGGTGCGAATGGAGCCGGAGCCAGAGCCGATGAGAGATCTGAATCAGCAGGACCGGAAGGGAGGAACGAGAGATGGCGTCAGGGTCAGGTCGCTCCCGCTCCGGTCCGGCGTTCTTTTCTCTTTCTCCTTTTTATTCTTTTTTTTCCTTTTTCTTTTTGATTTTTTAGGGCTGGGAGTTCGGACAGCAGACAGGCGGGCACTGTGTCAGATACTCAGATGCTGCCCGTGCGCCCGTACTACCTGTGCTGTGCTACCGAGTTGGCGTGAATGTTGCAATGATACCGCTGTTCCTGCACCTGCACCCGGTACTGTGCATCTTGCCCGTATGTTCATTCTCATTTGAATTCAGCTCATTCTTGTGAGCAAATTATGATTTTACTCCTGTTTTTAAACTTTATGAATGATGATTTTCCTCCTGTTTTTAAACTTTGTGATTTTATCCCTTGGTTTTTGAACTGGAGGAACCCCTGAAACTGAAGTGGCTTCTTCACTCCAGCACAACACACTGGAAAAAGGGGGCGCATCCAATAGGAAACGAAAAGTAGCGGTTTTCACTTCCTATTTTAGATTCTTTTATTTTATATGGTTTGAAGGTCTGCTTGAGTATATTTTACAATAGGAAGTTCTCCAAAGTATGAAAGGATGGAGGGCCTACTCCGCGAAGTCTACTTACATGTGTTAACTTTTGAACGTATAAACAAGTTTTCTCATGTACCCTTTTTTTGAGGGGAACATGTACCCTTATCTTGTTAATGAACTTTGTGATTTACCCATATTTTATTAAAGTTTTGGCAGATTTAAAACTCGATAGGGATGTTGGCAATAAAATTAGATATAAATATATGCAATCTTTTTAGTATCATAAATCCATGTAAAATTTTATCAAAATTTAGTATTATAAATTTGTGCAAATTTTATCAAAAATTGATAGTGATGTCGGCAATAAAATTAGACACAAATATGTTGACAAATATCTCTAGAATATATTTGTAACTATTAATATAGTATCCATGAGTAGTGGCAAGATCTATTATGCTTTTATTCTCCCTCCTTTTTCCTTTTTCTTGTACTTCAAATTTCAAACCTTGTGGCTTAAAGGGGCTCCATTGTGTTCATAGAGATAGGGGGTGGAGCCTACCCCTTCATCTCCTAAATCCACCCCTACCCCATGAGATGCCCTTGTGTTTTTAGATTGTTCATATAATAACTATGAAATTTCTACTATGGGATTCTTGACATGTTCTTTTAAAATTTCTATATTTGACACAAATGCCGTGGAATATCATTCCTTTGAATCTAGAATTTTATTCTCCTAAATAATGACCCTAGAACATTTTGTGTGAAGATATGAACCTTGAATATTGCCCCTATTTAATATTCTTTCTTCATAGGAAAAGCATTTTTAACAAAACGTTATCTAAATATATCAAGTAAAACCTTTTTAGTAAAAAGATAGAAACAACACAATTAGTATATCTGAAATTAATTTTGTTACATGTCTGTAAACTATGGTTTTTTTAGTTTCATGTAAACTCTTGACGTCACAGATTTGACCTTTTCCGACCAACCACACTACTCATTTCATTGATGATCAGAGGGCTACACACCTCTAACTAGACCGTACAGCTCAGTCGAAATGGGTCACTAGGAGTTCACTGCTTTTCTTCAGGTGATCAAAATGTGTTACAGCATCGAGTCGCATATCTATACATATTTGCAGAGCGAGAAGTCATCATTTGTAACTCCTCGATACAACAAAGAACGTAAGGTGAAGCTATAGAGGAGAACCCAAAGAATGGCGATACAACACAGAAGGAACAATAAAAGGCACCTTCTTTGCTAAGGAAAAAGAGAAACATATACCACAGGCGATTTTACAAGAGAATGTGTGCTTCAGAATGACCTGGCAGAGACAGCGTTGACGTGAGACCAACATGCAGGCCGCGAAGTGTTTGGCACCTGAAGCTAAGCACGCAGTTCATGTGAAGGTGATTATCCTGTCTGCTATTCTTGTGCGGCACAGAGGGCACTCCGAACAGGCAAGCGAGCAAGGCTTGCACACTGAAAAGGAACACCATCCGTTAGCCAAAAATGCAGTATCAATGTTGAGCAAAAGTGGCACGTAAGCACAGGAGAGTAGGCAGCTTACAGCAAAAATGCCGGCAAGGAAGCAATACTGCAGCGGTTGCCGATTCAAAGCAAACTTTGCAGACATGTGAATTGCCATCTTTATCGCTCAGGGGATCAGTGTCCTTTTCCTTCATCTCCTG
This sequence comes from Bothriochloa decipiens, assembly GCA_023333625.1. NCBI lineage: Eukaryota > Viridiplantae > Streptophyta > Magnoliopsida > Poales > Poaceae > Bothriochloa > Bothriochloa decipiens. Next base: position 38,776,620 of record CM041628.1, on the reverse strand, counting down.
AATTTTAGCCTGCACATAGAAGTTATTAGGTTCAGAAATCACAAGTGGCACGTAGGTTGTAGCTCAAACTATCAGCAGTCTAGAGGCAGTTGTCACTTAAGAGCTGGGTTGCCACCACCAATTGAAACATAGAAGATGTCTACATCTAACTACACTTAGATTACACTCAGGCTTTACAATTCAGCAACAAGACAGCTAACTGAGAGACATGTACTCCCTTCTGTACAAGTTATGTTAAATTAGTTACAAAGCCACCCACTGCAGCACCCACGATCTACTTTCAGATTTCAAGAACCAGCTGAAGTTATATGGCGTTGATAGCATACACTAATTCAAAACTAGCAAAATATTGTGTGTAAATCAAAAGAATATGTGTACCTTCAGACGAACAAGAAGCGGTTCAAACTCCGGACTTCTATGTTCTTCTGTGCTCAGTGACTTAACAGAATCTTCTGAACTGTGCTTCTCAACTAGAGCAAAATTCTTTTCACCTTTGTTTTCCTTTGTGCCATTAGTTATATCAGCTAGGTTAACAGTTCGATCATCAACATTCAAATCAGATATGCCTAAAGCCCCTCTTTTTAACTTAGCAACAAGAACCCACATGCCTGCTAGATCGTTTTCCAAAGATAGTTCCTTTTTCTTTGCCTCATCAAACTTTTTCTTGTACTCCTCTTCAAGAAGCTCTTTCTCTGCCAAAGCGGCTTCCAAAGCAGCCTCCCTCTGTCTTCTGGCCTGTAGCTCCATTTTCATGTCCTCTAAATCAAGGCTCCATGTCCCAACTTCATCCCTACCCCTACTGGTTGTATGACCCTTTCTACCATGAACCCTTGAATGTGCCATCTCCTGAGCAACTAATAACTCCTTTGCCTGCTTCACATTCAGTACAGATAGCTTTGTAACTTCTTCGGCCAAATTCTTAAGTTCAACAGCAGCTGAAGATGCCAATTCTTTTGCATATGCAGCTTCCTCACTTAATTTATGGTTCTGATTGATCAAGTCACAATGTTCCTCAGTAATTTTCTGATGCTCGAATTTCAGCTTTTCGATTTCAGCTTCCTGCCAAAGTACATCAGCAAAATTGGTTGACTTAAATGTCAACAAGGAAAGCAAAAAAAATACAAATAGTTTCTTATAGCCATCTAACGGACATGCATACTATTTCTATCAACTAGAAATCTACGAAGGATGTAGACCATGAATATTCTATGTTGCAGAGTATGCCAAATTGTACAGGTAGGTATACTGTGCAAGGGCCTAAGAACCTTGGACTGAAGTTTAGATTTCAAATCAATAGCCTCCAGCTGTGTGCAATCAGTCTCCTGCTCAGGGGATAGATCCACTTTTGCTGAGAGATGTTGCTCAAGGCGAAAAACCTTTTCTTTCAAATCATTGATTTCCGCATTCTGCAATCAGTATAACTTTTTGGATCAAACTCTTGTCATCTTTTGAAGAATTTAAATTGAAAATAAAAATGTGGGGAGAGAGAGAGAGAGAGGACCTTCTGCTGTAGCTGCTCCTGGAGAACACGGTTATCAGCTGACTTCAACTGTCCCAAAAAATCACAAACAATTGTTAAAACACCATTTCCAGGTATTCGAGTTTGATGGAATCACAGTAGAAGTTCAAGAAGATTACCTCTAACTCAAAAGCCTTCTCACTGCACTGAGCAGTTAGTTTCGTAATAGTCTGTTTTTCACAACCAAACGCGTTAATATTGAAGTGAGAAAAATTGCAGGAACCAATAAGAGGGGCATCTATATACTGGACAGTGGACACATCACCTGCTGCATATCCATCATGGATGCATTAGCAACTGATGCCTCACCACTTTCCATTATTTGTTTTTCCAGGGCTCGCATATGTCTTCTCTTTTGCTGGATTTCACGCTCTAAATTCTCTATCTGTTATAAGGCCATCTCCAACAGTGTTAAAACAGCTAGCTCAGAGAATATTTTTATTTTCATTAAAAAGGATAGAGAATGATAAGGTAGCTCTTCAAGAAAGCTCAGACAGTTTTCTATGATTCATGTGTCCATGATCACATGTTTTTCTATACTAGCATGTCAGGCTACTCCATTTTTATCTTTTCTAAGTTCATATAAGTTAGCAAGTTGACTATTATTGAGGGTGCCCTAAGAACATATGTGAATATTATGAGCAACAGTTCAATACATGTTAAAATAGAGTGCAGAACCCAGTTATGTGGAATGATATAATTTGCCTGCCATGAAATTGAACACAAAAGACTTATTCTCATGCATGTCAGGAATGCATATAGCACTGTTAATCACTGGTTCCTCTTCAAATAGAATGAGATTGATACTGAGCAGAAGGTATATAAACAAAAACAATACTAAAGTGTAAGAAGAATACTTGGTCCTTTGTCCCTTCAGGGTCATCTATGGACTGTTCGATTAGTCTTTTCAGTGAACTGGTACCAAATGCGACCTCCCCAGCGAGCATCTTAATTTGCTCAATCAGTAGATCCATATGATCTGATGCCGTGAATCCCGCCTGATATGCCAAGCACAAGTTTTAACAAATAATAATTTATATGAATTAGCCTGCTCATTGTAGAATAAGATCCACGTTTTAACATGCATTGTTCTGTCCATTAATTGTCTTTCATAAAAACATATTCAGTAGGAAGTCACAAACAAATTTTACAAAGACTACTGAGTATTGCACTACAACAATAGAGAACTCCTTACAAAAGGAAACAGATAATCCAAAATTTAGCAGAATGGGCAGGTTATCTACCTGCATTGAATCTGCTGCAGAACCAGTAGCTGAAGAATGTTCACCACTGTCAGATCTTAATTGGTTGATGTCATCGAAGGAGTCTGGTAGGGGGTCTTTTGTGGTGCCCTCATTTTGGACAAGTGTAGAGCTATCTTGTGAAGTGCTTAACTTCTGAAATATATAGATAATTCATATTTCCAAATGACAGAAGCATGAAGGAAGAATATATACAAATGTGCAATGGTAGGGAAACTAATACTTACATCTTGCTCGCTGACAGAATTGTGCCGCTGATGACCATCTGTCAAGGCAGGAATATTGCTTTTGGTGGAAACAAGTATCAACTTGGTCAAGCGTTGTATCCTGCTCATTAAAGCAGCTTTCGCCTCCTCTTCCTCCTCCAGACGAGACTGCATCTTGACCTGACCCTCTTCTAACTAAAGATTAAAAAAAAGAAAATTATTTTTCAAGCAGTTATCAACTTACCAACGCAAAAAAATAATCTACAGTCAATTTTCAAGGAGCACAAACTTAATTACAGCTTTGTTCTGCAGTTATAACAAACAAACATACCTGTTGACGTAAACTCATAATTTCTTCCTGGCTGGCACCACCAATCAATCCTCTCCTTAGCTGATCGAGTTCTTGCTTTAGAGAGGATATTTCTTTCTGATACTTCTTGATCAATGATTTCTCATCAATTATCTGAGCAGTCAAGATTATTATGTCTTTAATTTTATTTTCTAGAATAGTGGTATAGGAAGTCAGTTTCATATGCCTAATGATTTACCCGATTGCGAGAGGCGTAAATTTCAACACGTTTTGCTCTGCTTGCAAATTTCAATGTATTATGGGTTTCTTCCATGTTACTTGATGCTGGGGTAATTGTGCAAATTAGCTGCATAAGAAAAAGTAAGTGTATCAGCCGACTACTTCGGGAGGTTTCAGTGCTTCACTACAATGGTCCAACAGAACAACGGAATGGTTCCAGAAGAAATAACTCCGAGAGGCAGTTGTAAGAGGTAATACTTACTGAGACATGACCATGGCCACTTAATGATGACTGTAGCAGACGGGTCAACTTAGAATCACGATAGGGTATATGTGTTGCCCTCCCTTCACTGAGCTTGCCAATGACCTTTTAAAAAAATATTCAAGTAAACAGAAGTAGCTAAAGATCTTAGGATCAAAAACATTAATAAAAAAATACTAGGTCCCCCCTCCCCCTCTTCACAACGAAGTTCAAAAGAAATGAAGTTGCAAATGAGCACTTGTGTCAGATAATAGATGAAGCTAATATCACCACATATTCTACTAGCTAGTTTCCATCCTAAGCTCAGCTTCAATTTTGATAGAAGTAATAATAATTAATTATACGATGGTCAATGTTTTCTAAGCTACGTTGAAGTCAGCTGCTGATAATTACTGGGAAACCAGCCGTTATCCAGGTGATTGGCAATGAGAACTTACTGTTCCAAGAGTTAAAAGGCTCTTGTTAATGTATGACCCTTCCCTTCTTCTTAACCCTGTAGTCTCTGTCTTAGAGCTCTCAGAGCCAGCTAGATCAATCAAATTCTATAGAAAATGATAAATGTGTAAAAATGATATTAGAAATCCAGGGAAACTGTAAAGTGGAAATAGAATGTTTCTTAAGACCAGAAAACATACGAGCTGTGAATACATGACCCCATCATACTCATCACCACGGGCGCTGCTCTCAATCATCTAAAGAAGAACACAGATATGCTATGGGTCAGATACAGGATACAGCATATCACAGATGTGGTTGTTTTTTCTCGAATGTGCAGGAGAGCGACATATTTTTGTATTAAGAAAAAGGGTGAGAGAAATATATCACAAATGTGGTAAATAAATATGACACGGTGAATCCTGGAACTCGAATGTTTATGGCATAAGAAAAAAAAAATGTGAAACATTTGCGGACTTCGGTAATCAATGAATGCTGAAATAAATTATGAACTCACCAATGTGAAAATAGTATGGCTTCGGCTGCTAAATAAGTTGAAGTTGTTAGAGCCAACATGCCGATGTTCTGTAATGTAACATAGTATTAGTTATATGGTGTAACAAACGACATCATGCCACTTTGTTGTACAACTGAAATTATGCCCTATGTTTCAGAGAAAGAAAACAACATTCGAATAATTACATCAACGAAGCTCTGGATACCAAAAGAACTAGGTAACCAAATGAATAACAGCATGGAAAAGAATAAGTCATGGGTGGTCAATTTAGTATAGTGATACTTGAGAACCTTAGAAATCAGAGTATAAATAGGTATTATTTTAGTATATACTTCCACAAAATCAATAAGATTTTAGGTTTTCAAAGTACAATGGTTTTACTTTTTCCAAGAAGTTTCACATTGTGGTTGAGAATAGAGTGTGAGTACTAGTTATAGTTGGGAATATTCAGACAGAATCTGCTAGCATATCAGTAAAGGATAAGGTGCATTTGCATGAGCAACTAGAACTTTCGATTGGTAACATGGTATTTAAACAAACCTAAGATTGTAGGGCAAGGACCTAGAACTAATAAGACAAGAAAATCATATGGTTCACAGCCAGACTAAAAATTAGAGAAACCAGAACAGGTAAAAGCATGTATCTCACTGAAACATGTTTCTGGAGCCTAACCAAACCAATTAGTTGACTAGTTGATAGAAATTTTGGAAGAAGCCGTAAATGAAGATGATACAGGAACTAACATATTATTTTATGATACTAATTGTTAGAGTATGAGGATATTAGGCCCATGAGGCTAAGCCCATGAGGCCCATGTATGACACTATATAGTTACCCCTTCTAGGGTTAGCCTGTATCCCAAAATCTAACCATTATCCAATAACATGGTATCAGCCTAGGTTCCTCCCTCCTCCTCCCCGCCGCCGCCGCCTTCCTGCTCGCCGGCGCACCGCCGCCGGAGCAGCCATGGACGGCCGGCCCCCTCCCCCTCCTGGGCCTACTTACTTCACAACCTTCCCCACATCTCCAGCGGAGCGAGCTGGGCACAGGCCGCCGCCGCCGCCGGTCAATCCCGCCCTGGCGCCGCTGCTATCCAGCCCCGCCCGGCCGGCGCGGGCGGCTCTGGCGCGGGCACGCCCAGAGGATTTGCACCCCCCCGCCGACGCCGCCCGAGCCTTGACGGCAGGCGCCAGGGCCGGGGCAGGCGCTGGGGCAGGGGATGCGGACCCGGTCGCCACTGACCCGGCGAGCGTCCCTCCAGCGGCCGTCCCGGCCGGTGGCGCCCACCCGGGCGCGCGTGCTGTTGCCCCGGCCGCCACCTCCGCCCTCGCCACTGACCCGGCGGGCGTCCCTCCCGCGGCCGTTGGCGCGTACCCGGGCACGCGTGCTGGTGCCCCGGCCTCCACCTCCGCTCTCGCCGCCGCCCTCACCGCTGCCCGGGCTGAGTACGCGGCGGGGCAGGCTCGTCTGCGGGAGGCCGCCATCGCTTGGGAGCGCGAGCGCGATGTGGCCGCTGCCTTGGCTCAGCAGATCGTCGACGCAGAGCAGCTCCTCACCTCTCCTGCCTCCCACGACGGTGGGGCCACTTCCTCCGGCTCGGCGGGTCACCGCGTGTCCACCACTGCGGTCCTCTGGCACGACCCGACCGACTCACTCGTGGCCCAGCTTCACTACCAGGCCGGGGGTGTCCAGAACATCCGGCTCCTGGTTCCAGTCGTCCTCGAAACGGAGTCGCCCTCCTACGCCCGCTGGCGGGACTTGGTCCTCCTCACCCTCCGCCGCTACGCCCTCGACGACCACGTCCTCCTCGACGCCGTGGGCGCGGTCCCGACCGCCTCGTGGCTGCGCCTCGGCAGCATCGTTCTCTCTTGGATTCTGGGGACGATCTCCCTGGACCTCCACGACCTCGTCCGCAACACTCCGAGCGCTCGTGGGGCCTGGTTGGCGCTCGAGGGCCAGTTTCTGGGCAACGCCAAGGCCCGGGCTCTGCGTCTCGATGCGAGTTTCTGGACCTTCGTCCAGGGTGACCTCTCCGTCAGCGACTTCTGCCGTAAGATGAAGGGCATGGCGGACTCTCTCGGCGACCTTGGCTGGCCTGTGGAGGACCGTATCCTGGTCCTCAACGTCCTCCGCGGGCTCAGTGACCGCTACGCTCACCTCCAGACGTGGATCACTCGTCAGCGACCCTTCACCACCTTCCTGCAGGTCCGTGACGATCTTGTCATGGAGGAGCTCCAGCAGGGAGTCCAGGCCGTGGCGGTCTCCGCGCCGGGGTCCTCGTCTTCCTCGACTGCACTCGCCGCTACTCCCCCGTCGCGTCCGCCTACTCCGTCGCCGTCGTCTCTCCTTGGTCCTCCTCCCGGGCCGAGCGGGGGTGGGGGGGCCGTGGCGGTGGTGGCCGCCGTCGCCGCGGAGGAGGACGTGGCGGTGGTGGCCGTGGGAACACACCGACACCTCCACGGCGTGCACCCTGGCCCACCTTCCACAACCCGTGGTCGGGGCGCAATTCCATGTGGCCTTTCCAGGCTCTCGGCGGTGAGCCTCGCCCGCCGGCGGCCCTGTTCGCTGGTGCTCCTTCAGGGTTCCACTCAGCGAACCCGTGGGCGGCACCTCCCAACACCTACTCTACGTCCACGTGGGCTCCACCTCCCAGTGCCTCGCCCGGGCCGGTCGGTTGGGACCCGGCGGCCCTGGCCACCTCCTACAGCACCGTGGCCCTGACACACCCTGCTGGGCCAGAGTGGGTCGCTGACTCTGGAGCTACTTACCACACCACTCAACCCTGGTATATCTCTTCTGTTCGCCCTCCTTCTTCCTCACTCCCTTCGTCCATCATGGTCGCCAATGGGTCGTGTCTTCCTATCACGTCCGTGGGTGCCACCAGCGCTCATGGCTCGTTCCGTCTTCCTGATGTTTCTATTGCTCCTTCTATGGTCCACAACCTCCATTCTATTCGTCGTTTTACAGCTGACAATTCCTGTTCTGTTGAGTTTGACTCTTTTGGTCTTACTGTGAAGGATACCCGACGTCCTCTGCTCCGCTGTGACAGCTCGGGGCCCCTCTACACCCTTCGGTTTCCGGCGTCCTTTTCCTCCTCTTCGCCGGCCTTTTTGTCAGTTGTTTTCGCCGCGACGCCTTCCTCCACTACTTGGCACCGCCGTCTCAGCCATCCTGGACGTGATGCTCTGATGCAGCTTAGTCGTAGCTCCGACATTCGTTGTACTCGAGCTCACGATGAGCCCTTGTGTCATGCGTGCCAGCTGGGCCGCCATGTTCGTCTTCCTTTTTATACTTCTTCTTCACATGCGGCTCATATTTTTGACCTTGTACATTGCGACCTATGGACGTCTCCTGTCATAAGTATTTCTGGGTATAAATACTATTTGGTGGTGGTTGATGATTTTTCTCATTATTCGTGGACTTTTCCCTTGCGTGCAAAGTCTGAGGCTTTTTCCACTATTCTCCATTTTTTCGCCTGGGTGTCTACTCAATTCGGCCTTACCATCAAGGCCGTCCAATGTGACAATGGTCGTGAGTTCGATAACTTCACCTCCCGTGCCTTCTTCCTCTCTCACGGTGTCCAGTTGCCTATGTCTTGCCCTTATACCTCCTCCCAGAATGGTAAGGCTGAGCGCATGATTCGCACCACGAACGACATCATGCGCACCCTTCTGCTCCAGGCGTCCCTTCCTGCTCGCTTCTGGGCAGAGAGTCTTCACACCTCTACCTACCTCCTTAACCGTCTTCCTTCCGCTGCCTGCCCCGCTCCCACACCGCACCACGCTCTCTTCGGTACCCCTCCTCGGTATGACCACCTTCGTGTCTTCGGGTGTGCGTGTTACCCTAACACCACTGCCACCACCCCCCATAAGCTGGCTCCCCGTTCGACACTGTGTGTTTTCCTCGGGTATTCCCCAGATCACAAGGGTTACCGGTGCTATAACCTCACGTCTCATCGGGTCCTCATCTCTCGCCATGTGGTGTTTGATGAGTCTGTCTTCCCCTTCTCCACCACCACCACACCACCTACCACCCCTGACCCTGACCTCGCCTCTCTGTTTCCCACTGACACGGTGGTCCAGCAACCTTTGCCGTTTTCCCTTGCAGGTACTGCTCCACCGTCACCTTCGCCGGGCCCGTGCCTCGGCTCGCCGCACACCAATGCTACTCCTGACCCTGTGCCCTGCACGGGTCCGGGAGCGCCACCCTCCGGTGCGGCCCCTGCTCCTCCGCCTGACATGGGGTCGGGGACGCCGCTTCCTGCACCCCCGGCGCGGTTTGCCCAGCCGGTGCCTGTCTACCAGCGCCGTGCGCGGGTGGACCCGGCGCCTGCTGCTCCTGACCCTGTGCCCTGCACGGGTCCGGGAGCGCCACCCCCTGCTCCCCCGCCTGACACGGGGCCTGGGCCGCAGGTTCCTACACCCTCGGCGCGGTTTGCCTAGGCGGCCCTTGTCTACCAGCGCCGTGCATGGGCGGACCCCGTGCCTCCGTCCCCATCGGTGGTCTCTTCTCCGCCGGCGACGCCTACACCACCGCCGTCTCCGGCCGCCCGTGTTGTGCCACCGGTGTACCACCCACCGCTCCTTCACCGCCACCCGCGGCATGTTCACCCTATGGTGACGCGGCACGCGGCGGGTACCCTGCGGTCCCGGGCTCTTGCGGCGATGCTCGGCGACACGCAGGTCTCTCCTGTACCCTCTTCCGTTCGCGACGCCTTGTCGGACCCTCACTGGCGCCGCGCGATGGAAGAGGAGTACGCGGCTCTCCTCGCCAACCAGACATGGGATCTGGTGCCCCGTCCGCCTGGCTCCAATGTTGTCACCGGCAAGTGGATTTGGACGCACAAGCGGCGGGCTGATGGTACCCTTGAGAGGTACAAGGCTCGCTGGGTTCTCTGGGGTTTCACTCAACGGCCTGGTGTTGACTATGATGAGACTTTCAGCCCAGTGGTGAAGCCGGCCACCGTCCGCACAGTACTCTCACTGGCTCTCGCTCGCTCTTGGCCTGTGCATCAGCTGGACGTCAAGAATGCCTTTCTGCATGGGACTCTCAATGAGACAGTTTACTGCAGCCAGCCAACGGGGTTTGTTGACTCTTCTTGTCCTGACATGGTCTGTCGGCTCAACAGATCTCTCTACGGCCTCAAGCAGGCCCCGCGGGCGTGGCACTCGATTTGCTGCGTTCCTGGTGACACTGGGTTTTGCGGAGGCCAAGTCAGATACGTCTCTGTTTGTCTATCACCGTGGCGCTGAGACTGCCTACCTACTGCATATGTTGATGACATTGTCCTCACAGCCTCCAGTTCGTCACTACTCAGCCGCATCATCAGCTTTCTTCAGCAAGAGTTTCCTGTGAAGGATCTTGGGGTGCTCCACCACTTCCTTGGGGTCACTGTTGAGCCTCGTCCCACCGGTCTTCTTCTTCACCAGCGGCAGTACACTCTCGATATCCTGGAGCGAACTGGGATGACTAACTGCAAGCCCTGCTCCACTCCAGTTGACATAAAGGGCAAGCTGTCCGAGGCCGAGGGCAACCCAGCGGCAGACCCCACGGCATACCGAAGTCCCGCAGGTGCACTTCAGTACCTTACCTTCACCAGGCCGGATATCACCTATGCAGTGCAGCAGATTTGCCTTCACATGCATGATCCCCGAGAGTCCCACCTCACTGCCCTCAAGCGTCTCCTCCGCTACCTCCGCGGCACTGTCGACTACGGCTTGCTCGTTCACCGGTCTTCCTCCTCCGAGCTCGTCGTCTACACTGACGCTGACTGGGCCGGGTGTCCGGACACTCGGCGCTCCACCTCCGGCTACGCTGTCTTCCTGGGCGGCAACCTGGTGTCCTGGTCGTCCAAGCGTCAGCCGGTGGTCTCCCGCTCCAGTACCGAGGCGGAGTACCGCGTTGTCGCTAATGGCGTCGCGGAGGCTTCCTGGCTCCGGCAGCTCCTCGCCGAGCTCCACAGCCCTCTCTCCAGGAGCACGCTGGTCTACTACGACAACGTCAGTGCTGTGTACCTCTCCACCAACCCTGTTCAGCACCAACGGACCAAGCATGTGGAGATTGATCTACACTTTGTTCGAGATCGAGTCACCATCGGCGATGTTCGGGTCCTCCACGTCCCGACCACCTCCCAGTTTGCCGACATCTTCATCAAGGGCCTCCCGTCCTCGACCTTCGCCGAGTTCCGCTCCAGCCTCAACGTCACCGGTGGCTAGTTGCGTCTGTGGGGGGGCTCGAGTGTGTGCTTCTTTTCATGTCATGTCCAGTCTGTAACTCCGCTGCGTCGGAAGTTCAGACTGCGGGGGGCTGTTAGAGTATGAGGATATTAGGCCCACGAGGCTAAGCCCATGAGGCCCATGTATGACACTATATAGTTATCCCTTCTAGGGTTAGCCTGTATCCCAAAATCTAACCATTATCCAATAACACTAATACACTTTACTTACTGCCACCTCTAACAGCCACAACAAGAATAAATTAACTCGACTTGCAGAGGATAAGACGGCCCCTAGGCATTGGATTGAGAAGAACACCTTCTCACACAGGTCGAGAAAACCCCCGAACCCCTACCCCACTCATACATAGCGGGAAGAAGACCTCAAACACGGGTGGAGAAAACCCCCCGAATCACTGCCTCACCCATATACAATGGTGTTGGCCCCAAAACAAACAAACTCACTTTGTTTACATCTCTATGTTATCATTACATGAGGGTTACATGTCCTTTTTATAGGACTTTAGGTCGGTTTGCTACAGTTCTGCTACAGGAACCGACCTTAGCTATACAGCTCACATTACCCTGCTTGCTAGCTAAGCAACCAGCTGTTACAGCTAGAAGAAAAAACCAATTTTTCTCCATCTTTACCCTAGTAGCTTGCTTGCTGTTTTCCAGCAGTGGTAACCTCCAAGTTGCTTAGCTCAACTAGCAACTAGCTAGTACTAGAAACTTCATAGAGCTCCCTCATCCATACTAACATGCCTATATGACAAGATTAGTCTTAACAATCACCCCCCTAATCTTGTCTTATTGACTCTGATAGAGATCGCCTGCATGCATACGGGAGCAACTACTGCCCATGTCTCCTGCGCACGCTCACACGTATCCACAACTTCCGAGCCACAAACTCATATGCTACACGTACGCCGCATGAAACGGTCCTCTGACCTGACCAAGCCACGCCTCTAAGCGTGCCCAGCTAACATGCAGCAGCTAACACTACTCTGCCATATACTTCAACACATGCCACTCCTAGAAACTAGCTAACAACCCGCTGAAGACGTACTCCAGTATCATGTGCAACACATGCACATTCTAACTTGCTAACTAGCCTAATCTACATGCAAATGACTAACTCAATCCTCCACGAGAACACATCTCGTTTTGGGTACATGCATACTCAGTACATACACATGTATATGACCCATATGCACCCCCTAATCTTGACTTGCCACTGCCGGAGTTGCTGCAGTTGTCGTCGTCTTCATCGCCACGGCCGTCACTACGGCCTCCCGACTTGACGTGACCACCTCTGCATGCCCCATCTCCACACGTATGGCGCGGTCTTCTCGGCGACACATGCCGTGCTCCGCACCTCCATAGACAACGAATCCAGGGCTGACTCCTCCACACCACAGCAGTGACCGACACACGATCCACTTGCCGCAACTCCTCGAGAGGCACCACAAGCGCACTCGCACAAATCGACATACGGCCCGGCGAGCTTCAGCGTGCCCTCCTCTTTAACCATGGCTCCGATACCACTTGTTGGCCCCAAAACAAACAAACTCACTTTGTTTACATCTCTATGTTATCATTACATGAGGGTTACATGTCCTTTTTATAGGACTTTAGGTCGGTTTGCTACAGTTCTGCTACAGGAACCGACCTTAGCTATACAGCTCACATTACCCTGCTTGTTAGCTAAGCAACCAGCTGTTACAGCTAGAAGAAAAAACCAATTTTTCTCCATCTTTACCCTAGCAGCTTGCTTGCTGTTTTCCAGCAGTGGTAACCTCCAAGTTGCTTAGCTCAACTAGCAACTAGCTAGTACTAGAAACTTCATAGAGCTCCCTCATCCATACTAACATGCCTATATGACAAGATTAGTCCTAACAAATGGCACCGTAGCCCATGTGACAAGTGTGGAACAAACATAACGACCACGACTGGGGCCAGACCTTAGACCTATGCTTTGGCATAGGACAAATGAGGAGATTTCTTTAATCCCAGCCTTAAAATTTGCTCCCACAGGGAGTCGAACCAAGACCTAAGGAGCACTACTCAAGCCACCTAACCAACTCCCCTGAAATCATTTGCTAGTAACATACTAAAAACTGAGGAAAGATAATGCAATCACCTTCACCCGCTGCAATAAAAGAAAGAGCATGTCCTGGAGACAGAACTACTTCTTCTTTTATTCCTTCTACATAGGTTCCCTAGAGAGAGAAAAAGGAAGCAATTAGTTAAGCTCATAAACAAAATAGTAACTGCAATTGATAAAGCTATGAGCTCTGTTTGCATACGCCAAAAGGAGCAAAGTAAATCAACAAACAAACAACTTAGGAAGGTTATATATGAAAGACGTTTTATAATATAATTCAGAAAAATAATATCATATCAAGCTAATCACTCTCAGAACCAAATAGCACTCAACTATGAATAGTGTCCATTTTGACTTCACAAATCATAAGTTTTTACCAATGGAAGGTAACAAATTGCATCGCATAATAATTCTGAGTAAAATACTAAGATAATTTTATCTAAGAACAAAACTCGGATCGGGTTTTGATATATTGCAACTAATACATTCAGTTAAAACTATTAGACAATTCACATATCAATATATCATGAGAATGCAACAAAAAGATTATAGAGATTTAACCTGTGCATCCTCCCGCACGCGCAAATTTTGGCCAGTAGGATCAAGTAGATCATTTATCACCTGCAGTTAGATATCCAGATTGAATCTATCCATAGTGTACAAGCTGAAAGGGCATAAGAATACAGGTACCCTTGCAATAGAACATGACATCAATATTTTGCTTAGTCCTCAGTGACTCAGTAGTAACTAATATGACTATAAAACAAATTTTTGGCCAGTATTTGTACAGCACACAGTAACAACAGCAGAACAAATATAATTATGTATAGCTAAAAATTTTGTAACTAAACAAACATAATATATGACTATGTGGAGGTGCATTCCGGATAGAACTATCAAAAGAGAACCCTTTTGTCAAGAACAAGGCCAATCAAGATTTCAAGATACAAACAGATAACGTAAGTTGAACACAAAGATCATTGACTAATCAAAGGTATGCCTTGCAAGAAATCTATGAAAATGATTCTTTCTCAAACTGGCACAAGTAGCATACCTCATTATAGATTTCAAGGTATGACACACGAAGCAAAAATTCTCTTCCAGGACTCTGTTTAACAAGATAGTAAAATCGAAGTTTGCAGTCAAGTAATAGCCAGAGTAGATGTGATACAGGATAGAATTGAACAGCAACACATGGTACATTTCGGAAAACATAGATTTACAAGAAAATAGGATGTTTAAGAATTGTGTATATTATTGAATCTGCACATATGAAACTTTGTAACCACAACTTTCTGGGATACATCAATCTTCCTACTCAGGTTGCCACAACCCTTAACCAAATGAATTACGAGTTTCCCACCTCTTGTTGAATAAAAACTAACCAGAGATTATCCCTTGTATAAAACCAACTAGGAGTTCCCATGCAGCTAATCTGAAGAAAGGACCAGCACTCAAGTAAACAGGACAAAACATAAAGCTCAAGCTTCTTGGGCAACAAAAAACACTTCTAAGTTGCATAAACACACTACACACCTTCCTTGGGTAATACAGTGTTCTAGCCTCTAAATGAAACCATTCGGTGTTATGGATATACACACAGGAATATACAAGTAATGAAGAAGACACCAGTGCAGATTTTGGAGTTATTCTTGTTGATAAGAAGCCAAAGTGTCCGTCCATTTAAACATTTACAGCAAATGTGCTCATTTGAAATAAAGACATTATGACTTCTGTTTTACGAAAATAATCATAAAGGATTACTAAGAATTGTTCAACTAAAGTATTTACTGCCATACATCTTGGATCATGCTGAAGACATCCTTGATGGCTAGTGGGATTATGCCAGGACAATTCTGGTCACCCTGAAAAAAAATAGGAAAATAATGGGATCAGAACAAATAATGCTGCCTTAAACAATCAGACAACTATATGTTTACCAGCATTATTCATGAAAATGAATATGTCAAGGTCGCATTCAGAAACCATATTTGCTATTGCCTGCAGTAGCAATTGTACTCCCTCCTTTCCAAATTATAAGATGTTTGGGCTTTTCTAGATGCATTGCTTTTGTTATGTGCTTAGATATACACTATGTCTAGATACATGGTAAAAAGAAGTGTTCCTATAAAAGCCAAAACATCTTATAATTTGAAACTGAGGGAGTAGAAAGTATCTTGAAAGTGAAACTACTTCCTCTGTATCTAGACATATTATAACTAGGTGCATAGCAAAAGCTATGTATATAGAAAAGCTAGAAAGATTTGCAACTTGGAATGGAGGGAGTAAATTGGATACAATGTGCTATAGAGAGGATTCAGGAGTCTGGATCCCAGCAGGAAACATGGACATACAAATTACATGCTCGTATAGCTACGGCTTCCCTCTTTCCTATGAAACTAGCTTGGTAATTCTTCATTTCTTCCAACAGATTCTGAATATGAGAACTTACATGCATTGTGTGGGTCTTCCCACTACTTGTTACGCCATAGGCAAAAACTGTCCCTACAAGTTGAAACAAAGTTGAATTTAGAAATAGCATAGATGCATTGATAAGTTAACAACTCATTATACAAGGTAACCATTAATTCATAACAAATACTGGTGCCTCAATCAACAGTAGACATGTATAGTTAGTTAGAAAATGTGCATCATTAGTTCATAATGATAAGAATAAAATTACAAGTTTACATGTGAACATAGATTCCAACAATATATGATATAGCATCGTATAAGTAAACGAAAAATCACCATAAGTGCTTTCACATTAATAAGGCATGCAGCATACCATAAAAAAATTCTTAAGATGATCTAAATAAGACAAAATTGCATACCATTTATGCCCTCCATAGCACCTTTTACAACTGGCCGGGCTGCAACATCGTAGACAGCCTCAGTGGCTGTCGAAGGCCCAAAAACTCTATCTGAAAAAATAATCAAATGGTTAAAGAGACATTAATTACCAAGTTTTACCAAGTTGATATAGCAGATGAACACAACATGGACTATATGACAATCAATATGCACGTCCAAGTTAAACACTGCATTCAATCAGATTGATTGACCTCAATTAGGAACATAAATTATACTGGGCCAAAAAAAACATCAGTGCAAATGTTTAGTAACAGTTACAGGGCATAGCCATTGACTTATCAAAAACAAATGTTGCTATCATTTTTTTTCTACTCTGCTCAGCTCGTGCATCAACTTTTCCATCTGTGACAATTGCACTTGAGCCTCAGCTCACTCAGCACCTCAGACCTACCCATCGTCTCCTGCTCATGTTATGGGATAATCAAAAGGGCCATAGAAGACCACATAAAGCCTTGTTGGTTCTACCAAGATTCAATGCTTCTAAAGCCCAGCAGGTGATCATACCTAAAGACTATTGCAAATATCTCCATATACTTCCTCGGAGAAAAAATTTCCATACTTGCAAATCAGTGGTAACTTGATAGTTTGAACAGCGACCATGATGCAGTAAGCCAGCAATCAGCGTATCAGAATAATGGCTATGTGTAACTGTGAATAATGGCACCACTGGATGCATTTCAAAACCAACTGCTGTGACCCATTATAGTCTGGTTGCCGTACTGACTCGTTTCATGCTGACCTGACATTGGTCAGGAAGTATACTCGAGAGTCCAGACTGTTGACTGTACTCAACATGAGTTGAAGTATGTACACATCCAGCACATTCCTTTGCAAGCAACAAAACGGGCAGAGTCCTAGTAGACCATGAAAACAACTTGCATTCATCTCATCTGTGGACAACTTTCAGACATGTGTGGCACAACTTACAAACATTTAAGAAACCAAAACTAATTGAGCTGGCCGCAGCTGAACCAATACTGCCAACATGAAGTTTGCTTGATCATCCCAGGTAGTCAGAATAACAAAACTCATGGGATGATGTTTAATTAACCAATCAAGAACCAGCAGCAAGCACACCTCTACAATATGCTTGGAAGAGCATGGAATGGTGCAAACCTCGTAACAATGACTGTTTATTAACTACAAACTTCCACAGAAACAGATGCAGTTTATTAACTACAGCCATCCACAGAAAAAGGTGCTTTCCAAAATTGCAGACCAAGACCTAAAATTTGTTTTCATCATGAAGCCCAATCAAAGCCATGTGTACTAATTTCAGCTGTGCATTAATTGTTCGAATCCATAACAATTAATTTCGGAAACCCCAAATCAAAAAAAAAACTCAGGGAAGAAATTCCAATGCCTAAATTATCCAAATCCCCAATCCCGCCACCTGCATTGCCCAATTGAGCGAAGGCGGAACTGGATGAAGGCTACTCACCATAAGCATAAGCCGTTGCCGGGTTGTACTCGCACCGCACAAGCCGATCCCCATCTGGATACCACGAGATCTCGTCGCCGCGCTCGAACTCGCGCTCGCTGCAGCCACATCAAATCCAGCTCAAAACCAGTTCAAGCACTCCCACAAACCCTACTCACAGCCCCTCGCAAGTAGATCCGCGCAGTCCTTCCGAGATCCCCACCTGAGCGGCCGGAAGCGGATGGTGACGGAGATGCTGTCGCCGGATCGGGAGGTGTCCTCGATGACGAGCTCGTCCGCGCTCGGGAACGGCACTGGCGCGAGCGCGGGGGGCGGCGCCGGCGCCGGCGCTACGGATGAGCTGCGGCGGCCAGGGGTGGTGGACCTCGCGCTGCCCCCGCCCCCGCCGCCGTAGAAGCTGGAGCTGACGGAGGACGGGGACGAGCGCGGAATGAGGCGGCCGGAGCCGAAGTACGAGCTCGAGGAGGAGGAGGACGCGGTGGGCGGGCGGCGGTGCCCCGCGGAGAATGGCGAGCTGCTCCGCCGCGAGGACGACGACGACGGCCGCGACGACATCGCGCGCGGATCTCGCGGAAGCTTCGCCGCCCAGTGACGTGAGGCGAGCGCGGCCGCGCTGTCCTCTGCTGCGGCAGCACGGGAGGAAGGGTAAGGTATCGAAAGGTCAGAGGAGGCTTCACATGGCCTGCTCCGAAAGAGGCGAGCGGCCACGGCGTCGCGGGATTTTAAAGCGAGAGTGGCCGAGACGACAGGAGGTGGGAGACGACACTGCGCTTGCTCCTTCTGCTGCCGTAGTGCCGTAGGCGGAAGGGGAGGTTGCGCGGAGGCGGGGACCGTCCACGTGTCGGCCTCAGTCACACTGACGTCTGAGCCCCGCTCCGTCGTGGGGCCCGCACGCCGGTGGGCTCGGCAGTTTGAACTGGAGGGACGGGTGGGGAAGTGCGCGTGGTGGGCGGGAATAACTGCGGCGTGTCTGGTTTCTTGCGGAAGATTTTAAATTTTCACTGGGAAAAGGGAAACGTGAGGTCCATAGGGCAGAGAGGAGGCGGGGGGCGGCGGTTAAAAAAAAACAAAAAGGTGGAGAGGGCACGAGCGTTGGCAAGTGTGGCACCGGCAGTCTGGCACGGCACTGCGCCTTTTCAGGAGACGGCAGGCGATCAGTGATCGGCGATCTGCCGCTGCGGTGTCACGGTGTGGCTGTGGCCTGTGGCACCACTAGCCACAAGGCACCAGCCGCGGCCGCTCGAGGCGCTACAGCGCCCTGCGCCCTGCGCCCTGCGCCCTGGTTCGAGTAGATCGTGAACTCAAATTTAGACGGCAAGCACATGTACCAAAACAAATTCCCACAGCTCAAGACTAAATAGAAATTGAACAATAAATGAAGAACAAATCAAGCAGTAATAGGCTATGAATCTCCAAATCTAACCGTAAGCGAACAAACACTTGAATCCGGTTGTCCAAATGTACCATAAATCAATGGCGTCATACAAACATATCACGAATCAGCTAGTAGACAAATTAAGAAAAATCAAATCACGCATAGTGAAATGTTAGGCCAGGGTGTTCGGCAGTTGGTTTCTGCGACTAAGTGTCAGCTGATGATGTTTTGTCGTGAGAGGAAACCATTGTATCATCCGTATTCACTTGAAGTTATCATACGTCTAACCTACATTCCAGCTACGGGTTGTTTGAATGCACTTGTATCCACCTTAATTCATATGTGTTCAAGTAGATTAGGATGAAACTTAGTTTATTTTCTACCTTAAAGGGGCTAAGAAAATGCATGTATTTTTGTTTAAATGGAAAAAATGCAATCCATACTCCCTATATTCAAGTTTATTTAATAAAATATAAAAGGGGTGTTAATAAAGAAGAAAGTAAAAAAGTTTAAGAGTTGCAACTAACTTAAGAATAAAATGAATTTACAACAACTAACAAGATACGTATATAAAATTTAAAATCGGAATATAGATTCCTGAAGACTCGGCTCACGAAACGTGTGTTGCAAAAATACTTAACAGAACAGTTTAATTAAATGCACAGTGAACATATGCATACAGTAGGTGCCATGCAAAAAAGGGGAAAACTATGAATATGATAAAAAAAACGTATATCAATGGGACAATGATTTATAAGTTCGTTATAACTAGATAGAGATTATAGAGTATTTCTATAGTTTATTTGTTGGTTTTTTTAGCAGATGCAACACATTCAACACGTATGCACACCCACCCTCTGTGAACACATTCGAAAGATTTTACCGGCGCATCTTAAGGTTGAAAAGTCTCGTTATTGACAGAAACGTCACCTACCACTCAAAACACAACGCCGTTAAATTATTATACAATAAATTCATAAAAATGTGAATGACCGTGCCAAATCGAGGATTTAAACCTTTGTGGTTAGATTCCACCACATGAACCTAACCGAAGCTAGGCTAGGTTCACATTTATTAATTGTAGCTATTTTAATATGAATATCTTGTGCTTATATCTTCAATCAGTGTAGGAGCACCGGTTAATTAATTAATTAATGGACTAGTTCCCATCAAATTTAACTGTAAAATCTTGAGTGAATTCTGGTGCAAGCATGTTCTTCACATGGAACGGGATAAAACGGGCATTAGAACGACACACAACGTGTTTTTTTTTTTTTGACGACGACACACAACGTGGTTGTTGGTGAGTCGTCCTAATGCAAAGACTCAAGCTCTGTCTTTAGTCATAACAATTCCCAGGACCCGACATAGGCCACATATGTGGGCGACACGCGATGATGCCATCATGCTCATGCCAATCAGACGTGTGGACGTGTGGCCATTTCCTCAGATTCCTGTATTCTGTTATCACCTCACATTCTCACCCAACAAAAACTGTACCCTAGCTCATATGTGCCCACTGAATTCACTGTAAGCAACTGAACAGGACAATGTGCAGACATGAAGCTGAATTATGAAGATATAGCGTAATTCTTGTCACTACGATTTCCACTGTAGCGATGGAAATTTGTGGAAAGGATAATGGATCTTGGGCACATGGTGCCAACCACTGGTTGGTCAAACTCTGCAATCCTCTACCGCTGAAAGAATAAACAAGCTGCTGCTTCTGATGGAGAGTTCCTTCCATATAATCCACCTGCGTCACCCCATTTAAGTAACCTTCAATTTACACTAATTTAACCTGGTAGGTAAGGACCTATGCAATATTCAATTGTGCAGTAGACCAGGACAACTGCATATCACCAATCATATGAGGTTTCTGTGTGAGGTCGCTGCCAACTAGGCCAACACTAGCATCCATTTTTTTCAAACTGACACTGGAACTAAACCAGCAGAGTAATGACAGAATCAGCAAGTTTTGTTTAACCCTGCAAGGGAGGAAGCATGCGGCAGTTTTGTTGTCTCTGCACCCACTGAAAATTCCCTTCGACTGATAGAGCCATGTTTGTAGGGCGTTTGTGGTAGATTTGCAAGCCACATGTTCCCATCATGCCACAAAATATATATGCCGGTGCAGTGCAGGCTAGGAGAATCAGCCAATGTGTCATCTTCTCTTCTTTCTATAAAAATTCAAAATGGACTGAACAGAGGCAACCGTCAAAAGGGATTAAACAAAGGAAAGACATGGGCTGCTGTAAGTAAAACTAGATTATCTCAAGAACACTGTTCCATGTAGGAAATATAAGATTCTTCGCTAGTATTTGTTTGGCACTGGGCTTGGCTACCCATCACTTTCAGTTTCAGAAGGCCAGGAGAAGAACATGGGGCAAAAATAATTGAGTGCAACGCAAGAGACGTGGTGGGCCTTTGAGACCTCGGCTTGGAGCCAGGTAAGGAACGTGCATGGGGCAGGGCCCACGGGGCCCTGGGGCCCAGTTGAAATGTTGTACCAGTGGAACGTTGCTAAGGAGAAAACATGCACGGCCTTTACCTCGTGCAAGTACAACGTTAATTGGTGCATAAATACTAAGCTGTACTGCCTTGCAGACAGTCATAATGTGTGCTTACTTGTACTCTCCTTATTTTAAATTAGTATTTTGTTATGTATCTAAAAATATTATTTATTTAGATACATAGTAAAATGTATACATAAAAAAATAAAAATAAACTATAATTTAGAACAGAGGGAATAGTATTCTTTTGTATCTGTACATAGGTACTTATATTTTTCCATGTTATTATTGCAGTAAAATTATGTCGAGACTTGTCCACCCCAATGATCTGTTCTGTGGGCACACACATTTTATTGCACTTGTAACTGCCTTCTTGCTCTCGAGGTACCGCCGTTAAATCCTTCACTGTCTTGTGTACTCTCTGCTGGAGTCAGTGCTATACCCTGCTTCAGTGCTTCACCGAACCATCGCTAGCATCTTTACCACTCGTCGCGCTCTCCCTCGCGGTGTCAGTATTGCCTTATTCCGGCGGCGCCATGACCGCCGAGAGCGTCAAGAACGCTATAGCTAATAACATCATCAGCGCGCGCCGTCAATCAAGGTTATGCTAAGGAGAAGGCATCTGAACCCCAGGATGACACATTATGTGTTATATGTGCAACAACTGGGTGGATGAAGACATTGAGCACCTGTTCTTCTCATGGCCTTTTGTGCAACATTGCCGGACCACCGTCGACTTCAACTGGGACTGGGATGCGTTGATCTCGCTTCAAGAAAGGTTTGTAAAAGAAAAAGAGATCCAGGGGATACTTTTCTTTGCATAAGTCATGCACTCATGCTTATAGGTGGTTGGGAATTTTGGAAGATCCAGAACTACGATAAGATCTTCCCACAAAGAGAGCCTATACATACGCTTTGGCTAGCTAATTTCAAGAACCATTATATTTCTCAGTCGGTTCGGTTCAAGGATAACCTTAGATCCTCCTCTTGTTTTTGGCTTGATGCCTTAAATTAATCAATATAAATCCACCGTGGAGACCTCCTCCACTGTATTTTTGCGTAAAAAAAATCGAGCAGCAACATGCCAGCATGCATCCCCAGCATACGGGAATCCTGAAGCAAGGAGATGCCAAGAACACAATAAATGAATAACAAACAGGGGACCAAGAAATAAAGCCGGTGAGGCCCAACGAGCCGATCCACACTACATACTGCTCTGTCCGGAAGCATATATATGAAGCCATGAAGGCGTGGTCACGGCCTCACGGGGCTGTTGGATCGACGGCGACACGAACGGCATTTCTCCTACGTACACTGCCCCGTCACTTTCCCGCGCCACTGCCGGACGGGGAAGAGAAGGCAACAAAACCGTCCTTCTCAGGTACCAAGCCAAGAGGTTCGTCACATAGATCCCCTCCCCTCGTGTGCATAGCATTGCCTGTTGCATTGCATACATCATAGATGCTCTCTCCGAGCTTAACTAATCTGTTGAACGACGTCGTAGAGGATGGTGGGCTGGTGGCTATGTAATCTAAACTGCACGAATTTTTGCAAGGGTTTTGTAATCGTATCTAACGCAATGCCTGCAAGATTTTCATGAAATTTCCGTGTTAGTGTTACGAAAAGGATCCTTGAAAAGTCGCTAGGAGTGTATCAGTGTTACTTCCAAGACTTTGGATTGCAGAGCTCACTTTATGATAATAATGGGTTAGTCCAAAATACAGAACTAATTTTTAGCTCCACATTACCATAAGTATATCATAGTCGCAAAAAAAAACATATATCAAACTTTCCTTACACGTTAAGATCGAGTACCAAAGAGAGAGAGAGTGAAAGATGCTGGTGGAGTGGAACTCTGGAAGGCGATGATGATGTACGTGACCCAGCTAGAGTCAGTCCACTGTTCAGGACCAGCAGGGTATATATGAGCACTTATCAGCTACAGTAGATATTTAGTAGTGTTTTTCTGGCACAATAAATCAGTATAAGTTAGAATCAACGAGACAAAAATAATCCAACGGAAGATTCCCCATGATACGGCACTCGGTACGACGGTTGGCAATCACGATTGCGACGAAAGTCTGTGGTGCAGTTCAGGGGCACCAACGGTGTACGTACGAAGTATACGTAGGTGCGCGTATAGGCACCAGCCAGCGGTCACATTCGTCGAAAATCGGAAGCTATAGAAGGCCTGACATCGTCTAACAAGAGACTTCGGGGTGTCTGTCCTATCAGCCCAGTCAGTAGTTTCCATGACAAGTAGTAGAGCCCAGTCACTAGTTTCCATGACAAGTAGTAGATGGGCTTGTTTCATGCTACCGGACCGGACGGCCAGCAAAACTGAGGTTTCTGTGCTAAGAAGGCCAGATCTTCCGTTAATTGTAGATTCAGGCCCATTAATTAAAACTTTGCTTCTAGCTTCCGTCCGAGGGGAATGGATAGCAGCGATTAGTCATAGTTCTCGTGATGTGTTTTTTTTTCTTGGTTCCGTTCTCGTGATGTGTTTGTTCCCATTGCGGCTTTTTTTTTTCGAATGCGCAAAAGATTTATGTATCATTACATTAAGTAGAAAAGTTTCTTACAACCCGCGCTTTCGCGCATTTTGAGAGTGAAGGTATTATATGAAGCGCTACTCCCGCACTTGATAACGTAAACGGATTACTTACTAAATTAACAACCTAGTCTGCACGCACCGGCTTCGATCTATAGATCGGTGGTGGCGTCAAGCACGTCCGCCTCGTTGTCCGCACGGTCGCCGTGGCCGCGCAGCGTCGGGGAAGAGCTCCCGCATCGCGTCGGTGTCACCGGGCTTGCCACCAAACTTGGCCTCAAGCTCCTCCGTGGCCTCCTCCATAGTCCTCCCATGTAGCAGTCCATCCTTTGCATGATGAGATACTCGTCTCGCTTGACCACCGATAACTTGGACGACGGCTGTGCCGCGATGCGTCTGCTCCATCGCGGCGCGTCTGCTTCGTCGCGACATCTTAACGAGGAAGACTTGACAGTCGGCGGCGACAACAACGATGAGGCTGCCTTCGTGAACACCCGTTGCATAAAACGCTTCAAGCGCTCGGTGAGGGAAGGCGAAGCAGAGCGGCCCCCGTTGTTGTCCTCCACGTCCCTGTCGACGCTGAGGTGACTAGCCGTCGCTACGTTGGTCGTCGGCGTGCGGTAGATTTCGACGTCCACAGCCACAACCGCGTTGGTCACACGCGGCGACGGGGGTGGCGTGTTATCCGGGAGCAGAGCGGTCGCCACCTCCGTAGGTCCGGCGGACGCCGTCGTGGACACCGTGTCCAGCATGACCAGTTGCGTTGTCGGCGGCGATTCCACGATGGCCAAGGTAGGCCTCGACGACGCGGCTGGCGCACCATCGGCCTCCGCCACCCAGCAGACATTGTTGGTCGCTGGAGGTATCGGTGATGCAGGGGCCGAAGTCACCATACTCTGACCGGTCCACGTACTGCCGAGCGGTGGTAGCGGGCCTTCAAGGATGATGGCCCAGGAGACATCCATCGAAGCGGTCAACGGCCCGACCGGCTCCTCTGCTCCGTGGTGCGAGTAGTGAGACGGTGGCATGGCAGGTGCTCCAGCCATGGGGCGAGCGATCCGCGGCCGCCAGACCATGGATGGCCGGTCGGCAGACCCCTGCTTCCTCTTGTGCCGCTGACGACGATGCTAGCGCGATTGGCGACCACGTCCACCTTACATGGGATTCGCTAGATCGCAGCCGTCATGCACAACGGTGTTGGCGCAGTCACCATGCTCCCGCCCACGAGTGTCGTGCCCGGCACCGACACCACCGCCTCCCTCTGGTCGAGCAGCCCTCGCTGCCACATCGTCGCCGTGCCTAGGCCACCTGCAATCCCGCGCAACGTGGCCAAGGTTGTGGCAGCGGAGACATCGCCAAGGCAAGTTGTAGGTGGCGACGCGATGTCCCACTGTCAGGCATTTGAAGCAGCGGCCATCAGCGTGCGTGGGGAACTGCCGAGGCCCGGTATGCTCTCTGGTTGGCAACCAATGGTGCCCCCGCGGTCGTGGCAGGCGTGTCGGCTGTGGAGGGCGCTGGGGGAGCACGCGTTGACACCCGTCGGCGTCCGGGGAAGTGGCACGCCGCGCCTATCCAAGCCGCTGGTGGACGGGGAGGCATTTCGGGACAACACCGGCGGCCGACCGCCAGTCACGCACGCGTCGGCTGAGACATCGTTGTGCAGGGATGCGGCCCTCAACCGGCCTAGTCGGGATGCCGCACACTAGCTGGGGGCGTGGTCGATCGTGTCGTCGTCGTCTCCGTCGGGGACCGCACCGCTCACGAGCCGCCCCACCACTACTTGGAGCCATGACCGGGCTAGCTTGCAGCCGCCCCCGAGGCGCAGACGCCCGACGGACAGCATCTAGGTAGGACAAGGGCTACTCGTCGCTGGACGTGTCGCCGTTGTCATCAGCCCACCGCCGTTGCTTCGAGCGTCCCTGCGCGTAGTTCCCAGGGTGAAAAGGCATTGCGTTGGGAGACAGGGATGAGGACGGGCTCGAGGCAGGGGCGGAGGGGTTGACGTGGAAGGTGTCGAGGCTGAGGCCACCACCGCCCACGTCCACATCATCGTCGTCGACCTCCTCCTCCGGACCTCCTCCACGACGACCATGGAGTAGACGGCCCCGACCTGCCCGGCCACCAAAGGATTGCGGAGGACCTCGTCCTCGACGCCGTCCTTGACGGTTGTCCCAGGCGGTGGTGTCGAGGTTGCGCTCGCTGGCGGCGTGCGGAGGACCCGTCCTCAACGCCGGTTGCCGCAGCGGTGCAATCTTCCGTGTTGGGCGTGGAGCAGTGGAGGCCAAAGATGCGGAACCCTGACAGTGGCTGCTCGTCGTCCTACAGCTCGGGCTAGGCCCCCATGGCCAGCCGCGGCAAGGATGGCGGCTGCTGGACCCCCGGTTCGGGGCAGGCGGCCTCCCCGCCCAGGGCCGGCGCGGATCTGGGCGACCCAGGCCTGTCAGTGCCCACGGGCAGAGGTTGTGGGTGCCCCGACGCCTAGGCGACAACGAAGGGGCGAGGGGACGGGCGGCGATGGAGAAGCCGCACGACGTCGCCGGCGCGTCAGAGCCCCCAGCCCATAGCACCGACGCCGCGCCTCCAATCCCCGACGCCGCACCTCGAGGCCCGTCCCATGCGCAAGGGGGAGGGGATTCCACTGCCAAGGGCGCCGACGGGCCACTGGATACCTCCCCATCCAGCCGCATCGGGGACGGGGAGGCCTCCATGGACGACCTCCGCGCGGCCGGCGAGATGACGCCGTGGCCGACGTCCGCGCCCGTCAGGGGAGCAGTGGGGGAGGCGACGTCGCCGGCGCGTCAGAGCCCCCAGCCCATAGCGCCGACGCTGCGCCGACGCCGCGCCTCTAGTCCCCAACGCCGCACCTCCAGGCCCGCCCCATGCGCGAGGGGGAGGGGATTCCACTGCCAAGGGCGCCGGCGGGCCACTGGATGCCTCCCCATCCAGCCGCATTGGGGACGGGGAGGCCTCCATGGACGACCTCCGCGCGGCCGGCGAGGTGACGCCGTGGCCGGCTTTCGCGTCCGTCAGGGGAGCAGTGGGGGAGGCGCGCGGACAGGACAGAGAAGAGGCGCGCGGGGAGTGGGGCCGTGGAGCACCATCGCCCGAGCCCGCGCCGGCCAGCGGGCCGCTGCCGGCCCACGCGTGCCGTCGAGGCCGCGGAGGGGAGAAAAGGAGGATGGTAGGGCGCGGGGGAGAGGCGGATCTGAGCGGGGAGGAGGGCGTGGAGGTGGGGGCAGGCGTCGGCGCCGCCAGCGGCGGCGGCAGGTTGGGTGCCTCCAAGAGGGGGCTAGGTCAGACTTTTTGTGTGTGACCCCCCCCCCACCCACCCACCCACCCATTGCAGCCTTGCTGGTAATCCGAGTCGGAACTCGGAAGTTGGGTAAGCAAACTTTCCTCAATTTTGTTGGTGATTACAAATGATAATCTTAGCTGTGGTTGTCTAGATGTGACAATTATCTTGAAGCATGGACCTACGATGAATAACCT
This sequence comes from Bothriochloa decipiens, assembly GCA_023333625.1. Taxonomy (NCBI): domain Eukaryota; kingdom Viridiplantae; phylum Streptophyta; class Magnoliopsida; order Poales; family Poaceae; genus Bothriochloa; species Bothriochloa decipiens. The sequence goes on along the minus strand of CM041628.1, from coordinate 38,749,326 downwards.
TAAAAAGATATAAATCTAGAAATCATCTTTCGAAGTTAATGAATCTTATCTGAAAAATCAATATAAGTTGATGATCATTCGGTATGTTTGGCTCAAAAAAGGGAATACTGTCCGAGAGGCGAGAGGGCGCCAAGGGACACGACTACTCAAGGAGTGACCCGGGGAGCAAAGCAGATTAATCGTCTTCAGAAATCACACATCCAGATGTCCGCAATCCGGCGCATCGGCGTGGCTTTTATTCGGACACCAATCGCATGAAACCCGACGAACACCCGAAAAGACTTGTTCAAAACGCACGACTCTTTGACGAGCCAGAATAATAATCCAACTCAAAACACAGACCACACATAGCACCGGACGCCGCCGGCCGTTCTGGACGAAGCAAAACGGGGCTTATTGCTGCACACACAGACTAGTACAGTACGTACCGACTCGACACCGACACGATACACTTGACACGGTACGACACACGGTACGACACGGACCACGGCGCGCGGCGTGGCCGTGCGTGCGTTACGCGGAGGAGGACGAGGGCGGGCGTAGGTGACACGGGCCCCGGACAATGTCTTGCGCGCCCGCGGCCGCCCGTGCAGTGCGCACGGGTCAGCGGCGGAAGCTGCGCTGCGTGCGCGGCGTCTCGCCGTTCTCGTCCCTGAGCTTCACCACCGTGTACATGCTGGCCCCCGCCAACGCGCCCAGCGTCGGCGCCAGCAGGTAGATCCACAGCTGCCGGTAGTTCCCCGCCGCCACCGCCGGCCCCAGCGTCCTCACCGGGTTCATGGACCCGCCCGTCGTCGGCCTGCATGCATGCCCAGAGACACACGCTCAAACCATGCGTGCATGCTGACGATCTTGACGTGCATATATTTGACTTACCCGGCGATGAGGATGTTGAGCGTGACGGCCGCTCCCACGGCGATCCCGGCGAGCTCACCCACGGCGCGGGTGTCGGTGGCGACGGCGGTGACGACGAAGAGGAGGTTGAAGGAGATGATGAACTCGGTGAAGAAGGCCTGGGCGGTGGAGATGGTGACGTCGGGGACCGTGACCCCTCCCGAGAGGAACGGGTGGAAGACGCCCTTGAGCGCGAAGCTGGCGCAGATGGAGCCCAGCACCTGGACGGACACGTAGGCCGGCACCTGCAGCCAGGGGAAGTGGCGCAGCGCCGCGAACGCGATGGTGAGCGACGGGTTCAGGTGCGCCCCGGAGATGTGCCCCGTCGACAGGATGATGATGGTCACGGCCAGCCCCGCGCACGCCGCGTTCCCGAACGGGCTGATCGCGCCGCCGTACTTCTGGTTCACGATCGGCGCCGCCGTCGCGAAGAAGATGAGGATGAACGTGCCCACGAACTCGGCGCCCAGCTGCGGCCAGCAGAGGCAACATGCATGCCCATCATCAGCTACAGGAACTTCCAATTTCCAAAGCGTGTGTGTGTTTTTTAACAAAAAAAAAATATTTCAAATTTCCGCGTTTAAAATGACACGTGCATAATCTAGCTAGAATTTTGACCAAAATATTCAGCCGCAACTTTTCATAAACTGCAGCAATATTATAGCCGGGTGCCAATAATTCAGCGGTCTTGTCAACCCATGGACAGATTGGGATCGATGATCGGACGCGACCGGCGCGCGAGAACAAAACAACGCAACCACTCCGGTCACGGACGCCTGGATCCATCGTCGGGTCAACTTGAGTTTGGGACATGCTAGGGAGTATAGCCCTTTTTGCTGCGTCACGTCCATGAACCGTAGCACCCTATCACGAAATAATTGGAGTTGGCGTACCATTTTCTTTGTTCTTCCAAAAAACACCGTACGTAGCTTTTTATCGACAACATAACTAGGCTCGTGTATTTTTCAAATTCAAAGCCGAAGAACGTGACAGGCTACCCGATTTGGTACACATGTACAATTCTTCCTCATGAGCTAGAGTTTAGAAGTACATGGAGTAGACGTAGTTTATTGTCACGTTTCGGAACGTCACTTTTTGATAGCACAATCTATTTATTGCCTACTACTACAAAACAAGTAGCAGTAGTACTCAATTGTGATGCTGCAACATGACCGAAAGTCGATCTAATAATGCACATGCATCCCTAAATACAAAAGTAGTTTATTATAGGCCAAAACCATTTGATTATTACAATCAGCTCGACCGATTGATTATTTAAATCAGGGGAGAATTAAGTGTGAAAGCAACATAGCGAAATACAGAGGTATGGGGTCACTGAAATTTGGCCAATTAATTGATTTGTTGTTTGGACTTCTCTCCCCGGGGATCAAGCTAAGGAACCCAAATCCGGCAATTCGAAACTCATCAACCCAATACAAAATTCAAACAAGCCTATCATTTCCCGGGAGTGGTTATGCCTGGGGAGAGCACAGGAAACAAGCTGAATGGCGGTTGGTTAGGGGACACGATGGTGTGGCGTCGCACACGCTACAAGTATATTTGTACGTGTGGTTGCAGGGTGGGCGCCGCCTAGCCAAGCCAAAAATTCCAGCCACTTGGGTGCACTTGCAGGCTCACAACAGCGCGATGCACATGCTAAAAAAAATAAAAACGCGATGCATGCTGCAGGCGCGTGGAGATCAGCCCATCAGGCCACCACTGGACCGAGAACTGACCAAGACATGCTACTTTTCATTGCTACTACTAGCTAGTAATTTTTTAATGGCAATTTCTACTTATGCCATTGATACGAGATTGCTAGCAAGGTGATCCGTAATATTTATTCGTACTAGAGTTGGTAATGGTAAATGATTTTTATCTATATTAGATTCAAGTGTGCTTGTTGACGAAAGATTCCCATCTACTAGATTCCCATCAAGCCTGCATCAGATCCAACGTCCTCGGTCGTCGGTTTCTCGCCGCCGCTAATCCCAAAGAAAAATTTTCTGCCTCGCAAAGGTATTCTACTACTACCAGTACGTACTTGATGCTAGCTAGTATGTTCATAGGCACTTGGTACGTGTCGTCCACAATTTAGAAACATGCCTGATCGATCACCATTCAACTAACATGCATGGTTTCTGCAGTTTTTCTCTCATGTTAGTGTATAATCGTGCTCTTTTGTCTCATATACAGCTTCACCACCTGTAGTCCTTAATTTACAGGGCGTCAAACAATGAACTAGCCTGTTCACAAGAGAGAGAGAGAACTAGCTTGTGCAAGCCTAGAAAGAATCTGACTTGATTTGTCTTTTTTTAAAAGGAAATATATTATTATCTTAGCTTCTGCAATTATCAATGCATATGATTATTCTTGATTTGTCCTATGGACCACATGCATAGCTCCTTCAAGTTTTGAGTGTCTCCGATCAGAATGCAAAATCGAGAGATTTCCAAGAACGACGTAGAGCCAAATTGAGCAATGTATAAGATCACAGAGATGATGATTAGCTAGTGTAAGGGATCAGTTTTCAACAGTCAACAACTTGTGACATCGTCCACGCCGACATTTTCTTTAAGTTTTTATAAGAAAAAGTACTAGTACTGTCAGGGCCGTGTTGTTACAGATCGGCTTTCAGAGACATGACTGTTGTAACGTTAGTTTTGACCTACACGGTATAAAATATGAGGACGATGCTTGTCTGTACCCTCAACAAATAAATATTAGCAGAAGTGATATACAAACACAAAAACAATGTCAAAAGATCAGACGTATATGGATATATAAACCGACCACTCAGAAAAAAAAATTAACGGAGATGAATAAAACAATCACGGAGAAGAACGAAAAAGAAACGCAAGCCGTTCAAGAAGAAAGGGTGTGCATGTACACGCGCATGTGGACGGTAGTGGCCGGGCGTACCTTGCGGGTGAGCGAGACGTCCGGCGCGGGTATCTCGACGACGCAGGTGTGCGTCGCAATGCCCCACCCCTCCACCGCCGGCAGGCACTTGCACCGCGGCATCGACTTGCGCTCGTACGACAGCGAGTCCACCCGCGGCCCGCCGGAGAACAGCGGCGCCGGCGTTCCGGGCGTCGCCGGCGCCGACAACCCGTTCGGGGGCGTCGTCGACCCTGGCTCCGCCATTGCTAGCTGCTGCTCTCGGTTGCAATTGCTTTTTTTTGGTTTTTTTGGACTGCCGGCAGTGCAGCAGAAATAGGACACGCGTAGTAGTACTAATTACATGATTTGATGGTTTTTGCTGAGGTGATGCTACGATAATGGCCGGATGGACTCCAGCGGGTCGATCGCTAGAGACTACACGACTGCTGATGTTGTGTGGCACTACTGCATGCTGCTGGATGGTCTTGCTAATTTTTTTTGTTTTTTTTTTCAGCTGGGTGGCGAGCAAAGATGATGGCGAAACTTACATGATCCGGAGGCTTTTGTTGAGTTTGTGCTAAGGAATTAGTGGGGACGTATCCAGCCTACCAACTTACGCCTTGCTTCGCAACGCCGACGATGCTTTTGGAGATCTTGGAAGTGGCTCTTTTTTTTTTGTGATTTTTTGGGTTGGGTTTGGATTTTGGACTGAGAGTGAAGTTACATGCTTCACAGGTTTTTCTCCAGGTTTGGTTAAGGCGTAATGGGTGGGGAGATGGTGTCCAGCTCTCTCACAAGAACAGTACGTCTCTCTCTGGCTTACTAGCTAGGATTGGCAGAATGGAGTGAGAGACGCGTGAGGAAGAGCTAGCAGCAAGAACAATGGAGAATAATGCAACAACGGTGGCAAGGTGACGAGAGGAGGAAGAAGCAAATGGAAATGGAAATAGGCAGGTGGGTGATGATGGGTTTGGAGGGCGCTGAGAAATGGTGTGGGTGCGTGGGGCTGTGTATATAGGGACGGAGGCTGCGAACGCACATGAGGGGGATGGATCGAGGTCAATGGCATCCCCTCCACTTGAGGCAGCATCTCCCAACTGCTCTCGAAAATAATGCAAACTAAAAGATAGCAGTAGTGGAAATGGAAGAGCATCGTCCGGAGTATTCAGTACAATAGCACGCTCTGTTTGGGGTCAGTGTGTCTTTTCCCCCCTTTTTTGGAAGACAGATAGCAGTAGCCAGCACGTCAGAATTTGAATAGGAATTCCGAATGAATTAATGCTGAGCCCCGTGAAATTTCTTCACAAGTAACACCGACAAGGTTTGCATAAAAAAAAGCAATCAGAGAGGGAGACAGCCCCAACCGTTTTTCATTAAGAAGAATATGATTCTTAGCTTAAACTTCGCTTCCTCGGGGATTTAAGCTCAGTATCTGAGGGGTGCCATATGAAGCTTTAACCCATTGGGCAAGTCCTTTGGCACAAGCTTAAAATCACATATGATTGTTCTCTTCTCAGAAAATAAAATGTCTCAAAACACAAGAAAAAAAACATCAGAATGTTCAGTGTACATTATTGATTGTGGGCTAGTCTTGCTTTCCCATGCAAACATGATAATTGATACCCTAGCAGGACGATTGAATACGCCGCCGACGCCTTATTTTCTTGACCGCATGGGGCTCATCACTAATTCACTATTCTATTAGTTCAGGGACTAATCGTTACACACTCTCATGTGTCAGCCGTGAAGAAACCTTCGTTGTTAGCATATTGGGCTCATGTGCAATAATGGAAGAAGATGCATGGGATATATTTTTCTAGGAGAAAATAGTAGAAGATGATCTCATGGCATTGAAAGTAGGAACTAGGAACAAGCCCATCCGATGGGAGCGTGTTCTATATATATAGCAGTACTTATAAAACTTCGTTTGTCAGATCAGGATACTACACCTGACCGAGTAACAGACCGCGGGATGCATTTAGAACTAGTACTGCAACGGTAAGGCCCGCATGTAAGTGACTGATTGCCCGCATGTTGAGTTCAGATTTCAGACCGGCTCCATGTCTGCATCCAAGACGTGGTGTGGAGCTCTGAGTACACCGATAACGGCGTGAACTGAATCAGGCCCCACTGACGGAAACCTGCATTCATGCCTGATGAGCGCTCGGCGCTAGCAACGGGAGATGGTTCTGGTTCTGGCCTGGCGTTCAATCCGCGGGAGACACGAATGGCACAGACGCATCCCTCTGTCTCGGTCTGATATTGAATGCAGAGAGCAGTTTGATCAGTTGTTAATTGGCTATGCACCTATGCCAAAGCAAACGCCACGTCTGATCAGGTGTCTCCGTGCCAAGTGCCAACACCAATCATTCATTCCGCTCAAAAATAAAAATAAAAAAACACCAATCATTCATTCATCCAGTGGCCGCTACTCGCGAAAGCCTCGCTTAAACCTCTCGCTTATATTAATAAATCAAACCCTTCCAAGAAAAAAGATCGCTGTGGCAAGAGGATCATCGATGTTTCGTACTAGTTCGTAAAGCGGCCGAAATTGATTCGCCACACCTTCTCCTCGAGCCAGGCGTCATCAGCACCAACCTAGGTTAGCTGCTAAAACTGCAATAAGAAAGTTTATGCTCACAACGTGGAACAACAGTTTGCCCCACTGATGCTGATGCGTCCGTGCTGTGCTTTACACTTGAGCTAGCCGAGGAACCGAACGCCACCGGAAAGCGGAAAGTCCAGTGAACCGAGCCGAGAGGCATGCCTCTTCTAACATAAACGCCACTAAACTGCCGCGTCCTACGCCACCGACAGAGAAAAAAACAGTGTTCTGAGCAGTGAAAAGGCGCGGACTTTTTTCATCTGGCAGCGCGAGGGGATCGGTGGGCGGAGGCCATGGAAACGGACACGGCTACCTAGCTAAGCGTAGCTTCTCTTTGGTTGTAACATGACTATATTGTTCATCTGGCAGCGCGAGAATTTGTGCTCGTCGTGGGCGCCATGGCCTCTGGGCACGGGTATGTAGGGGCCAGATGCACAGATGCTTGCTCGCTGCGGTGGTCAGGCACAGGCAGGACCACAGGAAATGTTTTGTTGTTGTACCTACAGGTGTTCCACCAGGCGGCGCATGGAATGTGGTGCAGAGCTGGAATGATCATCACCGTCGTCAGTGATGATCCATGCTGTAACATGACTATATTGTTTGGTGCTGCGATTAGGCGCTGACTGATGATCAGGTTAAGGAGAAGGGGGGCAACATTGGTGAGAACAGCACAGTGCGGTACGGTGTCCATTCACTGTGACCTGATCCACATCCACTGGTGCGGCGGACGCGTCTGGATTTGCTGACGAGGAGATTCATCGAACAGGACAGCACGCCGTACCGCACCGCCTGTAGCTTTTTCTCTCCGGCGACAGGGCGGCGACACGCGACAGGCGACGAGAGGTGGTGCGGCCAGCCGGCCGGTCACTGTGCGCGGCGACCCCGACCTGGACCGGGACGGGAGTGGCTGGCTAAAACGCACGCACGGCGGCGTTTTCTTGAAGCCCCGAAATAGTAAAAGCACCAGCTAGCTGTTCCTGTGCGTGCCGTCGTGGGCCATGGGAAAGAGATGCAAAGAGGCATGGATGATGGATCATCATCCAGCCGATGGAGCACCGCAGAGCATCTGTTCTCGGCAGCTCGATCGATCGGCTCCATCACCGGGCACATGCGCACTGTGGCACGCACTCGCGTCACCGAGACGCCGAAACGAAGCATGAGCACGCGACAGCGCAAAGCGGAAAACTTGAGGCCGGGGAATGAAGGGCCGGGATTTGGAGCAAGCGAGCGACGCTGGCCTCTGGATTTCCCTTTTGCTCGCCATTGGTCGACGGGTGCAAGGGCTTTTTCGCTCTCCTTGGCTTGGCATGCGGCGGATATCTGATAGATATGATCGTTGGGCGGTGGTAGTGGGAGACAGGGGGGCGAGGAGACTACTGCTCGGCTGCCGCTGTGCACTACCGGCGTTTGCCATGGCATCTTTTTGACGACTTGGCATGGAGACTTGGACACTTGGTCTACACATATACTACGCAGGGTGCCGTTGCCGATCGAGGCCTCCGATTGGGTTGGTTGCGGGGCAGCCTGGGGATGGGGTTTTGGCCTTCTAGGAGTCGAGAGTCGAGTAAGAACGATCAGATCGCCGCTCAGATTAGATTGTACAGTTGCCGCAGTCCGCCGGCCGGCTGGCGTGATCGAACAGGGCGAGAGCGCAAGATGCCGCGCGCGATCATGAAACGACGAGGCACCAGCCCCCAGCCCCCAGCCCCCAGCCCCCCGGCCTAGCTAGCTAGCTAGCTTACCCTGTGCAAGCGCGTCATGATCAGTTGATCACCACTAGCTAGCTGGTGCTGGTTCGTTCGTCGCATAGCAGTTTCCTGTGTGTGCACGTCTAGTTTCCCCGTGCCGGACGGCAAGCCGGAGGCGTAGCGTAGCTAGCCCGGGCCGGCGAGGCAGCTAGCTAGCTGCTATATTAGTCTACGACTCAACGTGATCGTGAAGCTTCGATCAATCGCTCTTGGATTTGGGAAGATCGCCGGCCGGCGGGCGGGACGGGGTGATTTGATGCGAGCCACGAGATTTGTTTGTTACCAGTTGGCGGCGATCAAACGGCGGGGCCGTGATCATCATCATGCGGGTTTGAATGCCAGTGAGTGCGGGTGCGTGTAGAACTGTCAGACTGCAGCGCCGGACTGCCGGCGATCGATTGGAATGGGCTGGTCGGACACTGTGTTCTCCGCGGTGATCATGGCGGTGGGTGTTTGAATACCATACGAATTCTATAACGTCGTGAGTGTGGTGAAGACGTCTGAAAGGCTCACGGTTCAGTTATTTTTATTAGCGGATTTGTTTCCGTATCACTAAAAAAACCTTCTTTTGCAATGAATACGTGGCAACGCTTAATTTATTTGCTGCAAGGAATAAGATAGCAACGATATAATCCGTTGCAAGCATATCCGTGCTCTGGTGCGCCTTTCTCAGCTATGACCTATGAGGGGCGTTTTTTTTTTCGCAAGCAGTTTGATGCGTAGGTTCTGTTTTTTTTTTTACAACCTCTTTTTCATCAGTTTAGCACATGTGCTATCAGGTTGCTGCTCCTTAATAATTTAATTAAATAAGCGACAAAAAGAGAGGACCAAGGGTGGTGGCCCCTAATTAAATAACCAACTTATCCTGTACGCACCCTAATCACGGCCACCGCCACCCTGGGTGGTGGCCCCAAATCCCCTCCCTGTCCGTGCGAACATCTAGAGCAGTTTGCCAAGATGTAACTTGTGTATTCCTCTGGGTTTCTACTCTAGAAAAGTTCAATAAATGTTCAGTGTTTGACGATTTTAGATTTGAGAATTCAGAATATAATTTTATGGGGTCACAAGTTGTATGATGTCGGCAAAACAGAGATCCATTTGAAATTTGAGATTTCAGAATATAATTGTTTATATGTCAATCATAAATCCGGTGGTATAAGGCCCATCGTCTCTGTTAGCTGGACATAAATTAAAAACAATAAAAATAGAATATTAACAATGAAGGTGAAATACTGAAATCAAATGGCTACAGGTGCACCACGGCTTAAGTGCGATTTCTAAAAGGCAAAAAAGAAGCGTTTCGAAATTTGGGTTGGGATTTAAACCCACGACCTTCAACACATAGAGCTCCCTACCATTAGACCACACATACATTTATTCCTAGGAGTAGGACATTAATTCTTTTATTAGCATTTTGGAACCTTGTGATAAAAACTTCAAAACTTCTTGTATTATGTCCAATGAAAATGAACTTTATACTAAAGTTGACCAAACCAAATCAGGGTATCCCTATAAGAGACAAAGGGACATTGTTAAAATCACCACATCACTATTGAGATGACAGTGGTGATGCACAGACAAAGGGACATTGTTAAAATCACCACATCACTATTGAGATGACAGTGGTGATGCACCGATGTGGGAGCCGCTCTTGCCCTCGACGATCGGGACATTGAGCCCTCAATAATGAAATGGGACAGGTACCTCCATGAAGATTTCTGCCCCTAAGTTCCTCTATGTTTGTTTGTTCTCCCCTGCTTTTCCATTCTTCACCGTGTACCACAAGGCTTTCCACTTGAGCTATAACAACGAGGCCTTGGGATCCTTCTCGACCAAGCTTTTGAACTCTAAGTACAACAACCACACACACAGCTTGCATTGCAGAGACTTGAGCGCCCTTGCTCTCTCTTGCCCATTTGTAACCCCCACTGCAAACTAATCAAAAGCGGGTAGCACACAACGCAGTGACTCGATTAGGGACATTATGCCTGAACTAGTAAAATTTCTTGTGCCCATCTTAGCTCACCATCGGAGCCTAAACACATAATCACAAATTTACAGTCAGCCGGTTTTGAAACATTGACTGAAATCATTTATCCAGAAAAATTATCGCCGAATTTCCTCACATTTGAATTTTAATTTTTTATAGATGAATAATTGACCAAAAGCAAAGTTATAGGTCTCAAAAAGTTATAAAAATTTATAGTTAATAGCTTTTCATTTGAATCCGTTTACAATCCCAAATACTCGGTTCATTTGGATCTAGCACTAATAACCACATTTTAATTTGGATTCTTTTTGATTGATAGAAACCATCAGTTTAATTTAATTTAATTTGTTAGCCCCATTAAATGCATGCATTGATAAATTTTAGATATCTTAATTTATTAGCCACGTATTATAATATGAACATTCACTGGTTTCAATTCAGCGTAATCTCTTTTTTTTTCGCCCTTTTTTTCTTGGTCCCGCCATCTTTTCCAAGACTTATAATCTCCCGCCATTGTTTTCCTCCATTTTTCTACCGCACACTTGATCTAATTTCTCTCACAACCATGTGGTCCCAACTCACGCTAATTATTGAGAAGCCTAAAGTGGTCCCACCGTTCATACAGACTACCCAGAGAGGAACGTGTGAGAACGGAAGACATCCTGGGAACCGCCCCCACCCCCTGCTTGCGGAGTTTGTCAGTTATCCAGCTGAATCGTGGTCCATTTTATATTCTTTTCCATCGCACAAGCACCCCATACCTCCGAGGTTCCTGCTGCAAACAGGGCATGGTACCTCAGCCAACTGCGTCACGGACGTAGCAGCGGCGCTGCGTCCCCGCACGGCCGCACCAACACCGGCCCCCATCGTCGCCTCAAGAGATCATCGTCGCTGGACCCGGATCTGGTTCGCTCCGCCGCCTCGCGCCCTGCTGCAACGCGTCGCTGGCGGGCGGGTGCGTGTGCCGAAGGCGACGGTTTCCTCTCGTCTCATCTCCCTGGCGTTCGCGAGCGAAGAAGCTGTGCAACCAGTGAGTACTACCGCCCTGATCTTTCTCTGCTTCACTGCCTTTTGTTCGTTTGTTAATCTCTAATCTCTATATACGAGTTGTAGTTACAATACAAGCCTTCTGTCTGTTTTAATCTAGCGTCCCAAAATAGATCAGCGTATACCTGACATATCATTACATAATTTTCACGTGTTTTATTTTGAAAAATTTAGTTTTAATCATCTGTTCTTTTATTTCAAATCATCTGTACAGAAAATATTAGTTACAAGCAAAGTCAAAAATTCCAAACCAGAGTGTAAGTATCATGGTTTGATCTATACTATACTATTTGGGATCTCATAGCTTGTTCTCTCTTCCTTTTATTTGATCTGATGCCGAGATAAATGTAAAATTCAGAATGTTTTTCTCTAATTCATGTTGCACAGTGGTAGAAGAAAACAGATAATTCAGAGCCATGATGAATATTTGTCAGAAGAGCATACTGCATAACAGGGCCATGGACAAAATACCGAGGCATCTGAACTTCATTCAAGTACTAGAGAAGATCAGATCGATAGTGATGGTGAAATTGAGGTTAATCTCCATGGTACCTACTAACCTACTTTAATTTTTTTCTTACTAATGGAAAGTGTTATCATTGTCTACTGATGACTGATTACTTGGAAAAAAAACTCATGAATTTTTCTACTGATGTGCCAAATTAGAATGCATCTCTATGGAGCACATAACATATCATAATCTTTTCTGTAAAATAATTGTTTGAATAATTAGTTCTGATGCATTATCTTTTATCTATCAATAGCGAGTATATAGTGACCCTCGAAGTGAAGAATTTAGCATGGTTGATCAGTTGAATTGTATAACGGTATGATTCAGTGTGCATGATTTTCCAACCAGATTTGTGTAAAAAAATTTTAGTAATTCTTTTCCATTACAGAGGGAGCAAACTACTAATGTTGAGCTTCCACACTACAAATATTATTCTACTGAAGATAAGGTTAGTGCACATAACTTAACATGGATGCAGAGCAATTCATTGTGTTTGTATTTGTAGATAATGATGCTACATTTTATTGCTTTCAAATCTCCTGACTCGTGTGTCATTCTAGAACAAAGAGATTTTAGTACATCTTGACATCATATAACATGCAAATTCATTTAATTTATACTAGATTTATGGTATAGTAGTTTAATTTTTATTTCCTTACCATTCCATAGTACTGAAAGTCTCCTATTGTGATTTTTGTATCTAACTGTAGAGCAAGGAAGATAATGCCCACCATGAAAAAAATAGTACAAGCCAATAAAGTTTCTGCTGCAAAGAAGGTTAATTCATATACTTATTTTTGTTCTAGAAAAAAATCATATAGTTATTTCTAGCAGCCCATACTTTGCAAAGATTGACTACTACTTATCATTTTATTGTAGGACGTATCAAACCAAAATGATATAAGATTGGGCAACAATAAGTATACTGCAGCAAAGGTGATCAGTATCATTTGTTTTTTTATATGAATTTTATCAAATTGATGGCCAGAGTGTTGTAATCAAACTAGCATATATTACAGACTATGGACCATGAAATATCTTCCAATTGCTGAAATCATGATGTTATATGCAATTTCAATTATTAGCTAACCAGCTGTTTCTTTTTATCTGCTCCAGAATAAGACGATGTCAACAGGAGCTAGTGCAGCTGTACTTGGTGTATAAGAAACATCTTCCAAAAAGAATTTATATTTCCTAACAATTTGTGTAACCACAAACTTATATTCAACATAATTAATTTTGCAGAAATATCAGCATAATGGTACTAAAAATTCACCGGCTGCCAATTCATTGAAGGTATGAGTGTCGAATTAATATTTGTACTTTGTTTCTATTATGTTCTTATTTATTCATACAATTTTATATGTGAACTAGATTGGCACAAAAGTATTCTTAAAGAGCATGAGAAATCAAAACAACGATGTTGCCTTTGCTACAGTATTAAGTTGTGATCCAACATAGAAAATGGGGGTGTTCAGAACTAATTATTCTTTTTTTTTGAAACGTGAATGGGGGGAGAGTTTCCCCCACCTTTTGTATTTCAAAAAAGACACAAAACACTGGTCACCCGCGGCGCGGGACACACCACCGGTTATTGGAGATGTAGCTGGAGTTTTTATAGCGTGGCCTTCAACATTTGTACAGTCTTAACTGGCTCTTCTAGCGAGGCCTTCAAAATTTGTACGGTGTTATCATGTGGCCCCGTAAAATTTTAAATTTATCCCAACTGACGTATTAACATTCTCCAATATTTTCATTGCAGCTCGAGAAGATAAACGAATGAGATAGATTGAATATGAGAATAGAAGGCTGGACAGTTGGTGGAATCCTATAGGATAGGACTTTTTTTGTTTTATATTTTATTTCCGTATGAATACGTATTGTGAACAAAAAGTTATTCTATGGATGGTACCTTGTTGTAATGCAAAATTGCTTTTAATATATATGGTTTACTGTCGCTATTTCTCATGTGTGAGATGGCCACTAATTTCCCAATTAAATTGCATGTTCATGATTTATTTATTTGGTCTCAGATTAAAATAATTTCCAATATTTTTATTGGTTTTTTTCTTAGCTACACATATAAGCGTTGCAGCAATCCAAATCTATATGTTGCTATAAGCTATAAAAGTCATTCATCTATGATTTGTACAAACACATATAAATGTTGCCATATCCCAATAATATCCGTTGCAAGTTTGTAACGGTTATTTGTAGGTGTTATCAACGCATATATAAATGTTGCAATAAACCCTTACAACGCTATTTCTAGCAACGCATAATAAATGCTTTGGTATAGCCCCACCAATATATATATGAACTTTTAGCAACACATATATGCGTTGCAAAAGGGGGGTCATTTTGTAGTGTATTTGACTACAGTCAGTCGGTCCTATAAATACATCTTATAGGCCGCACGGAAAGATTTTTGAGGACTTATTATATTCCCTGCATTCTGTAATCTCTCTCCATATAGTAAAGATCGCGGATTAGCGTCCGTGATTTTTTCCCGCAAGGATTTTTCACGTAAAAATCTGTATCTCGTGTTCGATCTTGATTGCATTATTTGCTAACAAGTAACATCCAGAGCCCGACAGATATTTAAAAAAATTTAGGGTTTAACCCTGTTCGTCGCGCCGCCGCCGCCAAAAGTCCATCCGTTGATTTTCCGTGCCGTGTAACCGGCGACTCGACGCGTCCCAGCATCAAGTCCAAGACGGAGTTGGATTAGATCGGTCGGAGGTCATGTTCCGAGTTCAAGGCCTCGTTCAGATGCCGGATTCGGCGTCCCGAATCGGCATTTGGTACGGTGCGCAGCTTATTTTTATTTTTATTTGCTAATAATTATTTAAATATTAATTAATTAGGTTTAGAATATTCGTCTTATAAAGTACAATAAAACTGTATAATTAGTTTTTAATTTTATTTATATTTAATACTTTATATATTTGCCGGTATTTTGATGTAACGAGGAATAGAAATTTTACATGGTGAATTTTGGGGTGAATTTACGAATCTAAACGAGGCCCAAGTCGAATTCGGCGGATCTATCTACAAAAGCTGCGCGCTGTAGTTGCTGCCGTCCTGCTACGTGCTGCCGTCCTGCTACGTCCCGGCGGCCCGGAGGTGGAAGTCCGTGCCGTGTTTCTCAGGCGTATATCAATCTGCTGCGCATTTACAGTTGTTGACCGGAGGCAAATTTGCATCAGCTGTTCGCGTGGATCAAGGAGACCAATCCGCTGCTGCTACTGTCCGTTGTTGTCCGGTGGAGGAAATTTGATCCTGTGCTACACTCGGATCGAGAATTGAAAGTTGCAAGTTGCAGATCGTGAGCTGCTCGTTCATTGAGGTGAAAAAAAAAACTTCTTCTGAATTTCATGCTACGTGTACACAGGAGCATATCACGAGATTTGTTTATGGCTGTTATTGTTATTTATATATAAGTTATGTACCAAGCTGTAGATTTTAGTTAGGGTTTCACGTAAATTTCTACAGATTATTATTCTCTGGTTATTGCTATTATTTCTTCACCATGTCTTCAGTAAAATATGATATTCCTTAACTGGATCGTGATACGAGGTTCGCTTTATGATAAGTCAAGATGCGGGCTATTCTTATGCAGGCTGATGTTGATGATACTCTTGATAAATTTGATAACAAGGATTATAAATCTTGGACCGATGATGAGAAAAAGAAAGATCGTAAGGCCTTAACTCAAATTCAGCTTCATCTTTTAAATAATATTTTGTAAGATTGCCAGTAAAAGAAAACTACGGCTGCTTTGTGGCTCAAGTTAGAGTCAATTTGCATGTCTAAGGACTTGACAAGCAAGATGCATATGAAAATAAAGTTATATTCGGACAAGTTGCAAGAGGGTGGTTCTGTTATCAACCATCTGACAGTCTTTAAGGAGATTGTTTCTGATCTTCAGGCTATGAAGGTAGAATATGATGATGAGGATTTAGGTCTTATTCTTTTGTGCTCTTTGCCTAGTTTATTTTTAAATTTCAGAGATACTTTATTATATAGCCATGATACACTACTCTTGATGAGGTTTGTGAGGCATTGCATGCTAAAGAAAAGATAAAATTAATGATGTCTTCTGAAGGTTCTGCTTCCAAAGAAGAAACGTTGTCTGTTCATGGGAGGACAGAAAATAAATCAAACAAGGGCAATAGAGGCAAAAGTTCTAATCGTTACAAAGGCCGATCAAAGTCTCCTGGTAGAGGTGATAAATTCTACAAGTATTGCAAGCAGGATACTCACTTTATCGAGGATTGTTTCAAATTAAAAAATAAAAAGAAGAAAACTGGCACATATAGAGAGAAAGGTAAAACCAATGATGAAGGTAATGCTTCTGTTGCTGCTTCTAAGGCAGATTATTTTGATGGTGATTCTCTTGTTGCTTTTGCTGGATGTGCCAATAATAGTGATGATGAATGGATTCTTGATTCCGCTGCTTCATTTCATATATGCACTAATAGAGATTGGTTTGTTACCTATGATTCTCTCCAAAGTGGAGGTTCTGTTAGATTGGGTGATAACAGTCCACTTGATATTGTCGGTATTGGATCTATTCCGATTAAGATGCATGATGGTATTGTCAAAACTTTGGCTGACATGAGGCATATGCCTAGCATGAGCAAGAATCTTATTTCTCTCAGTATTATTGATGGTAAAGGGTACAAGTACTCCGGTGGAGATGGAGTTTTAAAGGTGTCAAAAGGTTCTCTTATTGTGATGAAAGGTGAATCTCTAAATCTATACCGTCTTCGTGGTAATATAATTACAGATAATGTTGCTATAATTTCTAATTCATCATCTAATTCTGATGGTACTGATCTTTGGCACAAGCGTCTTGGACATATGAGTGAGTAAGGCTTGCATGAACTGTGCAAAAGAGGATTCTTGATGAACATAGCATTAGTAAGTTGAAATTTTATGAGCATTGTGTGTTTGACAAACACAAGAGGGTGTCATTTAATATCTCTACTCATAAAAGTAAGGATATTCTTGATTATGTGCATTCTAATTTATAAGGACCATCTCGCAAGCTTTCTTTTGATGTTCTCGTTATATGTTGACAATCATTGATGATTATTCTCGTAAGGTATGGTCTTATTTCTTAAAGCATAAATCAGAAGCATTTTTAGCATTTAAAGAGTAAAAAATTATGATTGAAAATCAAACTAAGAAGGTTAAAAAGCTTCGCACTGATAATGGGATGGAATTCCGTTCTAATGAGTTTAATGCATATTGAAAGTCTCAAGGCATTGTTAGGCACTACACTATTCCTTATACGCCTCAATAGAATGGTGTAGCTGAGCGTATGAACAGGACTATCATCTCCAGGGCCCGTTGCATGTTGTCTAGTGCTGGCTTGAATAGGCGTTTTTGGCCTGAAGCTACTTCCACTGCTTGCTATCTTATTAATCGTTCACCCTCTATTCCTCTTGATAAGAAAACTCCAATTGAGGTATGGTCTAGTTCTCCAGCTAATTATTCATAATTGAGAGTTTTTAGTTGTACTGCTTATGCTCACATTGATAATGGAAAATTAGAGCCTAGAGCTATTAAATGTATTTTTATTGGTTATCAACATGATGTTAAAGGTTATAAATTATGGAATCCCCAGACTCAGAAGGTTATTCTCAGCAGGAATGTTATTTTTAATGAGACTGTTATGTTTGTTGACAATCCTTCTGTTGATGCTCCTGTTGAGGGAGAGAAAATAAGTCTGCAGGTGGAGCACTTAATTGATTCACCAGATGTTGATAATGTTGCTGTGCAAGATGCGCCTATTGCTGAAATTTCTCCAATTGCTGATGATTCTTCTACTGTTTAGCATTCTTCTCCGGTTGTGCAGCCTCCACAACGTTCTGTTGCTGCTGATAGGTCCAGAAGGCAGTCAAAACCTGTTAAAAGGTATATTGAAGAATGCAATGTTGCTTATGCTATGAGTGTTGCAGAAGAGATTGAAGATAATGCAGAACCTTCTAATTATTCTGAGGCTATTACTTCTGCTGATTGCAACAATTGGATGACCGCTATACAAGATGAGATGGAGTCACTTAAAAATAATGGTACTTGTGATTTAGTGAAATTGCCCAACAATAAAAAGCATGTCCGTTACAAATAGATTTATAAAAGAAATGAGGGTCTTTCTACTAGTGAGCCAGCAAGGTATAAAGCGAGGTTCGTTGCTAAAGGCTATAGCCAAATTCCAGGTATTGATTATAATGATGTCTTTTTTTTAGTTGTTAAGTATAGTTCTATTCGTACTTTGTTTAGTATTGTTCCCATGCATGATTATGAACTTGAGCAACTTGATGTTAAAACTGTATTCTTACATGGGGAGTTGGAAGAAGACATTTATATGAACCAGCCTGAAGGTTTTTTTATTCCTGGAAAAGAAAACTTTGTGTGTAGACTAAAGAAGTCTCTTTATGGTTTGAAGCAATCTCCTAGGCAATGCTATAAGAGGTTTGACTTATTTATGTTGTCTCATGGTTTTAAGCGGTCTGATTATGATAGTTGTGTTTATTTGAAGATTGTTAATGGCTCAGCTATTTATTTGCTTTTTTATGTTGATGATATATTGATTACTGCTAAAGATAAATCAAAAATAGCTAAATTGAAGGCATAATTGAGTAAAGAATTTGAGATGAAGGACTTGGGTGCAACTAAAAAAATTCTTGATATAAAAATTACTAGAGATAGAAAATTTGGTAAATTATACCTCAGTCAACGAGGTTATATTAAAAAGGTTCTTCGTCGTTTCAATATATATAATACAAAACCAGTGAGTACTCTATTAGCTGCATATTTCAGATTATCATCAAATTTATGTCCAGAGTCAAATAAATATATTGAGTACATGTCTAGAGTTTCATATTCCAGTGCAGTTGGTTTTCTTATGTATGTCATGGTTTGTTTTCGTCCTGATTTATCTCATGCATTGAGTGTTGTCAGTAGATTTATGGCTAATCCTGGTAAGAGCATTGGAGGGTTGTTCAATGGATTTCAGATATTTGCGAGGTACTTCTAATGCTTGTTTGTAATTTAAGAAATCTAGAGATGGACTTGTTGGTTACGTTGATTCTGATTTTGCTGGTGATTTGGATAAGAGGAGATCTCTCACGGGTTATGTTTTCATTATTGGTGGTTGTGCCGTTAGTTGAAAAGTATATTTGCAATCCACTGTTGCTCTGTCTACTACAGAAGCTGAATATATGGCTATTTCTGAATCTAGCAAAGAAGCTATTTGGTTGAGAGGTTTATACTCTGAGCTTTGCAGGGTTAGTACTTGCACTACTATACATTGTGATAGCCAGAGTGCTATTTGTCTGACTAAGGATCAAATATTTCATGAAAGGACCAAGCATATTGAAGTAAGGTATCATTTCATTCTACGTGTTATTGCTGAAGGTGATGTTAAAGTGTGCAAGATAAGTACTCATAATAATTCTGCTGATATGTTGATAAAGCCAGTTTCTGGAGCTAAGTTTGGGCTATGCTCAAGCTTAGTTGGCATTACAAATTAAGTCCTAGTGACTTTTGGCGCCGGTGATTATTTATTATTGAAGTGAGTTGATTGATGATACTTCATTTGCTACAAGATAAAATTCGTCTCAAGGTGGAGTTTGTTAGAATATGATCCGAATTCTATAACGTGAGTCTTGTAGGGACGCCTGGAGGGTCCACGGTTCGGTCATGTTTATTAGCGGATTTGTTTTCATATTTGACTGCAGTCAGTTCGTCTTATAAATACATCTTGTAAGCCATACGGGAAGAGCTGACGACTCATTATATTCCCTGCGTTCTGTAAACTCTCTCCATATAATGAAGATCGTCGGTTGGCACCTATGATTTTTTTCCGCAAAGGTTTTTCACGTAAAAATCTATGTATCATGTTTGATCTTGATTGTAGTATTTGTTAACAGTAGGCAGTGGACTTTGTGGTGGTCAAGTTGCTTGTCTCAGGTTCAGAGGCCACGCCAGCCACAAGCAGGATCTCTGTGGCTGATTGTGAAATTGAATTCTTCACTTTGTACACCTGGCAACCAACACATGAGATCTGATTTTTTTTTTCTTATGTACAAAGGTCTGCAGAGAAAATGATGAGCCAAACCAAACAAATACGGTGGGCTGGGCCTGATAGCTAGATTTGTTCGGGCCAACTACTAAATTCTTTTGGCCCAATCCAAACGTAATCAGTGACCCAACGCCGGAGAAACGCGAAGTAGGCCCGAGCTAATCTTAAACTCGGGTGCAACGAGCCAAACCCAAATGGTCCTTTCTTATAAGTAACCGATAAATCCTACGCCGCTGACAAATGCAAAGTATCCTCATCCATTACAACTTATTACGAGTACGGAGATTCCAACCTACAGACACGTTCTGTGTTAAATACGCTTGTCAGGAAGCATGGATCCGTGGAGATCCTACAGGACTACAGGGACCAGCTTGTCAATAATGGGATATCTTTTTCTTTAATGCTTATTAGGACACTCATGATGCAGACTATATCATAGATTTTAAAGTTATTTATTACCTCGAATATTGTGATTTAAACTCTAAATAAAACTTAGAGTCTTATTTTTTTCTCTTTCTTTAATAAATATGCTGCCACATCGTCAAAATACCGTAAAGAAGGGATAATAAATAGTCTTATACTCTGTGATAGAGTTTTGCATCGTGATTGTCCTTATTTGCAAAATATTGTTGTAATAATATTTGAAGTTTGCGGACAATTTACAACATTTTCCCATGCTAGAATGATTTACACCTTTGGTTTGGTGTTTGGTTTGTGATCCGTAATCATACGGCCCTAAAAGTCCAAAGGTTAGATGTTGTTTGGTTCGTGATGTGGAGTCGCACCGTCCATCATCAGATGGTTCAACTTAGTGTTAGTTCCAGAGCGGATCATGTCGGAAGGGATCAAAACCTCCAATCGAAACATGGTTTTAGCAGTTATCATTAATTTTTAACTAATTCCGATGAGTTGGAGCCTCTAGAATACTCGCAATGGTCCGATCTTCAAAATGCAAATAAAAAAGATGTTCACAGAGCTATACTTTGAAGGATGTTTTAAATATCAAGTGATAGCATTTAGTGGAGAGTTACGCTTAGCCACTATAGCGTCATTATACACTCACTGTAATAGTACGTTGTTTAGGGCATCTGCTCCGGTACTCCTCTCTAAAATAAATCACGAATTTTAAAGCAAGTAATTAAAGAAATTAACTAATTTATATTATTTTCCATCCGGATTCCGCCTGGGCCAGCTCGTCCAAGAGCAGCCCGAGTCCATCCCTCATCCATATGGGAAATAACGTTGTCATCGTGACTCCGTCGCCGCCATTTCACTATTCACGATGTCATTTTTCACTCAGTATTGTGACTCCGTTCGTCAGGCTGTCTCCAACAGACAACCTATACTCCAAATTACATCCTACGCGGTGCTTTTGGCTAGCTAATACAACCTCCAACAAACGACCGATACACTGGAGCCATTTTCGGTGCCAGCCCAACCGAGAGGCAATAATGCATCGCCTCTCTCCTCGCAAATAAAACCTCCGGTGGTGGCCCACTCACCTCTCTCCTCGTCGACCCTGTCGGAGACGTCCAAGCTCGCACCGCGAGAGGCTACATCGGCTTGCCGGTGTCCAGGTGGGGCGTTTGCCGCCGGCGGTGGCACTGTCCCGCAGCTCGCGCCACCTCAAGAGTGAGGTAGGG
Organism: Bothriochloa decipiens; assembly: GCA_023333625.1. Lineage (NCBI taxonomy): Eukaryota > Viridiplantae > Streptophyta > Magnoliopsida > Poales > Poaceae > Bothriochloa > Bothriochloa decipiens. The sequence continues at coordinate 38,727,910 of CM041628.1, read as the reverse complement.
AGCGGGAGCGACTCGGCGACAGACCAGTGACCACAGCCAGCGCCGGGATCGGAGTCGGCAGTTGCCGCTGCCATGGCGCTTCCAAGGAGACCAGGGTCCATGCTGTTCCCGGTGCACTTGCCATTCCACCGTCCGTGCATGTGGGCCAGGCTCAATCACCGTGCAAGCTGGTGCCTGGAACCGTTCGGCGCGGGAAACATGGGCCGGAAAAAGCATGCTGGCAGACGCACGTACGCGCGGGAAGCCCCGCTCGGACCAAGGCTGGGGTCCAAGCGCTCGGACCCCAATAATGCCGGGAAACGAACGCCAGACGGTGACGACGTGACGTTACTTTGGGGAAAAGGCTGGACTCAGGGTTGGGTCGGACGGGCTTTTGCTAGCGACGTTACTTATTTGTCTGCTCTGAGATGCGTACAAATTTGTTTAGAGAGGAGTACTGGAGCAGAACTCCGTTGTTTAGTGCATTACTATTAGCATGTACCATTCATCTCTCTTTTGCTAGCGACTTCAAAAAACAACGCCACGCAATCGTCCATCCACAAACTCTCAAGTGGCAATCCCTGTCGTTGAGGGGGAGGATCGTCGATGGTGAAGGCTACATCTACTAGACCTCACCGCATTCCAGTGGATCACATGATTGTGGTTAGTGTCTCCAATTTTTTGAGGGGAGAATAATACTACACTTGTCAGCATGATAATAATATATCATATAGAATAGATGGGCCTGGTCAAGCTTAGGTACGTTAGATCATTTCAAAAAACTGACTTTTTGGTCAATTCGAACCTCTTTAAATCAATATACTTTTCATGCACCCATCGAATTGATGCGTCGATTAAGGTATCTCTCGTGGTTTTCTGTATTGGGACAGGTGGACAAATGAGGCCCAAGGCAGCAGATTAAAAATGGTTATCGCAGGTTAAAAGTCATGGCCTGAGGATCAAAAAAAAATCATGGCCTGCACCTATCAAATACTACTTGGGTCATGTTTTTGAAATTGATTGGCGACCCTACAGTTGATTTGCTAGCAGAGGTGATTGATAGTAGCACGGGAAGAAACACGCATGCGTATGAAAAAAGAATTGGGCTTCAGTAAAAAAAAATTATAAGTTACACAAATGCCAGGCTCTGCTCAAATTCAGACACGTCAGGGCACGGACGTATGAGCCGACAAATTAAGCGGGGACACGTCACCAAATCACGGCATCGCGAAACACCATAAACAATGGGCCTAAACACGCCGACCAAACGCAACTAAGCCGGCCAGCTGCCACCAACCCATCCTAATAGGTAGTGGGCCGTGGGAGTGGCCCCGCGGCGAGAACCAAAAAAAAAAACAAACGATGTCCAACGGGTCGCTACTACCATCATGGCCCAACCCAACCCAGCTATATCTCCACCAACGGGTCTCGAACTCTCCAGCGTTCACATTACCTTTCCCCAGGGCTCTCCCTTCACCAGCCTGTCTCGCAAAATCCCAATTCGCACCTCCTCACCGAAAGGCGAAAGGCTTCGGGCGTACGTACACAGACACGCAGACCGCCCCTCTTCATCAACTTGGAATCGAGTCCGCGCGCGTCCCCGAATCCAGGTATGGGGGATTCCTTTTACTCATGCTGTCGATTTAACTCTCGATCTGATGCTTGCTGTAGTATTGGAAGTCGATTTCGCCCGAATTTTTTTGGGTAAGTAGAGGCGTCGAGGGAAATCTGTGGGCAGTATGTTCGCAGTTGCTTCTGATTTATTCAATTTCTGCGCCTATGCCAATGGATTCTGCGGTTCTGATGCTGTCCATCGTCATGTGTTGCAAGCGGCGTTTCTGATATTCCCCAATTTTTTGCTAGTCTAGTACGTTTAGGGTATGAGCGCGGACGCGGTGCATCAGAAGCGCTGTAGCGAACTTCCTGGAGTACCGCGCTTCATGATGCACTGCGGTCCAGTGTGCTGGGATTATCACTATGGTATTGTAGCTTCTGGGTGAAGGCTTGTCCCTGAATCGAAATATTCTTCCAGAAAAGATACGAAGCGTGCGCAGTTTTTTTTCTCTGCGGAGTGGAGTGCTATTAGCCTATTGCCATAACGTGTAGCGTCCATTATCAATAGTTCAATACCATATAGCACACAAGTTATTTCCTAGAGTAAGGATTTCCTTATTCCTTGTTGTGCTTGTGACATTGAGTTTCTAATTTGAGGCCTTGCTTTGATTGCAGAGGAGATGAGTCACGCGCACGACGGGCACAGGTCCTTCTTTCCCATGGGGAATCCCTTTAGGATGATTCTCCCAGGAGGAGCCCACCTGTCACCGAAGCTCACCGAGCTGCTCACCTCGTACGAGGATGGCCTGGCCTCGAGCTTGAGGAAGCTCAAGCCAGAGGCCACCTCAGAGGTGCTCACACTATCGTGGATGAAACTCGCCGTGGACTGCTTATCGGAGCTGCACACCACCATAGCCACCCTGATTACTGAGCTTGAGCTGCCCTTATCAGACTGCGACGAGAAGTGGGTCGACATTTACCTGAACAGCAGTGTGAAGCTGCTGGACATCTGCATTGCGCTGAGCTCAGAGCTCTCTCGGTTGGATCAAGGGCAGCTGCTTGTGCGGTATCTCCTGAATGTGCTAGACTCTGGGAGCGACATGCCATCCCAGGAGCAGCTCAAGAAAGCTGAGGTGTCGCTTAAGAAATGGATCGAGCGAGCAAGTGAAAGGTCTCATAGGCTTGATAGCTGCTTGGCAGCGCTACAGGAGCTTTCTGGGAACCTTTGCCTGACGAAGGTTAAGCATTCTGCTAAGGGTAAAGTGCTCATGCGGGCACTGTATGGAATCGAGGCCGTTACAGTCTTAATCTGCAGTGTCCTTGTAGCCGTACTGTCAGGTAGCTTCAAGCTGCTGGTGGAGTTTGATGTCCCTGAGAAATTTGGTTGGTCTACGGCCTTCATTGATCTTCATAAGGCCATAAGTGGGGAACTTAGCAGGCAACTATCCAGAGGTAGTGTTGTAGCTGTCAAAGAGCTGGAGGATGTTGAGGTATGTGCTAGACAACTGCATACATTGACTTGTGCTGCTCAGCTTCAAGAGGAGAATGCCAGCCTGGCTCATGCTTTTAGCCACTCAAAGGAAGTGGTCCTGACAGATGCTACAGCCCAGGAATTAGGTCATGTGGATAATCTTAAGATGGCTGAGGACACTAGTTGTCAGCATGAAGTGATCACGCTGCAAAGTATTACTACAGAAGGAGGAACGGATACAGCTGGCATCAAGGAGGATGCCAAGACTACCGGCCATACGAAGGAAGTGATGGTGCCTGAGAAAACAAGTGGCAGAGGACACCAAGATGACAACACAAAGCAGGTCACTGGTGTTGGCACTGAGATCAATTGCTTGGAAAGGAGAGAAGAGCTGCTGAACTGCATCTCCAGCATGTCAAAAAGTGCTGAAAGGCTCTCGTTGGGGCTGGACTCGCTGTCAAAGCGGGTGGGTGACTTCTTCCAGATCGTGCTTACAGGGAGTGATGCGCTACTTTGCAATCTCAGGATTTCAGCTGGGGGCAAGGATGCTGCAGAGGTCAGGTCTTAATATGCTACGCATGTTTGTGCCATGTAATGCATGTATAGACAGCTCAGTGGCCCCATGCTTATGTGTGGTGCTTCTGACTTCTGGCCCCTGCTCAGCCCCACCAACACTAAGCCGGGGCCAGGTATCAGAAACATTGTGCATAATCATGTGCCCCTAGCTGTGCTGTGCAAAAGCTTATATGGCTTCCCTTTTTGGTAAGTAGGAACTAAAGTGTTGTTGAGTAAATAGTGTTGTTAAGTTGGTGTCGATGGAATGTGCAACATCTAGAGTAGAGCAAGTACTGTATGTATGTAACGGAAATGAAAATGAGTTGCAAAATGTTGATCCCTGTATGTCTGTTGGATAACTTAAACTGCTATGTACAACTTTCTATGTACTTGTACATCATGTTGTCAAACTAGCCTTTTTGTTAAGTAGGAACTAGAGTGTTGTTGAGTTGGTGTCGGTGGAATGTACTACATCTAGAGTGGATCAACTGTATGTATACTCTGTGCTGTTAATGGAGATGAAAATGAGTTGCAAAATGTTGATCCTTGACTGTCTTTTTGATAGCTTAAACTGGCATGTACAACTTTCTATGTATTTGTTGGTGTCTTGTTTGACCTACTTACTACTCCCACGAATATGATGTGCTGCCTTTGCTCCTGTGGGAGGAGTTCGATTGCTCAGTTTCTCTCGCTCGCACTCTTCCTCTGTATGATATTTAGCCAAACCCTAGACTGAACCGAGCTGGCAAACGTGCACCCTGTAAATTTTTTGTGTGATCTGAACCTTTTTCTTGGACTGAGGCGAGCTGCACGAACCCTGTAAATTTTGGGGACATCTGTAGTTGTGTGCATTGTTTTGTGCAAATTTTGGTGACTAGCAGCTTAATGTTGGTCATTAGTGTGTTGGGGAGTTTGGTATTGTTGGCGGAATACAGCGATATGCCCAGCTTGCTTTGTACTTGTAAACAGTGTACTGTATATGCCTATTGTATATGCCTTGTAGATACCTGCACTGATATGCCCAGCTTGCTTTGTACTTGTAGATCATCTTAGTGCCACCAAAAATCCAAAATGATGTGTTGGATTTGTTCTTATGGTCTCCTGGACCAGGATAGTTTGCCCCGTCCTTGCAAATCTGCATTCAGAGTTTCAGACATGGAACTGAAAAAGAAAGTCTTCCACAATTGCTAGTGCCGTCAATGTGAGACAATTTCTCTATAATCTTGCCCTGGGCTAGTCTTCAAAGACTACTATTGGCTGGGGAAAAATAAATGTGATAGTAGAATCATTTTCAGTACACTATTTTTAATCTGATTCTGAAGTATCGAGGGAGTGATCGTCGCTGTCTTTCCTCTTCATTGTACCCACTATTTGCAACAAGGAGGAATGCGTATGATTTTGCCTGAAACGAGAAGGATTGCGTATGATTTTTGCCGGAATCGAACTGCCTTTAGTGGTTGCTACGAAATGTGATTAACGTGCTCTATAGCAGTTGGGTGAACGGTTAGAGTCAGCTCTGTCAAAGGTCCCTTTCATCTCTGCCCAAAATACTATTGATCCATGATCTATCTATAGCATGGGGACTGCTCGTTGTTCACAACGCTATCTTGGTGCATAGATACGAAGAAGCGAAGATTGAGAACTGAAGTAGAATAACTTGTATCCATGAAAATTTTTAGATAGATTTATGTCCCAATGTGTAAAAATTAGGAGAATATATGGAATATCTACATGTACATATGGATGATTGACTATGTTTGCTCCAAAATTATGACAGATATGTTTCATGAGTTTTGGCTTTTCTATATACTAATTGTGTCCAAAGTAAATATGCATATGCTTGTATGAAAAACAGTTCGGCAAGTTATGTTAGCATAAGGGAAAGAACAAAAACACAAGAGTGCATCGTATTCGGTTGACACGTAATTTAAAATGTCTCTAGAAGATGTAGATACGTAATCCACCGTCTCTAGTGAAAGCATCTAGGCCCCTTAACGTGGGTTTTGATGATTGATGACAATATGATTATCATCACTAACGTATGTTTTGTAGAAACAGTGGTAAGTTAGGTTATGGTAATAACAATCTCGGGCAATATGGTTTTCATGCCCCCTGACGATGTAAATCGTCTCGGTTTTCAAAGGATGGACGACAAGGTTTAGTAGCTCCATTCGTTGATGGTGTTGGAGGACGACAGATTAGTCGATAGAATTTTATTTTTCCTTTAACCATACTATTAAGGGGTGCAAACAGGTAGCTTGACCTAGTTAAGACTAATGATTTAGGTGTGGTGCACACTTGTGAAACTTAGCGCTAAGAAGCTGCAAGAAGGCCCTAAGATCGATTGGACGAGAAACAAGCTTCGAACAATGAGTCGGACGCTGGAAATCTGAGCGGCAGACGCTGGTGTCAATGTCCGGCCCGGCTCAGTACTCAGAATGTTGCGGCATGCATGCGTCAGACGCGGCTGAGGACTTGCGTTGGATGCGTCTGGCGCAGTCACTCCCACGTTGAACGCGTTGGACGCTGGGTCCAGACATGTCCAACACTCTACAGACACAACTCAGAGGAGATCACTTTTCTGGCCAGACTGTCGGACGCGTCCGACTCTTTACCGTGTCGGACACGTCCAGCGCTACAACGGCTAGTTGGCCAGTTTAAATCTACAACGCGTCGGACGCATTCAACGCTGAGCGATGGACGCGTCCGGAGCTCGCGAATTTCCTGAGATCGGGGGTAACGGCTGGATTTTAGTCTTTGGCCTATAAATACAACCCCCACCTCCTCCAAACGAATACTCTTGCCCATTTGGTTTAGTTGAGGCTATCTTTGAGTGCAAGAGAGTGCAAGAGACCTAAGTGAGGTGCTAGTAATTTGAGAATCCATGGTCTAGCCCTCATTAGTGATTCAAGAGTAGCAAGTGTGCATCCACCGTCTCATTAGGCTTTGCGAGGTCAAGTGCGAGTTTGTTCTTGTCACTCTTGGTGATCGTCATCACCTAGACGGCTTGGTGGTGATTGGGAGCTTGGTGATCATCCGGCGGAGCTTGTGGATGACCCAACTCATCTTGTGAACAGTTTTCGGCGATTCACCGCGTCGGAGCGAAGGAGAATCAGCCCTAGAGAGGACTTGGTCCTTGCGCGGATCAACGGGGAGCTATACCCTTGCGCCCGTGCTCCAACGAGGACTAGTGGGGAGTGGCGACTCTCCGATACCTCGAAAAAACATCGCCGTGTTCCTTGTCCTTTTTACTTTCCGTATTTACTTTCTAGCATTTGACATGGTCCGTGGGAAGACGCTGAAGCGTGTCTACTCGTAAGTAGAGATGAGACAAAGCGTGTCTAGCCTATAAATAAAACGTATCTAGACGTGGGTGCTTCTTGTAGTGGTTTGGCGTTGGCCGGAGGATCTGCACGGGGCTTGGCATCGGCTTGGCACCGCCATGCTGCACCTGGAGTACTTCATTGCCAACATGGTGCTGGAGTACGAATGGAACGAGGTGCCCGGCGACGAGGTGGAGTTCGCCGAAAAGAATGAGTTCACTGTCGTCATGAAGAAGCCCCTATGCGCGCATCTTGTGCCTAGGAGGTCTCACCGGAACTAGAACTACTTTACTATGGTTAATAAGCCGGCTAATGTTATTTTGTTCTAAGAGAAAAACATTGTACTATGGTTGATAAGTTCAAACGAACAGGGTGATACACTTCATGCCAGATCGATGTTCCAAACTTTGGCCACAAGGTAAGCTTTGTTGATTTATACAGGATTCAGGGTGGTTTGAGTTTTGTTATCATCTAGAGATCTACCTGCTGAATTAGTTGTTCACTGTTTATCTGTCTGCCAAGGATTGCTTGAACCTCACACTGATCACAAAAGTCATCTCTGCCTGTACAAGTATGAAACATGCTATTGCTTGTGAAGTGCATATATGCAGCTCACCCAAGAAAATGTGGGTTCAACTTACATGCTAGGACCATTGCATGCCTTTGAAATTTAGAGCTTCCAGCCAAATTGGGTTTAGTGTAGTAGATTGCTACAGCAATGCTGTCATCAGAAAATCCTTAAAATGATCAATAAATCAACAATTGTAACCAATATATGCATTATATCGTACTGGATTGTCCTACTGTTTTTAGCGACAAAGTGACGACCTGTTCTTGCCCTGCAGCTTTGCCTATTTATACCTTAAAATGGTTCCTCTCTTGGCGCTTATGTTCTGCTCTCTGTTTTGTATGTTTCCAGCTTTACATCTAATAAATCCTAGGTACAGCGCCTAGTTTCCTTCTCAATATTAGGTCATGTAGTCCGTGGAAAATACTTCTGCAGCAACATAAAACATTCTTTTATTTTCTTAGACTAGACTAACAGTTCAATATTATCAATCACATTTTGGTGGCAAATACTTCCTGTGGAAACAAGCTAGCCCACTAGATTTGATCATTTATTTATTTTTTTCCATACCTCTATTTAGTAATTCAAAACCACCAGCACACTTTGATTCTTAGTGCCGAGTGCTTGGCAAGGTAAGCGAAGAGAACATACCCACGAATGTTCAGGCATGACACATCTTCAGAATTTAAAATTTAACAGTCCAGCTCTGCCTTTTGACACTCATTTGTTGTAGCTAGCTGCAAACATTTGTTTTTTCTTCAACACCCATTGGAGGTGCGTATCAACTGTTATATTAAGAAGAATAAAAAGAGTATAAGAAGACTCAAACAAGCATATTAGAGCAGAGGTTACGCGCAGAGACTCGCCAAATAAAATCAAAACAGCGACCAGCTAAGCTGCTGTCAGAGGTTGTTACCACGTGACATATAAATTGACTGTTGTGGCTCTCAAATAGCCTTAGGTTTACAATACATTTGCAAATTGTTTGCTAATTCTCTTAATGAAGCCCGTACGGCGTACGCTTCAAATCAAATCAATATTTTGCTAATTGTTACATAGCGTTAGCCAGAACAGAGCACCAATTGAAGCCAATACCCGCATCTTCTCCTGGCAGCCGAGCAGACCATAGTACTGCTTCTGATTTGCAAGCAGCTATGGCGGCCATCAGCGTAGTTATTTCATTCTTTGTTGCGCCTCTTCCAGATGTGCCAGCAGAATAGCAGGAAGGTGCCGAAGTGCTTCCTTGGTATCTCAACCAGTGACTGAATTTCCTTGAGCGCCTGAACTGGTTGGGATGTGCAGCGCACGGGGCAAATCGCGTGTATCGTGCTAGGATTCAAATGAGACGACGATCGAATAATTGGACATCTAATCAGCTATGGAACCTTCCACCAGCTCATGCTACGGATTAGGGATTACATCATTCCTGACGTCAGCGATGCTCGATCCATCATTCTTGGTGCCGAAGAAATGAGAATCCGTTGCCGTTCCGAACTTCCCATCTTTTGGCTGCGAGCCTGCGACTAGTCCCTCCCAAACCCCAAGGCACCGCGTCTCTCGCTAAATCACCCCCACGTGGAACACTCCCCAATTCCCGTATAAAAATCCACACCTCCGATCCGCCTCCGTCCACCCACCGCCGTCTCCAGCGGCGGCCGCCGGTCACACTCTGATCCGAACCCGACCAATGGACGCGGCGCAACTGAGCCTACCAACGGACGCGACGCGACTCCTCCTCGGCGCGCTCCTCCTCCTCCCGGCCGCGCTCCTCCTCCTGCTCCGCGCGCGGGGCAGTGGCAGGCGCCGCCTGCCCCCGGGCCCGCCGTCGCTGCCGCTGCTCGGCAGCGTCGTGTGGCTCACCAACTCGGTCGCCGACATCGAGCCCCTGCTGCGGCGCCTCTTCGCGCGGTACGGCCCCGTCGTGGCGCTCCGCATCGGGTCGCGCCGCTCCGTCTTCGTCGCGGACCGCCGCGTCGCGCACGAGGCGCTCGTCGACCGCGGCGCGGCGCTGGCGGACCGCCCGGCGCTCGCGTCGGTGAGGTTCCTCGGCGAGAACGACAACACCATCACCCGCGCCAGCTACGGGCCCGTGTGGCGCCTCCTGCGCCGCAACCTCGTCGCCGAGACGCTGCACCCGTCGCGGGTCAAGCTCTTCGCGCCGGCGCGCGCCTGGGTGCGCCGCGTGCTCGTCCAGAAGCTCGGCGAGCCCGGGCCCGACGCCGCGGCCGCGCCGCCGCCAAGCGTCGTGGAGACGTTCCAGTACGCCATGTTCTGCCTCCTCGTGCTCATGTGCTTCGGCGAGCGCCTCGACGAGCCCGCGGTGCGCGCCATCGCTTCCGCGCAGCGGGAGGC
>CM041628.1:38700051-38713108 GCA_023333625.1 Bothriochloa decipiens | reverse complement strand
TCCTCCGCCGCCTTGTGCGGCAGCACGAAGTGGCCCGGCGGGTGCTTCCGGAGGCCCTCGAGGATCACCGCCTTGAGGTATGACATATTGTGGACGTCCTCCTCTGAGACCCCTTCCTTGTCATCGCCGGTGGCGTCCTTGATCTCGCTGTGGAGCTTCTCCTGGATGGCTGGGTTTTTTACAAGCTCGGCCATGATCCACTGCAGCCCTGTGGACGTGGTGTCAGTACCGGCATCTAGGAACTCGGAACATAGGACCACAATCTCATCGTCGGTGAGCGGGCGATCGCCGTCCACGTGAATCTTGATGTCAAGCAGCGTGTCGACGTACGAGTGCTCGAACGTGGTTTCCCTTTTCGGGTCGTCGCCCAGCTTCTTGTACTCCCGGCGAGCGTTGATAAGCGGAAGAAAGAGCTCCGTGACGCGCTGCCGCAGCGCCCGCGCTTTATCCAGCCGAGAGCGGAAGAGGTGCTGGGTGACGGCCGGGAAGAAGGCGAAGACCTGCATGTTCCTGGAGCGGTAGATGAGCTTCTCCCGCTGCGCGGAAGCGATGGCGCGCACGGCGGGCTCGTTCAGCCGCTCGCCGAAGCACATGAGCACGAGGAGGCAGAACATGGCGTACTGGAACGTCTCCTCGACGCTTGGCGGCTGGGCGGCGGCGTCGGGCCCGGTCTCCCCGAGCTTCTCGACGAGCACGCGGCGCACCCAGGCGCGGGCCGGCGCGAAGAGCTTGACCCGCGACGGGTGCAGCGTCTCGGCGACGAGGTTGCGGCGCAGGAGGCGCCACACGGGCCCGTAGCTGGCGCGGGTGATGGAGTTGTCGGACTCGCCGAGGAACTTGACCACCGCGAGCGTCGGGCGGTCCGCCAGCGCCGCGCCGCGGTCGACGAGCGCCTCGTGCGCGATGCGGCGGTCGGCGACGAAGACGGCCAGGCGCCCCCCGATGCGGAGCGCCACGACGGGGCCGTAGCGCTCGAAGAGGCGCCGCAGTAGGGGCTCGATGTCAGCGGGCGAGTTGGTGAGCCACACCACGCTACCGATTAGCGGCAGCGACGGCGGTCCTGGTGGCAGGCGGCGCCTGCCCCGCGCGCGGAGCCGGAGGAGAAGAGCGCCCGGGAGCAGGAGGAGGAACGCGCCAAGGAAGAGTCGCGTCGCGTCCATTGCTCGGACCAGAGTGTACTGGCGGCCGGCGGTGGAGACGGTGTGGGTGGATGGTGGCGGATTGGAGGTGTCCATTTATGAGTGTTCCACGTGGGCGTGATCAGCGAGAGACGCGATCCTTTGGGGTTTGGAAGAGACTAGTCAGCGAAGAGAATGGAAGCATCGCTGACGTCAGGAATGATGGATGATCCATAATACTTTTCGTTGTAATCCGTAGCACAGCTGTACAATTGTTCTTCGACGGATCCGTTGATTTGATTTGTATTAGATTACGTTGGTTTGAATACGAGTGTCAACTCAATACGTTTAATATAAAAATTCAAGCATCATCATCACACCGTGTGTGTGTGGAGTTTCGTGGCAATGGTCATGTACATTATATACACCGGTAGTTGTCTATCTACGTCTGCATTACTCCAAACCATCGAATGAGTTGGCCAATTGCTCATATATAATATTAGCTAGCTAATACAAAAATGCTACTGGAATAACTATTAGTTGTTATTATTTGATCTAGTCCAACTAGTGAGACAGTTACTACCTACGGGTCCGACATCTATTCTATTAGCTGCATCTATTTGGATCTAAAAGAGATAACTATTAGCTGTAGGGATCCAATCATGACCATAGTCTCATCTTATGACAAAAGATTGTGTTTTCTGAAAATACTAGACAATAAGATCACTTGAGGGCCCATTTGAATCCAGTTGTTAGTTAGGCAGTCAACTAACAATTAGATTCTGCTAAAAAAAACTAACAATTAGATAAACTATTCCCTCTATTCTAAATTAGATAAACTATTACCTCAAGTTTGATCATTTATCTTATTCAAAAGTTTATATAAAATATTATTTCTTTTGATGTGGCTTGCTTTATTAACAAAAATTCTTCAAGAGTAAATTAAATTTGACTATATTTGCACAAATATTTTGAATAAAGATGAGTGGTCAAATTTGAGGGTAAAAAAGTCAAAAGAACTATAATTTGAAACGGATGAAGTATTATGTCACACTCTATTTTTAAGAATAAAAATAGAATGTATAAATAGTCTTATATGCGCCCCAGGAACAGTCGCACATATAGGATGACAAATTACAAAGAGTATCTTCACCTTGTTTGTTACATAACGAACCAATATTTATTACAGAGTATTGCGCATAAACAAATAAATAACTAATATAACTTTATTGTGGAAGCTCCACATATAGACACGTCAACTGGTGAACACCAAGCCTAGTACTCATCACGACAGCTCTCATTCCAACCTTCATCTGTTACCCATCCGGGATTTTTCAAAATTGAAAATAAAGCAAGCGTAAGTACACAACCGTACTCAACAAGCATAACATGGGTTAATGAGGCTCAAATAAGCTGACACTGTTTGACTGCATTTAGCTTTTATAGCTTAATCATATTGAGGCATAGCATCAAGGTAGTGAAAATTCTCATATACTCATAATCAAGATAACATTAACAAGTGTGTAGCAATAACGACATTAAGATGAACACATTAACAATTTGAGAACCATTATTTTTAATGTAAATATGTCAAGGTCGTCCTAACCGAAGGGCACGGACAATATATTGATTTAAACTCTGATCAGAGGTGTACACTTTTACTGTGAGTCATGTTTTGCAACCGAGTGAATTTATAACTTTCAAACCACTATAAAACATATAAAGCCTCCTTAGGTTCTCCTAACCAATCAGAGATGTGAAAAACGTCGTGTGTAGGAACCCCCTTCCAATATGACACAATCCTTCCCGGCTATACTCATAAGGACAGAGGCTGTCCTATACCCCAACTTTCAGATCACTAACAAGCTAGAAAAGGGCCTATAAGTGACTAGAGCCAGAGCCATATAGCCCTCGCAGCTGTACGGATTATCCATGATAAATCACTTACAGACAGAGTCCGTGTTTGTTAAAAGTCATCGTTTTCGTTGATAGCATAGCACACATCAAGTTATAAGATCATGACCATTAGAGCACTAGCATCATAACTACCCAATGCAACCCAAAAGGTTTAAGGAATCAGGTTATCAAATCTAGTTATAAACTCTAGGGTCATCAACACATGCATATGAATTATTATTTATAGTAAATAGGTAATAAAGAAGATCCATGCTATACTTGCCTTGATTCACAAAGTCCTACTGATCCTGCTGATCCTCAAAGTAGCCTTGCTTAACAAAAACCTCACCGTCTGAACTCGACATTAACAATCAACACCAGACAATCCAATCGAGCATACATACACGAAGAAAACAAAGAGTTATTAAAGGAATAGTATACCAATCTCATCAAAATAGAATAAAAAGCTTCTAAAACTCTTCTACACGCTGCTACGATCGCACAGACGTCAAGTTCACCAAAAACGGAGTTATAACGGCGAAGTTATGAATTTTCAAAGATTTTCTATAGACAAATAAATACTTAAATATAGACTAAAAATATAAAGTGTCTAAAATACTTCAACAGTAGCACCACTGCATAGATTATGAAATTATGAATCTAACAAAATTTGAACGGACCAAATCGAAGTTAAAACGTGAAATTTATAAGCTTTTAAAGATAATGGCAAAACTGTAAATAGATAAAAACGTATTCTGAACTGAAAAGGAAAAATACATTTTTCAGAGGATAAAACGTATTTTAGAACCTGTTAAAAGAAAAATGCGCTTTTCAATGGACAAAGCATATTATGGATCTATTAAACAGAAATTACGTTTTCCAGTAGAGAAAACGTATTCTGTCGAGGCCGCCAAGGGCTCTTAACAGATTAGACCGAAAGAAAGGGGGTTATTTGCAAAACTTGCCACGCGAAGGGTTACGGGCGGCTGTGGGCCGTTGAATCTAAGATCAACGGTCCAGATTGGTCTGGCCAGTCGGCCTCGCTGGAGAAGACGCCCGACGCGGCGGCTGCCATCGCCGGCGACGAGAAAGCTCGCCGGAGAACTCACGCCGTGCTCACCTAGCAGGAAGATGGAAGTCGAGGCGAAGCGAGGACGGCGTGCGGCTCGGCGAGCGGACGGCGGCGAACTGCAAACGGTGACAACTCGGGTTAGACCAAATTAAACTGAAAGAATATCACCAAGGTGCTCAGGAGATCATGGCGGTGTTTGCCGGCTAGCTGATGACAGAGATGGCTCGTCGATGGCGGCGAATTGCGAGCTTTGGCGGAACCCGTCAATGGCGGCTAGGGTTTCGCGTGGCGGCTCGACGAAACAAGGCGAGGCGGCTAGCTATAGGGTTTCGGTAGAGATTGCGGCGCGGATTAAACCCTTATATAGCCTTGAGGGCGAGGCGGTGCGACCGGCGTGGACGGCATGGGTGACGCGCTCGGGTTCGGTCTCCCGACTCGGCTCCGAGCCGGAGGAAGAAGGAGATGGGGTGGGTCCCGCTTGTCAGCCAGAGAGAGAGGGGATGGACGCGGTGCGGACGGTGCTGGCGTCTTGATGGGCCGCTGGCCTGTCAGCCCAACATGAAGGATCGCGCGCGCGGCGTTGCTGCGGGCTTGCTGGGCCGGAGAGGAAGCGGGCCACGGCAGCCGGGCGGGCTAGAAGGAGTGCGGGGGGGAGGGCGGGAGCAGGCCACCGGTCCGCTTGGGCTGATCAGGCCAAAAAGAGTGAAAGAGAAAGAAATGGTTTTTCATTTATTCAAACCCCTTTTCAACTGTATTTTCAAATGTATTTTAAAATCCAATTCAAATTCAAACACCACCACAAGAAAATATGCACCAGCATGAATGCTCAAGCATATTTCTACCATGATATATTTTTATTTCTTGAAAAACATTTATTTTGTCAAAATTAATTGCTCACCAAAAATGCAATTAAATCACTTTTGGCTATTTTTGAAAACTTAAAAATTTAGGATATTACATATTAGCTAGACATGTTTACCCCAAGCCCATCCAGAGCCCAGGCTAGCCCGAGCCTTGGTGACAATATTGATCGTCACAACATTTGTCATGAATTGAATTACCACACAAAATAAATATATATTATATCTGAAATTAAGATTAATAATCTCATATCCATGTTAAAGTATTAATCACATCATCCATTTACTCATGTATGTTCACATGAGTATTCATCACAACAGAAAGAAAAGTATACATTCTTACTAAACATAGCTCATATTGTCCAATGATTACAAAATATGTTCCAACAAAAATCTTGGAATAGTAAATAATTTAAATGAAAAAAATGTGTCAACAACACAGTTGTAGAACTTATCGAGATGTGGAAATTTTGTATTAGTCATTTCATAAATTGATTTTGTTTAACAACTCAAAATTTGAATTTTCCAAATATTAGAACTTCAGGAAAAAAACTTCAGGATAGTAAATGATTTGAAATGAAAAAAGCTTCAACAACAAAGTTATAGAACTCAGGGAGATGTAGAACTTTTTTTTCATTTTTCATCAGACTTTGTTTTAACTATTCAAAATTTAAATTTCAAAATATGAGAACTTCAAACAAAATTTTGGAATACTAAATGATTTTAAATGAAAAAATCATCAACAAAACAGTTGTAGAACCCCTGTATTTTTTATTTCTCCATTTGACTTTGTTTTAACAATTTAAAATTTGAATTTTCAAAATATGATAGATTTTAAACTGACTTCAACCCCTATTTACCCCTCTAGTTGCCATATTTGGTCCTTCTACAAGCAATAACTTACTTCTAACTTTTAGCTTATATGACAATTGCTTAGAGGAACAACAATCCTTACATATTAGAGCATTAGTTTGAACCAATGTACTTTCATTTTATGGGAGACTCTTTTAGGTTCTATTTGTTCCAAATGAGATAGGATGGAGTGAATTAATATCTAATTTTAGAAAACTAGCTCATCAATTCATGCTCTAGCACAACCTAAAATCTTATGTTACATAAGTATTAAAAGTTTTGAAGAAAAAATTTTGTAGAGACAACTTCATTAGTTTAGCAAATGGACAACTTATGAAGAGATGCTACATAGGCTCCTCCATTTTTCCATGACATAGAACACAACTTTAGCTTGCAGGCTCCAAATTCCACCTCCATAGAATTCCTCTGGTGCTTAACCAGTCTTTGAGAAACAACCAACCTTTGAGAAGCAACCAGGAGAAAAAAGATGTTTATTCTGAGATTAGCTCTTCCAAAGCCAAGTGTAGGCAAGATAGCGAAAAAATGATACAATTATTCTGTGGGTTTTCTTACTTTTCTATCGGTGTATTTGAAAAAAAAAATGTGTTTGGAGAAACATAAAAAAATTAATCACCCACGGAAGTATTCGAGTCCAGTAGTTGTGTGTAGTGACCACTCAAATGCCTAAATGCTTTTGTTGAAGAGTAAAGGCTTGAGCCCCAAATATAGTGCCAAGAATAAAAGCCCTCTGAGACCTAGATTGCATCATGTAGTTTCTGCAGCTGTAAGAATTGGGAGAAAATCCCACTTCAACTTTCTTATCCTAAATCCGAAGGTATGCAGTTGAACAATACTCCCGATCTGTTTTTCTTTTTTTATAAATGCTAAATGACCCTCGGGTGTTCTATCCCGATCCTGATCCAAGACGCAATTTTGAGTCCGTCGGATTGGGGACACGGTGGAGTCTGTCCAATCCCACGAACCCTAGCGTCGCAGCGGGACGGTGGTCGGCGACGGGGGCGAGGACGAGTAGGAATGGCGGCGAGCGGATGGAGGTGGGTGAGGGGCGAACGGCGAAACACGCAAATGACAGATAGACGGACACATGGCTCCGAGCCCCTGCCCCCTGCGATCAAAGGAGCCCGGCAATATAAGAATAACCATCGTTTATATTTTGCAAGTAAAAGTGGGCAGCTTGATCTTAAGCCGGTATGCCCCTAGAGGTGCTAGAGCTCGGACTATGAGAAGAGCCAGCAGCCACAAGGATGGTTTTTAGCCTTCTACTACAGACACGGTGATGGGCAATTAATCGCTATTTGTTCTGCGCACCAGCTGCGCTCGGAGAGGTTTCTTCATGGCAGTGGTGAACTCGCGTGTCTCGGCCAAATCCACCTCGTCGCCGGGCATTTCTTTCCATTCGAATTCCCTGACCAAGTTGGCCACGAAGTACTCCAAGTGAAGCATGGCGATGCCGAGCCCGGCGCAAATTCGCCGCCCGGCGCCGAAGGGCATCATCTTGATCTCCCTGCTGCCGGTCACATCCACGCCCTCACCGTCGCCGCCTACCAGGAACCGCTCTGGCACGAACTTCATGGGCCTGTCCCACTCCCGCTCGTCCCAGCCCATCTCTGCCACCGTGAAGTTCACCGTCGCGCCCTTGGGGATCAGGTACCCGCCGACCTCCATGTCCTCCGCCGCCTTGTGCGACAGCACGAAGTGTGCAGGGGGGTGCCGACGCAGTCCCTCGAGGACGACGGCCTTGAGGTACGGCATCCTGTGCGTGTCCTCCTCGGTGACCTCCCTATCTTGCTCGTCGCCGCACGTCGCCTTGATCTCGCCGTAGAGCCTCTCCTGTGCGTCCGGGTTCTTGACGAGCTCGGCCATGATCCACTGCAGCGCGGTGGACGTCGTGTCGGTGCCGGCGGTGAGGAACTCGGAGCAGAGGTTGGACATCTCGTCATCAGTGAGCGCACGGTCCCCCTCTTCGAGGAGCCTGATGTCCAGCAGCGTGTCCACGTACGAGTGCTCGAACGTCGTCGTCTCCGCTTCTGGCGCCACCGCGGCAGCACCACCACCTTGGTTCTTGAGCTGCTGCTGCTTGCGCACGCAGCGCGCGTTGATCAGTGGCACGAAGAGCTCCCTCTGCCGCTGTCGAGTGGTGAGCCCCGTCTGGAGGCGGCGGCGGAAGAGGATCCTGGTCAGCGCCGGCCAGGACGCGAACACGCTCGTGTTCTTGGCGACGAACATGAGCCAGCCATACTGTGCGGACGCGATGGCGCGCACCGCGGGCTCGTCCAGCCGCTCGCCGAAGCACATGAGCACGAGCAGGCAGAACATGGCGTACCGCAACGTCTCCATCACGGGGGGCGGCGCCTGGTCTTTCGCCTGGGCATCCTCGGCCTCCCGCCCGAGCTTTTCCGCGAGCACGCGGCGCACCCACGCGCGCGCCGGCGCGAACAGCTTCACCCGCGACGGGTGCAGCGTCTCGGCGACGAGGTTGCGGCGCAGGAGGCGCCACACGGGCCCGTAGCTGGCACGGGAGATGGTGTTGTCGTTCTCCCCCAGGAGCGTGCGCGTGACCGCGGAGCGGTCGGCGAGCGCGGCCCCGCTCTCGACCAGCGCCGCGTGCGCGACGCGGCGGTCGGCGATGAAGATCGACAGGGTTGACCCTGCCCGCAGGGATACGACGGGACCGTAGCGCGCGACGAGGCGCCGGAGCAGCGCCTCCACATTGGACGAGTGGCGCCTCAGCAACAGGAGGTTGCCGATGAACGGCAGACCCGGTGGGCCCGGCGGGAGCCTGGCGCCGTGCTTGGCCTTGCGATGAGGCCCGTGCAGCCTTCCAAGCAGGACGGCGACGATGGGAAGGAGGAGGACGGCGGCGAGGATTAGGAGCTGGGTTGCCATGGCCGGGCTTTTTTGCTCTGCTTTGTCTCGTCGGTGTATACTCTATACCGAGTTGGAGAGGAAGCGAAACCTCACTCTCACAGGGTCGATGCATATCGACGTCATGGGCTATTATGGCTGATGGAAATTGAACGATCGGAGCAGTTTCTAGGCACTTTCGTCGCCAGCGGCGCCGTCGGACCGGGAACCGTCGCCGTCCCTTTCTCTCTCCTCTGCGACCTGCCCCCCCATCCTCCACTTTCCCCCATATGAAGTCTGCACCAAAACAAGATCCGTAGGAAATTCGAACGATGAAATCTGCACCGACAAGATAGCGTTGTGAACAATGAGCTTGTCCCCATTTTCAAAAAGCAGCCCGATGCAATCTCTCACAGAAACAATCTGTATACTTTGGGCGAAGATGAAAGGGGACTCGACACAGCTGAGATCTCTAAACTTTCGTCAGTCAACTGGTATAAAGCATAGGATGTAGATCTATAGCTTACCTAGGGTTGAGTGAGTGGGTTCCGCGTGTGTTAAATGCGTGAGTTGATACTACTAAAAAAACTGGTATAAAGCATGCTATGGAGTAATCACATTTAACGGCAACCACAGGTGCAAGGGTCTACTCAGTTCGGTTCCTGCAAAAATTGTGCGCATTCTTCCTTGTTTCAAACAGTGGCTACAATGAAAACGAAAGACAGGGATGGTCACTCCCTCGACACTTCATCATCATTAAAAATAGTGTACTGAAACTGAAAGTGATTCTCCTGTCACATTATTATTTTCCCCTAGTCAATAGTAGTCTTTGAAGATTAATCCAGGGCAACTGAAAGATTATGGAGTTGTCGTCACGTGGGCAGCACTAGCAATTTTGGAACACTTTCGGTTCCACGTATGAAACTCTGAGCGCAGATTTGCAAGAACGGTGGGAGCTATCCTCGTCCTGGAACAAGAATTCCTAGCCCATAAGAATAAATCCAACACATTATTTCTGTGTTACTAAGATGGTATGAGATGATTTACAAGTACGTACAAAGCAAGGTGAGCATTTCAGCACAGGTATCTACAAGGCATGGAAGCCCGGGATGAACATTTTGCTTGCAACTTCAACTCAAACAGAGCCATGAGTCATGAGATATGAGCATACAACACACGCCGTTGTACATTCCACATTCCACAACACACTGCTGACTCAACATTGGAGTTACTAGTCACCAAAATTTGCACAAAACAACACACAGAGCCATAGATCTCAACAAAATTTACAGGGTGCACACAGCTCTGATCAGTCCAGGGTTCAGAACACACCAAAATTTACAGGATGCACACAACTCTGCTCAGTCCAGGGTTTGATTGAAACTGAGCGATCAAACTCCTCGCACAGGGCAAAGCCTAGGAGTAGGTCAAACAAGACGGCAACACGATGTACAAGTACATAGAAAGGTTGTACATACCAGTTTAAGTTATCCAACAGGCAGACAAGGATCAACATTTAGCAACTCATTTTCATCTCTATTACCAGAACATTCGAGCATACATACAGTTACTCTATTCTAGATGTTGTACATTCCACCGACACCAGCTAACAACATGACGTACAAGTACATAGAAAAGTTGTACATACCAGTTTAAGTTATCCAACAGACAGATAGAAATCAACGTTTTGCAACTCATTTTCATCTCCATTGCCACTTACCAGCACACATGAGCATACCTACAGTTTCTCTACTCTAAATGTAGTAAATTCCACTGACACAAACTTAACGACACTATTTACTCAACAGCATTCTAGTTCCTACTTACCAAAAAGGGAAGCTATATAAGCTTTTTGCACAGCAGCTAGGGGTATGAGATCTGGCCCCCGCTTAGTGTTGGTGGGGCTGAGCAGGGGCCAGAAGTCTGGGGCCGCTGAGCTGTCTATACACGCATTACATATGCACAAGCATGAGATACAACATGTGCACAAGCATATTAAGACCTGACCTCTGCAACAACCTTGCCCCCATTTGAAATCCTGAGATTGCAAAGTAGGGCATCACGCCCTGTAAGCACAATCTGGAAGAAGTCACCCACCTGCTTCGACAGCGAGTCCAACCCCAACCGGAGCCTTTCAGCGCTTTTCAACATGCTTGAGATGCAGTTCAGCAGCTCCTCTTTCCTTTCCAAGCAATTGATCTCAGTGCCAACACCAGTGGCCTGCTTTGTGTTATCATGATGGTGTCCTCCGTTATTTGTTTTCTCAGGCACCATCACTTCTTTTGTATTTCTAATAGTCTTAGCATCCTCCTTGAGATCAGCTGTGTCCATTCCTCCTGTAGAAATACTTTGCAGCATGATCACCTCATGCTGGCAGCTAGTGTCCTCAGCCATCTTAAGATTATTATCCACATGGCCTCCTTCCTGGGCTGTAGTATCCTCCTTGAGATCAGCTGTGTCCATTCCTCCTGTAGAAATACTTTGCAGCATGATCACCTCATGCTGGCAGCTAGTGTCCTCAGCCATCTTAAGATTATTATCCACATGGTCTCCTTCCTGGGCTGTAGTATCTGGCAGGACCACTTCCTTTGAGTGGTTAAAAGCATGAGCCAGGCTGGCATTCTCCTCTTGAAGCTGAGCAGCACAAGTCAATGTATGCAGTTGTCTAGCACATACCTCAACATCCTCCAGCTCTTTGACAGCTACAACACTACCTCTGGATAGTTGCCTGCTAAGTTCCCCACTTATGGCCTTATGAAGATCAATGAAGGCCGTAGACCAACCAAATTTCTCAGGGACATCAAACTCCACCAGCGGCTTGAAGCTACCTGACAGTACGGCTACAAGGACACTGCAGATTAAGACTGTAACGGCCTCGATTCCATACAGTGCCCGCATGAGCACTTTACCCTTAGCAGAATGCTTAGCCTTCATCAGGCAAAGGTTCCCAGAAAGCTCCTGTAGCGCTGCCAAGCAGCTATCAAGGCTATGAGACCTTCCACTTGCTCGCTCGATCCATTTCTTAAGCGACACCTCAGCTTTCTTGAGCTGCTCCTGGGACGGCATGTCGCCCCCAGAGTCCAACACATTCAGGAGATACCGCATAAGCAACTGCCCTTGATCCAACCGAGACAGCTCTGAGCTCAGCGCAATGCAGATGTCCAACAGCTTCACACTGCTGTTCAGGGAGATGTCCACCCACTTCTCGTCCCAGTCTGACAAGGGCAGCTCAAGCTCAGAAATCAGGGTGGCTATGTTGGTGTGCAGCTCCGACAAGCAGTCCACTGCGAGCTTCATCCACGATAGTGTGAGCACCTCTGAGGTGGCCTCTGGCTTGAGCTTCCTCAAGCTCGAGGCCAGGCCATCCTCGTACGAAGTGAGCAGCTCAACGAGCCTCGGTGACAGGTGGGCTCCTCTTGGGAGAACCATCCTGAAGGGATTCCCCATGGGGAAGAAGGACCTGTGGCCGTCGTGCGCTCGACTCATCTCCTCTGCAATCAAATCAAAGCAAGGCCTCAGAATAGGAATTCACTGACACAAGCACAACCAGATACAAGGAAATCCTTACACTAGGAAACAATAGGATGAGTGCTACAAATGGTATTGATAATAACAAACACCACACGTGATGGTAATAGGCTAATAGCACACGGCAGAGAACGGTGCCCACGCTTCCTATCTTTCCTGGAAGAATATTTCTCGATTCAATTCATCAGGGGCAAGCCTTCGCTCAGAAGCTGCAATACCATAGAGATACCCCAGCATGCTGGACCGCTTACATCATCAAGCCCGGTACTCCTGGAAGTTGGATACAATGTTTCTGGTGCACCGCGTCCGCGTTCATACTCTAAACGTACTAGACTAGCAAAAAAAAAAAAAAAAAAATTTGGGGAATATCAGAAACGCCGGCTACAGCACATGACGATAGACAGCATCAGAACCAGAATCCATTGACATAGGCGCAGCAATCGAACAAATTAGAAGCTACTGCGAACATACTGCCCACGGATTTCGCTCAAGGCCTCCACTTATTACCTCCAAAATTTGGGCGAAATCGAGCCCCAAGACCCCAGCAAGCATCAGATCGAGAGTTAAATCGACAGCACGAGCAAAGGGATCCCCATACCTCGATTCAGGGACGCGCGCGGATTCGATTCGATTCGAGGTTGATGAAGAGGGCCTTTGCGTTGCTCGGTGGCTGTGTGCGCTTGAAGGCTTCCCGAGAGGGCAGGCTGGTGAAGGTAGAGAGAGAAGAGGAAAGCGACCCGTTGCGCTTTCGCTTCGATTTTTTCCGCCGCAGGGCACTGCCCACACCTCTCCCCGCTGGGCTAGTAGTAGTAGTAGTACTAATAATAATAATAATAATAATAATAATAATAATAATAATAATAATA
>CM041628.1:38673281-38700041 GCA_023333625.1 Bothriochloa decipiens | reverse complement strand
AATAATAATAATAATAATAATAATAATAATAATAATAATAATAATAAACGTTACAGGTTTGCCCTTGTTGAACTTTTTTTATTTTTAATTTTTATTTAAAAAAATTTTACAAAAATAATCGTCCGTTTTGAAATATGACAGAACTAATCGTCTACAGTGGACGTTTTTTAAAAAACGCCCACTGTGCGGGCGTTTTTTATTGGAGAGGGGGCCGTCTATAAAAGTGCGTGGTGTTTTGCGGGCGGGCCTCGGAGCAGTAAAAAAACGCCCACTGCGTGGGCGTTTTTTCCTGTCCAGGGGGCCACCTGCAAAACAGGCGAGGCCGGCCGCGCTCTTTTGCAGGCGGCCCCCTCGCAATCAAAAAACGCCCACACAGTGGGCGTTTTTTCCTGGCCAGGGGGCCGCCTGCAAAACAGGCGAGGCCGGCCGCGTACTTTTGCAGGCGGCCCCCTCGGAGTCAAATTGACCTCCAGCTATATATACCCAGCCCCCCTTCAGATTTTCATTATATTCACTAAAATTTTCAGAAAAAAGGAAGAAGAGAGGAGGGAGGAGAAGGAAGTAACGGCGAAGCCCTGCGAGTTTGAAACCTCGGCTTATAGGTAAGTTTCTCATACATTACAAGTCCGTTGCTATGCATTATTAAAATATAATGTGCAATAGAGTTGTTTAGTTTTTAGTTGACTCTGGGTAGATCTGTGAGTAGTATGTATATTAGACCTATAAATAATGATGTTAGAGCATTGCAGTTCGTGTTAGAAATAATGATGTTTCTTCTATGATTTAAACAATGGATTGCATGGTTTGAAATGTGACGAATATCGTATTTTCTCTGAATAGATATGCAAAACTTGTGGCGGACGGAGTTTTGGAAAAAACGAGGTCGCCCTAGAGAATTGTATCCCGACGTGTCTAGCAAGGATGCTCCTGTTCCTCCTGCAGTCCCTGTCCCAAATTGTGACTGTGGAGAACCGGCTGATATTGGCCAATCTCGCCATGAGGACACAGCTGCCCGTTGCTACTACACATGCGGTGGATTCAATATAAGTAACTGCACCTCTGTCATTGCACCTTTATTCATTGCTAGTAATTGCGGCTCTTGCATCTCTAACAATGTCGTTAGCAATCATGTTTTGTAGGCCCATGAGCGGTGCTTTTTCTTTCAGTGGATTGACGGTCCAGACAAATTCGACCCAAGGTATCTCCAGTTTGACGAATGGTGGAAAGGGAAGCATAATCCACCCGATCAATTCGAGCGGTGGGTGGCACCTCCCCCTGACCCCCCAATGACAGACGAGGAGAAAAAAATAGCCCAATTGAGATGGCTTGAATCTCCGCCTCGTTGCAAATGCGGAGATTATTCTGTAATAAGTTCAGATAGGCCTAACGAGTTCGAATGTCCTAACCCCGCCGGAGTAAGTGCAAATTGTATGCGGTCATGGCTTTCTTAGTATTTCTGCATGTACTAACATTTTACATTGTAGGGTGGGTATACCTTGTTACGGAAGTGTAACTTCAGGGAGTGGCTGTGGGGTCCAAAGAACAAATGGCCGGAGCCGAAGGTGGACAAGAAGAGAAAAGTGGTTACCCCTAAGCCTCCTATGTTGTGCAAATGTGGTGTCGAAGCGCAGTATGGCCTACTACCATCGGAGCTTGGAATAGGCTATTGGTGCGGCCATATGGTTGATTACGATGAGGTCCTTTTGTTCCACTTGTTGCTCACTTGATATCTAAAGTTTTTGTATTTGCTGACTTTAAATTGTTCCGTTTGATCACAGAGCCTTAGGAAATGCAAGTGGGAGGTTTTTGCCCATGTTGAAGACCGCAGGGAATACATGGATACACTGAAGCAAAAGTAAGTAATGGACCTGAAGTTCAGGTCTAGTACTCAGCTTGTGGACAACTACATTAAGATGCGGAAGCGAGCGCAGATTGACTATGCCCGACGATTGCGTGTCCAAACCCCAAGTGCTGCTCGGTGGAAGAAAGACTGTGATGCATGGAAAAAGAAGAGAGAAGAGGAAGCATCCTTGCATGCGAGGGAGAAGATGAAGGAGGCCGAAAAGAGGAGTGCTGATGCGAAGATGAAGCAGAAGATGGCGGAGGCGAAGATGCCGATGAACGACGAGGACGAGGAGTATGATGAAGCGTTCACCCAAGCCCTCGATGACTTGGAGGCCGCTTACTACAAAAAAAAGGAAGAAGAGGAGTATGATGAAGCATTCACCCAAGCCGTTGATGACTTGGAGGCCGCTTACTACAAAAAAAAAGAAGAAGAGGCCAACGCAGCTGAGCGTAGCCGTACCAATGAGTTTGTGGGAGAGGATAGTGGTTCTGAAGATGAAGACTTGCTTCCCGGTTATGTTTCGGATTATTAGGGCTGTTTTGTTAGATGAATTCGGATTAGTAGCTCATCGCCCTAGCGGACCTATAATTTTATTGTAATAAACTGTTTCCGTGAATTTTAACTGTGCTGTAATGGACTATTATAACGGATGTAATGCAAGCATGTAAGGGTTTAGGGTATAGGGTTTAGGGTTTAGGGTTTTTAGGGTTTAGGGTTTAAGGTTTTTTGGGTTTAGGGTTTACGGTTTAGGGTAAATTTTTACAAAAGAATAGTGCGTATCATACATGAAGACAGTAATTACATCGTACAGGGTACTACTGTCCCGGAGGTTGTCCCTGCCCCTGTCCCCTACTCCTCTTCAGCCTCCTCGGTCGCACGTGCCCCGACGAGTTGGTGTAGCGATCCGGTGGAACACCTCGAGTCACGCGGACGTGCTGCACTGGAGTCATCTGTGATAACTCCTGCGTGTAGGGCGGAGGTGCTCCTGCAAGCTGTGAAGGGCCGATCTCGACCTCCTCGTCGCTGATCGATGCGTCAGTGGGGGGTCATTAGGTAGTCGGTAGGTCCGCGACGAGGTGCCTGCTCCCTGGCCCGACGTCGAAGCTGCTCCCTGCGCGGAGGTACCCAGGACTCCCCAGGCTGCTCCTTGAGCGGAGGTACCCACTCCATGGGGCGAAGGCCAGGCTCCCCAGGCTGCTCCCTGAGCGGAGGGACCCTCACCATGGGCCGATGCGCTGGGTGGAGCATGAGTGAAGTGCCTGGATGCCTCTGCTCTGTGCACCGAGGACCCTCCTCCGGAGGAACGAAGGTACGGCGTAGTGAACGCTGTGAAAGGTGTCGTCGTAAGTCACACAGTCATCCATATTAGAAAAACATAGGTAGACGAGGTGGGGTACATGGAGTTACCTCTGTTCTGGGGTGCAGGAGGACGTGCTGCGGGTGCCGGTGCAGGAATTTGAGGCGCTGCGTTGGAGGTCCAACAAGTGAGAGCCCTCATCACGGATCTAAGCGTCGTACGCATCCGCGTGTACGAGGTGCGCTGCTCGTCGACTGTCAACGCCAAGCCACCCTCCAAGCGGCGACACACGGAGTCCATCTTCGTATAAAGTAGTTGCGTACCATCGACCTAATTTTAGTTTTAATTTACATGAAAGATATACGTAATGAACTACTTATATATATGAGAGATTCAAGTACTCACCGCACGGAAGTAATCCTGATCACGGTGCACAGGGTAACCGTCATCCACGGCGGCGACGTGTGGCTGCTGCTCTGGAGGAACGAAGGTGACACGTGTGCGGGTACGAGGCTGGTACCACCGGAGGTACATCATGTACGAGTCCTCGGTGTGGGGGCGGTACTCATCAACGACGTCCTCTATGGCAAGCAACCAATCGTCCACGTATGGCTGCAGACGTGGAACCCATAAGGTGCCGCCGACCTGTCCCCTCCGAGTCAGCCTGAACATAAATTTGAGTAATACATGTCTACTGCGATTAATTTTTCAAAGTCAGTTGTTAGTAGTACTTACCTATGAGCATCTGCAGGGACGGTACGGATGATAGGGACGGGGGACGGCTGCATGAGACCGAACTGGCGCAAAACACGCCCTGGGCAGTGCGGTTCGACGAATATGTCAAACACCATCGGTCGGAGCGTCAGCCAGAAGGCCTGGTCACGTGTGCACAACGTGGACAGCCCAAGGGGAGCTCATGCGTGGATAGCCTCCTGGCTGTAAGGCTCCCAGATCACGTCGGTCGGCTGTATCCTGTCGAACTCCAGCATAAACTCGTTGTACGACCGCGTGACCTGCACATATGCCCATCGTCGCTGAAATATAACAATAAATGGGTTAGAAGGTACGATACGAATTAACTATATACGTCAGCTAAGAACACGAACCTGACGACGGCACCAGACTGTACCCATGGTGGGGAAGTCCTCGGGCGGAAGGTGCAAGTACAGGTGGAACGTGTGTGTCTCCGGCCTCCATCGGTCGACCAGGGCGGCTAGAAGAGACCTATCAAAACTCCACCTCCTCGTCTCATCGGCCTCACCAGCTCGAGCCTCCATAAGACGACACAACGGGAGGAGGCCTGCCTCACGTAACCTGCACATAAAAATTTTATGTTATTAAGAAGCCATGTGTACTTAATTGGGAGAATTGAAAGAGTCAACGGATACCTGAAACAGAACCGAGGGTCCACTGAAAGTAGACGTCTGGACGGTCGCGGTCGAAGTACGGGCAGATTGGCGTTCTGCACCGCAATACGGTACGAGCGGTGCTGCAGATCGATCCCTCGATCTAGCAGCTCTGTTGTGTCATCCGCCATCCCTGCATGACAATATCACAGTTAACACATATGACATATGCAAATAGATAGTGAAAAAGTATACAACAATAAATTTAAGGTACAACAACAAATGATCGAATTTGAAACATAAAGACTGCACATACAACATGTAACAGAAATATATTCAAATACAAGACTGAGATTATGAACATTACATCCAGAATATAGGTTGAAACAATAAGTTTGTTCACTCCAGTTACAACAAAGCAAAAACCGTACATTACATAATCTTAACCAAGCTCTCTACACATCACTACACGACCGAACCACGAGGCACACGTGCACGCCTTGGCCTGGTAGGCCTAGAAGTTGTCCCTTCTCCTGTTGGCGGGGTACCATCCAATCCGGATCCTGATGGCGGGGCTTCTGCTGTTGTGGCCATGTCTGAGTCCTTGGGGCACTTCTTGTAAGTATGTCCTTCCTTGTCGCATTTGCTGCAACGTGTGTACCTTCCACCTGCTTCGGACTCATCCATGGCGTTTCGAATACATCTTGTCTTCCGACGCTCAGCCTTGTCTCTGATCTTACTTGGGTCTGGAATATAGGTAGGTTGCGGTACTGTACCTGTAAAATTTCCCGCTATGCCAAAACCATAAATTTCATGTGACCATGTATGCAATATGGCTTCCTTGGTGAAATAGGGAGATACAAAAGTACGATCAAGTATTCCACACTCCGAGCTCGCTGCAATAACATGAGAACATGGTTTGTGGTAGAGTCTTGGCTTGTGGCACGTGCATGCGCAATACCCATCCTCTCTAAGTATGCATTCTTGCATAACTCTTCTTCTATATATTCCACGCTTGGCCCTATCAGCACACAAGATTTCAAATCGGTGCTCTCTAGTACCTTGAGTTATAACTCTATGCTCCTTTTCCTTCTTACGTTTTTCCTTCAGATAATTTGTCAGCATATGTCCGAAGAAAACACCTCGCACTTGCATTGATAGGGCAGCGACTTGGTACCGGTCTCTAAAATATCTGCATGTTCCATGCAGGATGAACTCAACAATGGCAACCAAGGGAAGGTCTCTAACACCACGCATCACCCAGTTGTAAACTTTAGCCAAATTAGTTGTCATAATACCAAACTGCGCTCGACATCATGCAGCAAAGACCACTTCTCCTTAGGCTTATTCTCTATCCAGTGCGAAAAATTTCTCACAGCAGATGCCGATCTCCTTCTGATGTTTGGACCATCTGTGGGCAGCGGTCCTAAGGACTCTGGACCATCCTCACCAACAGGTGTTGATCGGCTTGAGTGCTCTTCCATATGCTTCGTTGTGAGCTCGTCCAACCTCCTCCAAAGCTCGTTGAATTTTTTCTGTTAATTCTGTCCGCACAGCCTCTTGAATAGATCCATCAAACTCTTGCGCTTAAACTGCTTGTAAAAATTAGCACCCATGTGACGCATACACCACCGACTTTGAACATCTGGCCAATCTTTACCATATCCCATCTCTGCATCACCGTGCTTCTGATATTCAATTGCCCGAAGAAGGCCAGCGTGACGGTCATGAATTTAGGCATACACCGGGCCTCATACCAACAATGCTAACCTTCACCTGCTTGAGAAACCAGTACCAACTATTGGTATTTTCGCTCTCCACAAAAGCGAATGCCAGTGGTAGAACTTGATTGTTCCCATCCACGGCAATTGCTGTTAGTATCTGACCTCTGTATTTACTTGTCAGAAATGTCCCGTCAATACAGGGTACTGGACGACAATGCACAAATGCCCTGATGCAAGCACCTAGTGCAAAGAAAGCTCGTTGCAAGACCAATACTGCACGGTCATTCTCCATGGTTGGGTATGTTATAAGATCTGTACATGTCCCTGGATTTCTGGCGGCTATGCATTGAAGAAGAGATGGTAAATTATCATATGAGGCTTTGAATGTGCCAAATCTCATCTCGATAAGCTTCTGTTTTGCCCTCCACGCCTTAGCATATGAAATGGTGTATTTGAATTTATCTTCGATATGCCTTATTATTGACCTTGTCTCGTATCTCAGATTATGCACAACATCTGAATACATCTCCGCAGCAATAAATGCAGATGTCATGTTTCTGTGGTACTTCTGTACACCTTCCAAGTGACAGTTGTGCTGAGTGACTATTGACACTTTCCAATAATCCTTCCACTTTCCCTTGAATGCATGCATCCTCCACGGACAACCATCGCTGGATCTCATGCACTTAACTTCGTATACACACTTTGTGGACTTTGCTACCCAGAACTCCCTCTGCAGTGATACAGCCCAAAGCTTGACTGTCTCTATCAATTCTTCCTTCTCTGCGTACATCGCTCCCTCGATTACCTCATTCTCCTTATACTCCCATGGAACATGGTATCCCTCTGAAATAGCAAGTCCAGAGAAGTCTTCATTAGACCACTGCCACGGATTCATATTGCATCCTTCCTCATCGGAAGATTCATAACCCTCCACTTCCTCATTCGCCGCATCTTCGTTTTCCATTGCCTGAACAATGGAGTTGATCCTCTCGCCCTCATCTGCCAAGCCTCTGGGCTCACTGGTTTTTTCTTCTCTTTCTGGTTGCTGCACATCATGTCCCTGTTCTTCTCCTTGCTGAGCACGGTCGTTTTCCTCTTCTATTTCAGCATCAGTCCTAACCATGCTTGTACCCTCCACATCTTGCAAGGTTGCATTGTCTTTATCGTGCACCTCCATGAAAATGCTGGGTTCCCAGCCCCGCTGCAATGCATTTTCTACGTACCATTTCCATGTTTCGGTGCAATCTACCGACATCAATTCCCAGAAGCATTCTTCGTTGCCACGGTTGACTACTACATTTACTTTTATTGTGTTCACCTCTGGGTTGATATGAAATACCCTCATTAACCAGTTACACACTGATCGAAAATTTCTTTCCGCTGGCCTATCTATCCCCTTTAGTGTTGACCCAAATTCAGACAGATCTATACCATACGGCCCATATCTGACAGTGCCACTACCATGGAACAACCGAAACATCACTTTGGTTGACATATCTATTCAGAGAAAATACGATATTCGTCACATTTCAAATCATGCAATCCATTGTTTAAATCATAGAATAAACATCATTATTTCTAACACGAACTGCAATGCTCTAACATCATTATTTATAGGTCTAATATACATACTACTCACAGATCTACCCAGAGTCAACTAAAAACTAAACAACTCTAGTGCACATTATATTTTACTAATGCATAGCAACAGACTTGTAATGTATGAGAAACTTACCTATAAGCCGAGGTTTCAAACTCGCAGGGCTTCGCCGTTACTTCCTTCTCCTCCCTCCTCTCTTCTTCCTTTTTTTCTGAAAATTTTAGTGAATATAATAAAAATCTGAAGGGGGGGCTGGGTATATATAGCTGGAGGTCAAAAAACGCCCACTGTGTGGGGGTTTTTTGACTCCGAGGGGGCCGCCTGCAAAAGTGCGCGGCCGGCCTCGCCTGTTTTGCAGGCGGCCCCCTGGCCAGGAAAAAACACCCACTGTGTGGGTGTTTTTTGACTGCGAGGGGGCCGCCTGCAAAAGAGCGCGGCCGGCCTCGCCTGTTTTGCAGGCGGCCCCCTGGACAGGAAAAAACGCCCACGCAGTGGGCGTTTTTTTACTGCTCCGAGGCCCGCCCGCAAAACACCGCGCACTTTTGCAGGCGGCCCCCTCTCCAACAAAAAACGCCCACACACAGTGGGCGTTTTTTGTCCGCCAGGGGGCCGCCCGCAAGAGCCGTCACCGGCGGCGGCCGGCCGTTTGCCACGTCACAAAAAACGCCCACACAGTGGGCGTTTTTTAAAAAACGCCCACTGTAGGCGACTAGTTCTGTCATATTTCAAAACGGACGATTATTTTTGTAAATTTTTTTTAATAAAAATTAAAAATAAAAAAAGTTCTGCCCTTGCCTGACAACCAACAGCCCATGGAATAATGTTGGGCTGAGGCTCCGTCGATGGTGGAATTGGACGCTGCCGGCCCAGGCGACCACACGGCGGCCCCTTTTTGTCTTGGGAAATTTCTAAACACAAAAACCTCGTGCGACTCCACCCAGCTCGTGCATGGCACGTGAAGCCTGCAAGTGCGCTGTGCTGTGCGCATCGAGGAGCCTTTGCAGGTTGACCACCGGCACGACCAAGGGGGAGGACACTGTACACTGGATTGGGACGCTTCGAGTTTGAGTTGCAGCGTTGTGCTTGTGCAGCGTTTCCGGCTCCCGAGGAAGGAGGGTACGCTCTGGTGCAAGCGCAGCGCCATAGGCAATGATTGCGCAACCGGACCCGGCCCTGGATCGCGACACGTGCCCACCGCCTTGCGTCCATCCTCTTCCAGCCCGCAGCCCCGGAGGAAGCACAGGCATGGAGTCGGCAGGATAGTAAAGGTAGAGACCGTGCGTGATGCACCAATCGATCTACGAGTCGGCATGCATCTACTGGCAGTTGTTGAACCCTATCCAATGTCCAGTCGACACCACACCAAGACGGAGGGAGGGAGGGAGGGAGCAGATGCCAAAAGGCGACCGAGGCAGCCAGGGAGGTAAAGGTAGTGGCGCCAAAGCGACGCAAAGGCGGCGGCGGCGGCATGCACATCAGCACATGGACGCCCGGAGCGCTGGTGGCCGCGGCATGCATGCGTCGTTGGCGGGGCCATGATTGGGCGTGACCGCGCGGCGGCGGTTGAACCGGACCCGGGGCCGGGACCGGGACTTGTCAGGCGTGACGTACTGCCTCGGCACTGGGATGGATGGGAGGACCCCTTGTAGTATTTGCTGTTGCACAAATTTCTCCCTTTGTTTGTACTCGTGGTATTTGTGCTGGGCGTTTGGTGCTTGGACACCTTTCGTACACCCATGACATTCTTTGTCTTGCTCTACGGTACAGCAAGCAGTGCAGGCAACAAACTCTTGAAAGTGCCACGCGAATCGAGACCGCCGTTGCGTGTTGATGCACATACAGTAGCCCTACAGACTACGGTAGGTGCCCATATTTGTATACTTCTCGATCCCGCGCATTATAGGGAGTTGTTAGTACATTTCCTCCTACCCCGCCGTTGCTGGACTGGATGCATTATGGATAACGGGATCATTCGTCGCACGCCGGCCCTTTCCAAGATCCAGCTAAGCGTCCGTGGAGTGACGTGACGTGCTAGCAGGAGTAGATAACGAGCGATGCGAATGCGACGCACGTGGCGGGCGCTTGAGTGCGTGGCACATGCATGGCAGCCTAGGAGCCTGCAGCTGGCGAGGAGGTGGTGGTGGCACCGTGGCCAGTGGCAGCGGATCCGGAGAGGGCACGGGCGCCAAAGTTCAAATTCCGGAGAGATCACGGCACGGCCACGGGCGGACGTCAGCTGGCGGTCCAACCCTGCGGCTGGCTGGGGCCCACCTGCCATCCATACCCGTGGAGTCAGAGGCTCAGATCCAGCACCAGCAGCAGTATTGGCAGAGGGAGGAGTGCACACTTTGTACAGAAATCCAATCTCGGTCTTGTACGTGCTCGATCGCTCGTTTTGCTAATCCATCCAATTCCAAGCTGGGAGGGTCACAAGACGACTCAATTCGACACTTGCTTTGCTTCGTCCGATCGCGCACACACTACTAATCTACATTACCGCTGGGACAGTAGTTGCTGCATTATAAGTAGGAGTAGTGGCGGTAGTACATACTATTCCGACATGCTTGCAGATGCTGAGATGCAGTGTCTGCCAGACTGACACGATGACTCGCTGTTCCACCAACTTACAGTAGCGGCCGCCCCGCCCCCCCCCCCTCCCCCGCGAATTCGCGTCAGGTTCGTCAAACAAAGCAAAGCATCGTGGCCTACTACTAACATTCATAAGCCGTTTCCATGGATGGTCACGGTCCGCCGCCACTAGCTGGGTCCAACGGCCGTCGTCGCCCCCCACATGGCATGCGCCCCCCGGCAACGGCAGCAACAGCGCTTGCTCGACTGGTCGGTCCATGGTGTGCAATAGTGTAGCGACCGCAGAATGTTTCTGCTGCTGCGCTGGTGTGGTGGTGGTGGATAGACGAGACGATCGTCACATCTCATATGGAGATGGAGGACGAGGGACCACCATTGCTTATGCTTGGTCCTAAGCTAGCTTCCGGATCGATCATGACCTTAGCACCGTGCAGTACGCGCCATGCATGGCATGGATAAGGCCATAAGGGCCGGGCATAGGCTAGGCTGCTGCATGCGCACGCTAAGGTGATCGATCGTCGAGGTGAGGTCCAGACTCCGATCCTCATATCATCAGCTGCACAACACGACGACGACAACGACGACGCATAGGGATCGGAATTCGGATAGGCCATCTATCATCGCTGGGGCGCCGTGTGTGTGTGCCCGTCGATTCGTCCCTGCAGCTTTCCTTGTGCTTACAGAAATGGATACACATGCGTATAGTATAGTATAGTAGCGGCATACTCCTAGGATGTGCAGCTACCTAATGGAGGACGTTAATTAGCTAGCTAGGCCTGTGATGTGCAGCTACCTAGCGCATTAGTATATGTATTCCAGCAATCATGCATATATGCATCGCCTAATAAGCTGGGAAAACCAACCAGAAAAAAAATGCATGCAGTTCCTAGCTTATTGGCTGACCGGTATCTAGTATCAAAAGTGCCAGCTCGATTTGATGAGAATTATATTGAACCTAGAGTTAGTAGTTAGAGGCAGCAGTAGTACTTACTACTCGACCATTATCATTAGCAAAATGAATGATTAATAATCAGCGTGCGTCGTCGTCATTGTTCTTTAACCGGTGGTCGATTCCAGAGGTCGCTTGATACGGATAATGTCTGGATCAATGCAATCTTTGAGAATGTGGCTAGCTGTTAATTAGTTCTATGCATATATGCACAAGATAGTTAACTATTGACAACTTTCACATATTCTAGTGGTGTTGATTGGAATGTTCTTGTATTCTTCACATGAGCACTACTTGTACTAGTATATACTGTATATGCATATGTTGACCTATGGATCAACTGACCAATATATGAAATGCAGATAGATACTTGATGCTAGCAGCAGATAGAGGATGATTTTTTTTTTATGAGTCACCGGGCGATGGAGGATGATGTTGCTATAGCTATTAGCTATATATAGGTCCTCTCCTGTGCCCCATATGGCTGTCCACAACACAACCATCCTCCAACGCATGACATTGTGCGCCCAACCACAGCGTTGCCCCGCATGCGAAGTGTTCTGCATGTGCCCTGCCCCCTCTTGCATTTCGTCCATTATATGCACGCACACATCGCTGTGAGTTGCTCTTGCATGTTAGGCTTAGGCCAAGGAGCTGGATGCCGGCCTGCTGCTGATAGATGATGGACGTGATATGATGAATTATAACTAAGTTTGTTGATCAAAGGAGTTCCTTTATGGTTACCTCCTACTCTCCTTTATGGCCACCAACAAGCCTTTATATTTTTTTATTTATTTTCGGTATTATTAATTACTTGTCGATACACAAAATGGCGAAATTTGCATATACATGACGTCAAGAGAATCTGGGGTGTGGTTCGAAGGAGTACCTGTTAGTTATGAGAGGCTCTGGCCTTTTCGGATGATGATGCAATGGTTGGTAGTAGTTAACCTCTCTTCGGATGTCAACCTCCAAGCAGCATTTGGCATGTGCTTGTATACATGTTCTCGTTGGATGAATGACGCAAGCTCTATTTGGTAGATGTGACATTGCAGTGGTTGATAAGCTCGTTGATTAACTAACAAATTGTTAATTATATAGTTCTTTAAAAGCGCATGCAAAAGGCCTCGCCCCTTTTGTTGTATGCCTGTAATCCGTGAACCGGTAGTACAATCTGGATTAGGCCGCCGATATGCATGGTTGGTGTTCCTGCTGCTGCTGCTTTTTTCTTCATGAACAACCTGTACTACTCTGTATCTGATATCGATTGGCATGGCATGTTTGTTTTCATGTTCAGTGGTGACTGGTGATATAGTTTCATCATCATCTCTTATTGGTAAGGTGTGTACTCCAGCAGCTAGCCATGCATATCACAGGACAGTTAACAGCTCAGAGATCTGATTCTGCAGGTAGTCGTCCTCTTACAGATGAGGGGTTTCACTAAACTTTACATTACAAAAGGCAGATATCTTTTTGGCAACGTCGTCAATAACAGCATCATATAGAAGTAGCGCTCTGGATTCTGATCTTGTACTAACTAAATAGCGATTAGTAATAATAACCCTTGCAACAGGCAACAGCACGACCAACAGCCATTGCAATTAAAGAGACTAGCTGGGTTCAGTTCTATACATTCCAATGCATGTGACGTGCTCCTCATTAATTAGGGTATCAGAAATCTGGAGGGATTCGTATGCAACTTGCAAAGTAACATTCTCCTCATTCTAAGAAAAGGAAGTTCTTGCATTGCTATCCATATTTAATATTTCTATCTCCCATAGATATTGATGATCCCAGTTGCTTCGTAATGATTTTTCTTCTAAAAACTTAGCCTCGTTGTATGTAGAATCATGCAAAATCGATACTGCTAATGAACAGTTAATCACGTCGCCCACGCGTTGCTAGGGCATGTGATTTTCTTTCTTTGTGTGTGAATAGTCCATTGAGATTTGCTCATAACCACGCAATCTTTCCTAGGAAAATTTCATTGGATGGGCAAACAAAAATTCAGACATAGTATTATTTCTCCCTTTTATCATGCAGGGCACACACAACCTAGCTATCTAGATGATGGCATGTGATGCTGCTACCTTCCATAGAAAACCATCATGCTGATATAATGGCATTAGAATAGGAGCGTAATCGCACATTCGCACTGGACGGAGCTCGTCCGCTCGTGGCTGCAAATTATTGCAGGGAAGAAATCGGGAGAAGCGAGCGTTGGTTTCTTGGCGTGGCGCACGCATATCAGCATATGATCCAGCCAACATTCCAGCCAGGCAACTCGAGTCTTTTTTTTTCTCGAATACGCAAAAGGTTTACGTATCATTGTATTAAAAAGAATAGCAGTAACATACAACGACGCGCTTATGGAAGCGCAACCGGAGGTTTTACGACAGTAAGCCGGACCATCCTAGCAAAACAAGAATAAGATTCGATGTTATATAAAAGACAACAACCGGAAAGGAGTGACGCTGCAACCTAAGAAGCGGCGCCGGGCGAGTCCTCTCCCACGTCTGATAGGTGTTTTCCACCGCCCTAGCCTTTGGTCGCCGTGAAGCGTCCATCCAGGGCTTCGATCTGACTTTTCGTCAAGCTCCCACTAAGAATAGCGTCGCGTAAAGCCTTGGGGGCTGGAGAAGGTAGTGCTGGCGGCGGCGCGATGCCTATCCTCATGTTGAGCAGTACCTCGCCTCTCCTGGATGTCGGAACATGCGACAATGGCTGAGCGGCAATCCGAGTACTGCTCTTCGGCAGGGGACGTCGACTGGTCGGCATCACCTGCTTTGGAGGGATGGCAATCAAAGGCAGGGCTCGCTGGTATTGCACCTTCTCGACGAACTGAGCGAGACGACGAGCAGCTTCGCATGGCGAGGGCGTCACGTCGTTGGCGGCGGACGGCTCCGGCAGCTCCACGCGCACCGGCGAGAACGGAGGCAGTTCCGTCGGTCGCGGTGCGACAGAGACCGCCTCAAGCGCCTCACCCTCTGTGGGTACGGTGGAGCCTGAATACTGGTCAAACACCAGCCGTCTCGGTGTGGCCCGTGACTACCTCGACTGAGGCGACACCGAGGGTGCCCAAAGTTGCTGGGACTCCGCGTGAACACCGGTGAGCACCACCGGGACCTGAACCTCCTGTTGGGAGACCAGAGGAGGCCTCAGGACGGTCAGAGCACTATTGAGCGACGTAGCGAGCTCCATCAACATCGGGTCCTCCGCTATGCCGCAAACAACTGTGTAGCGTGTTGTCAGCGTGAGCAGGTCGAGCTCGACGGGGCAAGCGCACCAACCGGCTCACCACGGCCGACCTAGCCATCATCGGAAGCAGAGGCTGGCACTGTTCGTGTGGGCATGGTCGACGGCCCGCGGCGCCTCCGCTTCCTCCGTCGCCTCCTTCGACGCTGACCGTCAGTGTCGAGGGCGGCAGTGATCGTCGTGGCTCCTCCTGGGTCGATGGTGTCCGTCGTGGCCCCGCCAAGGCCGCGCGGACCACCGAGGTCGGCCAGCCCATTGGGGTGACCGGAGGCACGAACGCCCAAGCTCCGAGAGCCGACGCGCCTTGGCTGCTTGCAGTCGCACGCCACGTGCCGAAGACCCCTGCACCACAGGCATCGTTGGGGCAGCTTGCAGGTAGCCACCCGGTGCGCTAAGGAGAGGCAATTGAAGCACTTGCCCTGGAGATCGGCTGGGATGTGCCTCGGTGGTGGACGAGTCACCGGCTGGCCCCAGTGTGTTGGCCCTGGCGGCACGGGGGAGGAGGTCGCCGGCCGCGTCACCTGCTGGCGGAGGATCTCCCGCCACCCATCCGCGTCAGGGGCGGAGACACGTCGACGTCCGAGGCACTGACGTGCCGGGATGCGGCCCTCCACAGTTCGGGTTGGCATGCTGTGCACCAGCTGTGGGCGCGGCAGCCGGCGCTTCCCACGCCTTCCATGTGCCTGAGTCATGGAGGGTCGTGCCTCCGACCTCGCCGACGATGGCACACGATGAAGCGCGCCCAGGTAGGGCGAGGGAGAGGCTGGCGTCGCTTCCCCATTAGAGAAATCGATGAGGTCCTCATCCTCCCAACGACGAGCCCTGGAGCGTCCCTCCTTGCCGGCCCCACAAATGAATGGCGCAGCAAGGGGGGACAATGCGGACATGGGGGTCGGAGCGGGAGCAGACGGGTGGATGAGGAAGGCCTCAAGGCCGGTGGCGCCCATGTCTGCATCTGCGTCGTCAGCGTCCGGGGCCGCCCTCGCCTCTGGACCGGCGCCGAGCGCCGTTGCCCCAACCCCGCGGCATGGGGCGCGTCGCTCACCAGCAGGGTCGGCACAGCAGCAGGCCCGGCCACCAGGTCCCGCGCTGGAGGGGAGACGTGCACCTGCACAGGGACGCCGGCGACCGTCATCGTCGTCGTCGGAGATGCGCAGCCACGTCATCCATCGGCACCGGCCATGGCGGGCGACGGGGACACCAGATCCAAGGACAAAGGAGCGTCGTCGGCCGGTTCCAGCGTCACCGCAGCGGCAGCGGTGGCCGGCTCCAAGGGCGACGCGACCGGCCCCCGAAGGCGACACAGCCCGCACCCGGATGCGGAGGCCCGTGGCCTTGGCTGCCGGATCCAGCGGCGCTGGGGCCTCGCCGGGCGGATCAGGCACCTCCGTGGTGGCGGCGACCGGCCCAAGGGTCGTCGCGGCGGATCTCGCGGAATCAGAGAGAGTGGGGCGGTGAGGGGAAGGGGAAGGGAGGGAGTGGCTGGCATGGAGGGGGAGGCGGGAGAGGCTGGCGCCGGTACAAGACGGCCCAAACCCTATATACCCTCGCGGCTAGACTTTGGGCTGCTCGGTACAAGACGGCCCAGACCAGAAGACGAAGGCTGGTCCTTCTTTCATCCTGATCGGTGAGCCGGGCGACAAGACGGAGCCCGTGGTCCGCTACCGCCTAGGTCGGTGGGCCGCGCGGGCGCTGAAGACTGCTTGGCATGCAAGGAGTCTTAGTTGGTTAGATCTGATCGTGTACTCCAAGGATACGATTCAATGTAACCGACCATAGGGGAAACCCTCGATATGTAACCTTGCCACCCTACTATATAAGGCGGACAAGGACCCCCTTGAACAGGATAGAAGACATATCGCTCTTTTTCCATCGGGTCTGGTCTCATCTGATCGGACTTCTTGTACTGTGGTACTCATCATACAGCAGCAGAGACGCAGGACGTAGGGTATTACGCTTCTGAGCGACCTGAACCTGGATAAACCCTGATTGTCTTGGTTGATTGTCTTGCATCTTACGTCCGGATCACAGATCTTAGCGCGCCCTCATCGTAATCTACTACCTCGGAGTATCCCGTGGTAGACTTCGATGAGGTTTCATCGACAATCCCATAGTCTTTTTCTTTTATCTGTTTTGTTTTTCCAAACTGGAGAAATCATCCTAGAAAATTTAGGTGTTATGTTATCCCGTACGTATGATGATCTACTGTGTGTCCAACCGTCTCAACTGCTCCCTGCATAATTCGCACACGCACCTGCAGAATTATTCAGAGCTCGCCTGACCTCATCCTCGATCGACGAGGCCTCTCTCTGATCTGAGCTGAAAAGCTTGCCGACTGCCGGATCCATCGAACTTGCTAATTATATATACAGGATCTCGGACCACGACAATTAACCTGTGTGCCATCGTTATCTTTCGGTGCCATGGCAGAATTTTTTTTATCTTTCGGTGCCATGGCAGAGTTTTTTTAACGTTCGATTATCCTTGCTAGCAACGGTAAGATGTGAAGATCTGCAGAGCACATGCCGCATCCATGGAACGGAATGGAAGGTCTAGAATGAAAAGGATTGCTTCCAATCGATCAGCCGAGCACAGAGCCACTGATGCAGATGCAGTGTGCCTGCTGCATTGTATATCTGCATTCAGTGGTTATTCCTTTTTTACTAGCTGCGGTTCTTCGGTCGTTCTATGTTTGAGCGAGTAACCAATCGCTATATAGCATTAGTATCGGACGCTGTAAAAGCGTTCTGGTTGCCACGAGGGAATATTCCG
Source organism: Bothriochloa decipiens (assembly GCA_023333625.1). Lineage (NCBI taxonomy): Eukaryota > Viridiplantae > Streptophyta > Magnoliopsida > Poales > Poaceae > Bothriochloa > Bothriochloa decipiens. The sequence goes on along the minus strand of CM041628.1, from coordinate 38,682,660 downwards.
TGTGTAAAGATCAGACACGAGCCTCTCGCTAAGCATGATGTCATAGCACGCATGCTGGCCTAAGATCAGATCTGTACATATTTCTATTCTACCAAGTGAGATATGGTCCAGCTAATTGACATAGAGCGTCGTTCGCTTTGATCTGGCTCAAGACAAATGTGCATTAAGGTTTACTAAAAAACATTCAGCACTAAAGTAAACGTTGAAACTTAACCTCGCATTATAAGTATATCCTGATATGAATCTACTGGCACTTTAGCAGTGGAATCACTGTTCTGACTTCTGATGTGCAGTTGCCCCCAACGCATGGGTTTTGGATCAGGCTGGGAAGAATTAACGGCTCATATAGACTGAACAAAGATAGGTTTTGGATCAAGCCGGGAAAAATTAACGGCTCTTGTAGACTAAACTAAGATAGGTGAGACGATGCACACCCCAGAAGCATACAAACCCCATCCATTTCTGCACAATAACACCTGAATGAATAGTGAAAAAAGTTACACATGCCTTAAAAACTACCAATGTTCCAATTACATTTAGCACGAGTCTTTATATTTTTTTCTATTTCTATTTTTAGAAAGAAAAATAACGGTTGGTACATAACAACTGAAGTATTTTTCATTGTAATCAACCTCAATATATGACAGTATGGCACCTCACAATAGAGGGGCTATTAGGAGGAAGGTGTGGGTCCTGACAGTCCAGATAATTATGATTGTGAAGAAAAAAAAAACAATGGATGACGCAGGCAAGTTAGATAAATCAGCTAACCTCAGGCAAACAAAACATTACTGACCCAACAACCTAGCTTTCCTAGATGTCATAACCCGGTAACCCATCAGGCCGATGCCCGTCGCGTCGGCGGCTGCTCTATGGAAACACGAAAGAGATGACGGGCCAATGTCCCCGGCGGTCCGGGTGCGCCATCGCCGATGGAGACTCGCCACCGGCCGGTACGGCGCCGCTCGCCGCCTCGCCCCTGTCCGCACGTGACCGCTTCCCGGCGACCGACGATGCATCATGTATGCCTGTGCCGCGCCAGCACGATCACGGCGACCGGCGACGTGAGGCTCCGGGCCGTCACGGCGTCTCCCGTGTGTTGTCCTCAGCACGTCGACGTCCAGTTCCGAGCTCGTCTTTGTCGCGCTGGCCAAGCCAGACCTGTGACAGTCCACGCCAATAATAAATGCGTGCCAGTTCAGAGAAAAAAACGATGCGCGCGAGCCGTGAGCCTAGTTTGGGAGCACATGTGTCCCTTTCAACGGTTTTGTTAAAGTCAAGCTCTGCCCTGGCTCGTTCGTCGTGCCGCGCTAAACACCATACTATACTCCTAATTTCCAATAATTTATCTTGCAATTACTATTAGGGCATAATAGTTTTTCCTATTTAAAATTTACCAATATGGGCAATTTACAGGAAATGAGCCTGTGCTAATTCACAAACCACCCAATTCTATTTGATTTTTTTTCTGTTTATGCTTATAATTGATGAAAAATGACATAGTTCGTCCTAGGTTGATCGTGTTTTTGTTAGTATGAAGAGTGTATCATTCTACAAATGAGAACAATTGTGTGGCTGCACATGTTGCTTCTTTCACGCATTTTGCACTGCAGTTAGGAGAACTGAAGAAGAGAGAGGAAATGATATGATTTCTTTGACCAAGAATATACGGGCTAGTATTTTCTCATGTCAACTGGGTAGCAGGGTATGGGTTGGTATTATACTCGGTCAGAGAGCAGCAGCATGGGCTCGAGCTGTCCCCAAGAAAGGAGAGGCGAATATATATGTGCGTTCAAACTAATACTAGGGGTTTGAAAGCTTTGATGCAAACATCCCAATTATTAGTCCGGCACGAGCTCTGACAGCGGAATAAAGTCGTAGCAACGACGCCCATTTATTTTTGAAACAAGGACTGTGCCGTTCTGCCAAGCATTTCCAAGAAGGGATTTTTCTCCTTCTTTATTTTTTCATCCACACAATTTGCACAAACCAAGCTCTTAACAAATCCGATAGAAATCGAAATCTAGCTAAATTATAGGTACAAACGACGACAGCAAAGAAACACTCGAAATACTTATACTTTACAAAAAGATCAAAAGAAACTACGACTAATAAGAATCAACAAAATTGTGCAGTACGATCCAATTTTTTTTTGGGCTCTCCCAAGCAGATGCCGCTTTGGCATAATATATGGTGGGAATCCCCCATCAGCAGCACACAAATTAGCCCTGCCTTTCTTTTATCTCCTCCATCCAAATTCTTTCCCCTAATCAACGCTTTTTCACCACGCTTTTCTCCTTTTCCTTGGATTCGTCTTTTTGATATGCGCCCACTAATAACGCTTTGTTCTCCTAGCAACCAATGCCCGAGCGCCACGTGTGCGACGCACGCACGTCAGCACGGCAAGTTAAACAACTCAGCAAGCCAGATCTGAGCGCCTCGGAGGACGCGACGACTTTCCCTTGGTGACTCACACCTTCCCGTGGCCGTCCGATCTCCTCCCCACGGCGGAAATGGATCCCTGCGCGCTCTGCTCCAGGGTGCGCACCACGTCGGCCATGGACGGCCGGAGGCTGGGGTTCTCGCCGACGCAGGCCGCGGCGAGCGCCGCCACAGCGGCGGCCTCGGCGGCGTCGTAGGCGGTGCCGAGCCTCTCGTCGACCAACCCGCGCGCGTCGACGCCGCCGGACCCGGCCCTAAGCCGCGGCGCGAGGACGGCGGTGAGGAGCCGGCCCTCCTCCGCGCAGAAGGCCTCCATCCCCGTGAGGAGCTCCAGGAGAAGGACCCCGAAGCTGTACACGTCGCTCTTCTTGGTCATCACGCCCGAGCGGATGTAGTGCGGGTCGACGTAGCCCGGGGACCCCAGCATGGTGTGCGCCGACGACCGCGGGCGGACGGCCGCCGAGAACCCCATCCGCGCCGACCCGAAGTCGCAGAGCTTGGCGGACATGGACGCGTCCAGGAGCACGTTGGACGCCTTCACGTCGCCGTGCACCACCTGCGGCTCGCAGCGGTCGTGGAGGTACTCGAGCGCGCGCGCCACCTGCAGCGCCACCGACACCCGCCGCGCCCACGGCATCGTCCCCGCCGCCTTGCCCCCGCCGTGCAGCCGCTCGTGCAGGTTCCCGTTCGCCGCGAACTCCAGCACCAGCACGCCTTCCTCTGCGAATCGGAAAAAGGCCAGAACCATTCGTCAGCACCCAGTTCATGTCCAGCACCACAAGGCGCACTAGCCCCGGACGGCGAAGGCGGCGGAGCGCAAGAAAGCAGAGGAAATCACGCACCTTGCTGCTGCTGGTCGCAGAAGCCGAGGAGGCGGACGATGTGCGGGTGCCGGACGCGCTGGAGCGCGTCGAGCTCCTGGCGGAACACGCGGTGGAGGCGCTCGCTACTGCGGTGGACCTTGACGGCGGCGAGCGCGCCGGAGAGGCGGGCGAGGTACACGGTGCTGAACCCGCCCTCGCCGACCACGGCCGAAGTGAAGCCGCCCGTCATCGCCTCCACCTGCGCCCACGAGAGGCCCCGCGGCCCGGCCTCGACCCCCTTCTTCTCAGCTGCTACCTTGTCGTCGAACACCCCGAAATCCCCGTCGTCGTCGCCTTCCCGGTCGCCGGCCGCCGCATTGGCGCCGCACCCGCAGCAGAAGAACCTGTACCTCTGCACTCCCATCTTGTCCAAGCAAGTTTCTTGCACAAACCAGATGGGAGAGGAGAGGAGAGGAGAGGAGATGACAGGGGGAGAGGACTTGTGAGGCACCGAGAGGCTTGTGGGTGAAGCGAAGAAGAGGGAGATGGAGATGGTGCCTCTGCCTCTCTGTGTACTCAGGGGGCAGGAGAAGGCTTATATACAGGCGGGCTTGGGGAATTCAGATTTGGTGGGGGGTTTGAACTGTGAAGTATCCCAACTTCAGGACGTGAGCTGTGGTGGGGATGAGGTAAGCAAGGGAGAAAATTATGCAGCAGTGGCAGGGGTGCCTGACGTGTGGAGCCCACCTTACTCACAAGTCTCCAATAGTACGTTCTCAAAAAAAAAGTCTCCAATAGTACTATTGTGCCTCACCAAATATGCTTCTGGCTGGGCCTCATCTAACGAACCGTTCCTTATTCTTGATATATAATCTAGTCCTCCATTATCCGTGGAGCTGCATGGATTACAGCGAAATTATGCCCTTGTTTAGACGTATAATTGGAGCAGTACGCCAATATATGTGTGACTAGTACACAGCAAGCGCACACTGATATACGGATGATGATCATGAGTGAGTGAGTCTGTCCAGTAGGTGTGGAGCTTGCGCCGGATTAGGTTGCAGCTGAAGAAGCTTAACGGCACACATCATAGGCGTGCGAACAGTGTAGATGTGGTTCCTTCACTCGCACCCACCACTGATCGGTGATCGATGATGGATGCAGCACTGGGCACTGGGCACGGCAGGTTCTTGAGATGATGGCACGACGTACACGTACTGTATGTACGTTCAGTTCCAGTTCCGGGGGCTAGTAAGCCGGAAGCTTGAGCCGCATGTCAGTCAGTTTGCTGCTGCCGAGCTCCGATCAGCTCAAATCAGACAAAAAGGTCCTGATGACCCTTCACTCACCGCAGGCCGCGCGCTTTGGTGGGTACTAAACTTTTAGAATGGCAAAATTTAATAGTAAAAGTTTCGAATGTAAGTTTGGAGGGTGGTTCCGATTATTTCAAATGGAACTTAACTAAGATTGGTTTATTCACTGTGCGGTCACTGTATCTCCATCTTATTGATACAGATACTCCTTACCTACATAAGAAACTTTGGAAGATTAGAATCCCTCTAAAGATTAAAATTTTCCTTTGGTTCCTTCAAAGAGGAGTTGTCCTAACAACGGATAATCTCGCCAAAAGAAATTGGAAAGGGAGTCAAAAATGCATCTGCTGTAATATGAATGAGACAATACAACACCTCTTCATTGACTGTCCCCTAACCAAAACAATATGGAGGATAATCTTCTTTGCTACTAATATTACCCCACCCAAATCTATTGCACATATGTTCGGCAGTTGGCTTAATAATCAAAATAAAGAACCTACAAAAATGATTTGGGTGGGGGTAGCCGCTGTATGCTGGGCTATTTGGAGATGCCGGAATGATGTTATTTTTAAGAAAATTAAAACTAACTCTATCATGCAGGTCATTTTTAGGGGAGCTTACTGGCTACGCTCTTGGGCTCAGTTGCAGCGGAATGAGAATGCTAAAGACATCCTTGCAACCATCAGCAAGAAACTAGAGACGATTGCTTTAGAGATTTCAAATAAAGGATGGAAACACATATACTATTTGCTTTAGTATTCTGGTCGATTGTTACGACCCGTTTTGTTTTATTCTGTTTTGGTAACACTTTTGTAACGCTTGGCTGTGTACATCCACGGATGTAGAGGCCGGATATTTTTATCCATTATCTAAAAAAAAGGCCGCGCGCTTAGCAGTGAAAAATCAGTCCGATCAAGGATCTAATTTGATTTACCAGCATTACTTAGTGTTAGTAGTACGATAGTTACGGCCACTGACCCGTTGTTAGATGAAAACGGAGGCCTTAATTTTCCTGTAGCACGTAGTATATGGTACGGCGTGCGTGATCCGAGTGGGGAAGGAAGCGCGTCGTGTCGGAGACGAGCGGGACGGGGGCTCGGACGGTTTGGTTGGGGTTGGGGATGGGGATGGGGATGGGGATGGGTTTGGTGTGGTGCCGCCGTGGTCCGTGACGGGTGGAGGAGGAAGCGGATGGTCAAGAGGAGGCCGACTGCGACGGGCGGCGGACGGGAGGGAGCTGTGCTGCGGCAGCGGCAGCGGCAGCGCGTAGCGAAGAGAGCGGGAATGAGGACGCAGCGCATCCGAGAGTCGTCGTGATAAATGCGTCTTGTTTGGTTGCTTGTGATGACGCAGATGCAATTGCAATCTGATTCCCTGAACGAATTCCGCGTGTTGGGAGTAACGAGCGTACCTGCGCTCTTTCATGCATTCATTCGGTTGTGTTGGTGTTCGGTTCAGTCGAGCAGAATCCGAATTAACTCCCTTCACAAAAATTGCCGTTAGCAAACATTTGGAACACGGGAATGCTTCCATTCAGCAACACATACTTTGCACGCGGGTTTCAGGTTTCTTCAGACCTCAGGACGTGGTCGCTTTTGAGCTGTGTGATGATAGAGTGACTGATCGATCGGATGCGCTTCGATCTGGGATCGAGAAAAAGGTTAAAAGCAGCATAGCAAGCAAGCTTTCCACGCGTACGGGGCATCCCATGATGAACCGCGCACACACAGAGATCAGGAGGCATCGGATTCCTGAACCTTCACTGAACTCAACAAGCCCGCATGGGCGCGCGTACGATACAAGAGGATTTATTGCGTCAAGCCACCCCATGGGTCGAACGATGGTGAGGCCATGTTTAGATTCATCCAAAAGTTATAATTTTTTCACTCTCTCTCCATCACATCAATATTTAACTATTTGTATAGAGCATTAAATATAGGTAAAAAAATAACTAATTATACAGTTTAGTTTAAAATTACGAGATGAATCTTTTGAACCTAGTTGGTCCACGATCGGACAATATTTGTCAAATAAGACGAAAGTGGTACTATTCATCGGTTTTATTTTTTTTCACAATCTAAACAAGGCCTGAGTTCTCCCTTGCCACGGACTCCCTGTTCTGATCCAGTCCAACAAGCCAAGACACGGAGAAGGTGACAAGTCGCTGGCGCCAAAGAGTAACAGGTGCCTTCTACGCCTACCAAGTTGGCTCTGATGAATCTGGAAAGTACGTACAGAACATTGCGGTTTTCAGACACATCTTGGTCTGAATACGGAAGCACCGGAACTCTTGCGTTGCAGCGGCAGAACATTTGCTTCTGCAGAAAATTCTGAAGGGTGGAATGAGATGAGACGATCGGGCGTTGGCAATTTCCAGGGAGCAATCTGTGCCGGCCGGGCCCCTTGGAGGTTTGGCGGTGCGTCGGCGGGCGGCGGCGCGAGCCCCGCCCTCGGTGTGACGCGCCACCGGTCAGAGGTCCTGCACGCGTTTCGTTTCATCGGCCATTTTGTCTTGTTTCTTCCAGGGAGGGAGGGACGGCCGGACCGCCGGGGGCGTACCGCGTACGGCCGCTGCTGGCTGATTGCTGAAATCAAGGCCGGCCGGCTCGGGCTCGTACGGGGACGCACAGGGATTGTAGGCCAAGATGCAATCATTTGGGCTGATTCGGACGCCTCACTGGACACCACAAACAACTTCTGAATAGAGATAGCAATGCATGCGTCTAAGGCCATGTTTAGATTCATCTAAAAGTTATAATTTTTTCACTCTCTCCATCACATCAATATTTAGCTGCTTGTATGGAGCATTAAATATAGGTAAAAAAATAACTAATTATACAGTTTATTTCAAAATCACGAGATGAATCTTGGACAATATTTATCAAATAAGACGAAAGTGGTACTATTCATCGGGTTTAAAAAATACCACAATCTATAAACAAGGCCTAAATGTTCTTCAGGAACAGGTCGCTAGCTCTAAGCAAGCCTGTACCCTGTAGTAGTAACTCGCATAGGCCGCCTAGCTAATAAGCTGAGAGGTCCCGGTGGCGCTAGTCTGAAACAGCTGGCTGGAAATGGAAGAACAGCGCCATGGAGGACGCTCAAGTTACGGAGACACAGGGATCGGTGTCCTGTGCCACTGGAAAAGAGAGGCGATTACTGTTGTTGGGACCTGTCAGTACGATTCAGCGTTTGATGTACTATGTACTACTGCAAGCTAGGTAGTATTGCGCAGTTACAGTGCATCAGAATCCAATCAGTCAGCCGATTTAGCAGTTATAGTGCATCAAAATTCAATCAGTCAGCCGATTTAGCAGGCTTATTCACAATTTTTTTTTTATGAGCCTGGTTCTTTCTTCGGTGACTGATTTTCCTGAGAATATTATTAGAATAAAATAAGGAAGGTGCCCAAAGAGGTGAGCACTGAAAACGAAAGAAATGGTTGAAGGTGAAGCGAGCGTCACAGTTTTGATCGGTGACTGCTGAGCTCAGCACTGAATTGGCCGTGTGCAACACATGTCCGAAAGCTGTCTTGGCCTCCACTTCTCTACTGCTACCAAGAGGCATTCATCGAGGTCATATTTCAGCATCAGCTCACCCCGTTTGGTTGCCGCTCGTGAAATATAATATACGTGGCGACGCTACCGTGCTAGTGACTGACGGTGACGGACAGCGTTTGCCAATAACTTCAGTGCGTGAAAGATAACTTGTGACAGTGTACCGCAAAGCGCTCGAGTTCTTGGTCCCACGGTTAAGCAACTGAATAAACAACAGTTGTTTTAGTGAAAAACTGTGGAAAACGCCCGTTCATTCAGAAGCAAGAAATCTCAGCTCAAATATTGAAATCATCATATATTAGTCTCCAGAAAAGGATACAGAAATCATTCAGTCGTCAAGAAAAAAAGAATATTGAAGAAATCATTGCCCGGTCTTCGATCGGCAGGAAAAAGAAAAGAATATTGCAATCATCCAGTCTTCAGAAAACGACTATACAAACCATTGTACGTATTTCTGTATTATCTGAGAACTCAGTGTCCCGGGTCTGCAAGCAGCTGAATCATTGGTTGATAGACAAACATGCCGACGCAATATCCGAATGGAAAACGCGAAGGCCTGTGTGCGCGCGCTTGTCGTTCGATCGTCCGTCAGTTTTCAGAGCAATAGAACGTGTCACCGCACTGAATCGCAGTTCACGTCAGGATATGGATTGACGTCCATGGCGGGTACAGGTACAGCGGCCGGTCCCAACGTAGAAGACGACGTCCTAACGAAATGGCTCAAAATCCCGTCCAATTTCTTCTTCCATATATAGAAATACTGCTAGAAAAAAGGTCTGAAATTCTGTCAGGAAAGTTCTCCTGTCCGTTCTTGCAAGAGCACAGAATAGCGATCTCCTGCGGGGCCATCATCTGCTCCTGATTGCTGATGGCAGGCAGCGAAGGCTCCCAGTTCCATCACATTTCTGAATTCGGAATAGCATACCATCACACGCCCGAATCATCAACTAAAAATAATTGGGCGACGCGAATTAAAACAGATTGATCGATCAGCCACTCGAAAATCACGCGAATTTATATCTGTGGAGGACCAAACTACCCCTGGCTCAATGGAATTGATTTCCTCCCGTCACGAAGGCAAGACTCGCTTAGTAGCGCTCATTTGTTCCTCGCGACACCGACGGGCGTGGGTGACAGGATGAGCGCCGCCCGTCCGCCGGCCCTTCGCAGATCCTCTAGCGCCGGTTGGCGAGCGCCCTCCCCCGTCCGCCGCCCTCCCCCTCCCCTTCCCCTCCAGTCCTCGACCATCCTCTACCTCCTG
>CM041628.1:38657706-38673271 GCA_023333625.1 Bothriochloa decipiens | reverse complement strand
CTCCCCCTCCCCTTCCCCTCCAGTCCTCGACCATCCTCTACCTCCTGAGGATCTCCATCCTGCGCCCGTGCTCCAGGAGGCAGACTAGGGTTTCGATTGGATCCAAGAGGCTCCGCGCCGTTCCCCGGTGGATGAGGCCATGATCCCCTTCGAGATCCCTCCAGAGGTAAGACACAGTCCTCGATCCCCTTCAGTTTGCTCTCTATTTCATAGTTGGTAGATTTTGGGGGCACAAGCTTATCATGTGTCTCTTTTATTTGTTTTGTTGGTACACGATAGAATCAATGAGGAAGCTGCTTTTAGGCTGTGTGTTCACTTTTCTGAGTTTACCGCAAAGCTTGATGATGGCTCTGTTGATGTGCCACAAAATTATGATGAATGGACCTGGACTGTCAATGTTATACTTTAGATATGCTAGAAAAGGATTTGGCAGCTAGGATGAAATGGGGCAGCGGCCAGCAGCCGGTAGTATCTGAGTTTGTCATGAGTGGAGTTGGAGAAAGAAAACTGCTGCTCCTGTCGTTGGTCCCCGGTTGGGAGGTGCAAGGAAGCTGCAATTGAGCGCCTGCGTCCTGCAAGAAATTGGGTGAAAACCTGCCCGTTTGATCCGGGCCGGTGATGGTGGCGCAACGTGCGTCATCTACCTCCTTGGAGGCATCGTCGAAGTGCTTCATCTGGCTGGGCGGGGGACAAAAGTCCAGCTCGACTGCTTTCCAACTTGGTTGGCGTCTGTGGATGTCAATTTCCTTCTTGAAGGCCTCGTTGGAGCGACACTGCAGCTCTCCGCCCATACCCTCCGACCAGTGTTCCCGGCGTCGCTCGGGTTTTCCATCGTGTTGCTGCTTGCTGAGAGTTCCTACTGTGCCTGCGTGCTTTTTGTGTCCCAATGCATTGGCTGTCCTGATGCAAATGACCTCGCCGATGTCGTTGCTTGCGGATGCTTTGCCGCTATCTTCTTGGCGGATGCTTTGCCGTCGTGGTTCGTTGGCGGATGCTTTGCCGCTGTGGGTTCGTTGGCGGAAGCTTTGTCGCCGTGGTCGCTTGGTTCGTTGGCGGATGCTTTGCCGTCATTGTTCGTGTTGATCGCTACCTGGGTGGATGCTTTGCCACCATGGCCTGGTATTTGGCATGGAAAGTCATTGTGTTGGATCCTTTTGCAGGCACAGGAAGTCATTGTGTTGAATCCTTTTGCAGGCACAGTTGTATCTCTAGTTGAAGGTTTCGGTTGGGGGCAGTCGCTCTTTCTACTGTATCTTTTTCTTTTTGGTTTTTTATCTTGTGTTATTTTAGGTTACTAACTACTATCTTAATGGTTAGTAATCTGCGCTATGAGGGTTTTTTTATAGCTGATTTTTAATGAGGGTTTTTTTATAGCTGATTTTTAATTCACTCTTTTTAATAAAAAACAGACTATATTTACTGGTCGCGAAAAAAAATTTCGTGAAGCAAGCGAGAAGCTTCACGAGGAGCGCTCGGAGTGGCGACGTGTATCTGCAACAGGAGTGTGGAGCCCTTGTAGATAGTAGAGAGAATAAGACAATCAGACATTTAGACGGGACCGACACAAATATTCTTCCAAACCCGTGCGTGCGGCTACTATTGTTAATACATAAACAAATAAACAAAATTTGGCGATGACTTAAATAGGAAACAGTGTTTTTGCTTGCCTTGACGTGCACCGAACGAGCTCAGGTTTGGTGCAATGGATATATATAGACTGAAAAAACAATTAGCCCAAATGAAATAAAAAAAAGAGTGTGTGCAGTGTGCTTGGAAGCTACGTGCGAGGAGCAAACGACGTCGCAACTGAACAAGACCGTGTTCTAAAGCTGCAACAGCGCTTGCTGCAGCAATCTTCTGTAAAACAAACAAACTAGTACTAGACTTCAGATGGGTCCGATCTTCGCTGATTGCAACAGCAGCGTTGAAAGCTGCTTGTTTATATACATCTATATCATATATAAACAAACTCTAGCTCGACAGGATTGGCAATTTTGCAAGTTTATTAGGGCCATTGACTGCGTGATTCGGCGTGTAGGGGCGCACGGCACGGAACAAAGCGCCCGTGTGGAAGATCCCTTGCGAAAAATCCTGTGCGTGCAGCAACCGGACAGGGGGCGGAGTTTGTGTTGCTCCGGTGTCGGCGGGATCGCAGGTCGCCGCGGATTCGTGCCTCCGATCTTGCCCACAAATTTGTCCATGGAAAATTGGAAATTAAGCTGCGCAAAACGTGCGCGTCTTCTTGGGTGCAGCTGTACGCTTGTGCTCTTCTTTAATTTTTCTTTGGCGAGCACGACTCTGATATTTATCATTATGCTGAGCCCAGCTCTTGTTTCTCATCACAAATATATATAGCGGCAGTTTTTTTTTTCATAGGAAAAGAATGGCGCCATGCTCGATTGGAATTGGGTTGTTCTTGTTCCTTGGCCGGGACAAACGTCTCGGTTTCCCACGCAATAGAGAAGTACGCAGAGGAAACTACGTCGTGCAAGCAGCGCAGACTGTAGTACGACTGTACTGTGAACGTACTTGTAATCTAATGCTTTGGTGCTTGGACTACAGGTTAGTTAAACCACTCCTAATTGATTCTCTAGCTCGCTAATCCCGTTTTAACTTGCCTAATCCGACAATCCCTATTCCCTAGAAGGATCCGATTGCCCCCGACACAAAAGATATGGGATTGTCGTCGTGGAGACCGCAGCGAGCGAGAGATGCACGGGCAGTCTGCGCGGGATTAGGAAGGCAGAACTGCTGATGGAATGAGGAGGGATATACGCTAGTGTTCATCTGTCCTCGACTGGTGTAGATCTGTCGCCTAATAAATCATCTCTTCTTTTCCCATTTTGTCATCGCCAACTGTGCACCTCGTGCAAAAGCTGTGCGTGCGTGTGCATGGCGTAACTTCAAATCATAGCACCTGCCACACCTCATGTCACCTTTGCTTGCATGATGAATATTATGATTACTTTCTGGAACAAGGTGTAGCTTGCACTCGCGGTTATTCACAGCGATAATTATTTTAAAAACGTCATTACTACTACAAAACAATTTTCAGAGAGTGTCATCTCTGATCAACGAAGGCGGGCACATCAGAAGACCGCCTCCATATTAAACAAAGGCGAGTGTGCTTCCATTTTTTACTTATCTAATCACCTCATGGCTGATGAAAGACAAAACCGGCATATACCTTTGCCTTCACTTGTTTTTCACTTCATTGCATCTCATATTCCATCCATCTCTTCTTGTTCAGCCTTTTTGCATCTCATGTTCATTCCATAGATCTCATCTTCATGACATTCATGTATTCCATGTTAACTTTGTGGACTAAACCTTTCATCTCATGAAAAACATTAGTTCACAAATACTGTCATTAATTACCAAAACCCAAACAAGTCTTTCAACAATGTCTATTCTTTTCCTTAAAACATGAGCACCAAGTTTCATCCAAAAAGAAGATGGGGCATGACATAGTTTATTTAACATGACATTCAGGTTAAAACCTCTCTTAGTAGATCTAGTTTTCATAGAACCCTCGATCCAAATATAAACCCTAGGTTTGGGCATATAAAGCTTGTTTTAGTGGTGTGAGAAAAGCATGGCTAGAGGCCTAATAGTTGCCACATGTAGTTCTATATATGCTTCATTTCCCCTTCTCGTGGTTCAGCTTGATAGAATTGGAATAAGTTGGTCCCCATTGATTCAAAATAACGTTGCTTAAAAAAATCTAGTTCTACAACAATTTATACATAACTATATTTGCATCAAAAAATTTATACATAACTATATATAGGTTACCATTTCCAAAATCTTTAAATAACTTCTTTCCATACAAATACACACTTTAAAAAATATTAACTGAGGCTTGGATAGTTATTTATTTGCCTCCATAATTCTTATGCCCACTCTAGAAACGAGTAATGCTTTAGGGTTGATCATTGGGTCCAACATAAGGGTTGCACTCTGGCTTCTATATCTGACAAGGCTCTGCTCTCCTAGAGCATCGTCCACGTCAAGGAAATCCACTAGGGAAAAATATGATGGAAGAATTTGGATAAAATATTGTGTCTTTTCAATTATATGTTTATGTGTAATTTTGGATGTACCATCCCAGTTTTAATACAATTTCTCCTCTCTTCACGAAAAACAAGAAACTGAGTAATGTTAATTGTACATAGTACCTAAAAATAGCTACAATTTAATTCTTGGACAAAATGAGGGGATGTGGAGTTAAGTTCTGATCATGTCCTTCCTATAAAATTGAGGTTGCACAGGATACTCCTTATATTCCTCCTTCTCCATCGCCCCTAGATAGGAGTTCAAGGTACAATTAAGAGCTTTGTTCTCTTCAATCTTATTTGTGTATTCGAAATTATTTAGATGCTAAATCCAAACCTCCCCACCCCCCGTCTCTTCTTCTGTGTCTAGTGGACTGGGGTTCATCAATCTCCATGTGAGATCTCCAACCCATGTCTTTGTTATTATTGTTGTCTCATCTTTTTGTGGATTTGGAACCAAAACAAATGATTGAAAATTCCTTTCTACATTAGAATATTTTTGTTTATGGATAAGAAGTTTTAACATGCTCCCTGTACTGGGCTTACTATCCTCCTGTTCACTATGAAATTCATAAGTGAACTTCGGTTTTTCTTCCTCAAAATTAGCTAAGAAAACGTAGATAAACAAGTTTTTCCTAATGCATGAGCCCGACGGGGCACTGCTTCTCGATGTGGGTTTTCATCTATGATGTACAGGGGGCAACCTAGTGACCTTTTGATATATGTTATTGGTGTGAGGAACGAGAGCCTTTCCCTTTGTTATATTATTATTTATAAATATTCAAGTTTTTGTTACATTTTTTATTTGAAAAAGGATTTTTGTTACATTTCACGTTGATCATCTTTGTTGTAGACTTCAGTTAGTTCAAGAGCTATAGAGATCCATACGAGGAGCGGTGATGGCCTTGTGCATACGACATTGTGCTTTTCGAGAGTCACAATCCTCCATGATTTGGCAACAATGCAAGACAATGATGGTATTTTCTCGAGTCACCATCCTCCATGCTTGTGACCGTGCTCCCGCAGCAATTGAATCAGACAATGATGGTAGGGCAGCCTGCACGTCGATCGATGAATTATACTTTAGCTAGACGTGCATGATCTTATAATTTACAATGAACATATTGTTTTCACGAGTAGTATTTAGTGAGTAATGTAAAACAAAAAAATGTATATAATAGTTAAATAAATTCTACACTTGGCATAGGTTTGTTTAGTCGTGAATATGTTTTTTACTACTCTGCCATCACTTATGTTATCTCAAGGGTGTATTTTGGGTGGTTCTTTCTTAATAGTTGAATTTTGAAATTTACAATGATTGCAGAGTATGAAAACAATTTCACCAGAGTTCAAGCATGATTGGAGTGTTGAGGCGACATACGTGCAATCATTGTAAAGGACTAATAATTTTCTAATAGTTGAATTTTGAAAAATATCCATTCACAAATCACAATGGTTTGGCTCCTCCTTGTTTCCAAATTAGGCCTAAGAGATTTTAGCTTCTCTAGGTTTATAGATTTTGCTATTGCACTTAAATATAGTAAATGTCTAAATATGTAACAAAAACAATATACCTAAAAAAACCAAAATGTCTTGTAGTTTGAACACATAGGAAGTAGTAATCTGGATTTTTTTTAAAGGAGGACTACCGACAATGTCATTTCTTCTATACTTATGTAGCTTATATTAAGTTCTGGTGATATTTATTTTGTTTTGCAGTTTCAACCTATGAGCATATTTACAAGTGAAAATAACAAATATAATTTAAAATCATGGCGGAGTTATACTTCAAGTATGCATTTGGAATCAATTTCCCAAATAATAGGACAAAGCTATGCTTTTTGTTCATAGACTAACTTTGATCCAATGCAATACAGGCCGATCTTCGATTTACTCTGATTCTTCAGGCAACTCTCCCATATAACAAGGCGTGTATGGAAAATAGTTCCTGATATACTCATGTCTTTGACAAGACATGAAAGTCACCGGCAACAATTTGCCCAAATATTCGAGTTTAGAGCTACTCAAATGATACACCATTATGCTTGTTGATGATATAAGGAAGAAGACGATCTCTTTATAAGTATGAAACGCTATAACTCGAATAAACTTGCTATGTTCTTCAGCCGTGTCATCAGTGGGCAGAATAGCATTATTATTATTATTATTATCATCGTTGTCGTCGTCGTCAGAGTCCCATTCGAATTCTTGATCCACCTGCACTCCATCATTTTGGTCTTGACTTTCAGGGTCATATAAGATCCAGGGCCCATGGCCAAAACTTGGATTTGGAAATGCAATCACCTGACCACTATCATGTATCGGTTTCCACTCAATCTGATCGTGACACGATTCATCAAGGATCCATATCCAAAGGCGATACTCATCATCAAGGAATGCAGAGTAAATCCCCTTCTTAGACCTTCCTATGACAAACTCTTGACTCCCAACACATCTTGGGGGTTTGATTACTCGATACGTGCTATCTGACAATGATATCCTGCGGCGCATTAATCAATAAAGAGAAACGATATAAGCAAAGTCAGAAATTTAGCTCATTATATTAGGTATATAAATATGTATGAGGAGAGTAGCGGGAAATAAAACCGAAAGTATATATACCTCATGACAAAGTTAGTTTTGCAGTGCACGTAGAGTGTACCGCGCCAGTATTCAGCACAACCATCGTCTCGCCAATTTTTCCACCAGTTCGGCCGCAGGTCGGCGACGGTTCCCGCAGGCTCACCTTGCCGAACAAACCGCTTCTCCTCCCACAGCCCCGTCGCCGATGAGAAGACAGTAAGGACGTCCAAGAGCGTGTCGTCGGTCAGCAACTCCATCTTGCTATGCTATCGTCTCACACAACGTGGACGTGGCGTGGCTATCTGCCTATCTCTAATCTGATGACGACGTGCTCTTGCTTGATTCCAAGCTCAAGGCGGGTTTTAAGGGCGTTGATTCCGATTCTGATCCCAAATTCCGGGTCTGCTTGGTTCATGTCCAAAATTTACCATGATAAAGATTTGACAAGTCATGATTTTGATAAGCAATTGGTTTGTTACCAAAATTTATCAAATATTCACATATGGCTTCCAAATTCATAGTAATTTTTTCCTAACTTTTAGCTTGCCAAATATATAACATGTTAAAATTTAGATGTGAACCAAGTCAGGCCCTCCCAATCCGACCGGGACGGCGAGCGCGGCATCCATATGGGCCTCCCGTCGAGTTCGGAATCGACTGGCCATCGGACCAGGAGGTAGTACCCATCAGCCCATGACGGCAGAGCCTTTTTTTATATTCAGCCTTCATAGAACGGGCCTGGCTACACTGACCGGAGCCCATCAAAAAGAGCTTTTGTTTTCGTTTCCGTCGGTCCGTCCACCTCAGTGATCTCATCCAATCCAATCCAAACACCAAAAAAAAAAAGGAAAAAAAAAAACACCCAACAGACTGCCACTCCCCTGCCCCATACTTCCGTGTCCGCCTTCTCCGTCCGGCCAGACCCCCCACTTCTCCAAAATCCCGAAACACCTTGGGCTCCCGAGCAGTAGCCAGTAGAAAGCAATGCAACGGGCCATCCGGGTAGCCGCGGCTGCGACGAGGCGAGCGCTGTCGTCGGCGGCGGCGGCGAGGGCATCGACCGCTCCTCCCCACGACCCTCTCGCGCGTCGCTGGGGCGCCACTAGCACTCGGTGGCTCTGCAGCAGCGGGCGGGAGGCGCTGAGCTACGACGTGGTCATCGTGGGCGCCGGGCCCGCGGGGCTCGCCGCGGCGATCCGGCTGAAGCAGCTCTGCCGCGCCGCTGACGCCGACCTCTCCGTCTGCGTCCTGGAGAAGGGCTCCGAAGTTGGTGCGGCGCCTTCCGCATGACACGCTTCCCCTCACTTCTTCGGGAGCAGCGATGTGTTGCTCTGCGTCATCTGATTTGGGCGATTTTCTGGGTGCGCTGCAGGTGCTCATGTGCTGTCGGGGAATGTGTTCGAGCCCCGAGCCTTGGATGAGCTCATTCCCAAGTGGAGGCAAGAGGATGTACGCATTTTCTGTCTTCTGAACTGTGACGAGTTTATTTATGTTACTTAGAATAATCTCTCATGCATGTACAGACCAAGCATTACCTGTGGCTCTGTGAGCTTGTGGTTCATTCACTTCACACTTGACTTAGATTCATTCAACTAATCGTGACTATTTTTATCTAGTTTTCAATTCACACATATATGAAAATTCCAATTGCTAGTCCCTATGGCTGTACTTTTGATTTTATTAGAAATCCAAACATTCTGAAAATTTGAATTGCAGAGTGCAGTACATTTTGTTGGATACATCTGTCTTGCTGTATGCATGTTACTTGAATTATTTTTCTTGTCAGGAATGCACATTTGAAACCATTTAATGAGCTGTTTGTTGTAATGTGCTTATGTTGTGTTTGACAGTCTCCAATCAGAGTTCCTGTCTCATCTGACAAGTTCTGGATGTTAACAAAGAACCAAGCATGGACACTGCCATCTCCATTTGACAACAAAGGAAATTACGTGATCAGGTGCCAACATTTTGCTGTGTTCATCTTCTAGATCCACACCTTTTAAAGGAGTCTGGCTGGCATTCCTCCTGTTCTAGAGGGTCAGGCTTTGCTGAAAATTTTACTTGCGTCCAGCTTGAGCCAATTGGTGCGATGGATGGCCACAAAAGCTGAAGAGTTGGGCGTTGAAGTATATCCTGGTTTTGCTGCTAGTGAGGTACCATCATTCTTCATTTTAGAAACCCTTATGTGGAAGGACTAATATTTGTCTGAACTCTTCTCTAACAGATACTTTATGATGAAAATCAAATAGTTACAGGAGTCGCAACCAATGATGTTGGTATTACTAAGGATGGTACCAAAAGGGAAACTTTCCAACCTGGTGTAGAACTAAGAGGCAAGTAATCTCCGCTCTTTATATAGCAGGGATAATCATCTATGTAGCAGATACCAGATAATGTGCTGAATTCTTTTCGAGTGCATATTGAGTTCGTCAGTGGTGTTTGTTTCCTTGTTTGGGATTTGGGTAGATGGGTAATACCAACACTTATATTTATATATATAATCTGATAACTTGATTTTCCGTTCTGTGTGTTCCACTCATGCATCTATTCTCATGGTCAGCTACTTTGAAAATACAGGGCGAATAACACTGCTTGCTGAGGGTTGCCGAGGTTCATTATCAGAGGTTAGCATGTGGAATGCCAGTTTCATTTTTTGTTATTGTATTTAACAGTTTGTTATTGTTATTATTATTATTATTATTATTATGCTTGCAGTTTGATGCTAAAGCCTAATCATATTTCAGAAAATAATAAGAAATCACAAGCTCAGAGAGAGAGGGCAAGGCCAACATCAGACATATGCTCTTGGAATTAAGGAGGTATTTTGATATCCGTTATAATACTTCCGGTTTCCGAATGCCATGTTCTTAATTTTGATGGAAGCAACCTTATATCCCCAATAAAAACACAAGATCGTGTTCCTGAATAATATCAATTCATCTACACCATTATACTGACAAATGGTCAATAAGCCATATATGTCATAAGAATTTCACCATGCCCTTTATTTTTTTTTCTCATTCCGAACTATTCCCTTTCTCTTTGTATTTCAGTTTATTGAACTGTGACTCATTAGCTTTCACTTTATAGATTTCTGCATCCTTAAACCTTTTTTCCTAACTACTTCAAGATGAGTTATTAATGCCACTCATGTACTCAGTGCATTCTGTTCTTTATAGATTTGGGAGATTGAAGAAGGAAAGCACAAGCCAGGTTCTGTTATTCATACTGTTGGATGGCCTTTGGATACTAAAACATATGGAGGATCATTCCTGTACCACCTTGCAGATAGACAGGTAACTGCTCTGCAAACTGGTGTTCAAGTATTCTGTATGAGCTCTGGCACATAAATAGGGATGTAGTATTCTACCCTTGGGCTTTGTTTTTTTAATAAAGGAGAAAGCATTATACACAAACTAAGCATCATTACTTTATTTTCCGCTGCTTTTGCTTAGCGAAATTGTCTACATAGCGAGATGCGGCCAAAGAAAAAACCTTGATTAGTTTGTGCCCAAAAGAAGTCTCAAACCACCAATTGATCATTTATCACAGGCCCACAGGGCGTTTAGTCGCAGGCTGGGTAGATATGAGTTTCTTTTCATAATCAAGCTTCCTGCAATGTTTATTCATACATTTAGATTACTGATGGCTAAGTAGTAAGTGGTTGCACTTAATGTATTATCTGTTATCATTTTTCAGTTGGCAATTGGTCTGGTGGTTGCGTTGAATTATCGAAATCCTTTCCTGAGTCCCTATGATGAATTCCAGGTATGCAGTTTTTCTTTGTTGATGCATTTTGATGTCAAGTACTCCACTTGTCTTTCTTTAAGGGTAATTTAGAGATTTCAATAGAGGGGCCTTCCTGAAGTACCCCTACTTAGTTCAGTTTATGCTAAATTAAGTTGTTATTTCTAATTACAATTAAGGATGGTTAGTTTAGAAGACTGAATGATTTCCTATGAATTAATAAATAGAATGGACCTATTTTCTCTAAATGTTGTGCAACCTTATTTCAGAAATTTAAGCAGCACCCTGCTATAAGAAAACTTTTGGAAGGTGGAACGGCTATTCAGTATGGTGCACGTACTCTCAATGAAGGTGGTTTCCAGGCAAGATGACATTTCGACTTAGCAATTCAGTAGCAAATAGACACATATAAGCTCTATCTGTTGTGCATATTAAGTTTCTTTCATTTCAATTGTTGAACGTGGGTATCACTAATGTTTCATCTCATAACATGGTTAACTACACAATATGATCTTTGTAAGCTGAAGTATAACCTGGTACTCATTATCCTATGTGAGTTTCAACAAATGTCTATGTTTTTGTTCTGGTCCAAGAGCTCCTGGTCAGGGCTTTTACAGGAGGTGTGTTTTTAGTTTCTGGGTAGCTGGTTGCCCTTTCTTCCTTTTTCTAGTTTTTCCCTTTTAGAGTTTCCGTGTTTTAGCTGTGTCTTCAGGTGGGAAGACTCCTTTTCACCCTGTTTTCTTCTCTTCTCTTTTATCTATGAAATGATACGCAAATCTTTTGCATGTTTTCGAGAAAAAAAAATACGACAATGACGAGTTCATGTAAACTTTCAGTCAATACCATATCCAATTTTCCCTGGAGGTGCAATTATTGGATGCTCTGCAGGATTTCTAAATGTTCCCAAAATAAAAGGAACCCATACGGCTATGAAATCAGGTATCTTTCTACTGAAATGTTACTTTGTTTGGAATTGTACTGTACTAGAGCTTGTGAATAACTTATTTGTCAACTCTGTTGCTTGACTCGGCTTCATGGTTGATGTTACATCTCTGCCCATCACAGCTGTCTTTTGCTTGACATCCTTTTCCACCGCTCATTATTTTTCTTCCTGATTATATTTCGAAATCATGTTAATTATTTTTAGTGATGCTAATTTTGGCTCCATCTCAGTCAACAGTAATGACGTTAGAACATTATATTAATTATCATGTCCTAACATCATATGACTGGAGTAGCTTATTGATAAGCCTTGTACTAAAGGCGAGATATGTAATAAAGGTATGCTTGCGGCGGAAGCAACTTTCAAGTCCCTCGTTGAAGGATCTTTGATGGAACTGTACTGGGAGAATCTCAAGAAGTCATGGATATGGGAAGAACTTCATAAAGCTAGGAATTATAGACCAGTATGTGGTTATTTTATCGTTGAGTTTTCCAGGCAAACTTACCTCTGATATCTGGTTAAATATCTAATTCTGTAAGCTGAGTGGCGGAAAGAAGGCAAATTCTGCTATCTTTTTCTGAACGTAGTAAGTTGAAAGTGTATTTATTACTGTTTTTTTTTTCTTCCAGGCATTTGAATACGGATTTATTCCAGGCATGGCTTTGTCTGCACTGGAACGGTGAGGTCCCTATTAAGAAAATTACCTGAGCTTAGTCATTGAGATATTTCTGTTCCATTCACTGAGTCATGTCTCCATTTTTAACTTTTAGCTACATATTCAAAGGGAAATCACCTTATACATTGAAGCATGGGAGACCCGATCATGAAGCAACAGATGTGAGTCTGCAGTGCTGCTGTTGCTAGTAGCGATAGCTGCTTTTGTTAAAAAACATTCAAATGAAATGACAGTCTCATTTTGTTACCATTGAGACTGAAAAGATTTCATTGTGGACAGACGGCCAATCTGCATGCGCCTATTCAGTACCCTAAACCAGATGGACAGATAACATTTGATGTCCCAACATCTTTATACAGGTAATGCCTGCAGCAAGAGTCAAAACTTATTTCTTTTCTTTTATGCTCTCCATATTTGTGCTTGTTGACTATTGTATTGCTTTGCCATTCATGGGATACCAAGTATGCTAAATGCTTTATCTGTGTCTAATATGGTGTGATTGTTATAGAGTTGGTTACCCAAATCTGTGACTCCGAGATTTACCTAAATAATCATAATCAAAACATTGTTTTCTGACCTGACAATTACTTCGGCCTGTATATCATTGTAATCTAGAATTGACTTACCAGAATATCATTCCTTTGGGACAGGAGCAATACAAACCATGAGCATGATCAGCCACCTCATCTCCGCTTGAGGGATCCTATAATACCCGAACGAGTAAATGTTCCACTGTATGCAGCGCCAGAATCACGCTATTGCCCAGCGCGAGTTTACGAGTACGTTTAAGTAGCCACATCTTGTTGAATTCCTGTTGGCCTCTATGCTAAAATGTTTAGTGGCCAAGAGTTTGCTGCTCACTATTGGTTATGCCTGCTTTCATGTAGATATGTCCCTGACGAAAAAGGTGACCCAAAGCTTCACATAAATGCACAGAATTGTCTTCATTGCAAGGTACAAATTTGTTGTGTCTGAGATTTTTCTGTCACTTAGTCGATATGTGCATGAAAAATAAGTATCCTTAGTTTGTGTGTATCATGCATTTTGCTCGAAGGTTTGCAATGGCTGGAAAGAAAATTTGTTTAATCATCTCCATTCACTTTACTATAGACAGAGTAGATCTAGCCTTTTGATAGTGATAATTATGCTATGCACGAATTGGCACTGTCAATGGTAAGATATTCAGTAATCACGAAACATTTTGATGTTGTTTCTTGATTGATTAATCACAACTGTTTCGTGTCATCTTGATGGTGACGAGTTTGAACTTCTTAGGACTTGCTCTTCCTTTCTGTAGAGTCTTTTACTTTTTAGCCTCTGCTGGGCCATCCAACCTGAATTACTTGTTCACTGTATCTTCAGGCTTGCGACATCAAAGATCCAAAGCAGAACATCGAGTGGACTGTTCCAGAAGGTGGAGGTGGCCCTGGTTACACAGTAATGTAGAATATTGAAAGAAAAACCAGATCCCCATCCAAACCTGGCTAATAATAAAAGGGTTGGAAGTTGCATCGTCTACCTAGCAATAAGCAACCTCCCTAAGCAGTAGACAGGATGTTCCTAGAGCTATGTACTGATCAGGATCAGTAAAAGAAGCGTGCTTCACATGGATGGCACTAGCAATTGGTCGAGTGGGTGTCGTGAATGTAAAACTATTGGAGGATGCAATTTGTCGATCAATGACATCGGCTGTGAGAACGAAGGATGGTAAAGAGGTGCAATCTGCCATTACGGTATACAGTGACGGACATCAACAATCTGCCAACACGCGATTTGAACTCCTGCCTTCCAGGCGCGACATATCATGAAATTGTTTTGCTTAATTCCCCGTGCGCACTCGTTAGTATGCATTTGGACATGCTGGAAAAATAAAAAGATGACAATTCGAACAAAACCCCCTTCGGTTCTCCAGTTTTCCGCGACCCAGCGAAAGCCGGCGTCCTTGCTCTTTCCCGGCCCGCTCAAACACGCGAAGCTGACGACTCGGACGGAGATCCTTCTTGCCGGGCAGTCCGCGCTCCACCTCCTACCCGGACTCGGAATCCAGCCCGCGTCTATAAATCCAGACACCCGCCCCCGCGGCCTTCTTCTTTCTTCCTCATCGATCAAGTCGGTGGAATCCAAGCCCTAGGCCGCTCGAACTCCAGCCCAACCAACTAACCAAGGCCGCCGCCCGCCCAACAAACCTCTCTCGCTCTCGCCAAATAAAACCCACCGCCATTCAAATCCGCTTGCCTCCGTTCCGAGCTCCCCAGCGCCTGCGCCATGGCTTCCGCAGCGGGCGCGGATCCGACGACAGCGATGGGGCTGGGGCTGCGCAGCGGGAGCGGGGCGTGGGGCGGCGGAGGAGGAGGAGGACGAGCCGCGGCGCCGGCGATAAACGGCGCGCATGGGCCCGGGGTGGACGTGGACCTCGCCAGGCACCCGTCCGGCTTCGTCCCCACCCTCCAGTGAGTCCCGAGTCCTCCACGCATGCAGTTTGCGGTGACGCGTGGGAGCTTTCATTGGGGGAGGGGACGGTGCTCGAAAACTTGGACGCGAGGGCATGAATTGGGTTGGGTGGGTGGGACGTTTTGTGGATGGGATTTGGGGACGGGGTAAAATTTGGATGCGGCCAATTGCGCCGGCTCTTGGTTTTGATCTGTTACCGTTTTGCTCACGGGGAGGGGTTGAGGGTTTGGCGTTCGTGTAGATTGGGAACCAATTCGGGGCGTTGCGCGTTGTGTCGGGGGTGATTCGTGTCTGATCCTGTCAGGGTTATGAAAGGATTCGAGTTCCTTGCTCGTACATCTGAATCGATTCCGACTGAACGTATTGCTCTGAATTTAGCAACCACTTCACAAAGGTTGTTGAGACCGAGAGCTCAATCTTTGGATCGCATATCTAGTCAACTAGTACCAAAAATAGCAGTCGGTACCTCCGTGGGGCAGGGGAATTACGCATGACCTGTTTGGTCCTTACTTCCTTTGCATGAAATGGGGATATTAAGGTGTGTTGAACTTGCCCCAAAAGGAACTAGCTGAAAGAGTTGCTGTTTTCTTTTTGAGGTATAAAGAGGTGTTGTTGCTTTGCGATGTTTTTTTTTCTTGATTTAATTTCAAAAGGGTTGATTGGTGATTGCTTCTTCAATTTGCTGCCTAGTTTGAAATAGCGAAGTCCTGACCAGCCTCTTGCTTGATGTATCAGGAACATCGTATCAACAGTCAATCTGGAGTGCCAGTTGGATATGCAACAAATAGCCAACAGTGCTCGTAACGCAGAGTACAACCCAAAGGTATCATCATTCATCAGTGTCCTTTTTCATTTACCTGCATTGTTCATTTACATTTTTTTTACAACAATCGAAGATATTACATTCGTTTATCAACTGTAGTCTCACTGTAACCTTGACACTTTGACAGCGGTTTGCTGCGGTTATCATGAGGATAAGGGACCCGAAGACAACAGCATTGGTATTTGCTTCAGGGAAGATGGTTGTTACCGGAGCAAAGAGCGAAGACCACTCAAGGCTTGCTGCGAGGAAGGTATAAAATCTTGTCATATTCTTTCGCCATATGCAGG
>CM041628.1:38566212-38635670 GCA_023333625.1 Bothriochloa decipiens | reverse complement strand
TGAAAAAGGTTTGGTTTGAAAAGTTAAACATTTCATAGTTTTGAAGAGTTTCAAATTTTATTGAAAAATCAAAAGTAATTTCAAATGTTTGTTTCTAGGGTTTTATTCCCCTTTTGAATTTGAATTCATATTTCAAAATCCAGATAGAATTTGAGGATGCCAGTTAAATGAAAAGAGTAGATCTTGAAAAGTTGTGCAAATGATATTTTTGGAGATTTTCAAGTTCTTATATAAATTTTAGAGTAATTTGAAAATTTCGATGAATGGCATTTCTATAATATTCAAGAACAGCACCGAGACCTATCGACGGCCGCCATCGCCGGCTTCTCAAGCCGCGCCGCCGTCCACCGTTGCCCATACTGGCATACCGCGGCCGCCAGCTCGCCTCTCGCGCGCGAAGCTTCGCCATCGCCGTGTCGCCCGTCCATGCTTCGCCCTGTCCTATAAATAGGCGTGGCCGACCGTCGTCTTCCTCTTTTCTTCTCTGCCGCCACCGCCGTCGAGCTCGTCCTCGCTGGCAAAATTCATCACCGTCGATTCACTGCCATCCAATTGCT
This sequence comes from Bothriochloa decipiens, assembly GCA_023333625.1. Taxonomy (NCBI): domain Eukaryota; kingdom Viridiplantae; phylum Streptophyta; class Magnoliopsida; order Poales; family Poaceae; genus Bothriochloa; species Bothriochloa decipiens. The sequence goes on along the minus strand of CM041628.1, from coordinate 38,635,113 downwards.
TTTGCCAGAAGCTCTGCCTTCACCTTGCGCTTCCTCTGAGCCAGTTCGTGCCCGCTCTCGCCGTCTGAGCTGCCCGCACGACGTCGTCTTCCTCGCGACCGGTCGCCGAGCCGCCGTGAGCTTCCTCGCCGTCCACCACCGTCAAGGTGGAAAACATTTTTCCTTTAACACTCTTATCATGTTCTCCGTGCTTCGCTGCCCCTCATGCACACCTTTTCCCATTCGTTGGTGCACAGAAGTCGCCGTGACGTAGACCTTGCCGCCGGAGCACCGCCGCCGCCATTAGCGCCGCCGACTACAGCTCGCCTCAGCCACTCCGAGCTTTCATTAGCGTGCGCACTAGACCCATGGTGAGCTCCCGCGTCCCTCCATGCCCTCAATTTCACCTCTCTTGCACCGTAGGGTCCAGCCGCCGTGGCTCGTCGCCGGCATGGCTTTGCCAGCGCGGCCGCGCGCGTAGCCGTTTGAGCTAGGGGCCAGGAATAGCTTCATCTTCTGGCCCAACACGTTTGAGTTGATGTCCTGCACCTGCCCGTGCACTCGCCGTCGCCGGAAATCGCTCCGGTGAGCTTTGCCGCCGCGTCCAAGCTCCGCCGTGCCACCATGGACGCTGACGAGCCTGCTGCCACTACTCCACCACTTCATTAGTTAGCTAATCTTGTTCGCGATGTCGAGTTGAGCACGTAGGACCAAACCTCGTCGCCGGAGACCTCGCCGTCGGCGAGCAATCGCCGGTCAAAACCCGGCAGCCGCCGGTCAACATCGGGAGGAATTTCTTTTTTCTTTTTTCTTTTTTCTTTTTCTAGAAAATGAAATGCTAAATTTAAGTACTTTTTGCATAAGTTAAAATCAGCTCTTTTAATTGAAAAATGGACCTTCAATGATTTTTAATAAATAAAATAATTGGCTTTTAATTCTGAAATTTGTTTTGCCATCTAATTAGACCAAGAGCTTTTCAAAATAAAATTTTGAGCTTAATTAGACAACTTTAATTTTTATGCCTTTAGTTTATGCTTTTAAATAATTAATTAATTTCCTTTAATTAAGGTTAATCACTATAGGATTTGTTTGACTTTGGGATTGATTGATGACCTTGGGTCATTAACCCTAATGACCTTTGGTACTTTAATTAATTGTTTGCGCTTAACTTAATCATGTCATTAGGGCTTAATTAACGTTATTTCATGTGTTTAATAACTTTCGTAAATAATTTAGTTAACCCTAATGAACTTAGTAAGTATGTTTTGGTTGGCTTGCAACTTTATCGTGAAGGAAAGTTGTACTCAAGCCATTAATCTGATCATGTATCCATCGAGCATCATGTTTACCATTCCATCATGTTGATGCATATCATTGTATCGTATAGTTTTCGTTAACGGAGAGTTTAACGTTCTCACACCAGATCCCAAGGAAGAGCAGACTCAGGAGTTGGGAGTTGATCCGGAACTCGAGACCGTCTACCCCGACCATCAAGGCAAGCCCCGGGTGCATTCAAACCCTATTCTATTTTAGAAAAGTTTTACCGCTTCAGTTATGATATGTTGCATTAAGTCATAGGAGTTGAGTGAAAACCCACCAACTGCATTCCCTGTCTTACTTCTATATTCCTTGTTACCTGTTCTAGAAGATGCGTAGTAATGCTTAGCCCTGCTTAATTAATTAAGTGTTCAAAGTAAAAGAATAAAAAAGATGAGTTTGGTTTTATCTGTTGAAATCATGATGATAGTTAATAAATCGAGTCCGGACGGCTAACTTGCATTGGGAACGGAGTCCCTCTGTAGTGTTTTCGTCTGTTGATGCCCTAGGTCCCGTGTCGATGGTGAACTGATGATATCGAGAAACTAGAAATCCACATGCATGAAGTGTCATACAGTGGGCCAGAGTCCCCACGTATGTCATGGAGTGACTTATAGTGGGCTAGAGTCCCCACATATGTCATAGTGTGTTATACTGTGGGTTTAAGTTCCCATGAATATCGATACACTGGGTCGAAGTGCTCACGTGTATCATGTGGTGATATATGGCTGCGGTTGTTATCCCGGTATATCGGTTCATCTGATATGCTTAGGAGTTAGAGTCTCCTATATATCAGTGACCTAGGTCCCAGCTGGGTATATGAAAATGGATTCGAATCGCCGTTGCTTCTCGGAGAAGAAGACTCGATCGGTGTTCATCATCTTAGTAACAACTTAAATGATGATTAAGGTTTAAGAAGGAAGTTGGTTGATAATTTTGATCTTAAGCAAGATAGCTTTTCTTTCTTTCGAGCTTTTCTACAAAATTTCTTATCTCCTGCAAGCCTTACCTTGTCCCTCTAGCCTACATTTCCTGAGTCTTCACCCCTCTTTTTCGTCGGGTCAGTCTTGTTGAGTACTTTTGTACTCAGGTTGTTGAACCCTTGTTGCAGGTGAGCCTCATGGACAGGAATGCTTCGCATCCTGCTGCATGACAGTCGTCGAGGAAAGTGCCGATGAATAGGATATCTCGCTCTTGGGCAGAGCATATAATCAAGGTTGATGTAATAAGTTATATTGTTGTTCCACTGCTACTATGGTTTGTAATAATTCAACTTATGATATGTAAGTTGAAACTAAACGGTTTGTAAATTTATGTTATTGTAATCCTTCCGCTCTTTTACTCCGATGTATATTATTTGTATAAAACTGTTGTAATACTGTAATGTCTCTTTGTAATGATGGATCCTGCTCGGAGAATTGTGGATGATTCGGAATTTACCCGACAGACCTTTTATCTTTTATGGAACACATTCATGGTTATTTAGAGTCTATTTAGACAATAATCATGCGTGTGGGCCATATGCTTTAGAAGGTTCTGCCACAAACCATTCTAAGTTTGACCAAATATATAGAAAAGAATAATAATATTTGTGATGCCGAATAAGCATAATTAGGTTTATTAGCAGATATATTTTTTATAATTTACTTATTTGATGTGTTAGATGGTAATATTCTTGGTCAAACTTAGATTAAGTTGACTTAGGATAAATTAAAATGCACTACATTACAGGACAAAGGGAGTAGATTATAGAGTATCTGGTGTGCCTTATTTGGTAGGAGGGCTAGTTGCTAGATAGCTAAAAATTAGCTTGAATTAGCTTCAGTGAATCCAAACAGGCCGAAGGGCTAATTTTTTAGCCAAGTCTTCAACTGATTGTTAGTGGAGGGATTTTTAGATAGAGGTGGCTCAATCAAAATTCATCACTAAAAATATTTCCTGAAATGTGAGTAGCCTTGATCTAGAAATATTTTTTTAGAGGCAGTTGATATTTTTTCAACTGCCTCTAGAAATGGTCTTATATATCTTTAGAGGCAACTGTATCCAAAAAATGCATTCCACCTTCCTCTAAAAATGCATTCCACATTCCTTTAGTTAATCCAAGTTGCCAAATGAAACACACATAATTACACAATTGAGATTCTCATATTATCTAGCTTTTCACAATCCACAATGCACAAGACACTCTTTAACTTTGCAATATGAAGTTGAAACAAAATAAACCCTTAGGCCAATCTAAGTGGAAATTTAATGAGTCTCATTTGCATTTAATAGTCTGCCGCATATGCATTTTTGACGGCATGACAATGCTTTTATGAAAAGAGAAAAATAAGTGAGTTCAATTGGGGTAAAATTCTCTTGGCACAATTACCAAATCTATATGAGTCATAAAATTGAATGTCTATGAAATGGAATAAAACTATGCATTGAGAGGGGGATGTTTCATCTATATTTCATTTCATTTTATATGATGAGATAGCCTTGGAAATAATGCAATAAAACTCTTCATTGAGAATGGTCTTAATACTTGACACAATTAGAATATTTAATTTCTTCTAGTAAGGTGGGTTTCCCCTAGTGTTTTGGTATTCAAAATATAGTATAAAGTTTCCTACTAAATGCTTCCGAGTGAGATTCACATGTGTCATGACTAGTGGTAGTGTTTTATTACTACTTAAAAACACTTGGAGAATTCCACAGTTTTGGTAGTGTGACAAGATGGTAGTTTAGCATAGTGCATTCATATGCGTGTCACTATCACCTAATTAGGAATTAGCTATGCCTGAGGCATTTAAACAAAGCGTGGTGGTCACTCGGCAGTTAACTACAGATATCCGTCGATTAACTAAACCATCATTGACTCCAATTAAACATCACCACCTAACCATTGAGACCACTATTATACGGATGCAAAGTATAATCGCTTTGCAAGTAAAATTTGAGTAAGATTTTTTTCCTAACAATGTGTCAAAATAGCAGTTAGATTGTGTTCTGCACCCAAAGCTAGCACTTGTACTAGTTTTTGTGCAACCTTTGTTATAGTAGATATATTTTAGTTTCAATATTATTTTGCTCACTTTGAAGGTCAGAAAAGAATCCAAGCCGCTCGTTGTCTTTTGGAGAGAGAGAAAAGAGCCATTTATCTGAACGATTAAAAACGATGGGATTGGATTATGGTTTGAGTGTTTTGTTTTTGAGAAAAAAAATGCGTTGGAGCTAAGATCGAGATCTAGCAAAAAAAAACGCAAATTTATTTACGTGCTGGCGGTCACGTGATGGATCCTTTCAAGTGATAGATCGGGATCGACGTCGAGTCGTCGACCCATAGGCAGACATGCTTTGCACTGTGGTAATTGCTAAACGTACAGCTTGCAGCTAGCCTCCTCGCCTTGAGCAGATAGATCCAAGAAGAGTTTGGTGTACTCCGTATAGCACTAGCTACTAGTCATGTCGAGAGCGCATGGATGTTTGGGAAACGCTCAAAGTCTAGGCATGCGTGAGCGCGGGCAACCGTACTTTTCCCTGCCATACGCCGCTGCTCCCTCTCTTTCTCTCTCTCAAACTGCCTGAATCAGGAGAGGTACCCGGTACGGTTCTGATGCTTGCAGTTGCAGTAGGTAGCCACTACAGGCAACTGCTGGCGCAAGTATTTCTAGTTTTTGACAAGTTCAATCCTATTCTGGATCAGAAGCTTCTACTCCAAAAAGATGCAAGTAGGAATGGCTAGGCAGCTGGCAAATTAAAATGGCATAGTATCGTTTGAACACGTTAAAAGCCGTTTAGGAAATTGGGATTCCCGTGTGCGTTCCATATTGCGCCTAGGCTAATTAGTCTAGTATAAGTACTATTCTGTTTGGTTGCCTCACCGTAAATTCAGTAACAGCTACTCCTTCTGTACCAATATAAACGTCGTTGTAGCATTCAATAGGGTACATCATTTATTGTCTGAACTTGGCCGTATACACAGTTCGATGCTTGCTCTCCTCACTTAACTTGGACGTTTTGAACCAGTGCTAGAACGACATAAATTGTGGGACGAAGGGAGTATGGCATAAAAAATGGTCGTTATACGTCACCATAGAACAAAACAATAAGTAGCTAGCAGAAGCAAAACGACAGCTTTGGCGATCAATGGCTACAGTACGTAAAAATGGTCGTCACCACGTAGCAAAACAAGTAGTTACCAGAAGCAAAACGACAGTTTGACGGTCACTAGTTTACGCTGAAACCTAGCAGCAGCCAAAGTCGCCAAACTTTTGGCGTGGCGAGTTGCAGTTTGCAACCAAACCATACCCTTAAGCGCTCACATGGGTAAACCTTGATGTACTGTTCTACCACGCAAATTAAAAGCCCCGATTTGAATAGCAGTAACAGCCTTTGTGCTCCGTAATAAATAAAAATAAACGAACGATGTGTGATTCACAGTACAGTGCACTATGCATGAATCAGCGGCGCCGGCGGCTGATCTATCGAGTCATCAGCATCATCGGCACGGTAAAAACGCCGTGTAGCGGCGGCGCGTTCGCGTAGCCAGGGCTCGTCGAGGCTTTTACTAGCTCTGCGACCGCGAGTAACAGCGCCTCGTGAAGCGTGGAGTCACCGCACATGCATGCTGCCGCGGCCGCGGCCTGTACGCCGTGTGCTTTTTCACCGCCTCCTGTTTAACGTACTGTAAGCATCTTTTACTGCTGCCACCTCCCTGCGTACGCCGTCGTTCGTACGCGTACCTGCACTGGCCACTGGGGCTGAGATCGACGAAGAGAATCTTCTGAGCCTGCATGAGAGTTTGCCGTTGCTATGCACAGCTCTCCCGCGCTCTGTCAGTGTCACAGATGATGGAAGCGAGTGAGAACGAAAAGCGGAAATTTTTAGGCTTGTTTAGATGTCAAAATTTACTCTTAAATTTACTATGCAGAATTTATATTTTCCATCACATCAAAATACCGGCACATGCATAGAGTACTAAATATAGATGAAATTAAAAACTAATTGTATAGTTTTATTGTATTTTACGAGACAAATATTTTAAACCTAATTTTTTAAAATTTAAATAATTTTTATCAAATACAGACAAAATGCTACAGTACGCTGATTTAACGTGTGTAGCATTTTCTAAATCCGGCCGCGGTAAGTAAAGAAGGCCTTACTCGACTCGGAATGTCCTGCTCCTACCCTCGCTCATCAGTTAGTTGGTTATTCTTGCATTGAGGTCTGTGTAGCGTGCATGGCTTGAGCGGAGTCTTCACCATGTTCTGGGCTCTGGGCACTACCTCAGCTACCTTTTATAATAATCATTAGAAAAGCTGCGGCCGGTGTTCAGAGTGAGTGAGTGGCACACGACCTGTTGTGTGTGGTCCGTGGAGTGCGTGCCGCTGCTGTCCTGATGCTGCAGCCAGCCTACATCAGTAGTACTTCTATAGGCGTATTCCTACGTGTTGTACACAGGACTGGTTGTACATAGAGCTGCTACGCTTGGATAGCTCATCATGAGTGGCATGTGCGAATTTACATTTTGCACGGATCAATGCAAGAGCTTTGCATTATTGCCCACTTTACCTCTTTCTCTTTTCCTTTAGAAATAAAAATGGGTGGGGGAGTTGGATTTGTGTCTAGCACTCTATATAGCAGTCTAGCTAGCTGCCGGCCTTCTTGTCACTGGATTGGAGATTTTTAGCGTGACACGAGCTAGCCAGGAGAAAAGTCAATACAAGTGGTAAAAATAAAAGTAACAGAGATAAAATTGGGGGTGCAAAATGGGAAGCATGGTGCATGCAACGTGGGCTCCGGTCCTGTGGACATGTCTGGTCCCTACCATGGACCATGCCCCTCTCCCATCTTTTTTTTTTTACCCCTCCTCCTCCTCTACTACTACCTGTACGACCTTTCTCACCTCCCCATGTGCATCATTCAGACTGCGGCTACAAGAAAGAAGTGCCTTTGCCCTCCCTTCTCATGCTAATTGCCCAAGCACAGAGAGAGAGGGGAGAGGCAAACACACACTCCTCTGATTCCAGAATCCAGAGAGGGAGAAAGCCACATATATAGACACACTATGATGAGTGTGTTAGAGAGGGGGAGAGAGAGAGAGACGCTGTTGAAGTGTCATGAGGTGCTTCACTCCGCGTACGAGATGCAAGATGCACTGTAGCAAGAAGGTGCAGCAGCAGCAGTGTGCAGTGGGCACTTCTACATGTCTACATTATATTGTGGGCGCGCACGCAGGCATCTCGATCGGTAGTAGTAACGTATGCTTGCTCGCGGTTTGCGGAGTTGCGGTTGCAGCTGAAACTAATTAACAAAGCCTCTCTGCTCCCCTCGTCTCTCTACTCCTCGCCTACTAGCTGTACACATACTCCGATGGGTGATGTGACGATGCAGCACGCGACGACGGCACCACGTCTGTCCAGCCGTGGGGGTGGCCAGCAGTGGCCACTACTCACTCCTGCGACGCAGGCTGCTGCTAGCTGCGGCCTCCACGCTCCACGTTCCCCCGCATAATTTTAACAGGGGGCGTCGATCCCACAGCGGGGGTTTTTTTTTTTAACTTTTTATGGCAGACACGCCACCCCACGCTCCAACCGTTTCTATACGGATCCCCAGCCAGGCCAAGGCTGCCCTGCACCTGACTGACTGAGTGACCCCCAAACCATTTTTGTAAGCTTGCCAAATGGATCGTACAAGCCCAGACGCCCTGGCGCCGACTCCGAGGCATCTCGAGGTAACACGGAATATTTATTCGTCCGATACAGTAGGTGTGGTGGAGTATTTCGAGTACGTGACGATGACGTACTACCACTTCTAGTGTAGGGAGCAAATCGATCAAACTAACAATAGTCTCAAGCGATTGCTATTGCTAATAATCGATCGTGAAGAACCAGGGGTTTTTATGTTTGTTGTCATATCCTACATTGACCTAGGCTTTTCAAGTAGGGAGAGGAGGAGGGTGAGGAGATTTTTTTTCAACAAGGCTACCTAGCATGTGATGAGTTGTCCTTAGTAGTAGTGTGGGGAACGAATAAATTGCAACCAGTAGTGGCAAATACGAATATAACTTATATATATCCTCGTCCAAGGTGATTTGTCCATGGAGGGGTTAGGTGTCTTGGTGACCGTCATACATATAAGAGATACTCCGATAGCTCTAGTCTTGGTTCAGTTCCAAAACAAGGTAATTATTGATTTGTTTGTCAATTTTCTACATTGCGAGCGTGACCCCCAAATTTACTAAATTATCTGGTTTGTTTGGGGTAAACCATCCTACCTTTATATTGTCAACTATAGTAAGGGTCAAACTTGAGCACATATGTTGTATAAACACCTCCCACACAAAAGCATGTATGTGATTTAAGCTAGGGCAATTGTACATAACGCACATCAATTTGTAGGAGTATCATCGCCACAACAGCGGTTCCTACAATACAGGGGAAAGTTCTTCATTCCAAATCGGTCTCATCCTTTGTTTCATGTAAAGAAAGAATTCTCTTTAGAAAAAATTACGGGTGCTCCATGTCTTAATAGTTACATTTTTTAAACTTATTGTGAAACTCCAATTTATAGTTTGCTTGGTTTTTTTGACTCATAAACTATTTTCATGGTTTGAATTAACTTTGCAAAGCAATGTGTGTGATTTCAAAGATTTGATCCAGTTGTTCAAAAAAAAGGTGATCATGCGGTGGAATGCAGGAATTTGACAAGGATTTTGCTCAAAATGAATAAAATATTACAAGTATGAGGAAATATCCACATTTTAGATAGTACTCATCCTTTGTTTCAACAAATAAACTATGTAAATATGGTAATTATATTCGCTAGATAATAACATGGAGACTTCATATCCTAGAATCAACTTTAATAATGTGGTATGTTTTTCCAATTTGTAACATGCCTAACATTTTTTTGAGTATGCCCCCATTATTTATTTGCTTCCTTTTGGTTTAAAAATGTGTGACTTCACCTCCCTCATGGTATAATAATCTTGACATCCATGTGAAGGTAATCTCTCAAAGGTATACCAATCTAGCATGTCAGTATTAATTATTCAATATGAGATCCCTTGCTGGATTTAAACCAAAAAATTAAAATAATTGACAGATTGGATCTTACTAGTAGTAGAGCATAATAAGAACTAAACGTACTGTATGCAGTTTTATCATACGTAAAAGGCACACAGTTGACATATAAAATCCCACTTGAAAGCAATTAATTACGATACTATATATAATAGCAAGAATTTTAACATATAATATTTCTCAAGTATACACTGTAAATTTTGGTAACAACAGTTTGAGAAAGAAGGAAAAAAACTTAGGTAATACTTAATGGACAGTTTACTTGTTGCAGAACATAAAAGAAATGGTGAAAAATGAAAAGAGAAAAAAACAAGGATAAAGAAAAAAAATTCCCGCATGCATCAAACTGGCTATTCTTCATGCATGCCACCTGACGAGCAGGCCCTCTTTTCCATTTTTTTCCACTGCTCCCTTTGTAACAAACTACCCCACACTGTAGAGTAGTAGCCGCATGCACAAAATTTACTGGAGCAACAGTGCAAACACCCACTGCGTCATCCTGCCCATTTTTGTCACCTTGTCTCCGTGTGTTGTTCTCTTTGACCGCGCGATCGATCTCTTATTACCCTTCACGTGCCGTTTTCACCGCATCAATTCAACCTCTCCGTGAACACCCCAAGCTTGAGTGTTCTTATTAATTACCACAACAAATCAATAATAAATAACCACATCACCACCAATATTTTCTTGTACTGTAACACCTAAGAGGGAGGCGACCACTGTAATTAACACAGCAACGAATCAAGAAATAGGAGGGTGGGCAGCATGCAGCCACGACGACATGGATCGAGGTGTTGCTACGTGCATGAGGAATGGAGAATTGCCGGAGCATGGAGGAGGGGGATTTTTCTTGTGATTTTAGGTTTTGAGGTGTAGAGGTATGGACGAGCATGGAGGCGACAGGTAGGTAGATACAGATGTCACAGGCGAGAGAAAGGAGAAGAAGCCATGGATGGAGAACAGGAGGAGGATGAGAGTCGTCACCGGGGTGAATAATGCTTGGGCGCGCGCAGTGGATGGATGGATCACTTGACCATGCCCAAGAAAGATCCGGCTGTTGTTGTCGGGGCCGCCGCCGTGCTGGGAGGAGCGGTGGTGCCGGGCGGCGGGTTGCCACCGCCGGCGCCAGCGTTCGGCCTGACGACGGCGTTCGGATGCTGCGGCTGCTGGTGGTGCTGGAACTGGATCTTGTACTGCATTTTATTGCCGTCGACGTCTTCGTCATCGTCGTAGTCGTCCTCGTCGTCGTCCTCGTCCATGTTGTCGCTGTCCGCGCCGTCGATTCTGTTGTAGCCGCTGACCACCGCCTGCGTCTGCTGCGGCTGCCTCTGCTCCATCATCTCCTTCATCATGTCCTCTGGCTTTAAATGCGCAGCGTTATGCAATCAGCATCGGATCACCAAAACGAACAGCAGGTACCACATGTACGGCGCAGTTTAGCTATGGCCACACCGTGGGCGCACATGCAAATGTGTGTATGTGAGGCTAGCTGATGACTCGCTTACCTTCTTCGCCGCCGAGGCCGCGCCGCCGCCTTCGCCGATGACGAACCTGCTGGCTGCAACGCTACCATTGCTCGGCTGCGTCTGCGTGCCCCTGGAGCCGTGCTCTGACGCGCTGACGCCGTTCCCGTTGCCGGTGCCGGTGCCAGCGGCGGCGTTGCTGGCGGCGCCGCCGTTCTTGGCCGCGTGGTGGGACTGGGAAGATGGCTGTGTCGGAGGCGGAGGCGTCTGTGAGATGGGCGCCGCGGCAGTGACGACCGTGACCGTTTCCTGCGGCGGTGCCGGCAATGCGTTCGCGTGCACCGCGGCTCCGGCGCCGGAGGAGGAGCTGAGCGCCGCCGCCTGCTTGTTGCGGTAGAGCGCGTTGAGCTGGTGGAAGTAGGGGCACGTCTTGGAGTTCTCGGGGCGCTTCTTGTTGCTCTCCTTCACCTTCTTGAAGTATTTGTTGATGTTCTCCCACTTCTCCTTGCAGCGCTTGGCGTTCCGGTTGTAGCCCATCCGCCGCATGCCGGCGGAGATCTCCTCCCAGAGGGGCCCCTTGGGCCCGGCCTCCTGGTACCGTGTATCGAGGTTGCTCCGCAGCTGTATCAGAGCGTGAACCTCCGCCTTGGGCCACCGGGACGACGTCGCGCTGCCACCGGACCCCTCGTGCACCGGGGTGTCGGCACGCGGCGTCGTCTTCTCGGCCGGCGTCATGACAATGTCCGTGCTTTGCTGTTGCGGCGCCGGCGCTGCTTGTGGCGTCGAAGCCCGCATTGGCGGCTTCTGCTGCTGTTGCTGCTGCGGGGGCGGAGTGTGCGAGGCGGGTGGCTGCGGCGGCGGCGGCGGCGGTGGCATGGCGTTGATGGTGGGCGCGGCGATGGACGGCATCGGGATGGTCTGCCCGGTGATCTTTTGTATGAAGGAAAGGACGGCAGCGTCGCGGGAGGCGGCCATGGCGCGCTCCTGCGCCAGGATCTCCTGCTCGCGCGCGAGGCGCGTCATCTCCTGCCGCCGCCACGCCTCCTCGCGGATCATGCGGTCCTGCTCGCGCTTCTCGATGGCCTCCAGGAACCGCTGCTGCATCGCCTCCTGCCGCTCCATCACCTGCTTCATCAGGCCCTCGAAGAACCTCATCATCTTCCCGCTGCCTCCGCCGGCGGCGCCGCCCTCCGACACCCTCTTCCTCTTGCCGCGCTCGTCCCTGCCGCCAACCAGCTCCTGGGTGCCCTCGTCGTCGGAGTCGTCCTCGTCGGTGTAGTCCTCCGTGTTGGACGTCGAGAAGCTCGGGTAGCCGCCCACCGTCGTCGCCATCGGCATCGTCCCCACGCCGCCGGCCGACACAACCACAGGCGGCGGCTCGGCAGGCACGCGCACGGCCGACGGCCCCGCTGCGCCGGGCACCCCGCCGGAGATCGCCGCGGGCAACAGCGCCGCCCCGGTGCCCTGCAGCGCCTCCAGCTGCGTGAAGAACCGGTACGTCTTGCCGTCGTTCCGGCCGGCGCGGCTCTCCTTGGTGCGCTTGTAGTACTTGTGCACGTTCTCGAACTTCTCCTTGCACTTCTTGGCGCTCCGGCTGTACCCCTTCTCGGCCAGCTTCCTGCCAACAACCACCGCACGCATCGATCAACATTTCGGTTAGCAACAAAAACAAGAAAAAGCTCCATTGCCTTATCAATGGCGTGTCGCTGCCACCAACCACCACAAAATTTCAAGCAACAAGCAACTGTAGCCCTCACACGAAAGTTGTGCATGCATGTAGTAGAATTTTACTCGATTTGGGCACCCATGGAAAAGATAAAGAAAGGCATATGCACACATACACCCATGCAGCACTAGCAGTGGTAAATCCCAAGAAGAATGCAGAGGAGGAAGAAACAGCATGCGAATAAAAATTTCCATCTTTTTGCGAGAAATTCAGAGAGGCCAAAAGAGATAAAGTTTGGGATTGATGCCTTTGGATCTGAAGAATATTGCTGCTCGTGCCTACTGCTGCTACCTATCGGAGAGACGAAGAGATTGGCAAAAACACTATCGCCGATTTTTTTTTCTGGAAAAGTGGGGAAGGAGAGCGATATCGAGCTATTTTAAAATGGAAAAAAAGTCACTGTTCTCGTGAAGGATGGTTAAGGAAGGAAAAAAGTAAAAAAGAAGTGTTCTTTAGCCGGGTAAGTAATTAATTAACTGGGCCTGCGCTAGCTTGCCGAATCGGAGCCAGGGGCCCGTCCCGGAGGCCGCCGAGATTTCATGCAGCATTCCGCCGACGAGAATTCAGTCGCGGCGGTGCGCCGGGACGACGGCGTGGGAGCGTGGCGGGTGATTCATGCGGCAATTCAACTATAGCTAGTTACGTACAGTACCTGGAGACCTGCTCCCATAAGGGGCCCTTGAGGGTGGCGTCCCGGAAGGCGGCGTCCATGTCCGACCGGATCTTGAGCAGCTCCAGTGTCTCCTGCCGCGGCCACCGGTTGCCCCCGGTGCCGCCGCTGGCGCCCTCCTCGCCGGCTGCTGCGGCGGCCAGTCCCTCGGCGTCGAAGCCCACGGCGGCGCCGGCGCCGGAGGACGCGCCGAACTCGTCGTACTGCTGCTGCGCCGGCGCCGAAGACGCCGGCGGCCGACTGCTGATGGGTGATGGCGCCTCTGCCAGCGAGATCCGCTGCCCGGCCGGCGAGAATGGCGGCGGCATCTCCACCTGCTGCGCGCCGAACTGCTGCTGCGCTGGGACTCCACCGCTTCCTGCTCCGCCGCCGCCGGCGGCTCCTCCCCCGTGCTGCTGCTGCTGCATGCTAACAGCTCCTGCTCCCGCGCACGCACGCGCACTCGTGCACGTCGCCGCCCCGTGTTACCACTGGGGAATGGAGGTGATGAGACGATCAGTACATGAGGAGCAGGTGAAAAAGATGGGGAGGCAAGGACAACTGGAAAGAGGAGAGACCGACGGACCTCCTCGGAGAGATAAGAGAGGAGAAGAGAAGGAGGCTGGAGAGGGGAAAAACGGAAAGATAAGAAGTAGCCGGAGGAGGAGAAGGGGGAGGAAGCACTAGTAGTACTACAGGAAACGCTGGCAAGAAAAAAAATATACTCCTGCTTCAAGAGGAGGAAGAAGAGAGGAAAAAAGAATTAAGATACCATCTACAAGCAGCCTTGAATAAATAAATAATAGGGAGGATGGAGGAGAGAGAGATGAGGAGAATATGATATCTGTGATTGATGAAGGTAGAAGATGGAGGGAGGGTATGTAGGGGTGAAGGAGAGAGAAGATGAAAGTTGAGAAATGTTGAGTACTGCTGCTGCAGGAGAGAGAAGATAGAGAGATGGAGGGAGGTGTGTGCAGAAGATGATGAGGGGGATGATGTGGGAGATAAAACAAACAAGATGCTGCGCTGTCAGAGGGGGGCTTTATTACCTCCCTGCTGCTGCCTAATACACAACCTGTTAGTAAAACCAAAAGGACAGAGGGAGAGGAGTGTGGGGCAAAAAATGGTAGGGAGAGAAGCATGTGAAGCAGGAGAGAAAAGGAAGGCAGTGCTGAAACTGTGGGATGAGTGAGAAAGGGGTGAGAGAGATGGAGAGGGAGGCTTGTAATAAAAGGGAGAGGGGCACAAATACCCTCTACAAAACTCCCCTACATCAATCCCCATGGAGGAATATGTTGGATTCTGTGATCATCTTAGTTATTTTCCTACAAATATCTAGTCATTTGTTATGCACATAGGATTATTACCTGAGTTTGAAATACATGCACTAAATCTTGGATGTGTTATGTCATGCCGTGGTAACTACACGTAGCATTGTGGTAAATAATAAATATATACAACCTAAGGTATGTGCAATATTACTATTAGAACAATCAAGGGGCACCAACAAAATATTTACCTTGACCCAAGGTATGAATAACTAATAAAACGTTAACAATTATACATACAAAACAAAGTTAGTTAGAGTAGAAAGAAAACAAAATGGAGAGAGAAATAAAGGCAGTAGGAGAGTAGTGTGATGAGGCAGACAAGACCACATTATAACAGCTGTAATGTGGGCCCTCCCGGAGAGCGAAAGAGGTGCAGAACGTGCACGGCGATTAACGCGGACCCTCAATTGCCCAAATCAACCCCACCAAAGCGACATGCAGGAAGGCGCCACTGGCTTGTGGGGCCTAGGCATCCACCGGGCCCACGAGTCATGTGGAAAAGGGTGGGGTGAGATGCGTGCCCAAGTGGAGCAGGGGAGTATAAAACTGGCCATGCATTGGCATGTTGTGGTTAATCCCTCACTTTCCAGGTAATAAATGATCATGTGGCCTTTTTTAATGATTAGGCATAAAAATCTGGACGATTAATTAAGTTAACCACCCCAACTATGTCATTCCTCGCCTAAGTTAGTGTTAGCCATTTCAGTTCACATGGGATACATTTTGGGGCGTGGCCTTGAGGTGCATCGAGGCACCGCTATGGTCACTTGATAACCGTACCAGAACAGGCAAAAGTTGTGCCTTGTAGAAAACATTTTTCTCTCTATATCTATATCGGCATCCATTTGTCGGGTTCATGGCATCTTTAGTATACCTAAATGTCGTTATTTATATATATAGTATTCTGTGTCACATTTTTAATATCTCTAGAATATCTTTGCCGAGCGTGTTGACTTGAAATTCTCAACTACTAGCATATGTCACCATATCTTTAAGCTATCGATTTTCTCTAGCTATATTCATGATTTTAGGTTCGCCATATATATTTTGTCCATGCATGTATTGGCGATTCGACGTATCTTTGCCAAGATTTTGAATTTAATGATCAATAATAAATCATAGATATCTCCATATCTTTAAGCTATCTATATTCATGATTTCAAGTTCGCCATATATTTGATCAATGCATGTATTGGGGACTTTGACATGTTGAACCAAAGAATTGATTGACACATAGATATCACTATATTAATCATCATTTTTATATCTATCTCAATGCTTTAGGTTCATTGTATCTTTTAGGTTCATATTTGTACTTTTAATCCCACCTATAACTCAAATCCAGTGTGTTGAATTGAAATAGTGTACAACACTTAGATATCACTATATATTTAACTTGTTAGTACATTAGTGGTTACATCACTCTATCCAATGACATAAAATGTAGTGTGAGAACCAAAAAGACAATATGCCTCTAAGTCTTAACTATTTCTCCTTATATGCACATATATGATGTAGATTCCTTTTATTTCCCATGTTGCTAATTAAAAGATATTGCATGCATATATGAAATACTCAAGAAATACTAAGATAGCTAACAGTCCTAAATATATCAATATACAAAGGTATTGAATGATTTCTCCATTTGAATCCACATATTTTCCCACTACTCCGTATGTGTTTTTTTTCAATGCAAAATTAGGTCACCTATGATTTTAGCATATTTGTACCATGTTGAATATATCACAACATCTTGTAACTTGTTGGTACGTGATTTCTTACATCACTTTTTCCAAACTATAAAATGTAGTGAGAGAAGAGAAGCCTCTAAGTAATGTTCTCTTTTTCTTCTTTTAAAGAAATACACATTGCATATATAAATACAAAAAGGGTGAGTTTTCTATACTCTTGGGAGTAGTTGCTCCCATCTTCGATAAAGCACATTGCGCATGTGTGCATACTAATTTATTAGTTTGAGCATGTTTATATACTAAATTTAAGATACTTCAAACTTTGCAACGCAAAAGGTTTTCAATAGAGTCCATACTTTTTTAATATGTTACTAAAATGCCACTAATGTAGTATATAAAATAAGTATGACCACATACTCTATGTATACATGCGTACTTGACGTACATATGTACTACCCTAGATGGTCTAGTATGATCATATACCTCACCTACATACACTTCGATTGGTCATATACACCCTAATCTAGATATATATAAACATGGCAGTAACTACTCTTAGGAGTAGGAAATAATTTCCCAATACTAAAATACACATATGATTTATTAATTAATTTATTATTACTATTATTTATTTCATTATAGTCAATAGCAAAAAAAACGTACATGAATAGGTCCTATTGTTCTCCATGTTTCGTATTTATAAATATTTCATGTATCGTATAGTACTAAAAATTAAAATAGTGGATTCTCTCCTATGTATATATATGTGCAAAGATATGGTCATCAATTTCTCCATCTGTATACACGTTTTTTGGGTGTGAGATTCCTTTTTAGTGCTTTAATATAATTAAGTCAAAACTTTGACTACCGCCTATCTGTATACGCATTTTTGGGTGTGAGATTCCTTTTTTAATGCTTTAATATAATTAATTCAAAACTTTGAGTACTGCCTTTAGTTTTAGCATATCCTTCACCTATTGAATCAAATAGTTCTTGAGCAAAATGTATATATGCAAAGATACGATCATCAATTTCTCCATTTGTATATGCATTTTTTATTTTATTTATTTTTTTTGTGGTGGCCTTTGCCGCAGCCTTCAAGAAGGCATGCGGAACTGGGGTTCGAGCCCTGGCCGGTTGGCTCCCACTGAAGCCTCTCAACCACTGCGCCCCTTGATTTTACTATATGTTTAACTTGTTTGTACAAGATTTCTTACATCACTATATCCAGTCATATAAACTTAGTGTATCTACGGAACACCACTAGAAAATGCACATATGATGTAGAAAACTCGAAAAGGATTGCAAGAGTGATTTGTTATGTCATATGGAATGTAGTAGCAAGAATTGTATAGGTACATGTTAGTAATTATGGTTTTGTGCAGGTTAGTCATGAACTATTGTTAGCATACAAATGAGTTTTAGAAACTAAGATGATTCCAATAGCTTGTATATATACAAAGTATATATGTGCACAATCATTTAATAAATGGCGTATCCTCTGAGATGGAAGTTTTGTGCAAGCCACAGGACCAGCATTAGATTAAATAAGACATCATGTTCCATTCTCACAATTGAAGAACTTACACAGAGAATGAGTGATTTGTCAATTATAATGTGCATAATTTAGCTTAGAGATAAAGATTTAAATTCTATGCACAACTAAGTATTGGATATGATCTTTGCACTATATACCTTGTATACAACATGGCATTTCATATTGGTAATAATGGATATGTTGGGTGCCACTATTATTGGAGAAATTAGTAGAAACTAACTTGGGCAGGCACGCCTAGATTTGCAGTAGTATGTGTAGTACTAATATTTACTGTGGTGACGACCGCCGGGTGCGTGTAGCACTGCACTAGTGCTGGCAATTGCTGAAACTGAGGGTAGAAGAAAGAGGAGGAATCTTTCCCTCCAGGTGGCTGCACACGATTACATCACCCATGATCTGCCTCTGCCTGTCCGATGATAATGATTGATGATGCCTTGAGGGGTGTAATAATAGGCAGGCACCCTCCTACTAATCACCCACATTAGCTAGTACTAATGCCATCTTATTGTAACAAATAAAGTACCATACATGTAGACTTGTTAAGGTTCACTTTGCTGGTGCGTGTCGTGACGTCGCCGCCGGGAGAACCTTCGTTCTGCAGCCGCCGGCGGACGATGGAGAGGACGACGACGACGTGTTCATGCATGAACTCAGATACAGTAGTAGAATAGTAGATCATAGATGGTATAAGTTGGTAACATAGCAACAGGGCACGTTGAAAATTCTCAAGTATATATGGTGGAGTTGGACCTTACCTTGTTAGCCGCCGGAGGAACAAGAACAATTCACACAGGAGGTAAACTCTGTGCTCGCGTGGACTAACCTCTCCTAGCGACAACCATTGAACTCGGGAAGTCAGACTTGACAAATTAAGGACATAGACAGTATTCCATCCTTACCACAATGTACCAGTAGGTTACAAATAGATAAAAAAAAGAAACTCTTGCTGGATACATTAATTATGTTTTCTTACTTACTATTTAGCAGTAAATGTAAAACCAGTAGGGATATATATGCACAGGTAAAATTCTTTCATTCCTTGGTAAAACTTCATATGATCCTCTTCTCCAATGCTAATTTTTTATTAACAAAAATATATACAGTCTAATAATATATATCCCCATGCATTTTCATTAATCAGATGTGTGTGCCCCACATACCTGCAGGTAGATGCCCATCGTCAACAACTTCCCTGACCACATTTGCGGCGCGTGTTAATCCACAACTGTTGTGACTTTAATTGGTTTTCTCAGGCTAGCTAGCTAGCTGTGTGCCTCATCTCCTTCTTCCAAACTCATCCACTTAGGCCTATTAGGTGCGTGTGATGCTTAGCTGCAGCGTCGCTTTCGGATGGGATTGGGATACATGCACGTCAAGGAGGGTTTACCATAAAAACTCAGCTCGATCAGATCCAACAGACTACATATGAATGATAGTGGAAACCCTTGACGCGAGCTAGCTAAAAAGTTGATTTGGATATATATACTGTAAACAAATTCGATCTCTCGGAAGATTTGTACCCACAAAAGGTAATTTAAATTAGTTGTTGTTGCCGAATAATAAACCCCACCTAACTTGCATTGCGTCATCGGTCCATCTTGTCCATCGTTTTTTTTTAATTTTCTTTTGATTTATTATCAGTCGCCGCATCTTCGAAATATTTTTTTTGGATGCCTCTAATTGGGCTTCATTATTCATTGATTAATAAATCAATAAATAAATTGTTGCCTCGCTCGTCATTTTCTCGCTCGCTCCCGAGTTTCTTTTATATTGTTCATTCAGTTTCCGATCGACCTGACGTTTTAAGAAAGCACTGAGGAGCTGCTGATGTTGTGTACGTTCCTCTAAATTTAATAACGTGTTAAATCACAATCAAATTATTCCCTGAGTTAATTGGCTTACGTCGTCGTCTCTCAACTCCTTCAACGCTTCGAGCAAGCATCAAGTCAGTTTATATGGGTTATTGCTACCGTGTGGTTCATGTATATGACAAGGTTTGGTTGGGAGAAAAATCACGTGCGGGCTGTAGTGTCAGGTGTTCTTTATCCCTGGCCTTCTTCGTGATGGTACGGCTTGTAAGTCATGCTGAAGGGTTATGCGCATATCGCCTTTGGTTGCGCCAATAATATGCTATTGGACACACATCAACCTCCCTCGCTCTGTCCTAAAGACATGCCATTTAAGCTTCTAGATTAGAGGTGAATTTTGGACCGTGCCGTGACGACTGCCACGCTGGCCCACCTACCATCTCGTACATCATGCTGCTTCAAGATGTGTCTTTTAGGTACGCTAGGCGTATCAGACCATGCCATGCTAGCATGACAAGTCTTTGATCCGGCACAGCATGGCCAATTGCACATCGGCGCATCTTCATGTCATACTGGCCCAAGTATGACCTTTTGTTCTCTCTGCTACGACCTTTTGTTCTCTCTACTACTAGCTCATGATATAGAAAAATATTAATTTGTGTATATATCATATTATCACTTTTATAAAAGTTTTAGTGATTTTCATAATGCATTTATCGAGGGCCCATGTGGAATAGATCCACCAGCCCTAGATCCATCAAATTCATATCTAGATCTAAAAAGATTGGTAAACACATCTAGCCCCAATAGTGAATCTACTCTACCAAATTGGTGGATCTAGTCCTAGGTTCACCAAATTGGTGGATCTTCACAAGGGCTGCTACACCAGATTCAACTTTGTGGAGTTGAGAAAAATTACGCACCATGCCACTGATTACACAAAGAAAATGGTTCATTCTTTTTTCCTCCTCCTCTGTCGCACGAGCACCACCTTCGATGTGCACCTAGCCTCCTCCATTGGAGCATCAGCCATGCTGACTAGAGACTCTCCGCGTTCGCTATAGAGCTCGTCGTGCTCGACGAACACACCATGATCGTGCATGAGGGGGAAGCCTGCGACTTCACATTGTCACGCACCGGACATGGCCCCTCCATGGCCATGCCCCTCCCAGCCCGCACACAGCTAGCCGACCACGCCCATCTCTAGCCACCCTAGCTATCGAGCAGCCGAGTGCCCCCCGCCCCCCTTCCCCAGCCAGCCGCCGCAGCCTCCCATGTCGCGCTCCACACGAAGACTATCTTTTTTATTATGTCACCTGGCACGTGGGGCCCATGTTGACAGTGTGATAGAGAGGGAAGTGGAGCTATACCAAACACATCTAGCACCAACAACTTCACTAGTGAATCTACTCTATGGTGGATCTAGGTGAATCCTAAATCTAGATTCATTTTTTTAGTTTGGTGGAGCTATTCCAAAAAATAATTTGACTACTGAAGCTATTTTTTTATGGAAAATAGCTTCATGAACAACATTAGGTGAAGGCGAGCTATTTTAGAAAAACACATTTGGCAAAATAGTTTCACCAATAGCTTCATGTACAACAGAGAGGGAAATGAGGGAGATTGAGAACTATGAAAAGGTATTTTTTAGCTTCACCTCTCTCTATTTTTTTGTGAGAGCATAAAAAAGGAGCTTCGCTCTATGAGGTGTTTTGTAAAAGTACAACGATGGTTGGCAAAAAAAAAATACTCACAGCAGCTCATGATATTGTTGGTGAAGTTGTGCCGCCAAACAGGCTCTAAGTGTGTTCTGAATCTCATCATTTGGTGAAGGTAATAAGTCAAGTTTGTTGAGGTGTCCAGGTAACTTAATCTACTGTAGTAGTAAAAAAATTTGTAGAGTGACATGCTTCTCTCTGGATAGAACGATCATCTACTGTCTTCTACTAGTGGTAGCGATAGCACTAGGCCTTGTTTAGTTAGCTTTCAATTTTAGTATTTTGTACTATAAAAAAGAAGATTTTCCGTTACATTAAAATGCCGGCACATGCATCAAGTAATAAATATAGATAAAATTAAAAACTAATTATATAGTTTAGTTGTACTTTATGAGACGAATATTTTAAACATAATTAGTTAATATTTAGATAATTATTATCAAATACAAACAAAACTGGTACGCTACAGAAATTATGGGATTCCAGCGCCTCTCAATTCCGGCAACTCTCAATTCCGGCAACAAACAAGGCCCTAGCAGTGCAGCACCAATATGAACTAGTACATGCAGTTGCAGAGAGCAGAGAGAGACCCCATAAATTTATCTCTGTGGCACGGCGGCAGGGACAGCAGCTTTGGCCGGTGCCTTTTGAGCCGAGACCGGCGCGACATCCCGAGGAAGCTGACACCAGAATGCTCCCAAACTCGCCGTTGCCAAAGCTGACGACGATGATGCAAGGCAGAGCGCGCGCCCGGCGTTCGGGGAGAAAAGGCTGCGGCCACCTAAATTATTCGCCTGCAGCAGGCATAGCGTCGCCGAGGACGCCGGTGCCACGTGTTTTCCCCTCAGCCAAAGGGAAGTGGAGCACTGAAACCTCTGAACCCGGCGCCGGCCTGATGATCTGCGGTTCAGAAGCGGAAGTCATATGGGCTCAGCCCATGCCAGTGGCTACTATTTCTCCTTTGTACGACTATGTATGTCATCAACTGAATCTTCCTCGTTTTTAAAGGAAAAAATACAAATTGCACAATACTCCGTCCGTTCACTTTACAGGTGTGTTTTGTGTGTGAGTGTGTTGAAACGCTAAACACTACTTAACCAACCTATAAACTGATTAGTCTCTGGAATTCTATCGGCAACCTTAACCTCCGAACTATATAAAGAGGGGTAAGAATATCCTAATCTGTAGACTGCAAGCCAAAGGTCCGTTTATGGTATAACCTGATCTCTATCTTTGACTCTTTGTTTTCATATGATCGATATGTTTGCATTAGTCTTATTATTATGCTTATGGAGATAAAAATATCAGACATATGTATGTACATGAGTTATAAATATCTTTATGTTTTCTCTGATTAAAAAATGACTAAATTTGTATAAATATCCAGGAAATAAAATTAAAAAAATCTTTGTTTGAAGGTTTTTTTCTTACCAGAATGTGTCTCATATTAAACTACGGAGGGAACATATAGATATATAAGTTTACTTTAATTTGGAAAAATGGGGTTTACACTAAATTTATCTTATCTGGTCCTGGAGTATATAGATAAGTTTACATTAATTTGGACACAAGGGTTTACTAATTAAATAATGCTATGTGGCATGCGCGTGTTTTTGTTCTCTCCAACACACAGATGAATGCTCCGTCCGATCTCCATCCACGTCTGTCTCCGTCGCGCGTCGATTCGTTTTCGTTGTTCCACTGACATGTGGGTCCCACCTTCTGGCGTGCGCTGTTTGTAATTTTAGGACTCGCGCCGGTTTGTCTTCAAGCGACGCGTTCATTTCCCCCCTCCCGGGCCCTCCCCATTTCTCTCTCACTCTCTCGCGTCTTCTCAAGTTCTCCCCCTCTTCCTCGGCGACGGCGGCGGTGATTTTGTGTCCCCGCCGGCGGTCTGCTGCCGTCATCGGTCGGAGGTGACGGTGGTGATGTGGATCTGGCCGTAGGTTGTGTCGCAGCGCGTCTTCGACGACGGTTTCTCTATCCCGGATCTGGCCATAGGTTGTGTCGCAGCGCGTCTTCGACGGCGCGTCTTCTTCTTCGACTTGCGGCTTGACGAGGAGGGGATTGACGGGCAGCGATTTCCTCTTCGTCTCGGATTTAGGTAAGTTTGTGTTCATCTAGGTTTCGCTACTCCGTCTGCGTCTGCGTCCGCGTGCTGTGTAGGATTTGTGTTGTGGTTTAGGATTCGTCAGAGTAGGATCGGATTTTGGGAGGTTTTGTGGTTTCAGCAGGGGCGGATTAGGGTTTGGGGGTTCATGATGTTGGTGTCAGTGGGCTGGTTCTATGTAGCAGCAGGGGGCGATTGTTTGTGTGTTTTCTTTTGGGGGTTTTTTGGATTGTTGCTGTGTAGCAGCAGCGGTAGTAACTAGGGTTTTTGTCCATTTTTGGGTATTTGTTTCAGTTCATGGAAGATGTAGTGGGCTTGCTGGTCAAAAACCGTAGAAATGTCAATCGATTTGTCTGGTTGATTGGTGTTTTGACTCTGGGCATTTTTATTCACAAACCCTAGAAATGTCAGGCGTGGGTTGCAATGGTTGGATAGATGGTGCTCAGGTAGAGGAGTTTTTTAGTTGATCTGTTAGTTGGTTTGCAAGTTGGGGGATCTATTATATTAGAAGCATTAGTGATTCAGGTTCAATGGGGTTTTCTGAAATGTGTTAAGTGATTTTGTGCAAGCGCAATGAGATTATTCAGTATTCTATGATATACATTGATTTGCTGAACCTCTATGCTATCATTGTGTCAATATGAACTGATTTGATCTAGGTTGTTAAGTGATTTTCTAAAATCATGTATTGCTTGTTTAGTTTTCGGTAAATGTTTGTGTTGATGCTGTTTCTAAGTTACTATGTAGTACATTGTCAACACCTTAACACAATAAAATTCACTTTCATTTGTTAAAACAAAATGCTCATGGTACATAGCTTAGTGTTGTGCCTTTGTACTGCTATTCATTTTGACTAGCAAAGTTGGTTAAATAATATGTTCTAAGTGCATGTTTTTTAACTGTTTCAGGTCTTTTGCATCATTGGCAGTGGAGTTACTCTGTGTAGATATAGAGAGGTAATCCATACAAGTTCATTTGTTGTGCAAGTTCAGACAAGGTCCATTTCCTTAGCGTTGTTTTGCTGTGAATTGGTACGTGAGAACTGTGATTCAGGTTGCCTGCAGGTCTCTAAATGGTTTGTCTCATTTTTGCAGGAAGGAAGGTTTGCTTTGTTTTATGTTTGCCGCTCCAGTTCTAAACCTATCAAATTGAGGTAAATTTATTGCTGGTACGGTAGTGGATAATATGTGTTATGCAGCAATAAAATTTATTGTTTACTAGTTATACTAAACTGGTGTTAGGTTTAAGAGTTCTTGTTACTTCTGCAGTGGAACCTGTTGCTGTTTGTGTGGTTGGTAACTTGCATAATTTCAGACTTGGTAGCAGTAACTTGCAGAGTTTAACTAGTGTAATTTTTTTGTCTATTGTGCAATTTAAGATGCTGATTGTTTCGCACTTGGTATGTGAATGTTTGGGGATGGTGATTCAGTAGTGCATCCGAAATACACAAAGTATACATCTAAAATACAGTTCGTTGTATTTTTGTCAGTTTTGAGTGACACGGTATGATTCAACTGCATATGCTATTCCAGCTTTTCCTTTTGTACTTCACTTGTGCTTAGTTCTATGGGAAGTTGCCACATTGTTATGTTCATCAGCCTTTTTAAAAGACAAAAGTTCACAGGGACATACATTGATACATACTTTAGATTTTTTGGTTCATTTTTCCCTCACAATCAAAGTAATTGTCAGTATGTTTAGTTCACAAAAAAAAATTCATTATGTACAGTCCGCTAGCTACTGCTCTATATTTTCAGTTTTGTATGATGATGTTATAATATTTGTTTTGGTATATAAATCAAAGATCGGGTCATGTTTCCCGCAGGCTTGTTCTGTACCAAACTTATCACTTGTTAATTATATGATGAATGACGTCTGCTGATATTCAATAAGTGTTGGGTTAAGATTCACATTGGACAACAGCAGTTATTGAATTGCCAGGACTATTTGAGCTATCTGAATGTGCCTCACCATTTTGTTTTGGTAGAAAGGCACCTTTCTGAATTAGAGATGTGGAAATGGCTTATCCGTTTATGTGACACCTTATTTAACTATGATGGTTAAACCATGGTGTACTTAGAGCAGCTAGTTTTTTTCACATTTTACCTGAATAGGACAGACACATGTAATATGTTGTGCAACTCCATGTTACATGTGTCCTGAACTTTTTACTAACATTCCATATGGTCCCATAGTAAGACTATATACATCCATTTTCTGTTCTTCTCAATATTGGGTGTCTGTCATATTGTCCATTGTCTAGCTATGAGATGACTGCTTTCAGGCCTATATTCAAAGCATTTGTGAGTGCATATACTCTGGTCATTGTAAGTGACTGGCCAATATACAGTTCTATAAATTCATTCATGCATTTTGTAGCCTCTGCTTGACTGAATTTGATAGCCTCTTTGTTGTCCTATTCACTCTACTTGCTGTTTGTTTGTGCACGTGCCTACTCTACCACTTTTGTCCCTACTCTCCTCGTGTTTGGAGGAAAGAAGTAGACCCTCACGTCAAGATCCACATCAAGTGGCATGCAAGTATGCCCTTGACCCCTTGTCTTTCTTTTGTTCTGGTTTTACCTCCATTTCATCGTCGATTGTTCTTGTATATAGCTATGGATTCTGATGATGAACAATATGTTTCTGATGGTGCTTCTGCTAATTCTGAGAGTGTTGATGAGTCTACAAGAGAGGATAACAACTTTGATTCTGTGCATGAAATGGAGGTAATCAGTCTATATTTGGCTTGTGTTTTTTCTTGGGAAATTTGTGTAATGTCTGTTAGTATGATGTATAATATTGTTGCCTTTGTTAGCAGAAAAACTCTAGAGATGATAATAATGTTGATGTTGATCAAATTGCAAAGGCATTGAAGCATCTGCAGCAAGCTTTTACTGGAGTAAGTTGTACAACCTTTCTGAATATCTTGTGGTGTTGCGAAATTGATACTTTTACTGAATTGAGCATCTATTTGTAGTTGTACTGAGTTTTCACATATTTTAGTAATTGTTTTGTCGAATGTTTCCCTTTTTTATTAAATCTTTTTGCATGTGACACATCTTAAATCTGGCAGTAATTGTGAATTTAAATAATCTGTTTTGTTTTTTTAGTTCTCTAAGGTTGTTGCTAAGCAGGGGAAATCAACCCGTTCTGGTGGGCAGAATCTTCGTGCAAAGGTAAATTGTGCACCTTGTGTTTGTTTTTCCCCTAGCTTTTTAAGTGAATGCAGTGACCTAACTAGATTTTGTTGCATTTGTTAGCAGACTTTGAGAGCTAGGGGCAAAGCAAAGTCAAAAAGTGGTGCAGGTACACCAGAAAGACCTGGAAGTAGGTTCAATAGCTCGTACTTTGGACTAAGTATTATAACAAAATTGGATGATCGTAAGAAGCAGATTATTTGACATCATGGCTTTGGAATGCTGCTTGATTATGATGGTTGTCATGCTCCCAAAGGATTTGTTCAGTGGATAGCTGATCACGTAGATGTGAAATGCAGTGAGATTTTAGTTGGAGAGAAAATGATTCCACTGGATCCATTGTCAGTACATCTGTTCTTAGGTATTCCTACAGGTGGTGCAGATGTCAAGGAGAGCTTTAGTGATACTACGAAGTCCAGATTCCTAATAGCAATTGGCCAAACTGCTCTGCCACCTATCAAGTGGTTTGGGGAAAAGTTGCTTGGAGAGACGTTGTGTGATGACGATGTGTTCCATTACTTTATGGTTGTGGCTCTGTCTACTTTTCTTTGTGCCAATTCTAATACTTATCCTAGCACACAGTATCTCGAGCCCTTGATTAATATATCTAATGTGCAAGTGAAATCTTGGGATTGTCGAAGTATGTCTTTAATTGGATGATGTCTTCTATAAAAAACTACAAAGAAAAGGGTTGGGATACTATTGGCGGATGCAGATATTTCCTAGCTCTAAGTTGTATTCTGTTTCCCCTCTTTCTTTTTCTTTACTTTTTCTGTTATTTTGTCTTGGTTATTATGCAACATGTTCTTATTGACACCTTTTTGAATTGGTATGTAGGGTTATTATCTTGACTGGTTGGACTTTGGAGTATTTAAAAAGCTGCCCCCAGATATGCCAAGGACCAATGTTGGACGGGCTTGAGGATTAAGGAATTTGCTTCATATGATCATGTGTCTAGCAACGTTTATGGAAAACGGCCGGTGAGTCTAGATGTTGCAAATTGTGTTTGGATATGATAGATGAGACTAGTGATGCACAAATTTGTTGTTATTTGGGGTGTTGATGTACCCATATATGACTTTTGATTATACTTTTGATTTGTTCTGCACATCTAGAGCTTGTTAGTTGATTGTTGAGTTGATATTGTGTAGGTGAAATCTGTTGATGATACTTGCTAAGCTGAAGAGCTTCTCCCAGAAGAGGCTTGTGATATTTTTAGGTCAACCCTGGAAAGACGTGATTTCATAAGTGTTCAGGTAGGCGCCTTGTGCAATGTTTTTTTAAATATTATTATTCTTGTATATTGAAATTTTGTATCCATATTGTACTATTGTCTTGGCGTTTCAGGACAGGGATAGGATGAGTGAGATTTTTTTTAGGCACTACACAAGACTAGGATTTAGGTGTCCCGGCTCACTTGTTGCAAAGATGTTCAATTATATGCATGAGGCACATGTAGTTCGTGGTGGCGGTCCAAGTTTCGCTAGGCGGTGGGCGGATTCTAGGCGGTGACCCTCTGCCTAGTGCCTAGGCGGGAGTAATCGCGCCTAGGCATTTTAGGCATTTTCCTAGGCGTTTTGGCAATATAGCCAATAACTTATATATTATGTATATATAGCAATAATTCTAAATATATAGGTTACAATAAATAAAAAAGAGGGCTAGCAGATATACCTGATTCCTTGGTGACTAATTCTTACATGTTCCTAACTCCTACAACATATTTTGATAGCTAGTAAATACTAGATATTCAATAGACAACAAGTTGTTCATAAAAAAATTAGAAAACATCAAGTTATTTCTTAGTTCTTAGTTCTCACGGTCACAAGCCAAACCAAAAGAAGGGACACAGCCACACACAAACAAAGTCACAACTCCAGTTCTTAAAAGATAAGACCATGACCATGACATGGTACAAAAGGCTTCACTACCACATCATATTTGTTCTTCAATAGGGTTCTGCATAAATATCATCCTCATCAAACTCTTCTTCTTCAGACTCAAACTCTTCTCCTTCATAGAGCTCCCTCGCTCTTGCACTTCGACGTGGCTGAAGCTCTTCTTCTGCTCCCACTGCCTCTCCAATAACAGCCCAAGGTACCCCTGTACCTTCCATCTCATCCTCATCTTCCTCATCTCTAAAGACAACTATGCACAATCATCTCCACCCTCTTGGAGAAAACCTTGAGCTTCAGTTGTATCACTAGACAAGAGAACATCAGTGATTTTCTTTGATTTGATCTTTTCTCTTCTGTTAAGCATCTTGTTGTTGAATTGAATGTAGACCAACTTTTCAAGGTGGGCTGTAGTGAGTCTATTTCTCTTCTTAGTGTGTATCTATAAATTAAAAATAACAACATTCTTAGTTCTACAATTGAATTATAATGTTGCTGAAATGTTCATAATAGATAGGTACTAACCCCGTCAAACCCACTCCAATTTCTTTCACAACCAGAAGAGCTTGAACACAAGGACAAGATCCTTGTAGCCATCTTCTGTAAAGCTGGTGTTTCAGTTCCATACAACCGCCACCATGATGCTGAAATAGAATAAAACCCCCTCTATTAGTATATTAGATGTTAAATGAAAACAGGAAAAAGCCATATAATAACAAGTACCTGGACCAAACTTTTCTATTGCTTCACACATTTGCATGAACTCATCATTGTCACATGCATTGAAAGGTATTGCTGCCAATGTTAAAAGAAAATGAAGATTAATTAGTGTTCAGTACAGGAATAACAGCATCTTGCAATATAGACTGAGAATTGTATACTAGCATTTACCATGATTATAGGCCCATCTTGCAATATACTTATGCACCTCATGTGTTCTTTCTTTATAAAATTCCTTGTTCAGCTGCTGTTGCTTGAAACATTCAGCCTTGCTAGCTTTAGGATCAATAGCATGAGTCCATTTGTTAATGGGACCTAACGTGAGGCTCTGAACTCCCAACACAAGTGACTTCCTCTGACCCTCCAACCCTAGATACATCAACTTCCTGTCTAAGTTCTATCTCACGGACAGTCTTCTCCTCCCTCTTCCTTTTTGCTTCATCTAGTGCTTTCTTGCACTTCTCTTTAGCCTCCAGAGCCTCCGGTGTTCTTTCCAGGCATGACTTCACATTCTTAGTGATGTGAGCCACATGCTCCTTCAATCGATGAATCCCTCCACTCATCTCCTTCTTACAGAACTTGCACCTCACCTTGTCCTTGTTGTTAGGATTAACAAGAACACCATACTGCCATCCGATATCATCTGAATTCCTTTTCAGGAGATTCTCCCCCTCAGTGGTTGCTCTGTCAACTTGTGCAGCCTCTGTTGTCAACATCCTATAAGACAATGAGCATGCTTCATAAGTTCAGCTAGCAATCAGGCATTGACAGTTCAAAAACAGGTGAGAAACATCCATGTATAGAGTCATTCATGTAATCTGGGAGGCATTCATGTATATATAATGTATTTAGATTCAATGGAACATTCATGTATACATTCAATCACATATTCAGAAAGGGACAGAAGCAGAGTAGGGGAGGAGAGCTGCGCACAGAGGGGAGAGGAACAGGGGAGGGAAAGGAGCAGAGCAGGGGAGGGGAGCTGCTGTCGAAGGGAAAGAAGCAGATGAGGGGAACTTACCTTGGGGATTCAGAGATGAGCAGGTTCCAGCTAGGAGGAGTGGCCAGCGGGGACGAGCAGCTTCCAGCGAGGACGGGGAGGAGTGGCCACCGGGGATGAGGATGAGCAGCTTCTGGCGAGAAGGAGCTCGTTCGGCGAGATTGCGGGAAGGAGCTTCTGGCGGGGAGGAGCAGCTTCCGGCGGGGAAGAGCTCATCCGTCGGCAGGAGCTCGTCCGGCAGGAGGAGCTGGTCTGGCCTCCGATGGAGACCAGGTCAAAAGGTGGGGAGGAGCAAATGCCATGCGGGAAGTGCTGCCTCTCTCTCTTATCCTTCCCATGATTTCATGCTGCAGCCGCCGACGCGCCCAATCCGCGCGGGAAGCCGACGTGCCCAAAATTTTCATGGCTCGCAGCATGCGTCCGCCTCCACACCGCCTAGAACTGCCTCCGCACTGCCTTGACCCGATTCCTCACTGCCCAGAGCTGCCTAGCGCCGCGACGCCCGCCTACCCCCCTAGTCGCGACGAAGGCCGTCGCCTACCGACTAATCCCGACTAGGCGCCCGCCTAGCTCCGCCCAGCGGAACTTGGGTGGCGGTGGTGATGCAGTTGCTAAGAGTTCTGCTGGTAGAGTACCTTCTACTAAACCAGGCCATGGTTCTCATGGAGGTGTTGGTGCTGCTGGAGTTGAATATGATTCCCCAGTGCATGCTTCTGCTGGTGAAGATATCTTGGATTCCACCATGGCTCCTAGTGCAAGTGAAACAGCTGTGAAACAAGTTGTTTTGGATGCTGATCGTGCTGCTACTAGAAATGGTAGAGGAGTGGAAGACATTGCTACTAGCAATTGTCCAACTGTAACAGCTGCTAAAGATGTCAATGTCAAAGTTGTTGAACCTAAGAAACCATCGGCACCTAATACTCATGAAGAAGAAGACTCTGTGACTGACATAATTGAATCAGATGGTGGTTTGTATGATGTTCCTGCTACTGATTTTTGTCATGCTTCTCAGACAACTGAAATCCTTCCTAGTGGTAACTCTTCTGCGCAAGGTATATGGATAGTTTTGTATATTTTGTTTCATCACTGAATTAACAATTTGTATCCCTGGTAGAAAATATTTGAATGCCTATTTTTCATGTGCAGAATCAGGTGTAACGAATGGGAAGACAAAAGAAATTGCATCATCTTAGGCAGCTAAAATTTCTTCTTCCAATGACTTGGCAGGTAAATTATTTGTGGATTTTAGTTTGCTTTTCATTCTGTTGGCCACTTCTTTTAAATTTAATTTTCATGTGCAGGTTCAGGTACAAAGTGCAAGAAGAGGAAAAAGAAGAATTCTGAACCTGTCCCTGATACTGATCGGAAGATGAGATTAAGGACATCTACAAGGCTTACTGGATGGCATCCCATTTCTGGAGCTAGAGCTACAGCTGACAATCCTGTAGTTGTTGAAGAAGTTGCTGTACACACTAGTAAGCGTGGAAGGAAAGCAAAGCGCAAAGTCAGTGCATCTTCACCATCAGTTGAAGAAGTTGCTTCAGATGCCTCATCAGGTTATTTTTTGAATTTCTTTGCTGCCAATTGTAATTATTTAGTATCATTGTATTTTTTCCTTTTTGATTTTAGTTTTACCAGCCTTTAATTATTTTTTTCTTTTCCAGTTATTGAAACAACTATTGGTGGGAAGAGGAAATAAAATAGTCCTCAATCTTTAATGCCTGCCATTGCAAAACGCAAGTCTCCACGTGTTTTGTCTACAAATCTTGGTAAATCTCCTCTTAGTCGTGTTGATAATGGTGCTGATGCTGGCGGCAATGCTCAAAGTGTTTCTACTGCTGTTCCTGCAACTTCATGTGAGAATGTCCATCAGAAAGTGAGTGACTTTTATTATTGTCTTTGTTTCCTTCTGTATCTAATAATTATGGTCCGTACTAATTGGACTTGTTTCATTTGCTCTAAATTTTTTTAGGAAGGTGAAGCAAATATTGCATCTGTTGGTGCGCCCTTGATTTCTACAGCTAAATTTGGCAAGGCAACAAGTGGTGCTGCTTGTGCCCCCCATGTCGGTACAAGTGAAAAGCCTGCATGTTTGTATTGAAGAAAACCAAATCGTTATGAAATGTATGCTATACGATTTTGTGTACTAGCTGCTTCACCTTGTAGATTGTATTTTTTTAGTACTAATTTGCATCTTTGTTATCCTACAATTTTGGTATTGGGATTGTGGAATACCTAAACTTTTTGTGTTTTTTATTTTGCTAATTGTAATATTTGATATATTTTTGTAGGAAATCTAGCTGTGAAGGAACCTTGTTTAAACAAGAATCCTGTATTCAATGAAAGCCCTAGTTATCCTTCTTTCAGACTTGATCCTGAATTTGATGAGAATTGAGACTATATTGCAGATCCAAAAATGAGACGCCCTGTTTGTCCACCTTCTGAACATCTACTCCTATTGATAGATTCATGACTAAGTCTGGACAGCTAATAAAAAGTCTACTTCAGACCTGAATGTTTGCGCTAAACTACCCCAAGCAGGTGTTCCTCGAATTGTAAGTTTCTTTTGTTTTCCTAGTTGGTTTTGTTTCGTTAATATATGTTTGTAACCTCTTGGTAGCTAATTTAGATTAATATTTTGATAGATCAATTTGCATAGCAAAGGCAACTTCAAATCTTGGTCTGATGGACATGTGAGAAATGTGTTTCCTGATCAAAAGACATGTAACGCACCTTCTCATGGTTTTCATATGAGCAATGAGGAGAGCAACGGTATTGGAAATGCAGAAAATGATAATGTTGAAAAGGTAATGAAGGGTTATGAGGGTGCTACCCTAGCCAGAAAACAAAACTTTTCTGCCGCATAAACCAAGATCCACTGCTAGTTACAGGTCACGGGATTACCACTAGATGCGCGGATGCAGCGGAAGACGACTCGATGTAGTCGTACGCGTCGCAGCAGGCAGTGCAGTTGCATGGTCGTCCGTCACGTCAATCTCCTCGCGTGGTTCATCCCAGTGCTCCAGATGCAGCACCTCCAAGGTATCCCACACATACAGGGAAGAAGCGATGCGCCTTCGGACTGCTAGGTCCGCGAGGAGCAGAAGGCGTGAGCGTGGGGAGGGTGACAGCGGCTGTCCAAGGCGTGTAACCCTCACCGCGCGCCCTACCCCTTGATTATATAGGCATCCCCAATGAGCTCAAGAGTTGGAGGCCCATTAGTAACCCTAAGCCTTGTCTAATTTGGGTCCAATCCGAATTAGGCTTCCAGCCCCTTAAGCGTGCGACCCTATGGGTTCACGCACATATTGACATGAGCCGAGTACTCCTACTCGCCCAATAGTTGACAGCGGCCTCTAGCAAGGCGTGACAACTCCTATGTGCACGCAAAGATTATATCAGACGAACCACTATGACCATATACAAGTTATTCCCTTTGCCACTCGATATATGGTTCAACTCGTGGGTTAACACTTAACCCAAGCACGGCCATGCATTTGTTGATCGAATCACTTGAGTGATCCAGTGATATCTCTCTCGAGTAGAGAGGGGAAAATTCCATCTTGATTGTCTATGTCTCATAGCATGCTTCCCGACCACCCGAAGACCAACTTTATAACTACCCAGTTACGGAGTAGCATTTGACAGTCCCTAAGTAGACCGTTTCACATCTTGAGTACATACCACAATCTCAGGTCTAAGGACATAACGTATATGACATAAATAGAGACTTTCTCATGTCGAGTCAGTCCAGCCTACATGTCTCACATGTGCCCACATTATTAGTTTGACATCTCCATGTCCATGACTTGTGAAACATAGCCATCAACTAATACATGTGCTGGTCTAATATTCAAGTATGTTCTCACAAGAACGCCGACCAGGGACAACTTTAGAATAACCATTCAAGTAATTGAGTTCCACAAACAATTCACATAATTGCCAATCAATACAAGTTGTCTATAATGGATATTCAATGAACACTTTATTAATCATGGATACAATCAAAATATCATCATCTCATGATTAGCTCTAGGGCATATTCCCAATAGTCTCCCACTTGCACTAATCTCTTAGATGTCTAATCCCCATAGACCTCATGTGCGCCTCATGCTTAGGCTGTGGAAGAGCCTTTGTCAAAGGATCTGCTATATTCAAATCCATATGTATTTTGCATAGTTTGATCTCTTCTCGTTTCACAAACTCTCGAATGAGATGAAACTTTCGGAGTACATGTTTGTTCTTCTGGTGATCCCTAGGCTGCTTAGCCTATGCAATTGCCTCATTGTTATCACAATGTAAATTCAACGGGCCCAACGTATTAGAAAACACACCAAGATCAATGAGGAACCCCCTCAACCAGACACCTTCCTTTGCAGCACCAGAAGCTGCAATGTACTCGGCTTCTATTGTAGAATCAGACACCGTCTCCTGCTTGGAACTTTTCCAGCTAACTGCCCCACCGTTTATTGTGAACACAAAACCTGATTGAGATAGTGAATCATCCCTGTCGGTTTGGAAGCTAGCATCGGTGTAACCATTTACAACGAGCTCCTCCTCACCTCCATAGATTAGGAACACATCCTTAGTCCTTCGTAAGTACTTAAGAATGTTTTTAACCAACGTCCAGTGACTCACACCAGGATTGGCTTGATACCTGCTCGCAACACTTAGAGCATAGGCTACATCTGGACAAGTACATATCATGGCGTACATGATGGAACCAACTGCCAAAGCGTATGGAATCTTACTCATGCGGTTGCGCTCAGCATCAGTGGAAGGACACTGCTTATCACTGTAGCGCACACTATGTGACACAGGCAAGAACCCTTTCTTGGACTGTTCCATGTTGAACCTCTTCAACATCTTGTCAATGTAAGTACTCTGGCTTAATCCTATCAGCCTTCTCGACCTATCTCTATAGATCTTAATGCCCAAGATGTATGTTGCTTCTCCCAAATCCTTCATAGAAAAACTATTATTCAGTGAAGTCTTTACAGATTGCAACATAGGAATATCATTCCCAATCAATAGTACGTCATCCACATACAAGATCAGAAACACAACAGCGCTCCCACTTTCCTTCTTGTAAACACAAGGTTCTTCTTCATTCTGACGGAAGCCAAACCCTTTGACGACCTCATCAAAATGAAGATTCCAACTCCGAGATAATTGCTTTAACCCATAAATAGATTTCTTAAGCTTGCATATCTTTCCAGCATTATTAGGATCAACAAAACCTTCGGGCTATATCATATACACGTCCTCTTCTAAATACCCATTTAGAAAGGCTGTTTTAACATCCATCTGCCATATCTCATAATCAAAATATGCAGCAATTGCTAGAATGATCCGGATAGATTTAAGCATCGCTACCGGCGAGAATGTCTCATCGTAGTAAACCCCTTGAACTTGCTGAAAACCCTTTGCGATAAGCCAAGCTTTATAGACGTGAACATTTCCGTTCATATCCTTCTTCTTCTTGAAGATCCATTTGCACTCAATGGGTCTAACCCCATCAGGCGGGTCAACCAAGTTCCAAACTTGATTGTCTCCCATGGAATCTATCTTGGATCTCCTGGCACTTTGCCATTTCTCAGAATCTGGATCCATCATAGCTTTCGCATAATCCGCGGGTTCGTCATCGTCTAACAATAACAAATCCCCACACAATGCACGAAGTCTTGCTGATCTTCGTGGTTGTGGCGGTGTCTCAACTTGCTCTGCTACAATAGCATCACTCGTAGAGTCAGTCCCTACTGGCTCATCTTGAACTTCTTCAAGATACACCTTTTGTCCATTCTTTTCTATTTTGAGAACCTCTTTCTCTAAGAAAACATTGTTTCGAGTAACAAACACTTTGCCCTCTGTCCGGTTATAGACATAATACCCTAAAGTTTCCTTTGGATATCCCACGAAAAAGCACTTGTCCGATTTGGGTGTTAGTTTATCTAATATAATTTGTTTGACATAAACTTCACAACCCCAAATTTTTAGAAAAGACAAACTGGGACTCTTACCAGTCCACATCTCATATGGTGTCTTAACTACGGACTTAGAGGGTACCCTATTCAATGTGAAAGCGGCTGTTTCTAGAGCGTATCCCTAAAACGATAAAGGTAGGTCCGACTGGCTCATCACAGACCGAACCATGTCCAACAAGGTCTGATTACGTCGCTCAGACACATCGTTTCTCTGAGGCGTTCTAGGTGGCGTAAGCTGTAAAACAATTCCACAACTCTTAAGATGATTGCTAAACTCGTGACTTAGATATTCGCCTCCACGATCAGATCGCAAGGCCTTGATCTTCTTACCATGTTGATTCTCTACTTCATTCTGAAATTCTTTGAACTTTTCAAATGTTTCAGACTTATGCTTCATTAGGTAGACATGTCCATATCTACGAAAGTCATCAGTAAAAGTTATGAAGTATTGAAATCCTCCTCTAGCTGTCGTGCTCATTGGTCCACATACATTAGTATGTATAAGTTCCAACAAGTCAGACGCCCTCTTAGGAAATCCTTTGAATGGCACCTTGGTCATCTTGCCTAGTAGGCAAGCCTCACATGTCTCGTATGATTCAAAATCAAACAAAGTTAGAAGACCATCATCATGGAGCCTCTTCATGTGATTCTCACTTATATGACCCAAGCGACAATGCCACATATAGGTAGGACTTAACTCATTAAGCCGAGGTCGTTTAGTAGTAACATTACAGACAGGTGCATCATCAAGATTTAAAATAAATAATCCATTCACAATGGATACAAAAGCCACAAACATGTCATTCTTGGAGATCACACAACCATTGTCTTTACTCGCAAAAGAATAACCATCCTTCATCAAACATGAAGGTGATATAATGTTTCAACTTAAGCTAGGAACAAAATAACAATTATTCAATTCCATGATAAATCCTGATGGCAGGTGAAGTTGCATTGTCCCGACAGTCAATGCAGCAATTCTTGCATTGTTGCCCACACGGAAGTCAACCTTTCCCTTTTCCACGCATCTACTTCTTATCATTCCTTGCATCGTATTGCAAATATGAGCAACCAATCCGGTATCAAATACCCAGGAATTGATATATGAATTAGCGAGAAAAATATTCGTAACATGAATGACAAGGGTACAAGTAGCAGTAATACCTTTACCGCCGCCATCCTTCTCTAAGGACGCCAAGTACTCCTTGCAATTCCTTTTCCAGTGACCTTTCCCCTTGTAATAAAAGCAATCTAAATTTGCAGATGGTCCATCCTTAGCAGTAGATGGGTTTGGCTTAGAGATCTCATCTCTAGCCTTGCCCTTCTTCTTGCCCTACCTCTTAAACCGAGGTCTGTTCTAGACCGCCAACACTTGGCTACTGCTGGCACCTTTCTTGATGTCAGCTTCTGCTATTTTTAGCATACCACACAGTTCACTCAAGCCTCTCTCCGCTCCATGCATATGGTAGTTCGAGATGAAGTTTCTATAGCTAGGCGGAAAATACGAGAGAATAAAATCAGTGGCCAACTCTTGGCCGATTGGGAAGCCTAGCTTCTCCAACCTTTGAGTGTAACCAACCATCTTGATTACGTGTGGTCCTACTGCTGCGCCCTCTGCAAGCTTGGTTTCCACAAGCGCCTTAGAGACATTGAACCTTTCAGTCCTAGCCTGCGTGTGGAACATCTCCTCAAGCGCCACGATCATATCGTTCGCTGAGTGATTGTTATCGAAATGCATCTGCAGATCAGGTTCCATACAAGCAAGCATAAGGCAACTCACTTCAAGATCAGCATCGCATGCTTTCTTGTAAGCGGCTCTTTCAGCAGCAGGTGCATTTTCACCAGGCTCATCTGGTAATGAGGTGTCTAGAATATCTTCCTTTTTCTCAGCCCTGAGAACAATTCTCAGGTTGCGGATCCAATCCGCGTAATTTGTTCCATTCAACTTATCTTTCTCAAGAATTGAACGCAAAGAAAATGATTGATTGCGAACGGCCATCTACAACAAAAGTAATGAAAAATACTAAGACAATGTATCCATGAAGGAGTAAATTATATCAAATAGATATACTCCCACTAAAATCAATATCCCTCAATTGATACTTAGATTCAAGACCCACAACTAACATCCCGACCAGTGAGCTTTAGCATCACCACTGGTCGGTATGGTAGGTCGGTAAGCAACACCTTGCTAATCATATCTCATATGACTCTTGTTGTTGGGCTAGCATCCCTATGCCAAGCACTCAACCTTTCCATGCTTCAAGATCCCTAACTGTTAGGATGACCTTGTTCCAGTAACCAAACCTTCTTGCAGTAAGTATCCGATACGAACCTGCCTAGTCGAGAAAAACCAGTGGCACCCTAATTTCATAGACCCACCACCGATTGTACAAGACTTATGACAGTGCAAGGTTTGGGGAAGCATTTAACTTAAATATTGCTGAGGGATCGTTCTACTTCACTACCGCACTCATGTAGACAAAACATAATAGCATGTGAAAGTAGAACAAATAATGAGAATCACATTCACACATAGTGATATGGTATGGCCCTTTAATGAATGGTGATCTCCATCTCCATCATCTTGCCCATCATGGTGATCTCCATCTCCACGATCCATGTGTGTCATCCTTCTTATGATAAGTCCTCCAAGAACTATCTTATCGTAGGCTATACTAATTACATAGTCGTGTAATCACAAGTTAGGCGCGCAGGCCAATACATCAAATGGCAACACATATGGCTCCAGCCGTGTTGCTTACATGACACGTAGGCCATGAAAGAATTACACACATACACATGGGCCATACCAATTCACAACATACCCTACAAAAACAAGTTAGGCGTAGAACGATTCTATGCGCTCCAACAGATAGCAACGGCGGTCCCGGATTACATAGATCACATCTATGAAATCGCTATGAAAATCTCATCAGATTAATCTCATCAACCTAAATCCGAACCATTCAGAGTCCCTCTATTTTCACTAGATAAATCTCATTGATCTATGCCCAACATGTATGGTCTTACGTGTATCACTTAACTCAGATGGCGGATTAAACCGACTGGTATGAGTAGATCGTTACACGGCCACGCAACAAGAGCACAAAAACAGATTGAGTTTCCATCTACCACCCTGTTTCACAATTGAACTAATCAAACTGTGCAACCAAGACTAGCAGATCACATCTACTATCTCTGCATATCATCTATATGCCATCAACCGAACCTATAGCGAGCAGCTACGGAGCTGATACCACTGAAGGGTTATGAGGGTGCTATGCTAGCCAGAAAATAAAACTTTTCTACCTCATAAACCAGGATCTACTGCTAGTTACAGGTCACGGGATTACCACTAGACGCGCGGATGCAGCGGAAGATGACTCGATGTAGTCGTACGTGTCACAGCAGGCAGTGCAGTTGCGTAGTCGTCCATCACGTCAATCCCCTTGTGCGGTTCATCCCAGTGCTCCAGATGTAGCACCTTCAAGGTATCCCACACGTACAGGAAAGAAGCGATGCGCCTCCGGACTGCTAGGTCCATGAGGAGCAGAAGGCGCGAGTGTGGGGAGGGCGACGGCGGCTGTCCAAGGCATGTAACCCTCACCGCGCGCCCTACCCCTTACTTATATAGGCGTCCCCAATGAGCTCACGAGTTGGAGGCCCATTAGTAACCCTAAGTCTTGTCTAATTCAGGTCCAACCTGAATTAGGCTTCCAGCCCCTTAAGTGTGCGACCCTATGGGTTCATGCACACATTGACATGGGCTGAGTACTCCTACTTGCCCAATAGTTGACAGCGGCCTCTAGCAAGGCGTGACAACGCCTACGTGCACGCAAAGATCATATCAGACGAACCACTACGACCATATATAAGTTATTCCCTTTGCCACTCGATATATGGTTCAACTCGTGGGTTAACACTTAACCTAAGCACGGCTATGCATTTGTTGATCCAATCACTTGAGTGATCCAGTGATATCTCTCTCGAGTAGAGAGGGGCAAATTCCATCTTGATTGTCTATGTCTCATAGCGTTCCCAACCACCCGAAGACCAACTTTATAACTACCCAGTTACGGAGTAGCGTTTGACAGTCCCTAGACATCTTGAGTACATACCACAGTCTCAGGTCTAAGGACATAACGTATATGACATGAATAGAGACTTTCTCATGTCGGATCAGTCCAGCCTACATGTCTCACATGTGCCCACATTATTAGTTTGACATCTCCATGTCCATGACTTGTGAAACATAGCCATCAACTAATACATGTGCTGGTCTAATATTCAAGTGTGTTCTCACAAGAACGCCGACCAGGGACAACTTTAGAATAACAATTCAAGTAATTGAGTTCCACAAATAATTCACATAATTGCCAATCAATACAAGTTATCTATAATGGATATTCAATGAACACTTCATTAATCATGGATACAATCGGAATATCATCATCTCATGATTAGCTCTAGGGCATATTCCCAACAGGTAATCTATATTGGATTAAGACAAAATGTTTAGATCTTTCTTCTTCTTATTTTGTATAACTAATATTGTTGTTTTTCTAGGACTGCATTCGAATGGAGTCTTTGCCATTTACTGATTATTCTAAGAATGCTGAAGATCCAAATACACCTACTCCTACTCCTCTGGCTGCAATCCTTCTTCATGATCCTTCGACTGTTGTATATTTATTATAGGTTTTTCTAGTTTTATAATTGTTTGTTATTGTTTGTTGGAAAGACAATCTTACTTGGATGCTTTTTATCTTTTGCTTTGTTTTGGTTGAACCTTGTAATATAAGGGGTACAATCTTGCTTGGAAAGACATGAAGGATTGTCTATCTGGAGTTTTGTTGTAATATATGCTATCTTTTTTTCTTTTGTGTGACTACTTGAAGTACATAATGGATTTTTTCAATGGTCATGGAAGAGGTTTTGTTTGTTCATATATATTTTTTTAACATATCTTTGATGTCTTGGATGCAGGCACCTTCTAGAACATGTATTCATAGTAGTTTTGACAAGTCAGTGGTTGGTGGGTCGTCTAGTGCAGCTGACTGACAGTCTGGCAGTGAATCTGTTTGGGAGCCTTGAGTCATAAGATTGCCATACATCACCCTAAATGAATTGTGAAGTCCAGCCAGTACCAGCAAAGCCCTTTTGTGGACCCTAAATCCAAGATTAGAGTGTCCCCTGAAGAAGCTCTTCTTTATGAAGCATTGCTATCTTTGGGAGAAAGTGGTAAATACAATAGGTTAGTTTTAAAGTTTCTTCAATCTGCCTTAATTTATTTTTTTCCTACACCTGTAGTTTAGTTCTATATATGAAGTATGCAACAACATTTCTTTGTTTATTGCAGTCTTCCAGATGTGGATTATTGTTCTGTTAAAGTGTATTTAAGTGCACTTTACTTGTATCTCATGCCTCAAGGGACGGTGAATTATTTTGTAATTAACGCGTTCTGCAAACTAATGTTCCATACAAAACATCCTCTACAATCTAGAAAGCATTTCTTCTTCTCCAGAGTTGGGGCTAGTATTTTTTTCATACTATATTTCTAAACATTATGCAATATACAAATCTGAGCAAGTTGTTGTTTCTAGGATTATCTCATTGGAAATCATGGAAGTGATGGTGAGAAGCGTCAGGAACTATATAACACTACTGTGACTTGCTTCAAGGGCGCTTGTCGTGCAAAGCCTATATCATGTAGCCAAATTGTAAGTAACTTTGTTGCTCTCTCAAGAAGTCACTTTTGTGAATTGGTAGTTTGAAGTAGATATTATGTTCAACTTTGTTAATCCCAAGTTTTTTCTTTTATATGTCAGCTCTATTTTTCAATTCTGTTCAAAGAGCACTGGTATGTTGTTGTGACGTACCTTAATAGGCATCAGTATGTAATCTTGGATTCATGCATGCTGGAGTTTGGAGTAGATTCAGATTTTCATAAGGCTGTGAAAAAAGTATTTGTAAGTACCAGATTCCTGTTGCATCATTTTTTGTACTAGTTCCTTGATGTTAAAAAAATAATTTGTTTAATGTTATGATTAAGTTTATTTTGGCTATTTCACAGCTGTAGAACTTGTTACCTGTGTGGAATAAAGTTGTTAAACTTGACTATGGCATTCTTAAGTTTAAGGTTATGTTTGGAAATGTTCCTCAACAATATGAGAAGTACGTGAAATGCTTCAAATTTTTTTAATTTAAAGCATTTGTGTTATGATAAGTATTAATATATAATTTCATTTTCTCATTTCTTTTAGCATTGTTGTGACAGTGGTGTGTTTGCTATGAAGTTCTTAGAACATTATGATTTTGGTATTAACATGATGAATAAATTTAATGAATTTGATGTTTCGAACCTACTCATCAAACTGGTCAGTCAGATGGTACTGTTTGACAAGAATATTGCTCGCGAGGGTAAATCTAAACTCCTGGAGGTACTATTTTTTGTAATTCTTTTCTCATTCCTTGTTTTGTTATATGCATTTTTTGCTTTTTTATAGTACTTGCTTTCTTATTTTCATTCTTCAGGTCCGTGGTAATCTGTCTAGGTCAGTATGATGTCCTTGTTCGTATAAAGGAGGATTTTGCTGCAGGCCATATTTGGCTAATTACCATTGTTGTTATATCTTTTGATGATGGAACTCTATTAATATTTATATTGTCGATGGTTCTTATTAAGTCTCGTATTGTTGTGCATATGATGTTGATTGAGTACTCTACTATAGTATGTTATATTCATTCATGTATAATTAGTCGTATTGATTGTTTGCTTTCTAACCACCTTTTCAACTCCGCCTATGCTGGAGGTTACTATTGGTTCCCCCCATCATAACAGGTCCCAAGCCCTGGTAAAGGAGGAGGGTTAAAAGTGGGTGGTTTTTCCTTGTCTTATGCAGGTTTGAGGTCCACATGATTTACGACAAGGTAAAGTAATTGTCTTTTGTGTCAACACATTTCAGTTATACCTGTAATATTTAGGAATTCTGTCTATTGTCTTTACCATGGCTTTGTAATTGTGCTAGTCTCATTTATAAATTTTTCTATTGTCTTTCCAT
Source organism: Bothriochloa decipiens (assembly GCA_023333625.1). Taxonomy (NCBI): domain Eukaryota; kingdom Viridiplantae; phylum Streptophyta; class Magnoliopsida; order Poales; family Poaceae; genus Bothriochloa; species Bothriochloa decipiens. The sequence goes on along the minus strand of CM041628.1, from coordinate 38,591,832 downwards.
AGAAATGAATTGTCAATTTGTAATTGTGCTAGTCTTATTTCCAAATTTTGTCTATTGTCTTGTAGTTGTGCTAGTCTCATTTCAAACTGTTGTCAATTGTCTTTCTATAGAAAAATAATTATCCATTGTAATTATAATTATGCAATCATTAATTACAAATCCTGATAATATTAATTGCCCAAACTTCATACTGTAATTGTTGTTCTCATCAAGTGCAATCATAGGTCTACATAGCAATTTAAAATAGGTCTGCAACGAAATTCTCATTACATAAATGTCATACGTATTTTGATTCTACTGTAACTTTTTGCTCCAGCCTCTTGCCTTCATGCAGCAGTCCCTGTAGTTCCTTGGGTCTGTTTTGTAGCTTTTGTAGTTTCCTTCCTTTCTTCCTTTGAGGTTTGACAGGGGATCCTCCTATACGTATAATAATTAGGTGTTATAATATAAGGGTTTGTACTCAATTTATATACATATTTTATTGATTTTTATAAATCAGTGGTTCTACATGTACTCTTACGGTACTATCATTGTCATTAGGTTTCTTCTTTTTCTTCCTTTCTGCTGCTGCTTTCTTTCTCTCTTGAGTAGCTTTGTTCCTCTGTTCAGTAGCTTTCTTCTTTTCTGTTGCTTCTATTATCTTCTTCTCTTTCTCTTCCTCTTTTTTCCTCATGTCCTCCAGGTATGTTAGCCATCTCTTTGCTTTAGCTGGCCTTCTGTGTTTGTTTACCACTCGTGGTGCCTCAATTTCCGTATCTGTATCTTGATCTGTCTGTCCTTCTGACTCTATTGCTGTTGGTGCAGAGCTCTGTCCATCCTCAGTAGCTTGATGTATTGCTGGTGGTGCAGAGCTCTGTCCATCGTCAGTAGCTTCATCCTAATTTCCCTCTCGAGCTGCTTGCTCATTGGCTAGAATTATATCAAGATTCTTGCCACCTTGTCAAAATGGCCCAGTACATACTCCATAGCATTTTGACTTCTAGATCCTTTATCATTGATGACTGCTGATTTCCTAGACAGTAGATTATACCTGAGCAACGAGCTAGTTGCAAGGCTTTCTTGTTGATCACTTCTTACAATTCTATTTGTACTCTTCTTTCTCCATCTCTGCATAATGTACTTGTCTGGAATTCTGTTAATGTCCTTCTCAATGATTATCTTCAGGATGTGGGAGCAAAGGATGCCATCCTTGCTGAAATTTGCGCAAATGCAGGTAAACTCTTCATTACCTTCTGTGAGGTCTGTTGTTACTATGTACCTTCTGACTCTATGCACTTTCTGAATCTGAATGCTCTTTTGCCACACCTCAAATCTTGTTCCATGTTCTATCTCCTGGTACCTGAGCCTAGCTGTTGCCTAGAGCTGAATCTGGAACTTCTTGAAAATTGCTCTATTGTATAGCTCTGCTGCCTGCATCTCCATTGTGTATCCAAAAATGAATTCCTTTGGTGTTTTGTCATTGTTGTAGCAGTCTTCTTGCTGCTCATTTCTGTTGATTGTCTCTATCAATCGGTCATACTTTGTTATGAACTTGTTAATTGTTCATGTAGGACCAATGTTGTCTTTGATCCTAGAGTTGAGTGACTCACTTCTAAGTAGTTTGGATGAATGGGAAGAAGTCGTTCTTGTAGTACATAGGTATGAACCTATGCCTCATCTCCCACATCTTGGAGATGTAATTGTTTCTCTCAAGCTTCTTGTCTCTAATTAGATGAACCCAGTCTCTTTCAAAGTATTTAATTGTCAGGCTCTTGTTAATGATGCCTTCAAAATCCTAAAATAGTCCCTTGTTTGCCTTGGCTGCAAACACTTTGATGTTCTTGTTGTAGCACTTGTTTTTGATACGAAAGAGGCAGTTTCTATGCCTTGTGCCCAGAAAAACAAGCTCAATAGCAGCTCTCATAGCTTTGTCCTGATCTGTTATTATTGTCTCTGGGTGCTTTCCACCCATTGCCTCTAGGAAAGTCTCAAATACACACTGAAATGTCTCTGTTGTTTGATTATGCAGGAATGCGCAGCTAAACATACAGCTCTACACGTGGCCTGTGATTCCAACAAAAGGAGCAAATGGCAAGTTGTACCGGTTTGTCATGAAGGTGGTGTCCAAGCTCACACAATCACCGAACTCCTGATAGTACTTGATGGAGCAAGCATCTGCCCAGAACAGGTTGGTAATCCTTTTGTCATCATCAAACTGGAACTTGTAGAAGAAAGTCGCATCCTCTTTCTGCCTCCTTCTGAAATAGTCCATAACCTGGGTCATATCTGATTTCTTCAACTATAAGTTGATCTTAGTCCTGTAATTCCCAATGTCCTTCTTCTTCATCGGCAGTGCTGCAACACCTCCTCTTAGGTATGAAAGGATACTGACCATCTGTCTAGTGGGGATGTTGTTTGCATTGAGTGTCCTTATTAGTCCCTTCTCCATATCAATCATGTACTTACTACCTGAGAAGAGCATATCTCTGTCACCTGGCCTCAATTCGTGGTTGTGGTCAAGATCAAGATTTATAACCACCCACTTTCCTCCTTGATATTCTTCTTTGACCAACATGATACCAGGACAGTATGTTTTCTTCTACACTGGTATTTCTTTTTTGTATAGGCTTCTTTCCAATTTACTTCTCTACATCAGCCTCTTCTTGCTCAATGGATTTAGGACCCTCTGGTTTTCCTACTCTTGTGCACTTCATTTCACACTTGATATACAAATTGTTTCTCTTCTTGCTGCTTGTCCTTAGGCTTTTTTTGATTGCAACCTTGAAACCAGCAAGGTATGCATACAAGAAGAAGAAAAACTGAGCATCATCCTTGCTTTCAAACTTCTGATTCATCTATGGTGTGTAGATGTTGTCAATGGGGGCATTGTTTCCTTCTGATGCAGCCACCTGCTCTATCATGATGAATTCATCTATTTCTTTCTTTGTTAGCATTTCATTCCCATCACCATTTCTAGTCTCATTGGCTTCACCATCGCCATTTGCAGTTTGATCCGTAACACCCGAAGCAACCTCTCTGCTTGTTGATGCTTCTCCATTCAATGTGCTCAAGTCATGTTCTGATGTAGTCGTATGTTCCTGTAAATAGATTACTAGTTTGTGTGATCAATAGTTTTTGCTATTAAAGTATGACATGATTACGTATCTGCGAATGGTTATTTTACATTGCTGTATTACCTGATCATTACTGATGTTGTTCAACAAATTTTGTTGGCAGTGCATGTATTCTTCGTCGGATATCTCATCCTCATTCATGCTTGGCAGTTGTCTATTGTTGTCTCCACCATAATCCTGTCATGTGTAAAGGTAAGTTCATTATTTTCTTTCAAGACAGTAACACAGTACTTTTTTTTCAAATATGTCACAAATTAAGCTGAAAGGTTGAGGCTGTTTCTGTACCTGGTATGCTAGTGCTGAGTCTGTGAAATCATTCTGTGCTTCAAATGCTTCATCAAGAGTGTTTGTGTCATTTGAAAGTAACATCTGTGTCAGGGGTCTTGTTATGTCTTGATCTACCTGCACTGTCTGTAATCATATTTTTGAATTAGACTTGTACTAAGCTCTAATCACAGTTATTTTGCTTTTGTGGTTTGCAAGAGTTGAGGATGCAAATGGGTACCTGTGTTGGAATTCTGTGTCGCATCATTATCTTCTTGTGAGCTGATGATTTGTTCATAAATCAAGTTAGTGTATCCTCCCTGCAATGAAATTTAAAATAGCTTAGACCTCTATCATTTTATTCAATGCATATAGGCTTCACAAGGATAAAGATTGAAATGAGAATTCATGTTTCGATTTGCTTACCATCTTGAATGGCATTTGTGGCTGGATGAATGACATCATATGGTTACCAATTGATGCAGGATAACTACTGTTGCTACTGTCTGCATTTACTTGACTTAAAGCCATCTGTGCCTGATTGAATGGCATGAAATGGTTGCCAATTGATGTAGGATAACTGCTACTGCTACTGCCTGCATTTGCTTGACTTGAACCCATTTGTGCCTGATTGAATGCCATCATAGGATAACTGTTGTTGCTACTGTCTGCATTTGCTTGACTTTTACCCATTTGTGCCTGATTGAATGCCATCATACGGTTACCAATTGATGTAGGATAACTATTGTTGCTACTGCCTGCATTTGCTTGACTTGAACCCATCTATGCCTGATTGAATGGCAACATAGGGTTACCAAACATGTTTAGCATGTCTTGTTGCCACTTTTGCATCCCTTCTACTGTTTTGAAATCATAATGTGGTCCTGAGTGCCCATCCATATTGAGAATTGCTTACTGAAAACATAAGAAATGCATTAGATATGAATGGTTTTGTCTTAATCATACATAAGAAATGTAATGTATTAACCCAGCAACATGCTATACATGATTTAGCTATCAGATACACAATTGCAAATGATTATACTATGAATTTCATTTACTTGAAACTGCAAATCTAGTTCTCAGGATATGAAATTTTATTTGTGGTCAATATGAACTTGTGGTTTTGGTTAGACAACACTATTTTCCTAGAGGTTAAGCAGCTACTTTTTGGTAATTGTGCATATATATTCATTCTTCAGCAGTTAGCAACCACATATAGCTATAGCAGATTTTGTTCAAAAATAATCTAATGAAGTTTGTTCTCTCTACACATTGTTTGAGATGAAGAAATGAAGATTTGAGGGATCTAGGCATCAAGGATTGAGTCAGATCAACTAATTTATGGATCTAGGAGAAGAATTGGATGCAAATGGTGTTTGCTGACCTTTGATTCTGCTCAGGTCAGTTGTTGCTCCCTGGATCTTGTGAATTCTTGCTTTTCTTCTTGTTCCTGATCTGAAACCTAGACAAATAAAATTATTCAGACTAGCACAATTCCATTGGGTTACCATATAATTTGCATCAAATTAGGAATACAATTATAGATCTCAGGATATGCAAATTATACTTGGCATTGCAATAAGCATATGTTGGTCTAATCACTTGCAATAACTCTATATAGCTTGTTTCAGATCAAGAATTGAAGAGGTGATGGATATAGAATCAGATTGGTTTTTGTTGGCCATAAACAGAAGGGAACAAGGAGAAGGATTTGATAGAAATATTGTTTGCTGACCTGTGATTATCCTGAGGTTAGTTGCTCCTTCTTGTTTCTAGTGATTCCTTCGTTTCCCCTCTTTGTGATGGGGGGTTTTGTCCCCTTTTTCCCTCTCTGCGTGAGGAGAGTAGAGCTCTTCCTCACAACAGATATGACCGATCTGTTTAGGCTTTCTTCTTTGCCAAGGTGGTGATATATAAGGCCACTAGTATAGGTGCTGGGCTATTTAGGGTTTTGTAGTTGTTGACATGATCCTTTTATTCTCGTCAGGTTCCTAGGCTGCAACAATGATGGTAATATATAAGGCCACTAGTACAAGAGCAAATTAAGACAGATGGGCCTTTATACACAGATTCTGGGCCTTGTTTGCAAAAGAAGGAATTAGGACAGATGGGCCTGGCCTTTGTTTCAAAACTTGGTTGTAACAGACTAGAACAGAATATAACTTGTACAAGTACAAATACAACTAGGACAAGTATAAATTCGTGTACAAGTACAAATTCGTGTGCTAGTTCCTTGAAAAACACATGGTTTTCCACTTTGTTGGTTTTTGTGTGCTACTTATAGAAACAGCACATGTATTTTTCTTTACCTGCCAGATTGGTAAAATTTGTGTGCTACAATGCTATAAAACACACAGATTTGTGCCTTTCTGAAATTCATGTGTTTTCTTCCCTGAAAACACGAGCGTGCTAAATCGACAAAAAACACACATGCACAGACTAGACATGCCCTAAATTTGTCTTATTTGGTCCGCCGTATGTTTCTCAGCCGTCCAACAGAGAATTATATACATATAACTTCCTTGACTTTGGAACATGTATATGATCTCTTACGCGTTGACCGTTTGGTGATTCATTTTTTATGTTGATCACTGTGGCTTATACCAAATACTGTTATTATTTAAGCGTTATAGTACACGTTAACCAAATTCCCTTAGCCGGTGCATTACTTATTGAGTTCAGCTTGATCAATTCAAAACTAAGCACAAGTCCTTGTCCCAAAACCCTTCCAAATGGCGACCGTTGTTTAAGTCGGTTAAACGACAGAGCATTTCACATCAAAGAAGCTATAGGCGCACTCAAACCAAGTCTCAACAATAAATCAATGCGCAACAGTGCAAGAATCAGCCACCCGTCGGCGCCTCACCAGTCGTCTTTCCCAGTCCTTTCACATTTGGACTTTGGAAGCAGCTCCACACATTCTGTCGCTTACGCAAACAAAAACTTAAATATATATATAAACATTTGATTTCTCTTATATATGCTCCGGCAGCAGGCAGGTTGTAGTACATGAGGGCGCCAGTGAAATTTTGTATGTAGCTGCTTGTCCAAGATTTTGCAGCAGCTACTTAACATGTTACAAATGGCAACGTTAACTGCTGCATAGAGTATTTGTTTTGGAAAAGCTAGGCTCATCAGTCAGGTCACTTTTCAGTGTGATGCGAATTGTCCACGCCCGCGGCATGCTGCACAAGCCAACGTATGGATCATACAATAATTGTGTGTACGTATCTGTTTACTTTTGCGGCCAACTTTTGACTAACGTTGCAATGTTTCATCAAAACCGGCACAACGGCACAAGCGACGATAACATGGCAAGATATATATGAGATTCCCTATCTGATGATTCCGGTGAATTAGCTTCATCCTGTTTTGTAGTTCATATCAACACGTCACATTAAACTAGTGCTATATTGGTTAGGTTCTTGGAGCAAGTATTCTCAGTTGCTCACCTAGGTTTTGAGTCCTAGACTCATCACCGGTACGGTGCTCGCATTTTTTTTTGGATATCTATTCATTCAATGGAACATGGAAGTAATGTATACTCATCTTAGTAGCCTCTACAATATGAGTTGGTGTAGTCTCGTTAGCATTGGTAGTTGTACATGTGTGGCGTAGTGTGGTGTGCTTATGAGCATGCGCCTATTGCTTTTTGAGAGAAATGGTACCATTGGTGCAAGAAACGACTACTCCATACATAATTTGCAAGGAATGTTAGTAGAAATTGTAAGCTTGTTAGAGCCTTAGAAATGAAACACTGAGCACCGCAAGAAAATAGAATATCTATAGCAGCTAATAAGTTCCTTAAGGAAAAAAATTCTCTCAAGAATATATCATCAACTTGGTGATGATAGAAAAACTCCAAGGAAATGCATATTTTTTTAGTGCTATCCCAAGGTAATTTCATATTCTCTCAAGTGTTATAAAAATGGCTAAGGTAATTCTAAGTTTCCTTAGGTGCTATTTGGAACCAACAAGGTAATAATTCCATATTTATTTTTTTATCATTATTGCAAATCCTTGGGTGTTATTCTACACTACCAAGGAAAATGTAGATTTCCTTTGGTGTGATAGGAAACTTCCCAAGGAACTGCTAGTTCCTTGGGTGCAAACCCTCAAGTAAAGTTGTAGCCTCCAAGAAAAAATATTTATTTATTTTTATGACCATTTCTCTTAACCACCAATACAATGGAGAGAAATGCTCTTAGAGTTTGTGGAATGAAATATGTTTTTCTTGGTAAATTAATCTAACAACAAAGGTTTATTTTTGAATTATTATGCATTAGAGAATGTGTATTAACACTTAGATTAAGTTATATTTAAGTTCTTAGCATTTTGTAGTTCATTTTTTATTTTTAAATGACCACGGATGGAGATACAATCCTAGTTAAAGTTGTAGTACATGACAAGATATAATTTTTAGTTTATTTTTTATTTGAAATCATTTAGGGGCTTAAATATTCATTACAACCTTTTCTAAAAAATTATATTAATTACAAGATTCACTAAAGTGAATATAAAAGGAAAAAATTCACTAAGTCACAAGTGACTTTAAGGTGTAGTGGTAGGTGGGATTTATTAGAAGCCTCAAGTCATGAAAGTTCCTAGAGTAGACAGACATGAGAATTTTGTGTGTGACAGGCATCTCTCGAGAGGGTTTTTGCTATATAGAAATCAAAAGTAATATGAATTAGCATTGGTTTGTAACATGGCTGAGTGGAAAAATTGTCATAAAAATCATCACTAACATCAACCAAAAATGTCATAGACCGGTGCATAGAAATGTTGTGAGAAAATATTGGTGTCACTATATTTCAGTTAGCATCTATGGCAAAGTTGTATTATCATGAGTTTTGGCATGGATAAAGCAAGTGTGGCCCATATTTGTATAAAGGTCCCACAAGTAAATATATATTTTCTACATTGTACAAAGAGTAAAGTGCATCACAGGTCCATAAACTTATAGCGCTGTGTCATCTGGTCCCTAAAGTGCATCACAGGTCCCTACAGTTGTCCGGATGTGTCATCCCGGTCCTTAAACTTGGAAATCACCCATTTAGGTGCTTAAACTTGGTTTTGAGTGTCATCTGGGTCAAAACTTGGTTCATTTGTGTAGTCCGGGTCCCTAAACATGGTTTTGAGTGTCATCTGGGTCAAAACTGGGCGATCTAAAAACTCTATATTAAAAAATAATACATAACTTTTTGATTTAAACTCGAATAAACTAGAACTTTATATCAAAATTTTAGCCCTCAATGTGATCTACAACCTTGTAGTTGAAACATTTTTGAGTTAAAATTGTTTAGGCTCCCAAAATACTTGTGTGAGTTTACATATTTTGAAACTTAAAATTTAAAATTAAATTTGGGACTCTAAACAATTTTATTTCAAAACTTTTTAACTACAAAGTTAATCATGTTGAGGGCTACCAATTTTGACAAAAAGTTTGTCTTCATTTGAGTTTAAATGAAAAGGTTATGAATCATTTTTATATAGAGTTTTTAGATCATTCTGTTTGGGTCTAGATGAGATCAACACCAAGTTTAGGGACCGAGTTGGCACAAATGCACAAGTTTGGGGACCTAAACGATTGATTTCCATGTTTACGGATCGGGGTGACATAACCGAACAAGTTTGAGAACTTAAACGGTTGATTTACGAGTTTAGGAACCGGAATGATACAACCAAACAAGTTTAAGGAGTCGTGATGGACTTTACTCTTGTACAGAAAGTATATAAGATTAATGGGTACTAATTTAATTTTCTGAATATGATAAAGCTGATGTTGATTTCCCTCTTTGAGCTGTTATTTGTGTTATGCACTTCTCCAACCAAATTGTAGCCCATTATGTAGGGTGTTTGGGGGGGTAGATGTAGTGTTGGTTCTAGAATAAGTTGTCATCAAGAACAAAGCTTATTGCGCAAAACATATGGCATGAAAGTACCCTATTAGAAAACCCAAACATTTACTAAAGCAAAATTTAAGTTTACTACTTTCTCTACCTGATGTTGTTTGCCCTTTGTAAGTTGTTTGTTGTGCGATGCACTTTACTGGCTACATTGTATCTCTTTATGCGTTGGGTGTTACTCATGGGCCATGACTCATGTAGTATTGAGTGTGTAGGTCGTCATTGAGTACAAAGTTTTACACTTAAATTGATGTCAAGTACATACTTGAACTTGTTTTTGAGCATCGCCGTTGGCCACTACCGCCGCTCGGCAGAGAGCTATGATGGCGACCGAGGAGAAACAGGGAGGAGGGCTCAAGCAGCGCCGACAAGTGTGTTGGGGAGCTTGGGGCCACCAGACTACCAACGGACCGTTAAGATTGGGGGATTGTCGTATAACAAATCTAGTCATTATTGTAATCTTTTGAAAGCTACTCCGTAGTGATTATTACTACTTAATGTCACAAACATTATTAGTATAACAACTGTGTAAGAATTTGGTCGAACCGAGGATTGTTAATTTGGCTTAGAAATGTAGTCAAAAGTGCATCTTTTAGATAGAAAAGGGTACACATACGCAACCACACGTGTGTGCGTGAAAAGAAAACGATAGGAAAAAAGAAGGGCAGAGCATCTAAATACGTTTTCCAGACGCGAAGACGTACAGCTTCCACACCTGGGACGGGCGGAGGCGGCGAGATGGTTGGGCTGATATGACGAGCTCCTGCTTGTCCTGCTCCTGCCCCAGTAACACACCCGTTTGACCGGCGGCGATCGGCCGCCGGCCATCATTGTCGACGCCAACGAACAACGAAACTACTACTCCTGACCAGTACGAACAAGCTATAGCTATGTTATCATTTATCAGGACGGCTCCATTGGAAGTCAAATTATTGCAGTAATCCATGCATGCATGCCGGCGAGGCGACCGAACGGGTGTCTGACAGTTACTGCTGCCAGTGCTAACGGCGAAGGAAACAAAGGGGGAATTGGTCTTCTTTTACCATCGTTGAAACAGCTACGTAGTGAGTTAAGCAGCTAGCCGTCGCAGCAGCATTATTACATTCCGTCGTCGGCTGTCAAACGTCAATCGGGATCGGCGGGCGGCAACTGGCAACAAGCGAGGCGAGATCGAGGCCGACATGCGTGTATGGTAGGTAGCTGATTAGCTGGTGGTGGGTGGTGGCTAGCTGCCTGCTGTGAAAATGTGGACGGATTCGTGCGGCCGGTGAAGAAGAAGAAGAACACGGTTTCGCGCGCGTGCGTGCGTGCAGACGGGGAACTAGCCTCGTGGTTGTTTCTTCATTTTTCCACGATGTTCGACCGGAGTGTAGGCGCTGACCAGTTCCTATCATCACCGTTTTGGTTTGGCCTCGTTCCTGTCAGCTTCATTCCGATTTAAGATGTTGCGCGTTCTCCAGAAAAAGGATGTCTAATGTTTTTCCTACCTTGATACTGACTCAAGCAAATTCAGTGAAATTCGATGTAAAGTTTTTATTCAGTTTTAGATCTTGTATCTGCACTGGGAGTATGTATTTGCACTAGACGAGGACACAATCCTAAAACTTGATCGATCGAGATGACGGCTAATAAATAAAAGAAGATTCCAGGAGTCAGAGAGTTGCGGCGCAAATTGGCCACCTGCTTAAAGCGACACAATTTACCCTTTATGATGATGAGAGGCAAGGCAACAATGAACCCAACACTACTAGAAACTGGGTCTTTGCCGTGTGTAATTACACACGGCAAAGACTGGATTACACACGGTAAAATATTTTACCGTGTGCAACACACGGCAAAATACGGCACGGTAAAGTTTTTTTGTCGTGTGTTGCACACGGCAAAATATATAGAAACTTTGCCGTGTACATGGCTTGGCACACGGCAAAGTTTTTTTGTCCGTCACGACGTCGGCCGTTAACTAATATTTTGTCGTGTGCCAACAAAGGCAAACGGCAAAGTTTTCGAATATTTTGCCGTGTGTCAGCCAAGGCACACGGCAAAGTTTTTCAAATATTTTACCGTGTGCTGCCCCCAAATGCACACGGCAAAGTTGTTTTTTTATATATATATTACTTTGCTGTGTGCTGCCATCCAAGGCACACGGCACCTGACCAAGTTTCGTGAATTTCGGCCTTCGTTTGAATTTTATATAATTCTAAATCACTTTTTCCGCACGTATCTCGACATGTTACGTCAACTAGATGGTCGAGATTTCATGCGAGCTCTTGGATACGGCCAAAGCATACAGCAACAATCATGAATATCATTTTTTGAAACACCGAGTTCTATTATTCTATGTACCTGCAGTTCATATTAGAAATATTAAAAAAAAGTCAATGAAAAGAAATAAATTAATGAAATATAACAAAAAAAGTCAAAAATGGACCAAATTTTAAAATGGAGTCATACATACTGTCACAAAGCTACATAAAAAAATGTGGCGCTAAAATCTTCAAAAAACAAAAATATTTTGCCGTGTGCAATTGGAGACACACGACAAAATAATCTTTGCCGTGTGCCTTCATCCCCGGCACACGGCAAAATATAATATTTTGCCGTGTGCAATAGCCTCACACACGGCAAAGTTTATTTGCACACGGCAAAATATAATATTTTACCGTGTGCCTTACCATAGCACACGGCAAAATTTATTTTTAAATTATTAAAAAAAACTTTGCCGTGTGTCATGGCGTGGCACACGGCAATATTTTGCCGTGTGTCTTACCATTGCACACGGCAAAATATTACATTTTGCCGTGTGTTTTGTCGTGGCACACGGCAAAATTTATTTTTAAATAATTAAAACAACTTTGCCATGGCACACGGCAAAATATAATATTTTGCCGTATGTCTTACCATTGCACACGGTAAAATTTATTTTTAAATTATTAAAAAAATATTTTGCCGTGTGTTTTGTCGTGGCACACGGCAAAGTTTGACGGCGGACGGCGGCCGTAACGGTCCGGCCAACTTTGCCGTGTGCCTTGACGTCGTACACGGCAAAATATCATATTTTGCCGTGTGCAATATTTTGCCGTGTGTAATACACACGGCAAAGCCACCTTTGCCGTGTGTAATATTTTGCCGTGTGTCACACACGGCAAAATATAACTTTATCGTGTGCCACGATAAATTGCACACGGCAAAATCCCAGACACACGGCAAAGTCCAGTTTTCCAGTAGTGCAACTAAGCAATTGCAAGCAGGTAAAGTAAAATCAAGCCAGGCTTGAAGGTCACGGTCACACACCAGGGCTCTTTTTAGTCATCCCAGCAACAACAAAAGATCAGCTAGCATTATTCTAGCAAGCTGAAGTGAAAGCATCTCGCTGTCAGTCAGCAGCATGCTGCTAGTGCTAGTGGCGTCCACCTTGACGGCAGCAGCTAGCAGCGGCGGCGGCACGGCTAGCTAGTCGGCTTGACCAGCCACACACTCGTGGCTGCGGTTGCGCCAGCAATCATCGATCGCGCGGTCACACGCCTCGATCATGAAAAGCCAAAGAATTCCACATCCATCGTCTCATTCTCCCTGCTGCCTACAGACAGATAGATAGATATCGAGGTCGAGGTCGAGGTCGCCGGTCGTGGACGCAGCGGCCGGCCGGAACCAATTAAAGGGACGGCGGAAAACAACAGCCGGCGTTTCCCATCAAGGTGCAGACACCTGGTCCCCAGCGGATAGGGACACTCGGCCTTGCCACGGCGTTCATCCCAGGCACGCACGGGAATCGCATGCAGGTGCCGACCGGTCGATGCCCGGTTCTTCAAGTTCAGAAGAGCAATCCTGGGGGCCAGCCCCAAATCCTGAACCTCACCTACGGATGCAAACTCTTAATTACTCCATGCATATATTTACGTTCAGTACAAGCAGCAGCAGCACAGCAAGTAGGTACCCCATCTGTAAAACTGTAGAGATTCTACGGCTGCATGCAACCTGCCTGACCTATCTGAAAGGGTTGCACGGTTCTGAACACTTGTACCACTGAGAAGGGACTGACGCGACTCCACCGGGAACGATACGGTTCTGATCGATTTCTGAACACACACCCCGCATAACTGCTGAAACGAAAAGCCAGGCAGCTTCATTCATCAGTAAGCGCCTGTACATGTACTCCTCCACAACTCACACGTGAAGTGAAAGTCAGAGAGTCAGTCAGAGATCCAGCGCGATCGCCACCACGTACGGTACGCCCTCGATCGCTCTGCTCTGTTCACCTCCCTGCCGCTGCAGAGTTGTAACAGTGCGCGCGGCCGGTAGTAAGTGCCGCCGTGCGTGCCGAGGACACGCGCGGCTACACGGCCACAGGTAAGGGGACCGCGCGTCCGCATCGGCGCCGGCTCGTAACCGTCAGCGCCCGTCGGTAGTGCGCGCGCCGCTGCCTGCCTGCGTTCAGATTTCATTCTGATCGGTCCATCGATTCGCCTGAACTGACCGAAGAAATATGCACGTTTCGGTTCTTCACGTAATTAGCGAGGTGGTGTGGTGGTCAGAGTTAGTTTTAACCGCAGCTGTTTGGACCGGTGGGAAATACCGGCTCAAGGCCGCGCGTCAATTGTCAAAGATGGACAGCTCTCTCTCCAGTGTCGTGATTGTTACGAATAACTAATTTATGACCCGTGGTAAACTTTGATTGAAATCAGTGGTTGGTATGGCACGTACGCAAGCTCTATAGATAGATATATATTTATACTCCTACTATGTACACAGTGCTTCTGCAGTAAGCAATGGCACAATTATTGGAGGACCAGATAATAAATTTAATTTATCTGGTGATAAGCAGAGAGCAATTTGATAGCGTGTATGCATGAACATGTTCTCCAGACCCGCAGCAGCTAGCTTGGCGCTGGCCATAATTTGACACCCCGATCGCGACCCGCGTTAATTAAAGGTGTTTTAAATATATATTTCTTCCCCTAACGATCGATCCAAGTCTAGCTAACTGTCAATTTCAGCCCTTGTTCGTTCCGTGGTCGGTTAGTAAAGTACCACTTGTTACTATATATACCTCTCGAGAGTTCTGGTATTCATTTGATCCCATCCGTTTCGCTGTCGCGCATATATCACCAAGTGTTTCTTACCGTGTGGTCAGCTAGTTTGACGTACAACCCACCCACTAGCTAGGCTACGCGATAGATAGATGCTCCGGGAAGTTTTTTCCTGTAAATATTCTTCTGGCCATGCACGGCTCTCGCATACTGGAGTACGTCCAGGATACTGTAATATCCAAAAGCAGTCACTTTCGGCGGAGCGCCAATAATCGTGCGCAGCGGCGCGCGCGTGGTCGTCAGTCTGCAGTGTCTGAACGGGACGGTACTAAAACACCTACCGATTTTTTCTGCCGATCAATATGATGGATTCGCATCCAGTATAGTAAGTAGTAGTCCGTACTAACCAAAGAGCTAGCGTATCTTGTCCATGCCACGCCACGATCGACGGCCACATTTCATTCTCCCCGGATCTGCAGCGTGCATGGTGAACCCTCTCCCCTTTGATTGAACCTGATAACTCTCTCCACTTTGAATTGAACCTGATAAAGCTACTGCAGTGCAGTGCAGTGCAGTGCGCTGAACACAGGGAACGGTTGCTACCACTCGACTCGATCACTGCCGGTGCCGGCGGCCGGTGCTACTCAGAATCTGTTCATCTGCCAGTCGCCTGATCTGATCGCAACTGCTGCGCAGTGCAGGCAAGACATTGCTCATTTGCTGTTCCGTTAGGATTTTGTTATTCCGTTCCGTTAGAATTATAGTATATTTGGTGTATATAGGATCTCATCAGGACAGCTTTATTCCCGCTCTAATTACCGCGTTCGAAACAGGTGTGAAGATTCCACCTCGTGTTTGGTATGGACCTTTTCCTGCAGTGCTTTCTGATATATGGACCTTTCAAAATGATATATGGACCTGAGCTGGGTAACAAAACTCTGGACCTCGATGGGCCTGAAAGCATTCTGCCGTGGATACATCAGGCCCAGAGAACATGTTCATTTTTCACTACTGAAAATAACACTGCAAAAAAAAATGCTGGTTGAACATTGGAGATTGGAGAGCATAAATATAAAAGCATTGTACAGAGAATAGTTTGATGGAGGTTTATATTTGACAATCAGCATTCCCACAATGATGAGAAACTGGAAGAAACCCGAATCCTCACACAAAATGGCTAGAGTAAATAGCAAGCAAACTACAACTAGAGATCAAGGTATTGGAAAGTGACTTAGGTCCATGTTCATTTAAACTCGAGCATTAGATAGACCGCAATAAAGTGACTTCAACACTAGATGGATTATTATTTTTTAGAAAATACACTAGATGAACTCGAACACAACTGAAAGGAAAGAGTAAACTATTCTGTTCAGCTCGTTGAAATTTCACAACAATGAAGAAATGGTTTGATTCCCTCAGAAATATGAAAACTTCACCCCTGAGGTCCAACAGGTGTGGTATATAAGTCCAGAACTCCAAATTCTAAAGTCAATTACTCAAATAACATACTGGATCCTAACTAAAATCCACAATGACTCTTTGGTTAATGCTCCCTTTCATAGGAGAAGGCACAGGACGGGAAGGTTTTTGAAACGTCACAGGATTACAGCACTGTAATCCCTCACGGCTGTCGTGCCACTGTTTCACAACCTAACTAGGGTATGAATGAACTATGAAGAAGGGTTACAGGATTACAGCCCTAAAACCCACGACTAACATATTACTATTGTTACCTGATTTCACAGATTTCATGGAGAATCCACGAAGGTGAGTAAACTGGTCCCGTGAATGAGACCGGAAAGTTAGTTCTCAGCCTACCACTGCTTTAGTCAAAGATCTCTTCACAAGGCCTCAGTCTCCAAGTATCAGACACCAGCCACATAGGGATACAAAAGCAAAAAAATCTCCAGCATGTCTTTTCTGCAAATCTTCTGTCAGCAACTGCTACAAAATAAAATTTCAGAAAGTTTAAGTTAATTTGGCAAATTGTACACTTCTAGCATATTTATACTAATCTTTCCAATTCCATTAAAACTAACAAAGACAACATAACGACTTTGCTAACAGACATGAATGAAAGAAAAAAAATCATTTAATAGAAAAAGTTAGCACCAAGCCACCAATGCATGCAAACACAAATCTTGAAATATATCAAATGATTAATCTCAATTATGTAGCTAACGTTAATGCAGCATTTTTACTTTTCTTTTGAATTTTTCCAGCCTATGATGTGGATTTACTAGAAAAAGATATTTATTTTACAAATTATGAGCTGTCCAAGATGGAAGTCTTTGGAAAACTCAAAAATATAATAGGAAGAAAAATCTTGACCTAGCAGTGCATATATGATTTCTAAAATAACTGCTCCTTCTATGATTCAGATTCCATGTACTGCTGTGATTGCAAACAGTTTCCAGCAAGCACAGTATTTGGAGGAGCACATGCATGGATTCAACTAGATCCATAATTGGGCTTCTATGTTTTCATCTCTAGCTTCTTCTATAGGTTTATAGTTTGTAGTTGTCGAGCTTCAGAAAAGAAACCTTGTGCAAAAGCTATTCGACATTGGGGACATACAGTAGAGAAGAAGATGAACTTTGGTGCTGTATTTTCAGGTTAAATCATTTTTCCACTAACAGGAATATTTATGACCAAATGATTAAACTCATACAAATATTTCCCCCCAATTCTGCCCAGGAAACTGGTTGATCATCAATACGACTGTTAACTAGACCAGCGACCAGCTTTGGAGGAGCACAAGCATGGATTCAACTAATCCATGCAAAGCAAGCATTCACTCTATATCACAGTGACTCAGCCTCCTATTGTCCTACAGCACTACAATACACTAACCTAGTTTAAGACTACACCAAAGGAACTGTAAAAAGTCAGACAGTTTTTCTGTGGACAGAATGAATCTCTTGTCTCCAATCAGCAAGCATACTGTTATTTTCTGTTGCCTTCCACTTTTTTAGCAACATGCACATCTATATATCCCTCTACAATCCTATTTTCTGGAAAGGAAAAATGGGGCTTTGCCACCACCCCATTGCCCATGGAGAGATCGGACTGTGGGCGTGAGCTAATCAAAGAGGAAATCGGAGAACTTCCTAATCTCAGTTCTTGTTTCAAATATTTTGTTTTTCTCTATGTCTCCAGATTCTCTCCTATATAGCCACCACTCGCTGTCGCCAGCACAAAACCACAAGGCCCAATGCCAAGACAACTAAGCTATATATCGTACGGTACTGGGAGTGACAGGCTTAAACTACACTCCATGGTTTAAAACAAAGAAGTTTTATCCTTTTAAGTGAAAGGATGAATTAGTTTGTATAAACCCCCAAAGACCTTTGCTTCCTACAGTAAAACACACAGACAAGTATCGATGGCAAAGGAAAAGTCAAAGAAAATCGGCAAAGGATAGTTAAGGTAACAACTGCACGAACAGGACGTCTTTGTGCAGAAACATTAAAAATAACAGCACCATCTTTCAGAATTCAGGAACTCAGCAATATAGCAAAAAACTTTAGTTATTATGGAAATTTATTATATGGTTGGCATAACCGATATGAGAGAGGCATTCATTTTGTATCATGTTGAATTAGGCAACAGATGGCAACTGCATAAAAAGTGTGTATAATTATGAAAGCAAGGTGTGAAAATAGAACATTAAGGACAACCATGGTCATTAAATTAACTATATGCACATGAAATTAGTTCGGAACTCCAGTAACTACGGAGCACACAAGGCTTTTCCCCAAGTAAAAATGAAATAGTAGTTAACTTTATTACATATCATTTCCATATCTCATTCATGTTGAACTTGAAGCTGTTAAAATATTAGCCCATGAATGATGGCTCACTTAATATGTTCTAGGCAGTAGATGCCCTACAGGTAACAAGGTGGCAAGAAACAATAAAATGATTGCATCAAGCACATGATTGGTCAATAATACTGAAACAGCAAATTGTATTAGGATGAGAAGCCATCTTAATGCTTTATGCTATAGAGTGCCTTATAGGACACAGGCACTTCTCATTAACACTAACATGCTATTTTTAATTGTAATCCACTAAGAGAGGATACAGAAACTACCTTCAGTAACTACCAATTATAACAAGCAGTTGGCTACTGTCAAGCGTCTGAGGCAGAAAAAGAGCCCCAGTGACACTTGACTCAAAGAATGTAGGGCAGTAACTACATCTTCCAGGTATCATCTGGACAGAAAATATACATCTCTGTTTCCCATCCATCATAAGGAATCAGAAGCTGAGCCAAAAGTCCCAGGTCCACATTGCCGAACAAACATAAACAGAGTACCATCAATAGATCCTTTAAGTGCACTGCACAACCTTCTTGGTGCCTGTATCAGCAGAATGGTAACTTAGCACTTGTAAATAATTAAGAGAGGCAATGAGGTACTCTTAAGAAATTGTAGTACAAACCAGATGCCAGCGCTTGCTTAATGGAGACGAAGAAACTTGGATCTCATCTATGTCAGGTAAAGGGGGTGACCGGAAGCAAAACACCTTTCTTTTGAGGTCATCCCTAGCACTTGACCGTGCGTAAGATCCCCTAGTTATGTTTCCATCCTTCCAGACATCCTTCAAATAAAATAAGATTGGCTTCTTGCACAAAGACTTCTGAACATCTCTAGTGTCAAAATCAAATTCATTTCTCTGACTCATCCTATTATAAGCAATGTAAGTACGTTGTGATCGCTCCAAATCACGAGGAAGAAGAACATTGGGGTATACTTCAACAACATAGCCCAATGAGATAGCAAACGTAAGCTTTTGGCTTTGATCGTAACAAATTGAACGCTGCAGGAAGCTCATGGGTTCCATTTTCATAGCCTTCGTAAACAGCTCCAGACTCTGAAGAGAGTTCAATCCAGGGTATATGGGGTCCACAAGCTCTACATGGTGGATACTGATGAAAGGAGCAACTGGATGAGACGCCAATAACCCATGAGCATTGCCTCTGATGTCCCACTGATACATGACAAGAAAAAAGCGACATTAGAAGGATGGATGGATTTATCAGCATATATACTCAGACTAACGAAGCTGAAAATCAATCCAATTTTTTATTATGGTAGCAGAAAACAAAACATTTTTTAGTAATAACCAATTATCATTCCCAAGCACATCCACTGCCGATTTTCAGAGTGGCATTGAGATTTGAGAGACAGAGACAGTACTGTAGAATAACGAAACCAATCCTGCCAAAAGTGTCCAAACAAAAGTAACCTTCAAGTCCTACCAAACTTTTCTTTCACTGTTATAACCACTCTGGCAATGCACTACTTTTGTTGAAACACAATCAGTGATATGATTGACCAGCTCAGATGGGGCAACAGCGGAAAGTATTACCTTCCTTTATGCCCTAATGAAACAAGTATAACTGATATGGTAAAGTTCGAAACATTAACAGAGGCATCCAATATCAAGACCAACTTCTACATTGGGAATGATTCATGAAGACTCCAAACATTTTTTGGGGTTGTTTACACATAGAATGTGTAACTACTCGCGAATGGAAAGGAGGGATCAATCCACGAACGAATTTCATTTGTGGCTGTGGCTGAGAACTAGCTTAGGAGGAAGTCCCACATAGCACAATAGCAAAGCAATACTAACTGGATCAGGTGATCAGGGTTGTAGGCACTAGCTTTACAATTCAATCCCGGCAAAATGTTGAAGGGTAAGCTAGATACCTGGTGGAATCCGTATTCGCGGGATAAGGGCACGCCGAGCTCGGTAATGCAGGCATGGAGGCGATCGTCGCTTCCATACAGCTTGGGGTACCTCTCGATGCACACGTCGAGCGTCTGCGCGAGTGCAGCGGCGAGTGGGAAGCTGAGCGCGACGCCGCCACCTCCGAAAGCCATGCTATGGCTGAAGTAGGTGTTGGCGGAGTGGCTCTCGGACGACGCCCCGACGTACACCATCTCCCTCCAGTCGTACTTGCTGAGCACGGCGACGAGGTTGTCCGCGCACAGCACGGTGTCGTCGTCGACGAGCACGACCCAGCGCGCGCCCGCCCCTCCGCCGACGAGGCGCACGGCCTCAGCGGCGATGCGCGCGATCCGGAGCCCCGACGGGTGGCCCGTGGGGTTGGTGTACCTGAAGCGCGAGGTGTCCTCGGACACCCGGATCGGCGGGAGGGCGCCCTCCCAGGGGGCGCTGGGCCCCGGCGCCGCGGGCGCGCCCGCGTCGAGCCAGACGTTGCCGCGCATCGTGGCGGGGTCCCACCACAGGCGGACGTACTCGCGGCGGCGCGGCCAAAGATGCGCCGACCCCGCGATGCCGAAGACGATGTGGCCGAGCGAGAGGGGCGAGGCCGCGGCGGGGCCCGCGGCCGCGGCCGCGGCGCGCGCATCCGACAGCGCCGAGTGCTCGGACGCGGCGGGGGCCGCCCCCTGGGACGGGGAGAGCACGAGGAGGAGCCAGAGCGCGGTGGCGAGCAGCAGCGAGAGCAGCGCCAGCACGGCCGCGGCAAGCGGGCACTGACGCGGCGGGAGGAGCGCGAGCGGGAGGAGCGGCGGCGGATGCGGAGGTGGGGAAGCGGCGTAGTGGGGCTTGGGCATTGGACTCGGTGGTGGACGCCGCCGCCGCCGGTGGCCACGGACATTTGGGGGTGTGGCGCAGGCGGGACGTGGCGATGTTTAGGGATGGACGGTGCGGACGGGTGGCTGCCTCTCCTTGCAGTGGTTAACACCACACCGTTCCATTTCAAATCTCACTTGCCTTTTTCCTTGCAAAAAAACCATTTACTCCCCCATTTATAATTATTAATTAATTAATTTCGAATCTCTTCTCCGATCGTGACTTTAAAAATTAATTCGGTTGGTTTGAATTTTTGAATTCCAGATCACAGTGTCAAGTAGTAAGTGCTATGTAATCTAATGCCCATTGAGATCCTAAGCTTGCACGTGGAGGATGGTGACAAGATTGTTGCTCACCGGCACCGCTGATGATACGCACAGCTTTCCATTTAGCTTTTTATAAGAGCGAGCGAATAATAGGTTTCTGACTTGTAGTGTAGATGAATGGTACTCCAAGCTTCATCATCAGAAAAGAATATCTTGGTTGTAGTGGGCTTCAAGCGAGTGCTGCAAGGCAATGCCATGTGTCTAGATATCGTCTTGGCAAATAATTCTTTTCTGGGGCCTGTAGAATATGTTCTCTCCTCTCATCAATCATTGTAGAGATGTTTATGTAAAAGCTCGGTTACTGTGATAGTGTGATGCGAGATACAGCCAGGAGAGATGAGATCACAAGTGTGGTTCAGTAGTTGGCTTGAATTAACACCAGGCCCGTCCCTAGGGGGAGGGCAGTCTGTGCGACGCCCATGGGCCCATGAGACTGCAGGCCATCAGACGCCAAGGCAAAGCCTTATTGGCGGCCGCCGCTCGGCCTCGACCGCTCGTGTTCTCATCTGTCGTCTCGATCGTGACTTCCCGAGTCCCAGTCCGCATCCGCGTCGGCGTGATATACGACAAGGCGTCAATTGGCAGCGACAGCGGCAGCGACAAGGCGGCAATCGGCGTGCAGCGTGCAGGTGCACGGATGAGGACGTCCCTCTTGGCCTCTTCACGGCAAAGGTAGCAAATCAAATTAGTGTTCAGATCAATACACTACCGATATGTTCTTACGGGGATAGGGCTAGGCTTCGTGGATGTAATTTTTGATTCAATATTTTTTTTAATCACGTTAGATGTTGCCAAACAAACATAAGTCCGGTGCTAAAAAAAGAAAAAAAAGAAAACAAGAACTTCAATTTAGAGAATCACAAAAGGGTCAAATGTAAAACTTTATCAATCAAATAATGGTGGCCACAATAGAGATGATTGTTGAATTTGATCCTGTCATGCAAGAACAAAAATGTTCTTCAAGATTTTATATCAAGAAAATGCCTAAAGACATTTTTTTAAAAAACACTAATGCATTGTAGTTTTATTTTGAGGTAACCATTATAGTTATTTTATCTTCTTTGATATACTGTTATTTTTTCAAAAATTAAATATATATGATACAAGTTATCTATTATCTGTAATAATATATCTTTTAATTGTTATATTAAAACATTAGATAGCTAGACTCTTAGTGCTTCGTTCGCCCATAGGCCCATGAAATTAGTGGGACGGGGCTGATTAACACCAAGTTTGGGATGTGTGAGCTGAAAGTTGCATCTCAAGCAACATGCATCTAGATCAGTCTGCGGTTTGTCAGGAAAATAATTACTGTACTGTAGTCCGCTAAGCCTGATTGTTTGCTAGCGTAAACTCTGAAGCCGATCGATAAGCAAGCGTGTCCATGTGACCGAAGAAGGTTCGGGACTTCGGGCTTTGGAAGCTGCAAACATCTTTTGCTCAAAAAGTTTGGGGAAATTCTGGTGCTCCATCGTTGTCCTCGATTCCTTATTCGTATTGAGATTGAACAGCATCCGTCCAATTTTTCCTCTCCGCCTGTCTATTTTGTGTGGGTTTCCTATCTTTTGTTTGGATCCGACCCAGGCATCCATATCTTAACAAAACTCTGTGGCACTATTCTGGTATGCCACGTGCGCAGACATCACCTATGGCATTTGCCTAAAATTAAACGAGTAAATAATAAATTCAGTTTGTGTTTGTTTTCATTTTCCTTTGCAGAGAGAAGAAAAATATGGATTATAGCTCTCCAAGACTCTACCTACAGTTACATCTTAGGTTTTCTCGTAACATAAACCCATCCTAAAATTTCTTTCTCCTACTGCAGTTCTCCTAAATCTCAACCTCTTATTTTTTTAAGATAGGATGGACGGGAGATCGACTCAAATTTGAGATGAGAAGAGGATTTATGGCACTAAAAGTTTTGTGTTCTAGAGCATCTCCAATAATACCCAAAATGCTTTCAATGGTGTATAAATAACAAGAAACCAACAATGCCTAAAACATATGCCTTAAACTTTCCCCTTCAGCTCAAGATATATGCAAACTGTTAGAGTGGCCAATCCTCGAGATTTTGCACTAGTATCGCACCAAAAGTCCAAAGCGCAATATCAAGTTGACCACCACTCGGTACGGATGTACTCTGGGGGCAACCTACTTGCTAGCAACTGCAACAGTGAAAAAAATTCAATCGCAATAGTCCCCGTAGATTAGCTGTGAGCACATCACGTTGTTCAAACTCAAGAGAATGTCTCACTGGGACATGCAAATGTGATATTCCTATTAGCGAGATAAGTCATCTACTAGTATATGCTTAGCTGCCCACATTTAGTGTGTCACATCATCCATCACCATTAACCATAATAGTTTATTCCTATATAAATAATTATATGTAGTCTAAATTTATAAAATATTTCTAGTATGATAGTATTTCTTTTCTCTTTGTAAAGTATATTCTTTTTTCTACTCTAAAAGTTGTTTCTAACCCTAATAAAATATTTTACTACAAAAGGGGTAAATAAAATATATGTTCTACTTGGAGAAAAAATATTTGTTACATAAAAGACTACTAGTGTAATATAAGAGTGACAACATTACTAGTTACTAGTTTATTAATTATGCATTATTGTTATTTGTACAATAATTTTTGAATGCATAATCGTTTTATGGTCAAACTATTTATATCCCTATCGTGTCATGTCAAGCCTTCGTAAGCTCTTGTCTCATAGCAATATCTCTTTTCAACTTGTAGGCCTTTGTTTCCTATTGGAGTTTTTATGTGGACTTAGGGTCTGCTTGGTTGAGATCTAATTCTTGTCAAACCAAATCATGCTATTGTAATTTGTGGTCATCAATTGGTTCATCACCAAAGAATTGGTATCACCAATTTTTATATTAAAGTTTTAGCAAATCTCTAGAATATTCTTAAACTACATATAAAAGAGAAAGTTAGCAAATATTTATTTTGGTAATCAACCAAATACATACCTATGTATTTTACCTTAACTTTGGCAAGTCTAAGTTTTATCTTGCCAGAATTTTGGTGGGCAAAAATTGGTAACCAACCAATCAGGCCCTTACCACCACTATATGCCTCAACTTTCTTCATGGCATGCGAATATAAACAGGTTGATAAAAGTGTAACAACTATTCTAACACAAAAAAGTATTTTGAAGCCTAATCTTTAACCCTATTTTAACATAAAAATCCTTAGAAAGTAAATTATAGAATGGAAAGAGAGTACTAGGAAGACGGGAGACATTGAAGTGTTAGCAATCTTTACTGGTTCTTGTTGGAGCATGCAAATATGAACCCATACCATTTTTTTATTGATGATAGCAATGTTCCTAATTCATGGGAGCTATTGTTCCATGTTTAGCACAAAACACATTTAATATTCACTTGGGAAATTGTCACAAAGAGAAAATTGTTTCTACTTTAGAAAAATGTTGTTATATCTTCTTTGGGTGGTATATGTTCTTATGAAAATGGCTTGTAGCTTCAATAGGAAAATATTCAACCTTAACAAACTATAAAAGTCTCATTTAATTATTTACAATGTACTATATATTCCAATGAAGAGAATATAGATATCAATTCGACAAGAATTATTAAAAATTAAAAGGGAGAGAAAAAAGATAAAAAAAAAGACATTTTCAAAGATGCTGCGGAAAAAACCCGGCCCACAAGAAGCCCATCCGTTAGTCACAAAAAACGAAAAGAAGCCCATCCGTTTTTTTCTTCGCCGTCGATTGCATACCTGCATGCATTCCCCCTTCCGTCCGCTGCATCCCTCTTCCCTCGTTCTGCCTGCCTGCCTCGCTCCCCTCTCGCTCTCAGACGACTGGTGGGGCCGCCGCCGCCCCAAGCCACAGGTGCAGGTGCTGAGGGTCTCTTCGCCGGCGACGAGCACCCATCAGGTACTCCCACCCCTTCTCTTCCCTTCCCTTATGCTGTGCGAAGCTGAGCACCGAAACCCTAACCTGAAGCTCTTTATCAGCTATTTGATTTGACAAACCTCCTAACTTTGAAGTTTTTGCAAAAATTATAGGGTCTTCATGTTTACAGCCATGTCCCTTTACTGGATCCAACCCTGATTGGAGCAAGTTCATCTGTCTTGTAGTTGTACCTCTTCTAAAGCTTGGATGTGATACAGTGTTTGTTAGGAATTGCTTGGTACCTTCCAATATGAAACCCTTGCCTTCTGGTTTCTAAAATTAGGTAAAAGAATTGTTTCTCTTTTTATATTTTGATTTGAAAAAGCCAGCTTGTATTCTACCTAACATGTTTCTCTAAGGCAAATCACTTTCTGAGTTTTGGTTTTCCATTTCAAGAGTGGACAACCAGATCATAGTCGATATGCCTCAAG
>CM041628.1:38495132-38558140 GCA_023333625.1 Bothriochloa decipiens | reverse complement strand
CCAACTTGCTTGGGACTGACAGGCTTGGTTGTTGTTGTTGTTGTTATCTGGTTTTTCCCATGCCAAGTTTTTAGATTTTTTTAATCCATAGAAATTCTAAATTGTGTTCAGATTACTCACCATGGTTCTAAGTTTTCTGAGGGACCCATTTGTTTGCTACTACCATACCTCCTGAAACACCATTTAGGTCCTTGTACGTTTGCTAGTTCTCTGAAGCCATCATTTCCTTGCATGTCACAGAAATAGTAATTTCTATGTCAACTACAGGTTCTGATGTAGTAATCAATCCATTGTGTAGGTTCTCAATGGTCTTCTGTGCAGAGATGATCAAAGTATGGCCGCCTCTGTTCCAATAGGTATAATACCTGCTGGGTCTGATAACTCGCTTATTTGGACAGTCTTGGGTGTCAAGGATCCAATTTCTGCAGCATTGTCAATTGTCAGGGTAAAGAACACTTTGTTTTGTTTCAATTCTACTTTATTTTTGTTTCAATTCTACTTTATCTTCTGTGTCTTTCTGCTCCTATTTGGTATCTGCATGTAACTGACAGCTGTGGCTATTCATTACCCTGCTGTAAATATTCTATTATGAGCTAGTTTGAAGTGAACTACATGTTTTGCTTGTGATTAATGGTGATTTTGAATTACGAAGAGATAAGCATATCTAATCTTGGTGTTTTTTGTCTGATCCTTTATTCCCACAATTTTCATCCTACAATGTCACTTTGTTGCCCATGCAACCCGGAATCTACCTGTCATCATATCATATATCTTTTTCTCAGTATTTGTATGTTGAACAAGCTAACTTTTTTACATGTGCTGCGTGTCCAAGTTACCATCTCTCCTCTACATTTACTTGACCATGTAACCTTGCTGTTGACACACTGCACATCCATGTTAAATGGAGCATTCCGGTGGCTGTGTATTGCCATCGTGCTGTCAGCACCACCCATGTTTCTCCATACTTGCTGCCCACTAATTGGGTTTGCCTGTGATCTTGATGTAGGATAAGTAGCTCAAGTTTTCTTCTGTATATATATTGTTTCTCCAGTGCTTTGAGGCATCCTAGAGAGCAGAGTGGTTAAAACATTGTCGTCTCATGTAGGGTTTCAGTTACTCAGTGTCAGAAAGTCCTTTTAACCTTTCTAGTACTGAAACTGAGTCTGAAGTATTCTGAATGACTATGAGCCGCCATAACCCCTGTCATAATTTCTACTTGGAGCAGCTGTGCTTTTGAAATTATATATTAGGAAGGCAAAAAAGGGAAACATGCCTACATGAAAATTATAGGCTTATTCTAATGCTGCCTGATTCATCCAGTCCTCCTTCTCAAGCATGCTTTTTCTTTGTTAATAAGTACCTTAGAAGATTGAAAAATAGTTGATGAATCAAGTTTAACCGTTGCAAGTTAAAGCTTTTCAATAGGTGAAAGTATGGTATGCCTATCTGTCTGCTGTCTGGACATTTGACTGCATACTTTAATCAATATTGCTTAGTACTTTTTAAGTTTTGGCTTGAATCGTTTAGTGTGGATATGTGTGATTCTATGTAAATATGTAAATATTTATTGAACCACCTGTTGGTTGCAGGGAGGTCTTACACCTATTGATGTTCTTTCTGTTGAATGGATTCAAAGTGGGACTATGCATTATGGCACAACCGTATCCTATTTTGGTTTTGTTAGCGATGGTAAATATTCAACATGTCAGACTTTTTACCTGTCTTGGTTCTCTAAAATTAGCCTTTGAGCTAGCCTTAGGTCACTTTTTAGTTTTTCTGCAATTAAACAAGTGATGTTCCATCATCTCTTGCAGTACTTGAGCTCTCAGAGAAATATCAGAAACATTTTGGTCCTTTACGATACTTTGTAGCTGGATTTTTCAAATTCCTGTGTTTGCCAAAGTACAGTTTTGAATTGGAATATCTTCCAGTGTCAGATGTCAATGGTGCTGAGGATAAAATTTTGGTAGGACAAGAAAAGGTCGATGCATCTGATCTATATGATGATGTAGTTCGGAGATCAAGAGCAGAATGTTTACCACGCGCCTCAAGTTTATCTAGCATTGATTCAATAATGTCTACAGGCATTATGTCTGGGGCAGAACTGGAGGTTTGTAGTCCTCGTGGAAATAATGAACCTTCTGAGGTTGTTCGTGCACTTGACCCGAAATCAAAGCGCTTATCATTAGGGAGAGCGAGTACATTTAAAGAACCAGAAGAAGTGCTTCATCCCCACTCCCATGGTACATCTACTCCCAACTGGCGTAGATCTAAGTCAAAATCAAGTACTGAAAAGGCAAGGCCAGGCCTGTCTGCTACAAATGATGCAAAATCCTCTAAGGTTAATGCAGACAAAGAGGACACGTCGTCCACAATTTCTGATCCTGGACCTGTGGCTGTATGGGATTCAGGACCAAAGTGGGATGATGAACCTAAATGGGATAATCAACCTAATTGGGAACCTGAGACTTCAATTGAGCTCCATAGTCCTCACGAGGACATTGAGCTTGGTCTGACTAAGGAGCTGGTACCTAGCTTAGATGAAAGATGGACAGTTAGGAAAGGGCGCTATCTTGGTGTACTGGTGTGCAACCATTCATGCAAGACTGTGCAGAGTCTGAGCTCTCAAGTTGTTGCTCCCAAGGCTGAATATGATGACAATTGTTTGGACCTGCTGTTAATTGGTGGAAGTGGAAGACTCAGATTACTGAGATTTTTGGTGCTTTTGCAGTTTGGAAAGCACATATCTCTTCCAAATGTAGAATATGTAAAGGTATGCTATGGCTGCTTCTCTTTGCCAAGTGTTGAATCTTATTTCCATTGCTTTATACATGATAGTGTTGCTTTGATTTTGGCTTGATGAATGCCATGCTTTCTGCCATGCATATTCTTGTATGATTTTTCATGGAATTTATTCCAATGGCAATTTTCATGTGAATGTCACAGCCATTGGACATTGCCATGATTAATAATTTATGTATTTATCATTCTTTCAGAATTTTTCATTTGAAGTTTTTTAACTCTTTGTTTTATTGCTGTGCTAAATTCAGGTGAAGTCTGTGAGGCTCAAGGCTGGCCCAAATACACATGATGGATGTGGTATTGATGGTGAACTACTCCATGTCAAGGGGCAAGTTCGCTGTAGTTTGTTGCCTCAACAATGCCAACTGATGGGCAGGCCAGTGAAAAACCCTGTACAGTAGCTGTAAATACACTCTTGCCCGCTGTCTGCAGCTCGGCACCTGTACAAGCCGCGAACTGTGGAATTTTGTCCGCATCCACATTCAGTAATTATATTCAGAAGTCAGAACAGCCTTGCTGAAATTCAGCTCCAGAGATGTACATTTGTGGTTGATGAGCAGAAGGTGCTGGGTGGGTGCTGTTTATCCAGATGTAAAGCCAAAGCCTATCTCAGACAGCAGCTTGTTGCGCGCCTCTTCCTTTTGCCTTTTTCTCGTCCGATATAATACAGCTAGTACTATACAACCATCCTGATGACTGTACTTGCTCCAGAACATAGTGTCCACCTCCACCCCCGGGTGTGTTTGGAGGTCCCTGATGCCGGCCACTTGATATACACATTACCCCTATTATAGGGAGAACACACCAGTGCCGTGTCCTTGATCAGTTTGTTGTGTTTGCAAAGTGTGAATAAGACTACAGGACTGTTGCATTCCCAGTACAGCGTAGGGTTTCAGCAGAAAGGGATGGACGATATTTTGTGGCGATGCTGCCTCTTTTTCACGAGTGTAATTCTTGTTTGTGAACTGTGAATCTGTGATGATGTATGAGCTGTGTACTAATTTGTAAACGTTGCCTGCCATACTTGTGTTTCTGTGATGTGGTATTCTCTGCTGGGGAACAAGGAACTGTTTACAGCTGTCTGCGATATAAATAACTATACTCATCCGAGCCACAGGAACATGTACATACGAAATACGAGAGTTTCCACCTTGTTGAAGATCTGGTGGTGCTACCCGAAGACTTAAATGAATAGCCATCGCTGTTAAAAACAACCGATCCAAAATAGAGGAGAAAAATCTTATTCATACACATTCATTTACTAATTCTTTCTCGTAGGAGGGGATTACTAAACCCTTACACTTCCAATGATATATCAGGCTAGCCCCTTACTTACTATGGTGTATGGAAAGAAAGGGGTGGACATCTTCAAGGCGATTCCCGTGGGGCCTGGTCGCACAAAGGATGGTAATTGCACAATGGCCCAAGTCTACCCAATTAAGAAAGGGAACCAGGAATTGTGGTATTTATGATGTTCCTGGGATTGTAACCAGGAATCGTCAACAAACCTTAGCTATTCCTTGGATCCTTGGAGCAGCTTTCAAACAACGTACAAGCTACAGGATAAGCTTAGAGAAATGTTCATTTGATGAGATACTGGATGCTTACAGAAAGAGGGGAATTTCACGTAAGAGAATGGAGAATCTTCAAGGACCGGTGGCAAGAGCTCTTACTACCGCCATCTTTCTTTCTTTCTTTCATATATATATTCGTGCCTAGTCTTTTATTGAAGCATTCTCAGAATCCTTTGTGGAGTTTCACTTATCTTTATAACCGAATAATAAGCAGAGTAGCTTCAGGGAGGCGCTCTCTTCCCTCTTTTTGTACGCTGCAAGCAAGCAGTGCTCGTACTAGGCAGGTTACCGCCATCAGGCAGGCAAATTTCGGATGGGGTTGACGAAGATTGCAGCAGATGTTCATGCTGGCCTGGCTGGCATGGGTTGTGAGAAAGATTGTGGTAGTTGTTTATGTATCTGGGCGTCTGGCCTGCCTGGAGAGAGACCTTGCCTTGCCTGCCCTAGTGCGCTGATTTGGCTGGCTCTCTCAAGCATGCAAGGAAAAACTTGGACCGCACAGGTACACAGGCAAGACATTACAAATAAGCAGCATGGTAAGGCTACACAGTGATAACCCGAGAACAGGCATATTCAGTAAGCACTAACCAGACAGATAAGGTCTTTGGCAACCAGGTAACATGGACGGTTGGGCACTGAGCAACGCGGGTTAGTAGCATTCTTACTTCATTCTATGAATATATATCTATATCTATTCTATAAATATATAATAATTATAAATAATAAATGTCTATGAATCTATATCTATATCTATTCTATTCTATGTAAATCTATATCTATATCTATAATAATAAAATAATAAACATTTTAATTTTTAGATACATAATTTTTTATCATACATTTGGCAATTCAGGCTTGGAAGGATCAAGAGTTAATATATAGGGAGTAGACTCACTATCTCAACATTAACTAGCCATACGGTACTTAATTAAAGTTACATATTTCATCACCACTCATAGGCTTTAAAACCGTCCCTTCTTAAAAGTCCACTAGTACTATACTATCAGATTATGTTTTAGCTCCTTATATGGATCCAAAACGGTCAATATTTTTTGAGGCGTTCGTAGGGATATGGCATATACGTGCGTTCTTAGAGAGTGTGTACACAGCGTATGTGTCTATACTTGTGTCTACAGTAGATTCAAGATATATCTAGAAAAGCTAAAACGTCTATGTTGGACGGGGAGAGTATTAAGCAGTCATCGCACTAGCCAATAACCGGTGCATGTTGATACTGCTTGGCACCGGCAGCAGCCGGAAACTAGCAATTTTTGCCAAAGAAAAGAAAGACAAACGAATGCGCAGAACAAAACACATTGCGTGCTGTAGCACAGCATCAACAAAAAGAGCTACAGATACGATCTGCTATCTGCACACCGTCGATCATGCAGGCACGTTATTCCTATAGGAAGGACATTACGTCGCGCGCCGCCCGTCACGGTGGCGGTCGGCAGGGCGGCGAGCTAGCACCTGCAATGGCATCCCTGCACTAGCGCGAGCCGCCCTGGGGACACGCACCGCCCGCCTCGCCGGCCCCCGTAGTGGCACATGTCCCGGCACGCGGCGTTCGCCGAGGGGACCGCCGGGTCGCACTGCTCCACGGGGATGGTCACCCCGCACGGCACGCTCGACGGGTAGTCCGAGTCCACCCACGCCGCCGTCGCCGGAGGAGGAGGCGTCGCCGCGAGGAGGAGCACCGCTGCATGCAACAAAGCCAGCGCTCGCGGATCAGGTACTCGGATCGTGGGATCGGCCGGATGAGTAGTGAGTTGCATGCATGTATGCATGCCGCGCCACGCGAGACGGCACTGGCGCGCTCTCGCGCGCACGGCGGGCTGCTTACCGGTGAGCGTGGCCACGAGGACGACGTCGACGACGAGACGCGCCATGCGATCTCTGTTGATGCTCTGCGCCGGCACGCGCTGGGAGGCTGGGACGCGACACGCGAGGCTGCGACAACGATGTCGTCTGGCTCTGGCGGTCCTGTGGCGTTCGGTGCGCACTACGAGTATAGGGAGGGTGGTCACGGCTTCACACGGGTATCGATGACGCCGCCAAGGAGGATTGGTAAGCGGCGCGGCGAAGGCATGGTGCAGGCCATTTTTGTTTTTGTTTTTTTGGCAAGATCACCGATTACTGTCTGCCACCTGAGCTGTTAATAAAAAATGGCTGAATTTATATTATATTTATTATTAAATGCAAAATTCAGAACATCATGTTAATTACGTTCAATTTCTGGTGTAATGCATGTAATACACTCAACCCTGGAGAACAGGGTATGGAAGGTTCACGATTTATTCTGAATTATAAAGTATTTTAGACTACTCAATCATATCCATACATGCCTTTTATACATGACCTTGCCCTGCAATCAGTAACCAAAATTAATGACGTGCATATAATCTTTTTTTAAATCGTGTCTTATTAAGAAATTAAGCCAGTTAATCTTGTGATCTTTATGCATAAGAGGTTGCCATATATGATATATGTTGCCTATCTATATAGTAGTACTAGTATGTATAGCAAGTGTAAATATTTGCCTCCAGACTATATAGGTTTCGTCGAGCTGGGTAATACGGGCAACGTTCAGAACTTCAGAGAGCTTGGGGTCCATCCCGCTGCTGTTTGGAAGAACAGGCTAGTACAGTATGTCACAAGATTTTGACGTGCCAAGAGCCCAACAACATCCTACTGATCGATGGAAGTGTTGCATAGAAACATCAGCTCGATTGATCTGCAATGAGCTTAACGCCTCAGCCCTCAACTAGCATCACCTTTTTTAGAATAAAAAGCAAGAGGCACCGAGGCAGACAGGCAAGGCAAGAGAGCAAGCCAGCGAAAAGCATCCGACGATTCTCTGTCTCCTCTGTTTCTCTATACATATCTCTCTCTCAAAACTCACTTGCAGTGCAGGCTGTGCACATCAACTAAAGGCAGGCAGACAGAACAAGAACAAACAAAACTTACAAAAGAAAGTGATACTCAGCTCGATCAACGTAACCGGCCCCGTCCGCCACCTACCATATATACCATACGATACGACTTTAGTCGGCTAGTGTACAAGAAAAGTGCACCACCAAATTCCCTCGATCTGCCGCTGGACGCTGCATGATCCTGCTGCCTGCCAACACAACACAACAGCTCGAACGGCCAGCTGCCTTAGCACTTGCAGTGGCATCCCCTGCCCCTGGCGAGCCCCAGCGAGACGCACTGGCCGCCGCGCCGGCACCCGCCGTAGTGGCACATGTCCATGCACGCGCTGTTCGCCGCCGCGTCCCCAGGGTCGCACTGCTCCACGGGGATGGTCACCCCGCACGGCACCCCCGACGGGTAGTCCTCCAAAAACGCCGCCCGCGCCGTCGTCGGCAGAATTACCACCGCCACTGCAAAAACCACAGCGTCGACCAGTCCGATCGAACAAACTGCAGTAGCAAGCAGGCAAGCGCAACCGTACTGGTAAGGGTGGCCGGGACAAGTAGCAGGACGCGAGAGGTGAGCACCATGGAGACGGCGGTGCTGCAGCACGGAGCTTCCCGAGCCAATCGAATTCGATCTCTCTTTGTTGTCTGTTACTCTGTTTCTGTGGGATGCGAATTGAGAGAGGCTCCGGCGGCCGTGCGGCGGCGGCAGTGTGGCTGATATAGTGCTAGTGAGGAGAGATGAGATGACGAGCTCTGGCTGGCGGCATTGCGGCGGCTCTGGTGTGTTATATAGTGGTGGCGGTCGAGCTGCGGAAGTTGGAAATCTGGCTGAGGCGCTCGTAGCGCAGCAAAGCAGGGGAGGAGAGGGGAAGTACATTCGGTAATGCGGTATCTCATACGTCGGCTTAGGACGCTCGTGTGCTCATTGGGCCGCGGCTCACCGCGCGCACCCCACTGCACAGCCGCATAAAAAATGTGGACGACCTGCCCTCGTGTTTTCCGCCCGTCCTACTTCTCCCTTCAGCTCTCTTCCCCGGGCACACTTCTCTCTCTCCCGTTGCCGTACTGGGACGAGCTCCACACCGGCGAGCTCGGCAAGCTCCTCCCCGGCAGCCTCTTCTTCTCCGGCAGCTCCCCCAACCTTCCTCTATTGCGGATGCTCGCGGCGCTGGCCTCTGTCTTGGGCGGCAGCGGCGGTGCCGGATCCGGCGGCGCCGGCCCTGGATCCGCGTGGATCCGATGGCGCCGGCCACGCATCCGGCCGGACCCGGCCCAAGCAACCCTCCGCTCCTCCTATCTCGGCTCTCCTTCTCCTCCGTCTCGGGGGAGTTAGGGTTCCGGCGATGGGGAGGTGGGCGGCGGTGAATCCGGGGCCAGATCCGGCCATGGCGGACGCGAGCCTCGCGGCGGAGCTGGCGCAGCGCAGCAACGATGGTTTCTGGCCCATGTAGCTCTGCTCCTCTCTCTCTTCACTCTGCCCAATCCTCCTGCTGTTTCACTGGGGGGTCCTCCGCGCGCACAGGCGCCCTGCTCTCCGACGAGCTGTTGCTCCCTCTCTCTTCTCCCCATCCATCGGGGATGGTCGCCCTCTTGCTGCTCTTAGTCCCCTCCATCCCCTCTCACCGCCTACGCGACCTCCCCTTCTCTCTCTCTTCTCTGGTCCCTCGGCTCGGTGACTAGCTATGGTTCACAGGAGGGTTTATTTTTGTTGCTTTTTCGTTTCTTTGCTTGGTTCATTAGTTCTTGATGCGATGTTTCACGAGATGTTTCTATAAGAGGGGGTCCCCGGCGATGTTTCTCAGATGCTTTCTCATTTGTTTCAACCGATTCTTAGGGATCGTTTCAAGAGTTTGTGTCCTATTGTTTCTCTCTTTTCTAGGGAATTTTTTGTTGTTTCAGTTGGGGTGCTCACGTTGTTTCAGATCGTCTTTTTTTGTTGTTTCTTTTACTTTGAAAATATTGTTTCATTGTTGCAACTGTTTTGATTCTTTTTTTCGATTTCAACACATGTGCTGGTGCAGCACACGTATTTTTTCAGTTTGTTTTGTGTTTTAAACTGGTTACAGCCATGTTGTTTTTCAATTCGGTTTTGTGTTTCAATCTCACCATCTTGTATGTTTCAATTCATGTTCCGTAATTCTTTTGCATCATGGTTTCCTTTTTGTTTTTTATGTTTCAATCTTGATTTTTGTTTTGTTTCATTTGATTCAACCATTTGGTTCACTTGCACTCAAATGTCTTGTGTTTTTTTCCAACTTTTTTTGTTTCATTTTTTTATTTTCAGTTTGTTTCAGGAGGAGGGGGCGATTGACCGGCGGTGGATCTACGTTCGCGTTGTTGTTGGCGCCTAGATGGGGGCGGAGCGGGGGATCTGTATGGGGGTGTGTGTGTGCATGCGCGGTACGGCGGCGCGGGGGCAGCGTGCGCGTGCAGGGCGCTGGGGTGGGCCAGGCTCGGGCGTCCTATGCTTAGGACGTCCGAGCGCCAGCATGACCCAAGTACATTTGATGGGACGCACGCTGAGACGGTTTGCTGCGGGTATGGTGGAAAAATATAATACAATAATATAGCTGATCCAACTGCCAACTTGCATCACAAGCTAATGTAGAATAATCAAGTAAATGGCTGTGGTTAATTTAATTAGGACATGATGATCGTATCTCTGCTAGACTGCTTTCGCAAAGATATTACTACCAGCAGTAGCCGGTAATCCAAAGTAAAATTTGTCACTACATGATGATTGAGCACTAATAACATTGTTATGAATTGAGCAAACAAAAAAGCAATTATACTGCTCCCCTTGAGAAATACTGTGAGAACATAAGCATCGTCCCTTAGTGCTTGACTTCTTTTCCGGTGAACATATCTTTAGGACTTCAGATGAGCATCCACCAACAACGTGAATCAGGTGCAGGCCACCACACGGCCCCGGCCCTAATCAGACCCTAAACAAACTTATAGTGTCATGTAAATGACTTCGTAATAACTAGTCCTTCATGCATGTGCGCAACTATTTGCGTAGAACTTTGCTGCAAGAAACTCTGTGATCAAGCCTCTCTCGAATTCACCTAGCTTAGTGTAGCAGCAACAACAATCCTATCCGATGAGGGCATGAGCTATCCGACATGTCGCATATATTACCAAATCTGGGGGCAATCATGTACGTCGTCGTCCCCTTTCGATCAATTCCCTGTCCCTTCGAAGTACGCACGCCGCTATCCAGTTATCCAGCCATCTTTCTGATCTCGGCACTCTCTCTTGCCGGATGATGATGCAACGCAATCCTCCAGCTGTGCATTCGAAGAAGTGCGCGCATGCACGTCCGGTCTCGTGTTCGTCCCCAGCTGGAGCTGGAGCCGGAGCCGGAGCCGGAGCCGGAGCCTGTAGCAGCAGGCAGAGATCGATTGGGAATAGCATAGGTAGCGCGCATGCAGACGCCGCATTCCATCGTGTCCCCGACGGAGCCGTCGCGTTCAGTAGCTCGCTGTCCACTCGGTTCGTGTCGTGCCGCGGCCCGTGGGAGCTGCGGATGAGCGGCATCTTTCAGAGCGCGCGAGCGACCAGACCACCAATGGCGCGCTATAGCCTATAGCATAACTCCACTAGCGGTTATTCGTCAGTGGCGAGAAGCGCAAGTTGCCATAGGCCGTATATACAAATGCAGCCATGATCCTGATGATCATTATTGGCACATAAAGCAAGCTTATTGTCGACCGAATTATTTAGTACGATCGATCGTCCCATCGTTCGCCAGTGATCTGTAGTATGTATCATGCGGCCTTTCCACCACCTTTGTGGCCGGAAAAGCGAATGGGACACTCGCAGTTAAACAAGTGCACTATACGTAAGACAAGAGGATGTGCATCTCCAGCCCATCCAGAGTTATATTATGAACCCAGCTGCGGCAAGCATGCGGCCGCCAGTAGTATCTTGGAGCGATACGATCATCGATATCTGCGCGGATCGGGTGCAGCTAGCTAGCACAACAAGAATATGTACTATGCAGGCTAGGGCACGCAGGAAGCATTTCGCTTTGCCGAAAAGACGATCGAGGGAGCCGGATACGAATGCTATTTTCTAATCCCCCAAGTGCGACGCTAGCTATCGTTAGTTTCTACTGGTTCAATCAACCCCTGCTTTCGCACGGATTAAACTATTAGGAGAGCTAACTAATTTTTTATATTAAATTCTTTTTTTTCTCTTAACTAATGTTCTCAAATAATAGCTACAATAGGTACTCTATAGTATATATTAGGTTTTGATAATCTATCAATTTTTTATTTTATGTACTTTTCATCAATGTCCATTAGCTTTTTTTCTTTACAATAGCACCTCTGTTTATATCCAATATACAATTCGTTCAAACATTTGTTTAAACTATGATGGTGGCTTTAAGTGCAATCTATGTTTAAATTTTGACGAGATGAACCTAAATATTTTTCCTTTTCTAAAATTTTTAGGTTGGAGTTGTTCAGATACAATAACTATTATTTACAATAGTGATTAAAAGTCTACCAATTTAATGGAAATTTTTTTTAAGTTTTTGTATGAATTTTGGCTTATATTTTTTATTTCTAGCGGTTTCATGAGAAATTCCTAGGAATAATTTTTCTAGCATGATGTGTGTTTAGTTGAAACATAAACATAAAATATCTAATAAATTCTTATCATTTTATCTAATATTATAAAAATTTAGTTTTTAACTTTCAGTTTTAGTCACGTGTTTTGAAATTCCAATGCTTAACGCTTGTTTTGAATTTTATTTTTAGTTTGTTGAAAGAATATTATAGGTCCTCGGGTACATAGTGGCACAAACACTTGTTTCAGCATGCATTATGGCACTCAAGATTTTGAATTTATTATAATACTAGCAAAATGCCTGTGCGTTGTAACGGGACGGTCTATTGCATAATTCCTATACCGATAGTAATAAAATATTTTTTATTGAATTTATTAATTACATTTAAGCCAATGTTAAATAAATGAAATAATTATAAGGTCGGTTGCCCTTTGCTTGTTAGTTGGTCTGTGGAGACGTATTGAGAAGAGGTGCAAACATAGCAGCCACAGTTAATACCAACTAAAATTTATATTTTATATCACTTCCTCCATCCATTTATCAAAGTCATCTTACAAAAAAAATCTCCAAGAATCAGAGTCGTTTAAGCTAGGACCGCGGTTTTCACCTCATCCCAGGCTCATGCGGCTCCTCCTCATTGGCCGAGTTAATTCAACAGTCACCGGCGGAGTTAAAAGGAAGCAACTACTAATGGGCAACACTACATGCGCCGCCCCTCCTTGGTCATTTGGCCTAACTCTAAAACGACCCTAACAAATGAATAAAGCGGGAGTATGTCTTTTGGTGATTATGTAACCTAACTAAACAAAAATAAATATGGACTATCATTCTCGACGAAAACTAATTAGTAGCTTTATAGACATATCAATGGATGGCCATTGAAACTAATTTTATTGACCTCTATTTATAATAATATAATATAATAACTACGAATAAATATTTACGACAATTGTGTTACTGTAACAATGGGGATATTTACCATGATGTTATAGTAAATCATATAGTAAGTATTTACTATAATCTCATAAATTAGTATTGTAATTATCATGGCTACAAATAAAATTATTCTATAGCCAGCTGTACAAGAGTAGTTCTAAGTCTAGCCGTAGATATATCTTAATACTATTATATATAATATATGCAAGATTATTTTAATATATGTAATATTATATTTTTATGGTTATATTTTTTCTTGCTAGATTATTTTAATACACGTAATACCATATTTTTATAGTTTGATTTATTATTTATATTTTGTTGTCTTGCTAGATTATTCTTATATATATATACATATACTTATCAATACTATATTTTTATAGTATTTTGTTTGGCTAGTGGATATGAGTATTTGAAATTATTACGAAGTTAAATAAAAAAGCTTCCTTTAGCATCATGTAAGTCTTTTTTTACTTACGCATCATGTGACCCCTTGTGTTATGGTGGTAGCGTCTTGTAATTGAACAGTGGAGACCAAGGTTCAAATCCTAATGACAATGGTATTTTTGTTCTTTTTGCCAGCAGACACAAAACGGAATAAAAAAAAAGATCCGGACATAACCTGGTGGCGGACAGAAATTGAAAGAGCAGACAAAAAAGGTGTTGAAAACTTTGGAGATTTATTAATAGGTATTATGGTTTTAATTATGGTTTTCTAACCGTAAACATATAGGACACGGAGAGATGAAAGAAAAAAGAGGTGGAGAAATTTTGCCTCTTTATAGATAGTTATAGATATTATTATTGTTTGTTAATCAAATAGTTCTAGGGATTAAATTACAAATATTCATATAATATAATATTTGAATAAAATAAAATCATTTAAACTTTTTTTTGAGATAATAACTTGCAAAATTTATTTTTCATGAGTATCAATATAACTTAAACTTATGAAATAAATATTTATCATAATGTATAGGTGTTTCCTTGGTCTACTCAGCGGAACATAGCTTTGTGTATAGTTTCAACTTAATATCGGCAGAAGTGTACATATATATACATATAGCTTTGTGCATATATTATACTTATGGATGTTGAATTAATTTTCATAAAAGCATACATACAGTAGATTTGATAGATTCTGGTTATTTTTTTTGTAATCGTTGAGATGGATAATTTATTAGCAAATTATGTACGTATATATTTCATTACATTATGTTTCATGATTATCAGGTTTTGGTTAATTAAATGCAAACTTCGGAGTCAAAGCAATATCTTTCGTAATGATATAGGGGTCGATAATTTATAAAATTAAATGTTATAGGATGCGATAATCTTTTATAATTGTAAACTCTAAACTAATCTAATGAAATCATGTTCAATAAGGATTGTATTAGGACTTATTTGTCCAAAGAAATCTAAGACTCTTGCCTTTATTTTATAATTCTTTCCGTGCTCATCTCACCTAAAGTTGTATTAACAATACAATATGTACCAAAATAGTATAAAATAAGTATTCCGAAGGAGACAAATTAACATGTAACTATAGGCAAATTTAGAACATCCTAAGAAAGAAGGTGAATTGTAATTACGGGATCTAGCAAAACGGCGAAACCTTTAGTTTGCAGGTGTGGCCAGTGTCAACATCCTTGTATAGTAGCCATGAAGTATGCATGCTAGTCCTTCTTGGTCATGGCTCCTAGTTCCGATGCAGATGTGCAGCGAGGCCGCCGCCGCTTGGGTGCCTTCCTTCAGGATGCTAAAGAATCCAGGCGCCGCCATGGCCGTAATAGGGGAGGTGCAGCGGGTGCCACGACTTAGGGCAGGAAGCCAGTGGCGAATCTAGGATTATATTTAAGGGTATGCTATTAAAAGAATATTATGATTTGGTAAAACCAGTTTAGCGATTAGGTAAGATTTGTAAAATTTGCAATGTAACTCGGTATATATACACTAAATAACTTGATAGATCTTAGTTCGAAGATTAAGTTAAAAACAACAACAAATTATTACAGTATAAATAGTTCAGAATATGAGTATAAAACAGAGTAAGAGGCTCAGTACTTATCTGACTTTTTTACTGGATGATTTTTGAGGTACGTAGATGCATATCTTAATTTAAATCGTCTCTGTTCATTTGGAATAAAAAATCTCGCTCAACACCAATAGAGATGCATGCTTCTGAAAAAGAGATATAATCTCCCTACTTCTCTTCGTAGCTGCACTAATATTTTAAAAAACAAGCAATTCAAATAACTAAATAATTTGTCCCTGTGGAGATTGAACTCTCGATGAGATTACATAAACGCTCACATGCTGATGAATCTCAAGCATCTTGGTGTTATGACAAATCCTAGTCTCTACTACATGATGATGATTTTATGAAATTAGTAGATAGCAACGCAAGTCTCGACAGGAATTTTCTAAGATAAGACACGATGAGTAGCATAGATTGAACCTCACCTCGGTGGAATCAATTGCATGCGTAGATGTGTATTCGTTGGCTAAGCCAGTCCAGGCAGGCAGACGACGAGTAGAGAGTCAGTGTGGACATATGGTCCTGCCTCCGTCGCCGTCGCGGGGATCAGGGCGTCAGTCGTCGGCTGCGTGGAGGAGGATTACTGTTCGATCGAGTCTATAAATCTGTCGTCGCCCACGTATTCGTGTGTCTGCGTTGGCTTCCTGAATCCCGTAATAAAATACAATATATATGTATTTATTATCTTTTTTTCTTAGGACCTAGATTTTAGAATAATAATAATATAATGGCAGGATGAGTAATTTTATAGAAAAATAAAATAGATCTGATGGTTGCAGATTCTCAGAGCATATAAATTAATGGCTAGATATTTTTAATTAATATAAAAATTTTTAGTATTTATCCTTTTTTAACGTATGTAGTGAAAATTAACCTGAGGCCTCTGTTATCCGATCCGCGCGGAGCGAAAAGCGGCGGGCGCATTCCAGGGGGGAGATAACGCGGAAGTGGCTCTCCTTTTCCGGTCTCGCGGTCAATGTCACTTCCGCCTTTGCGATTGCGATCGATCGAGCAAGGAAAGGATAAGCAGGGGCAGCTAGCTAGCTAGCTGGCGGGCCAGGGGCTGCCCGGGAGGGACATGAGGTGAAAGCTGGGGGCGAGGCATGGCATTGGCATGCCGCGGCAGGCACGACCGGCGGGGCTCATTGGACCAGGCGAGAGGCTGGATGTGTACGCGCGCGAGACTGGCTCTTGCTGCAGTCTCTTGCTAAGCCTAGAGGGGCTATGGGCCGGCCGGGAAGGAGACAGCGAGACTGGCTTTTCCTGCAGTCTTTTGCAGCAGACAGACGGCCGGCCGGCCGGCGGCTCGATCGATCGATCGGCAAGTGTGTCGACGAGTGGCCGGACGGGAGCCGGATGTTTGGCTAGCTAGGGCGTATCTTCGGCGCACAGGCACCTACGGATTTGGCGCTCCAGACCGGGTTTCTGCCTCTCAAGCCTTTGAGCGAGCGACGCGGCATCATGCAACCGTAGAAAGCGGCAACGGATCGATAGGGTACTATATATTTGCTAAATGAAGAAGTTGCCGCAAATGTTTGTCCGTCAGCGGACTGACACTAGCGGACATGCATACCGTGATTGATTAGCATAAGTGCTCGTGGACTAACACATGTTTTGCGGTGGACAATAACATTAGTTACTTATAAGAATGGCCACCGTGTCTACATCGAAGGATACTCGCTCGTGAAGACGAACTGGCGAAGACAATGTTTGGTTCAGCTTCTAGAAAGTGGTTCTACCACCAAAAAGGGTAATGCGTGGCGGAACGTCCAATGCCACTCTGCTGATGGTAGTAATAACTGAGCACCCGTAACTGAATAGTCACCGTGTGAAACCTCATGTGCCTTTGTGGCATCTACTAAACCATCCAGTGAGGTTTAATGGTTGTGGTCAAGT
The DNA here is from genome assembly GCA_023333625.1 of Bothriochloa decipiens. NCBI lineage: Eukaryota > Viridiplantae > Streptophyta > Magnoliopsida > Poales > Poaceae > Bothriochloa > Bothriochloa decipiens. Next base: position 38,541,394 of record CM041628.1, on the reverse strand, counting down.
AATCATCTAATGTGCATCTATGATATGGTAAGACTTCTTTACTCCTGGTAGATTATGTTGTTGCGGTCTAACTCGAGTTAGTCACAAGTTAGTCAGTTCACTAGAGTGCAACGATGATTCGGTGGAGACTTAGTGAGTCCCCGATTAATTGTCCGACAGGCCAAAATTGACTTTGTTACAAACTTATAGCTAAAATTTCAAAACTAAACTTTAGCTGAGTTTCGCCCGGACAGTTCAGTTAATGGTTTCTATAGCTGATACTGTTTTATTGTGAGAGAAAAATATTATACCATAGCTGATAAGTAGGGCTGGCAAGTTCAAGTGAATGGCTAAACTTTAGTTGTTCTTTTACTTGGCCCGTTTAAATGTCCAGTAGCTAAATTTAACTAGCTAAAATTTAGTTGCTGCATTCAAATAGGCTAAGACGTCATGATTTCACAAGTGACAATGCACTTTCAATGCCTAAAATTAAAGACGTACTCGAAAGTGGTAAAAAAGAACCCCATGCCGTAGGCACAGCTTTTGCGCCAAGTGAACGGCAGAAACAAACCTCAAGCCTTGGCGCACTGCCTAAAAAACACTAGCGTCGTCGTCGCACATTCCGATTCTCTACCCTGAAACAACAGCCGTCTTTCCACAATCTTACAAAGCAGGAACAAGATCAGCGGGCAAAGCCCGGCCTGTCGACCGCAACAGAAAAAAAAACCCCCCTCCTCTTCCTTTTTTTTGGAGGGCAAGTGCCAAAACGTGACAACCCTTGTGGGTTAGTGTTGCTCGGACCAAAAGCAGCCACTTGGGTAGGCGGGTAGCCCGGACCGTGAGGAGTCTGTGTCGTGTCGCGCGGGCGGACGACGGCTGCTGCATCGCGCTCCTTTCGGCTTGATCCGCCGCTGCGCGCGCCGTCGTCGGTCTTCCGCTGGGTCGCGCGGGCGAAGACGGCAGTGGTGGTGCTTCCTGCCCGTTTTCTCAGCCGGGCCCGACGCGTGCGGCGGGGCATGCGTCGCCAGCACCACGGTCCACGTTGGTGGCGAGCACGGCCCAACAAAATCCAACAAACTGGCTGGTAGTCACGGGGGAATTCAGCAGCTGATCCTGCACGCGGCGCACAGAGTTATGTCGCATTGCATGAAGCATCATGCGCGGGGGCGGGGTGGGGTGGGTTGAAGACGGCAAGGAAAAGGAACGGGGAAGCACTGGCTTCTCTCGTTGCTTGGATCCATAGGCTGAAGAAAATGGGAAAGGTGTTAGGCAGGTTGGCAGCCTATGGGTAGCAGTACGACAAGGCCGGCCCACGCATGTGGTACTGGGCTTACTACGAATGCACGCTGGCCGGCGCCGCGCGGCCTCCTGGCCTCCTCACATTTCATGACCATGGTGCTTTTTAATTGTTGACTGATGAATTCTTCTGTTTCTCAGAAAAAAAGACTGATGAATTCTTCTAAAAAAAGAGTTGCTGATGAATGAAGAAAAAATATATCAGGAGAGTACGTACATTTTGTACAGGCAGCGTCCGCATTTCTTTCTCTTCTTTTGTTTGAGAGACGAGGCGTCCAGGTTTCTTGTATGTACTCTAGATGATACAACATTTAGGTTTCCCATGGTTAATGTTCTTTGGTTTTCTGATGAATTTTAAACCATTATCCTTGATGAGAAAAAATAGCAAAAAATAACAGACAACTAACATTTCCTATAAATAATAATATGCCAGTTAGTAAATAGCTCTCACAAATTGATAAATAACTGTTGACAATGTAAAAAGGTACTTGGAAAATCTTGCAGTGGTACATATGTATCATGTAGGGTAAGGGTTGATGTTTGTTTCGTGCATGTACTTAGATATTATCTATGGGCTGCTTTCATTTTGTGCTTCAGTGATCTATTCTGAACCAAGTCAATAATGTAAAAGTCCTTATAGACAGTTGTGCTCTAATTATTAATTTGGCAATAAAACCATTTAAAATAATATATAAATGTTGTGTCTCGAAGAGGGCTATACAATTAGCAATATGAAGCATGAATGAGTGATGAATGTTGTTTTTGTAGTTGTAATAAAAAATGGCTCCTTTTCTTGTTGTCCTGTTGCTGGTTTTTTTTGTTTGTGCAGTGTTTGTGTTCACATGTTGTCTAGGACTGTACTACTTAATAACTTTTATGGTGAAGGAGCAAAATTGGTGACCAGACGAAGATGAATGGGAGTTTAAGATCTTCTCGATGACCAGATTGTTTGGTTTATTGGTATTGTCATAATAATGTGATTTATGATTGGTTAAGAAGATTGTGTGGTTAATTAGTTCTCCTATCAAAAAGTATACCTAGACAATATTGGTGGGAGCTAATTGAAGTACACACTTGCATACCACACGCTGACACACATTCGAGCCAACGCACATGTGAATGAATCTTTGAGTTCCATGAATGAAGATACAGAATGTCTCATAGGTAAATTAACGTTGAATTGTCATCAGATTTTGAGTTTATTTCTTTATCATCAAGGGTGTGTGTGATGCTTACACAGCCTATATATGTATATAGTGTATAATATAATTGTGATCTAGTGCTTTTCAGAGGCTGAAGCTAGCACGGTACGTAAACATACAATATGCTAGTGGTTAACAAGACTATATCCTCTCGAAATGGGTATAGTTTTTTTGTGCGCATATGGTAGTACATACTACATCTACGTACGTGTGTACAGCATGACTATATGTGGTGATGACAGGACAAAGGCTGAGCTCCGCTAACTCTTAATTATCAGGACAAAAGGCTAAAAAGGGACGACCCCATATGAACCAAACTTGCAGACCCATGGATGGCTGGATGCCATGGTTGCGAGGGTTTGAATAGTTGTTGGACATGCACACTACAGTATATTTCTCAGCTGTCTAAATCTAAACAAAGCTGTATTGTTGTGTCAGCGTGCTCACATACATACAACAAATAATCCAACAAATTCATGATCAGAATACTGATGCAAGGCAAATCAACAAAACCAAACACAGTGATTTTGCACTGTCGTGCAGTCTGCAATTCGCAGTAAACGAGGGCGCTCTGTTTGTATTAATTTTTTTAAGATGAATATATAACAAATCTCAAATGAAAAAGAGAGAGAGAGATGAAGCCCTGCCTCGGCAACACAAATGCATACACGTGTATTGTCTATCAGGGCATATTTGTGTATCTCTACTGCAGATTTTGTATGTTATAGCTCTAGTGCCATACCAGGAGCATGCGTGGTCTAGCTTGCATTGATCGTTGACAAAGACTATCAGAGACGGGCCGGCTACAGATGCATCTAATATAATAGGGCAATAATTTGCTGATAAAATGCATGGTTTCGTTTCTACTAGCACGTCACGGGACACGACCATTAATATATATTCAAACATATCTGACAACGTATAGAAAGAAAGGATCATTTTTTCTATTGCCGATTGAAACCTACTCCAAGGTGAGATTTGTCAGCTGATGCACTGCATGCATGTGTTATTATATATAAAAATAATAATAATAAAAATGTACGTGTCTGCTCGATCCGCACATATTCTAAAAATTTGCCCGTTGATTCGACACTGTTCAGAGTTAAAAACGCCTCAAGGCCTTTGTAACTCATACTATACTTTTATCTAGGTATCATTCAGAGTTAAAAACGCCACATATAGTACATATGCGTGCATTATTTTAGTACTTCCAAGTCCCATAACATGTAACACAGTATGAGTTTGTCTAGATTTATTCTAACTCATTTTTTTATCTTCCTATATCAATATTAGTTTTATATATGTCAGCAACACAAATGGTATCTATCACTGCATTATTTTTGTGACCATATATTACTATATCCTTTGTGAAGTGTGCTTTTCATAATAAATATTTTTATTTAATTTAATGCAATATATTTTAGTACTAGTTTGTCTAATCAAATTGTCATACTGGAGACTTTATATCTCGACGTTAGTGGACTATATTTCTAATTGGAAGAAGTAACATTCAGTGACTCAGTGCTAACTCTCTCGATCTCTCTGAGGAGAGATTGTTTTCCCCCCGATCATTGCCGGGTGCTCCTAGCAACTATGAAGGGTTGAATAATGCAGGACGACGTACACTAGGGCATACGCCAACACAAGAACAGGCACACCAAATTCCAAATCTTGGGCCGCGCATTTCACTCAACCACTCCCCTACCAGCTGCCCCCTCGTCACAGCTAGGGTTTCACCTCCGGCCTGCGACCCCTCGCGTCCGTCATGATCGTGATGGACGGCTGCCATGGCTCCCCGCGTCTCCGACAGCGGCCACAGCTGTAGGTCCGGCTCTCTGCCGCCGTGTTCTTTGTCACCATTCATTCCGGCCTTTATGGTTGTTTAATGCCGTCTGTTTTTTTCCATGTGGTTGTGCCTGTGGCCGTTTCAATGCCTAGCATTACGTGTCCAGTGTCTGACATGCGGGCTCCAGTCTCAGTTGGCCCTGCCTGTCAGTGAGAGGTTATAGTACGGTTTGATAAACTCATCGAATGCGAGAGCATTCATCCTTTTTTATTGTTTTGGTGACTTCAAAATTTAGCAGCAGTGTTGTCAAAAAAATTAGCAGCAGTGTAATCATTTCACATATCATGTCGACCATGCCCCTGGACCACGCCACCTGTGTGCTGCTTTCGTCTCTATACATACCCATGCTCCTCACACACCTTCTTGCAAAAGAAATAGAGAAGAGAAGATGAGAGAGGGGTCCGGGAGAGTGAGCGACCTGAGAAGGTGGGGAAAGATATGAAGCTATTTGCTTCTGAGTGGGATGTTGTCTGGTTCAAGGTCTTGCTTGCGATTTAAGGATGATTCGTGCATGTGTAGTTTTTATTCCTTGAATCTGTGAGATCTCGGACCAGGCTTCATTCCCCTCAGCAATAGCTTCAAAATGATATCGCAAAGAGTTAGGAGCTACTATATATATAATTTGTTCTGGTTCTTTGATTTTTTTTTGAACTTTGGTTCTTTGATTTTGAAATACTTGTTAGAGTGTTGTGAGATTCCTTGTTGTTCTTAGGCCTGGTTTGGAGTACTGTACTTCCACTCCTGGATCTTATTACTCCACTGTGCCTTTTTGTTTGCTTGTTTGTTGCGAATCGAGGAACAGCAAGATTGGTGTAATGATGCCTGCTTTGACTCCTCTTTCCTCTGTGTATCTGGCAGGTGATGAAAGTTTTCATCATTACCTTGTGATTGGCAGAATCTTCGCTTTCTCTCTCCTCTTTCCGGTTTCTGAATCTCTGTCTCTCTCTCGGCTTGTTCGTATTCATTTTTCTTCGTCTCCGTGTCTCTATGCTTAGCATATGGATTGCCGGTTCGGTGCTCACATGGTTTTGTAGAAATTGGTATTCACAAAGCTTGGTGCAAACTCATATCTGCATCGATCTAACTATATATTCTTTTTTTTCAGATATATATTACTTATTTCTAGGTTATCTTTTCTAGGTTTGAGGATATATATTTTTTGTGGTGCCGGACCTGCTTCAAAGGTTTGGAGAGCTTCCGGACAAGATCCAGTTTATATATGTGTGTTGTATATTTTCTTCATGTTATATTGCCCCTCCCTGGATTGTTGATGTATAGTTGTATATATACATATATGTTTCAAACAACAGGAGCTCCCTGTATTCCCCGGAACCAATAACATGATAAACATTAACTAGTCCGGCCAGTGTGTTCTTGTTCTTCGTTCTCAGGCGTTTTCTGATATATATATATGAGGTGCTGTGTGCTTATCGATGCAGAGCTCTGAATCTCGTTTGATGTACATCTGTTATGGAGATTTGAATGGTTGGATTAGTCTTTTGTCTCCAACATTTATGAAGTGATGAGAGGGTATGAATCTAGCTTCATACCCATAAGAAGTAACCAGATATGAGTTTTATTTCTATGCCTCATATTTTACTGTATAATATTTGAGCTACCAAGCATTTGATGTGCCTTGTGTAGTAGTTCCTTCTTTGTTTGAGAATAAAAAGGCAATCGTATATACTTGTTGTGTCGCATGAACACTACTTGTTGGTATTGTTGTCTGTGTGACTGTGTTAACAGTTCCATCTCCTACACGCACTATTATTTTGTGCTACAACTTGATCTTTCTAGTAGATATATAAAGTACGTTAGGGGTCTTAGGCTTTTAGCTCTACGCTCTTGCTGCAGACAAGTCCTCGGGAATCTATTTCTGAATTTTATTTTCAATAATCCATGCACGGCTAAGTACGTACTGTCGACTCCTGCATCGTCATTGTTCGATCTATTCATCTTTCAGCTGCTGGTCACATTTTTTATTCAGTACAGGTCCGCGTTTCACGGCATACAGTAAACATTATATTACCATGCTTCTTCAGCTCGAGAACATGTGAATTTTTTTGCTATGCAATGCATGTGAACAAGTGAAAGATTTTCACTTCGCTTTTATATATGCATGACCCAAAATGATCATCGGTTTTCTTTCCTCCATGCATATATACTACACAGCAGCACTGAAGAAATTAAAATAGATGAAGAAAAAGCTCTCCAAGAGTATGGACTATATATGGAGTATGGACAAAGGCTTTTTGGTCCATAACAGTGAAAGAAGAAACTAACGGCCTGTTAGGTGTGTGGGGAGTTAGGGCCGTTCTGGACGGGGTGGTGAGGTGCTTATTCTTCTCTCTGAAATGAGTTGGCCTGGCAAAATGAATTGGACTGCATGCAGTGTTAATACAGAGGGCGGGATCTTGTCCTACCTCTGTCCAAACAAAATGATATTAGGATTGGTTCTGTCGAAATATAAAGTCAGTTGCCCGCTTTACATATATCGGTTAAACTTTTGAGTTGATCTTATTATGGCAGCATGAGACTTAGAGTATACTGAGGTCTTAAGTTCAAATTCTGCTAATAATTAACAATATGGGATAATATATAATTGCCGCTTGATCTATTCCATTTCTAACGACTGGAAAGCCTCCACGTGAGGGGGACACCTTCCGTTAATCTTTTTGGTTGAATTACTCCTGAATCACTTTGTGCTGCAATCCAAAAGAGATGTGTCAAAAGATCCAGACTTTATCACACACAATTTTTAGAGACAAACAAAATTGTTTTTTTATAGACGGTTTTCGAAATGAAGCACACTAATTTTACAAACACTTAGGAGGGACGCAATTGATTTTCATAAGTCATTTTTGAAACAGTAACTACGCAACTGATCGTAAATGAGGCATTTTTAGTGTCCCTAAAACTTTTTGGTTTTATTATGTTTATTATCATGAAAAATAATTTTTAGGTCAATCGCCGTTGATGATCATTTTCAAATATTTTAAAAATCATTAAAAAAATGTACTAAACTACACCATGAATTAGAAAGAAACGTATTTTTTTCCTTGCACGAGGGCCTATTGCATGGTCACAGTCCCAAGCCTCTATCTAACATTTTTTTACACAAGCGTGGCCACAAGATTCAAACACATGATCTAATCATATTTTTTTAATTCAGGGTTCGATCATGAATATGGATACACCAAGGCATAGTATTTGCTAGCGAGAATTGTTGGGAGTGAGGCAGCTGTGCCTACCCCTTTCCTGGTAAAAAAACCGAAGACCCAATCCATAAGGAGCATGGATCTCCATGTAAAACCTAAAGGGTGGGAGGAAAGAATGTTTCCTCCAACCTCTCCAGCCTATAAATATGGCAAAAGATGGTGGATCCCCGCACTCACTCTAGATGGATTCTCAATTATTGCCCCTTTGTTCTTTCTCATGTGTTGGGTTTAGTGACGGATCCAAAAATTTATTTAAAGTACATCATACAAATTTTCCGTATACAATTCAAGAAACCATTTACCAATCTCCTAGAAAATGAACCATGTCAATTCTTGTTTTTCTATCCTAACGAAATGACAAAGCAGCTCTCTCGTGTCGATGAAAAGAAAAAAAATAAACCTTATTAACTCAATTCATGGAATTTAGCTCAACTAGCATAAAAAATATGTTGTAGGAGTGTTACAAAATGTTCTCTATTTATGCAGTCATAAAACTCGAATGCATGCATACACGTATCACAGGGCTTATGAAAGTGTTGCTATCATATCATATGAAATTTGTGTTCAGTGTGCACACATTATATTTGCTCTCTTCGAAACATTAATGAAATCTTAAGTAGTGGAGAGTTATGCTGTCAGATGAAGAACAAACAGAAATGTTTCGTGTTTGATTAGTGAATTATCCTTTCTTTAAACCTTCAATAATTAAATCGTATCTGCTACTAGACATTTAAGCAGCGCGCCATGCATACGATTTGTTAGATTCGAAGGCTACATTCAATTAAATAAAAAATATTGACTTTACACTGTAATTAATATAGATATATCGTAAAGATTTTGGTGCTTGATGATCAACAAGAACAAACTGAACTATTGCGTTTGCGAGTGCTTGTTTTGTAGTCCAACAGGGTAAGAATGTGACTTGGACTAGGGTGACAAGATCAACACCTCAAACATGACCTTAGAAGCAAGATGGAAGACTCGATAAACCAAGCAAAGTTCAAGGCACAAAGATGGAACCAAGTCCGGCACAAAGATCACGATGAAACAAGAGAAGAAGGGGACACCAAGGTTGGACACGTCTGTGGCAACCCGAGCAGCAACAGGCGCTAGCTGGTGACCGTGGACGCTCAACAAAGAAAGGACTAGACCCAATAGTTACGTACTTGGTCCGTTAGCGCGACAACATCTCATCACTAACCGAACACGGAATGACGACAACATGATCACCATGCAGAGAGGTTCTAGAGTGGTGCAGACATGACTGAACACATCTAGTGTAGTATGACGGAACTCGACGAGCGCCCGATCAGTTGATCGTGCTAGTGGCTAGGTTACCATTGTGAGAGGTCGGACACGTCTGGTGCCAGCGCAAGCAGTGTCCAATCATAGCCTGAAAGTTGGGTTTTCCCTCCAACGGCTAACTCTCCCCTTTGGGGCTATAAATACCCCTTCAACCGGCCCAAACACAAGCATGGAGTAGTGAGAAAAGATATCAGGGTGTTGATACACCGTTTTGAAGCTCTCTACTTGCATAATTCTTAGTGACACATTTGGTGATTAGTGTAGGTGTTTTTGTGAAGTGCTTAGGCTAGTTAAACGACCGCTTATGTGTTTGCGCTCTAGGCTTAGGTCTAGTTGCTAGTGAGGTTTCCATATCTCTCATCCAAAAGTGTTTGCACACACCGTGCATGTACTCGGTGGGGCTTGGAGTCTTACGAGACCACACCACCAGTAGTGTTTGTGGTGTGGCTGCCACAGTGTACTAAAGGGAACAAGGCATGCGGCAGGGAGCCGTCCGGGAGAGGCTTGCCGGAAGGCACACCGAACATCCACTTGCACGTGGGGAAGGCCCGGGGCTATCCATGGAGTTACCAGACTGGGAGCTTGGTCCTTGCAAGGGATTCCTTGGGAGGGGCTCCAACGAGGATTAGGAGGACAGTTGACGATTGCGATGACGGATTGGGGCAGGTCGTGTCGGGGGCATCCTCGGAGGGGCCTTGCGTGGGAGAGGAAAGGATGGGAGCTCCAGACCTAGGGAGGAGGGTGAGGGCGCTTGCGGCGAAGGTGGGGCTAGAGTTTGGATGGGAAGCCGCACGACTTAGGGTCAGATAAACGCTACGATGATGTAGGAAAAGAAAAATAGAGCGAATCTGAAAAAGGTAAAAACGAGGAACGCCGAAGGAAAAAAATGAAAATGAACGCGCGCGACAGAAAATAATGTAGGCAGATGAATGGAGGGTCAATAACATCGGTCTGCTATTAAAATAGTTTAAACAAGTTTCATCCCATTAACTTTTTTTCTATCTCTTCCTCATTATTTGCACTATGTGTCACTTTAGCTTATTTAATACATACGGAACTTTCGTTGAGACTAGCCTAACGTATATTATGAAAAATAATAAAAAAAGTTTAGAAGAGACTCTTCGTTATTATTAGAGATAGAGAAATTGGTAGAAACATATTGTGTTTGACTTATATAAGTAGAAACATATTGTGTTTGACTTATATAAGTTTGTATGTTGTAAACATACTCCCTCCGTTCTAATATTATTATCGCTGGGGGATTATACACGACTACCAAGAACACCTACAAAGCCGGCAAGAAACGCAGTGCTCAGCTGTCGCATCGTTCATATAGTGAGACGTCCGGGAGCGGGTGCATGCTCATATGCCTTGTTAATGGTACGGTAAAGGCATGGTACAGGTGCTATACTAGGGTGCAGAACCTACTTGCTGCCTACGCTTGGTAATGGGGTTGAACCCGCCCCTACCCATATCTTAAGATCCTTAATTATCACCCGACCCGACCCACCCCATCGGCCTAAAGGTCTCAACCCGCTCCAACCCGTAGTTACCACAAAAGTTGATCTGTGACGTACGCGCCGATCTGTGACAAAAGCGTCATAACCCGTCCCAATCCATTTATGTCGTCAACCCAATCCGTCTCGACCCGTTCACAGTGTCACTCGTTTCCACCCATCGAATAGTACCTGTTTTAAAACCCGCCCAAAAAACTTGTTAATTCCCGCCCCATTAGTAGGAGTACTGCTGCCTCAAACGATATTTATTTTGGGATAAAAGTTGGAAGCTAAAACGATATTCATATTGGGACAGAGAGAGAGTAATAATCAAACGTGCATGAGACATTGTTATATGCACCGGTAGCTGAAACAATGAAAAAAGAGAGGCTGAAACAAAACCAAGCCTGAAAAGGTAAACACGCGGGAGAAAGAACTCTAAGAGATGCGAGAGCACCGGCGCCGTTCAGCGGTGGAGGGTACCTCGGCCGTTCAAAAGGCTCTGCGACCAGCGTTCCCGTCTACAGTACGGAGTAGAAGAAGGCCACGCTATGACTACTGCAGACGGGAAAGCGTCGTCAGGACCGGCCGGCGGCTGGCCGGCTCCCCGCGACCGCCCACACGCCCGCTCACAGGCACAGGCAGGCAGAGGTGCTCAGGTAATCGATTGCGAAATGATTCGGTCCGCCTCTGCGCCGGCGCCGGCGCGCGCTCGAGAGTCGAGCCGGCCGACCACTCCCGCGCCCGCCCCGCCCGTGTCCGCATCTGCATGCGCGGCGGCCGTGCCACTGCTGCGCGCGGCTGCCCGCGCGGAAGGCGACGCGAGGTCTCGCACACCAAGGCAGCCTGCCTGTCCGGGCGTCCGGCACGGCATCTACTACGACGAGCTCTGCTGGAGACTTTTTCGCGGCCTCGAGATCCGAGCAATGCATGGCATGCAGCTCGGGACGGGCATTGTCATTTGTCATTAATTCCCACCGCAGCTCACGGGGCCGCTGCAGCACCAGCACCAGCACCAGCACCAGCACAGCGCAAGCTGCCGCTGGGTAGCCTCTGCGTCGGCATCGATCGGCCCGACCGATCATCAATGCGTTCTTGGTCTTGCTTGTGCGTAAAAGCTGGAGTTACCACCCTTCACCAACCAGTTGAATAGAGTGCTGTGCTAGGCTGCTGTCAGAGAGCAGTAGTACTAGGAGATTCCTTGCTATACGGTCGCACCGCGCCCACGTGTCCGCGCACGAAACCAAGGTCCCGTCCCGTCCCTGCCTTCGCCCTCGCGTCGGCGTCGTCGCAGGCTCGCTCGCAGCACCGTTTGGTTGGGCCTGGGCCACAAATTCTAGCCCAGGCTTAGTCTCCTACTGCTGGGCCACGGCACACCGTGGGGCCTGGAGCAAAACCGGAAGGATGATTTTTATCGGCGGACGAACGGACGAGAACGGGTGCGCGTCTGAATTAGTGCCGCCACTCCCACCCGCGACCCACCTCCACCACCGATGGCTCTGCTTCCCGCCGCAGGGGCGGCGGCGCCGGCGACGCCCTTCGCCGCCAAGCCGTGCGGCCTCCGGCGGGCGCCTGCTCCTCCTGCCGCGGCGGCCCTGCGGCTCGGGCCGCTCTTCTGGCCGTGGGAAAAGGTCCAGCAACTCTCTCTCTTTCAGTACTGTACAATTCACGCAGGCGCAGGGATTGCATATGGTACCAGTACTCGCGTAGATACAACACGCCATTACTAGCGTGCTGGAGCAGGGTGGGTGTTTACTGGTACTTACTGTAGCGCTGACAACTGAGAATTCAATACGCGTTACTACTGCTAGTACCGGCAGTGCAGTGCAGCGTCTAGGACTTGCAAGCTTTGCAGTTTTTTATGCAGCAGTGCGCGATTCAAAGCCATTTATTTACTCCTAGGACTGTGCATCGCTCAACGCGTGTGTGTGAGTGACATGACGTGAGGAGGTGAGGTGAATGCCCAGGTTGCCGTTACGAACCAGGCAAACGAATGAGGACACCCAGCGCAAACTTGATGTTCTGTCTGAATGTGGCGGCTTTACTGAACCCTGATTTCCTGCCTCCCTAAGCACAAACCACAACGAGGATCCGACGACCACAGGCGCCACTACCCATGGAGATTGATTAGATTACCAACAGTACTCATACCTTTTACTAGCGTTTAGCGATGGATCGACCGGCGGATGTACTATTTTAATTCTAACCTGCAGTTGATTAATATGGCTAGCATTACCGTTGTGTGCCGTCTTACACTCTTACTGATGCTGGCGTTCTTCTTTTACCGAAGTCGTGCACGGAGACCCAAATGTTCCACGTTGGGTGATTGCGGTTGGAAAGAACCTACCTACGGAGTAGATGAGATGGGGAAACTTCGCCTTTGTTACCAGCTTGATAAATATATTTTTTGAACGTAATGACAGGAGCTCTGTCTTTCAATTAAGATAGAGAAAGAGGGTTTATGTATAAGCTACAAGAATCAAAGGACCCCAGGAGCAAAATGAAAGCACTTTGCACGGGGTCAAAGAAAAAACTGCTAAGCACTAGCGAAAGCCCTCTTCCTTTGCTCTATGTCCTCCTTGATTCTTGCGGCCACTTGTGGCACCGTCTCCGCAGTATTGTTGAAAATTCTTCTATTTCTCTCTTTCCAAATATTCCAAAATGTGTAAATCACTGCTCCAGCTTGATAAATATATCAGGGCCTGTTTGCTCTCTTCAACAATTATTAGATCATGAGAAAGCCATTCACTACACACCATCAGATATATATTAAATCGAATTCCAGTTGTTTTTAGACACAGCCTTTCCTATTTGACATTATCCCAAACCAATTCTTTCTTCTATAACGAGTTCAGCAAAGCACAGAGAAAAGTAGTTAATTAGTAGAAACATACACCCTTCCTCCCACCATTACTGAAATTCTGCTCTACACTACGCAAAGCACAGAAGATGCTGACACAACCTAGTTCACTTCTATGCATAAATTGTAATTGAATGGACATGATTTAGTTGATGCACCATACAACATATGCTATCAAATAATGAAATCTGACAGGATATTGACCTGAATAAAACAAACTTTTAAGTTTTGTATTTGTACTAGGTATGCTATGAACACGGAAAAAATAATTTTTTTATGAAACTTGTCTGATCCCATACGTGCTAACTGAATACATGATTGTTATTTACACAAGAAATTAAAATCAAGATTAAGATGGAGTTCTTGTTTCTAGGTCACTCATCGTTGAGTGTTAAACTCATAAAATACTTGCCCAGCTTCGTTTGAATGCATTCAAGAAGCCAATAAACTTACAAACTAACAGACACTAGAACATGCCAACTGCTGCATCTACCATTTCCTGCTGTCACACGGTGCCGCTGTAGCTTCTTGTCATGCCGCCACCAACCCACTGACCCAAGGCCATACCAGGGAGCTGTTGTTTGTTCCTGGCCTGAGTGTGTAGCCAAACTAAACAATCTCCGTTGCTATGCCCCTCGACAGAGTGGAGGGGTTTGATAGTAGAAAACTCCATAGAAATCACTTCTATACTATAGGAGATCCACAATGCCGTACCAACAACAAACTGCATCTGTCGAGAGACACTGCCTCTAGTGATTTTTGAACTAACACTTCAATAAACCACACACATGCAGGTTCCCTCAGACCTCATGTTTTTCAACAATGTACACTATGATCTGTAACTTTTCTTTGATAATATGTCTGCTTGACATATCAAGAAATTAGACATTGAACACAATAGTCAATTGTATCGATGATTTTCTCACAGTTCATGTTTCAGTTACTGTAATTTGATAAAATGTACTCCATCAAGACTGCCATCGCTTGAATGAAACATGAATGAAAAATATCAAAATTTTCAGGCACCAAAATAGCCGTGCATTAATCAGAGTATTGAAGCAAAGCTACCTTCCATTCTACAGAAACCGACAATAACACCTCTGCTCCTTTTCCTCTAGTAACTCCGTCAGCATAATTTGTCAATAGCATGTAGCCATACAAGTGGGTGACGTTTGGTTCAACCAGTAGCAGACCCACACAACTCATTAGGAAAATTAATGGTAATCATAGAAGAAAAACACTGTTACCCAAGAATCATTGGGTTACCCAAAAGAAATAATCACCACTCTAACTGAGGGTGGGATGCGAAGGACAGGCACTGCTAAGTGCTAATAGACATCACATCAAACAAACAAAGGTTCAGAGAAATGAACATCACAGCTCTCAACACTAAGCATGGAATTTAATGGGAGCAACATATATGTCATAGTCATAAATCATAAGCTCCCTACTCTTGTAAAATTCAAGGTTGTCAGGTCACTACATCAGAAGCACTGTTTCTATGGAGAACCATTGCATATTGTTAACCACTTCAGAGAATTCTCTAGAACTTTGTTTTCTATGTTTCTCGAACATGACAAAAGCAATATGATCCAGATTTCAGAGCTCCTTTTGTATAATTATAACTTACAGCTTTCATGAAACAAATCTAACTTTCATTTTTTTTTCAAACCCCAACATAAGTGCATGGTACATTTTGACTTGGAGTTCAGAACTCATGCTGAAAAAAAAAACAAAATGCATAGTAGAAGCAGAAATACCAAGACATCTAAAAATGCCATTTCTGGGTTGGTAACCAACCGTTGGTTCATCATGGATCGACCCATTGCTAATTCCCAATACAGGTTTGACCTGATATTGCTATTGCTAAAAATGTCCCAGTGGGTGTTCGTAAAACCTGACACAACATAGTTCACTTTTATGCATAATCTGTAACTGAATACAGATGATTTAGTTGACGCCAGCATAAAATATATACTGGCAAATGATAAAATCATGCAGAGGATATAGACCTGAGCAAAGTTTTGTATTTGTATATGGTTTCTTATGGTCAAGTGAAGCTTCCAAAACTGATCTCTTATAGTTTCAGACTTCTATTTTATGACCTCATATTTCTGTCTGAAGTTTTAAACCACGACATACTACAGAATCTGCATCTGCGTAACTACTTAACTGAAAGACAGAGCTCCTGCCATTATGTTCAAATAAATAATTGTTAGCGGATAATTCAACAGGTTGTCGATTCCTATTTCTTCACCTGAATCTCCTGATAGCACATTATCGTTCACAAATATAGGTGAAAATTGGTCCCCTTTCTGTTTCCCCCATGGGTTTTGGAACGTGGGCATGGGGAAACCAGCTACTTTGGGGCTATCAAGAAAGCATGGACAATGAACTTCAGGACTGCTTCAATCTGGCTCTAAGAAATGGCATAAACCTTTTTGACACTGCTGACTCTTATGGAACTGGAAGGCTGAATGGACAAAGTGAACGGCTACTCGGTAAATTCATCCTTGAGTATGAAGGTAAGATGAACACAAGGACTCAAAATGGTCTCAGGAATCCAAGAAGTAATGTGCTCTCCGTCAGTTTTTCTTTTACAGTACTGTTTTAATTTTGTTCCTTCTTACTATCCCAGGGAAGATTAAATCTCCAGATGATGTGATTATTGCAACTAAGTTTGCTGCATATCCTTGGCGACTTACATCGGGGCAGTTTGTCAGCGCCTGCAAGTATTCTCCCGATTTGTTTGTTTCATGTACACCAACTAAATTTTCACTCTGTTCAGTACAGATTTTCTTCAAAATATCTGGACTTGCAGACTAGCACGAATGCTTTGCGAATTACAGTATTAAGCAAAAACTGAGCATTTGCTAGTTTGAGCGTTTATGTGGCTCATGAAGTGCCTATTTTCAGGTCTTCTTTGGAAAGATTACAACTTGATCGGCTCGGAATAGGGCAGTTGCATTGGTCTACTGCTAACTATGCGCCCTTGCAGGAGCGTGCCCTCTGGGATGGACTAGTTGAAATGTATGAAAAGGTCACTGAACTTTGAAACATCCACTTCAGATTATGAATTTACGATGCCATGTCATTGTTGACATTACTGAACTCCAGTCTGTTTGGTCAGTTAGACACACATTCTGACTGCATGTTTTGCTTGTTAGGGTCTCGTAAGTGCTGTCGGTGTCAGCAATTACGGGCCAAAGCAGCTTCTGAAGATCCACAGCTATCTAGCTTCTAAAGGAGTTCCCTTGAGCTCAGCACAGGTGCCTGAAGGAAACCGTTAGCTCTGTATGTTTATATAACTCCCAATTCAGTATTGCATCATCTGAATTCTGAGAGCACTTAGTCATACAGGTTCAGTTCTCACTACTGAGCATGGGTGACGATCAGATGGAACTGAAAACTGTGTGTGATTCATTGGGCATTCGTCTCATCGCATATAGTCCGCTTGGATTAGGGATGCTCACTGGGAAGTATGATGCTTCTAACCTCCCGAAAGGACCAAGGTGACCGGATTGGGATTGAGAGCCTTTGTTTTTTGTTTCTGAACTCTTGTTTTGATTGTTGATGAATGCACGTTCTCAGGGTCTATTTATCTGTACTCTGCCCTGCAGGTCAGTGCTGTTCCGACAAATTCTTCCTGGGCTGGAGTCTTTACTGTCTTGCCTAAGAAGGATTGCCGAAAAGAAGGATAAAACCATGTCTCAGGTAAGTGCTTACCGAATGCAGAACGGCTTGCTGAACGATTTATGATCCTACCAGTACCAGCATGCCACAACTACACGGTGTACCTCGTAATTCGAAGATGACGCCATACTACACACGCAGGTGGCCATCAACTGGTGCATCTGCAAAGGCACAATTCCTATCCCAGGCGTTAAATCGGTCAGGCACGTCGAGGAGAACTTGGGCGCGCTCGGCTGGAGGCTGAGTTCTGCTGAGATCGCAGAGCTTGAGGCCGCGGCGATGGCAGCTCCGAAGAAGATGGTCCAGAACGTCTTCCAGACTGCCTGATCATGTGCAGGAACACCAAACGAGGATGGTTTTGAACCTGAATCTCATTGCCAAACATGAGGGTAGTGGGGCGGTTTCTTTGCTGAGTTCAGATTTCAACTCGTAGCAAACCCTGCTCACTGGTTTGAATAGCGTTATGGTGCGCAGTATGTAGATCTCAAGAAGCTGTGTTTGCATGTTTCTGCAACCATCACACTGAAACTCTGAAACAGGGCACCCATGAACTTTCTTCCCGCAAGATTCAAATATAGAGAGATTTAAGGAGGAAACCGTTAAAGACGCATCCCATTTATTCAGGTTCACTCCCAAGCAGGTTCCCCAGAGACCAAGCCGCTCGCACTAGCATATCCATCTGAACCAGAGGGATCAGATGATGGTGTTTAGCCTTACTTGAATGGCACCACTAGTATATACACGAACACGACACAGAGTTCCACAAACATATGACCATGCAAATGCATGCCAGTCGGAAGTCGGAAGCGCAGGCGTCAATGCTTGCGGTGGTTGTTGGCGGCGTCGGGGACGTCGCGGTCGGCGGCGGCGGCGCCGGCCTTGAGGCTGAGGTGGTGCGCCAGCGGCGTCGGCGGCTGCATGAGCGCGAGGGCGCGCTCGAACTGCGCCCAGCGCTGCTCCAGCGTGCCGTTGTAGCCGACGGACATGCGGACGAGTCCCGGCGAGATGCCCGCCCTGGCACGGTCCTCGGGCGGCATCTCGCTGCTGGTGCTGCTCCCCGAGCACGACATGAGCGTCTCGTAGTAGCCCAGGCTGACGGCCATGAGGCCGAACTGGGTGGTGTTCTGGAGGTGGTGCATGAGGCGGTTGGCGCGCTCCTCGGTGCCCATGTCGAGGCACAGCATCCCGCCGTAGCCGTAACCCGGGTTGCCCATGGCGGCCAGGCGCGCGTGGTGCGGGTGGTCGGGGAGGCCCGGGTACAGCACGCGCAGGCCCTGCCGCTGCATCCG
Source organism: Bothriochloa decipiens (assembly GCA_023333625.1). Taxonomy (NCBI): domain Eukaryota; kingdom Viridiplantae; phylum Streptophyta; class Magnoliopsida; order Poales; family Poaceae; genus Bothriochloa; species Bothriochloa decipiens. The sequence goes on along the minus strand of CM041628.1, from coordinate 38,523,210 downwards.
CTCCGCGAACGCCAGCGCGCGGCGCGAGTGCTCCTGGATCCGCAGCGGCAGGTGCGGCAGCCGCTCCGAGAGCTCGAACGCCACCTTGGCGTTCATCGTCGGGCCCAGCAGCATCAGCGCCCCGTCCTGCAGGTCCATCATCGCGTTCACCAGGCTCGCCGGCCCGCAGATCGCGCCTGCACAGAGCGTAGACCACATCAAGGTCGTCAGCATTCAAATTCAGTTCGCTGCGTGGCAGGTTAGTTGTTCGTTGCGCTTGCGCTGACGTCTTGCTTGGCCTCGATGGATCTCGTGCAGGTGCAGCTCACAGACCCCACGCACGCGGCAGGCGTGATGGAGGCCTTGGGCCAGACGACAAGCGAGCACAGTCAGGTCTTGGCGGCATGCCGTTTGTACGTGGCAGGGTCAGGACTCAGGACAAAAGCCACGCAGTGCACTACACAATGCATTATTGAAGGAGCGGCAGCGGCGGCGTGCAACGCAACGAAGAAAAGTTGCAAGGAAAAGGCGCGGCAGACAACATGATTAGACGGCGGATGGCGGGGAACCAACGAGGCGGCGCGATCGGCCATGCGGTGCGGTGAGGAGCGCCCCGCCGCCCTGGCCCTAGCCCTAGCTTTAGCCAGACCTGACGTGCAACACATGGAGCGTGCCAGGCAGCTGCCCTGTCCTAGCTTAGATATAGGGTGGGTCACCACGTCACGTTCCGGCGCCCAGGGACTCTAGCTAGCTGATGACTACTTATAGCAGGTGATAACGAGCTGCGAGGCTCCGTGACTCAATGCATTGTCGCTTAATTGGGACCTCGACTCCGTTCGTCATCACCGTCGTCGCCACATGGAGTGAGCGCCATGGTGTCGAGTGTAACGTTGTTGTCATGCATGCTCAAAGACAAGACACGACGAGGAAAAAGGTAACTTGGGCTGTGAGTGGGCTGGTAAGTGGGTGGGTGATCGAGTGGGTAATTTCTTCTGACATTTTTCCCATGTAGAATATCCCCCGGCCCGGCAGCCCCGGCCAGAGATTACATTCCATGTGACCAAGCTAGGACGTACGGCTACGGCTACCTCTTGAGACCCCAGCTTCCACCGGAACACTCACGTAACCGTACAGGACAAATACGACGGTCCACGGGTACGTAATCTCTATAATTTTCTAGCTGTCGCAGAACGTCCATTTCGCACCCAGCTATGTAGGAGTAAATTCCAGCCACAGACTGTCATTAGTGAGGCGGCGTTTCTAATTTTGTCGTCGCATGCACACACACACGCGGATGACGTCGCGGCCGGGGAGGGAGGATCGGAGTCGGAGGCTAGGAAGACGTGTGTCCTTACCGGCGATGATGTCGGCGCCACCGCTGATGAACTTGGAGACGCTGTGGACGACGACGTCGGCGCCGAGGCGCGCGGGCGAGACCACCACGGGGGTGAAGGTGTTGTCGACCACGAGCTTGGCCCCGGCCTCGTGCGCCACCCGCGCCAGCATGGGGATGTCGGCGACGGCCAGCGTCGGGTTGGACATGGTCTCCACGTACACCACCCGCGTCTGCCCCGGGACCACGGCGGCGCGCACGGCGGCCTCGTCGTCGGCGTCCACGAAGGTGGCGCGCACCCCGGAGGTGCGCGGCAGGAACCGCGCCAGCAGCGCGTGGGTGCCGCCGTACAGGCACCGCGACGCCACTACGTGCCCGCCGGCGCCCACCAGCTGCATCATCACGGCGGAGATGGCGGACATCCCGGACGCCGTGCAGTAGGCGGCCTCGGTGCCCTCCAGCGCCGCCATCTGCCGCCCCAGCGCCAGCACCGTTGGGTTGAAGTGCCGGCTGTAGATGTACATGTCGCCGCGGTCGGGGCCCAGCTCGCCCGCGAAGAGCCGGCGCATCGTGTCCGGCTCCATCACCGTGAACGTCGCCGACGCCTCGATGGACATGTTCACGCCGCCGTGCTCGCCGAACTCGTGCCGCGCCGAGGCCAGCGCCGCCGCCGGGTCCGCCTCCACCCGGCGCCGCGCCTTGGGCTTCTCGTCGGCGACGACGGTGCCGTTGCTGCCGTCGCCGAACCCGTCGTTTCCGCCAAACGGGCGCTTCAGGGTGACCAGCTCGGAGGCGGCGGCCATAGTCTGGGCCATTGGGATGGGAGCGTGTCGTGCGTGCGTTGCAGAGGAGCAGGAGATCGGGCTCGGGAATGGAATGGCTTCAGAGCGGTGCGGGGAAGGGAACACGAGCTGGTGAGCAATTTATAGGCCATCCCAGGATCTTCTGTGGCTGTGGGTACTCTGGGTGCCGTGGACGCCTGTGAGCCGCCGGCCGCTGGCGCAGAGGAGCAGACGGTGGATGGACTGGAGTATGAATCGGGCCCATTCCACGGTCAGGTGAGGAGGCCACACAGCTTGTAACGTCGGGATGCCAAGTGTAGCGTTTTAACGTTAGAATATGCGGCAATTGATTTAGTTTTAACGTTAGAATAGGCGGCAATTGATTTAGTTTTGAAAGCTTTAGATGCAGTGTTAGGCTGCAATTGATTTAGTTTTGACAGCTTTAGATGCAGTGTTACGCTGCAATTGAGTGGTATGGCAAAATTAGGTTCTGATTGTTGCACTGTATCTCCAACCAAATCTAATTAATCCAGTGTATCTCCAGCCAAATCAGGTTCATTTAAATTAAATAAATTCTAAGATTCATATTAAATTCTACTCCTTCCATCCCAAATTATTATATGTATTGAATTTCCTAAATTTATAGTTTTTACTATATGCACTAAGATATATGCTATGTCTAAATACATTATAAAGTTATGTATCTAGAAAAGCAAAAATAACTTATAATTTAAAACGGGTGAAACCAAAATGATCCAAATGATAAGATGTTTTTGGCTTTTTTTTCTGATACTTTTATTTTACTATGTATCTAGACATAGTGTATGTCTAAGTGCATAACAAAAACTATGTATTTAGAATGTCAAAACGTCTTAACGGGAGGGAGTAGGTGCAAAGAGATTGTGGACTGGACTACCACGACATTGTGTCGGATGGGCTGGTTTGGTTACTTTGAGCTTATTAATGGCGACTTTGTTGTGTTTGATGGCTAAACTTGTAACGGTATGGATGCAGCTACCGGTAACTACAGGGCGAATCAAATTTTGAAGGGCAGAATTACGCAACTACTCACACCTTCCCAACAATCGTCACCTGTTTTCAAAAAAAAATCGTCACCGCACATCTTCTCGCTAATTAGAGGCAATGTCTTCTTCTTGCGGTGACCAAACGAATGACTACATCGTCTACTCCCTAGTGAACTAGGTCGATGACATCGAGCATCTCACTATGTCGACTAATGAGAAACGACACATGTAGCACTAGTTCTACCCCTGTGTATATATGCATCTTTTGCAGAATTTGTTATATTCGATATGATACATATGTTGAGTATGGTATTCATCATGTCTTCTGTTGCGAGTAGGCTACACAAAAGCACATTTATGATGTCACAAATCCTTTATTATTATTATTATTATAAATTGAATCATGCCTAAATTTACACAAATACGGAGTATCTTGCATATCTCGACCAAAGATTTCACTAACCAATAGCTCGCACCTTGCCATGCTACTAACATAGAGTCAGATATATGGATATCAGCGTGTTTGTTTTCGTTCAGTACTTCACGACTAATATCTTTGGAGATTTCAGATTTGGATGGAGGTCGAAGACCGACTCGGCAAGCCAATGACTAGGTAGGCTGCTGGCACCTTCTCTCGTCGTTCCCAAGTGGACATTCCCTGAAATAGAACACATGCGTGTGCTACAGCCATCACCCTCGACTTCAGTTCCTTTCTGTCATCACGGACGACGCATGAACCCACATCGGTCCAACACATACTACGCACTTTTAGTCGCCAGTGAAAACCCGGGCATGTTCAATGAACCGAAACCTACCCGCGCTGGCAAAACTCGTCGTGTGCTAAGCTTGAGCTGACCACGAAGCTGGGAGAGAAAATTAAGGGGTGGAGCCTTCCAGTTCCATGCCTCTACATGCCGCTATGCTTCTTTCAGATTCCTTGTGGGTTTACTTGTCAAAAAAAAAAAAGATTCCTTGTGGGTCGATGACACGGCAGCCCCCGAAAGCTTGGATGGATGAATCTGACCGCGATCCTTTTCTGAATCAAATCAGCTGGGACCTCATCAGCTAAAGGCGAAAGGGCGGCCGTGGGAAGCCAACCCGAAGTAAGATGCTGCAACGGCCTCGGCATAACCACTTTTGTCGTCGTATATTACTGGGATACTGCCCATGACAAGCGTCTGACTAGGCCTAGCTAGCTCGTCGGCGTACGTACGCGCGCGCCGCCGGCCGTGGATGAACAAAGGCGAAGCCGTGCACTACTTCTCCTCTCACTCCAAACATGTCGCCGCCGGCTGGCATCGTGCATGGCAACTGGCGACGGCGCAGCTAGCAGTGGACTCGCCGTGCTCACGTACTCCACTCCAGGTCTCCCGGCACAAGCAGCTGAAAAGTTTGCCTTTTGCAGCGACTTGGGGATGAAGAACGAACCAAGCCTTATACCTACACGCGGTCGCGTGGCTCGTACTCGTAGTTAAGCACACTGCACACGATCGTCGAGCCTGATCCTTGTTTGACTTGTGAGCCTCGCTAGTCGCTACATGCCAGGCGGGAAAAGGGGGGCCGAAATCAGAGTCAAACAAATAGCAGTTCGCGTTTTTGTTATTTGAATCCAACATGTTGCCAGCCGCACACTTGTTCGGAGGTGGCGATGGATTAATTGCTTCATTCAGGAACTGCTGTATTCAAATTTGCATGGCCTTTGCTGTGGTACCCTCAAATGATTATGAGCCGTCTATTAGTTTTGATCAGACGGTCACAATGAACTATTACCTTTCACGAGTTAATAGATGAAAATATATTTTTTTATTTTTTATTTAATAAAATAGGATAAATAAGGAAAGTTTTAGACATAAAAATTATTTTTCTAGATTTGATTGATACATCCATGATCTTTGATTTGCATATTCTCGTGATTGTGTCAGCGTGTGTATGTATTTTTGGTAACTGGAGGATACGTGACATGCATGCATATTATACCAATCATATGCGTGAGTATTCGTGTTAGCTAAGTGTGTAACATGTTCAAATTAAAAAGAAAAAAGAAAAAAGTGTGTAACATGTTCGTGCATTTCACAGACTTTCATTTTGTATTTTAGAATTTGAAAAAAATGTTTGCAACTTTAGGATTGTTAACAGTTTCTATTTTATATATTAACTTAGTGACATTTTGCTTAATTGCTGCAAGCTCTAAAAACTGATAAAAACTATATCTATTGATATAAAAACTATATCTATTGATATTTCAAGTAGAAACATCACAGGTATTATATGTGTATATGAATAAATAAAATAGTTCAAATAAATTTGTATTTGGTTATCAATTTGATTTTGAATTGAAGACAACATGCACTTGCTTTATCTATTATTTTGTTCAAATAAATAATTGTGCATGTTGAAATTTAAAAACAAGTCTCCAAGGAAGGGAAAGCTATCGTGACGCCTATGGGGAATCAACACATGCAAGTCTTTCTGGATTTGCATCCGGTCGTTAGGGAATGTGGGAGATTTTCTTTTATTTTTCTGGATTTCTAATCTATTAAATAGTTTATAAAATATGATAAATCAACAGTTCAGATTAATTTAAAATATTACCTGCTTAGAGATAAAGTTTGTACCCTAGTATTGTCCAATTTACATTACATGAACGTTCCGGAAGTTCCACCACGTGAAACAGCCTCCCAAATTAAACAGAGGTAGCAGAAGAAGAAAAGGACTCGTGATCGTGGCGTTCCAATCCGTCCGGCGCACGCACGCACGCACACATTTGTCTGACGCGGCGGACAGGGCAACTGCTGGAACACAAGACAAGAGGCCGGCGTGCGTGCGCGCGCGGTGACGACACCCGCGCCCCTGGGTCCTCGGAGCTCGGGTACGCGTCGCCTTCAGAGCGCAGGAGCTCGGTGGCCTCGTGGACCCGCGGCGCGCGCCATCGTCCATTGTACTTTACGTGTTGGAAGTGGGGGCGATCGTCCGATCGAGACGAATCCGTCCAGACAACAACTTGTGCGTGTGCCTGCGCGACGGGTAGGGGTAGTGCACCAAATCACCTCAGCTCGGGGCCGGGCATGGGCGCGTGGCCCAGCCGCCGCCGGAGTCGTTGCCGTGCTCGTGTGCTCGGTGCTCTACAGGTCCCGTGATATCGCGTACCATCTATCGGTCCAGTCATCACGGCGCCATCGATCCACAAGGCTTATCTATTTCCGTCCCCTTTGGCTTTTTCTCTGTTTAGCTTATCATCACACGCAGGGACACCGTACCGTTGCAGCTTCAAAGGTGCGTCCACCGACGACGGTCGGATCAGCATATGTATCGTCCCTCCTACCATCGCACTGACTGATGTCATGTTATATATTCATAAAGATGAACAAGTGAGCTTAGAGAGCTCAGACGTGTGGTCATATTCATTCATCTCGGAGTAGCGACTAGCGTGCTACGCCAAGCATTGGATAATTTTTTAAAGTATCTCTCTTCTCTTCAACTCGAATTCAACCATGCTTTCCTCGCGCGCCGGCCACTCGTCAACTCAACTGCATTGCATTGGCGAGAGATGGTCTAGACGACAGACACCCAAAGCTGCTTTGTTTTTCTTTTTTCAAGCGACTGATGCTGACGGATTCGTGCATAAATATTGGCAGAATTCTTAGATGGACGCTGGCCTACTCGGAGAAAAGATTAGACTCAGGTAAGGGAGGGCGACTCCGCCCCTCCTCGCGCCGCCGCCGGCGATGGTGGCCCCTCCGGCCACCCCCACCTAGATCCGGGCTCTCTGCAGGCCCCTTCCTTGCCACCATCCTCTCGTGGCTCGGCCTCCCACTCAGTCCTCCTCCCGCGGCACAGCTTCCCCGTTTTCAGATCTGCGCCGCCTGCTGCCATGGAAGGGGGCCAGGAACGCATTTCCCCTGAGCCCCCGCACCACCGCCCGGTGTCTGTCATCAACCGCGACACTGGACCGTCGCGCTCGTCGCCGTCGCCGCCCTGGGGGACGCGGGGTCCTTCACCGCCAGCCCACCCACCTCGCGTCCATGGGAGGCCGAACGAGGATGGTTTCTACGATGTGCAGAGCAGGCGCTTTGGGCGGCCGAAGACCCCGCCTCGGCCTCGGTTGCCGCATAAGATCCCGCCGGAGTTGGAGGGCCGTTGCTTCAGGTGCCTGCGCGATGACCAGACGCGGGCATTTTGCATCTACCCGACGAGATGCTACAACTGTTTCCAAGAAGGACACCGCGCAACGGCGTGTCCTCAGCTGTCGCGTGTTCAGCAGCCAGGGAGCAAGCGTGGACGCTTCCCTGGAGACCCGGAGCCGCGTCGGTCGGTCCCGAGGCTCTGGCAGGGCGGCCGTAGCCGGGCTTCGGCAGATACGACCTCGCCGCGGTCTGCTTCTACGGGCCGCACTATGTGTGTACCTCCCGGCGGGGCTCCCTCGTCGCCGGAAGGGCAAAGGCCGTCCTCCCCACCACCCCTCCTCCACCGCAGCGGCAGGTCCCCGCTTGCCACGGGAGGCCCCTCGAGCATGAAGATCAGTTGCCGGCCGCCTCCTCCGTCTCCGCCACCTCCATCTCGGCCCCCGATGGCGGCTGGTATTGTACTTGATCTGCCCCAGCCCTCGGCGCAACCCATGGGGCTTGCAGCGCCGGCCCGGCAGGACCGGGCGGGCCACCATTCGCACATCCCATTCGTGGTTGTCCCGCGGACAGTTGCTATCCGGGACGACAAGGAAGCTCTTGGCCGGGCCCTGACAGCGATTATCGGGGGAACCAGGCCACAAGTGTCTGTTGTGGAGGTTGAGGACTATCTTCGTTGCCAGTTTGGGCTGCGCGATGATGAGTTTGATGTTCGTCACCATTATCTAGAGGATTTTGTGGTGCGTTTCCGGCACGGTGCGGACAGGAAACGGGTTTTGGAGTCCAGGCGAAGTGTGTTATGGCTGCCTTTGATCTAGAACCCTTGGTGATGACAAACATTGGGGCTCCACACCAAGTTCAAATTCAAGGTGGTGGTTGCCCTCGCGCATGTGCCTCTTCACGCTAGGAACCTGGAGGTAGCTCAGACTATTTTGGAGCCAGCCTGCGCTCAGCTTTCCTTCACCGAGTTTAGGGATTGCCCCATTGTTGATGATAGAGAGTTCTTTGTGTCGGCGTGGTGCTGGCACTCAAGGTTCATCCGTCCTGAGCAGATCATTTTCATCCCTGATCCGCCCATCCCTGGTGTGGCGCCCAGCGATGACCATTTGCCGGGGCTCAAATACCTTGTGTGCGCCCTTCTGGTGGCTTACCAGGACTGGTCCACGCCTCCTGGCTCCCCGGGCGATGACGAGGCGCAAGGTGATGACGGTCGCGATGATGGCGACCATGTACATGTGGATGATCAGGCTGGCGGTGGAGCTGGCCCTTCTGAGGAGGCTAGAATTGGTCCGGCTGATGGTGAGGTGGATGATGTGGGAGATGGCCCCGCCGTGGGCTATGGAGGTGCCTCTATGGCTCCAGCCCAATGGCCCTTGCTTGCGTCTGTGCTCGTTGGTCCACTCAGCTGCCTTCTGCTAGGGTCATGCTCAACGGTGGGCGGGTTCAACTTCGGCTGCTCGCCCGGAGGGGCTCTGGAACACTAGGAGAAGTAGTCCCCGGCTAGGACACCTGTGACCACGCCGTCATAGTGGGTATGTCAGCCGTAGTCACCACTGTTGGGTGTCGTCGGGCGCTTCATTACTGCTGCACCACAACTGCTGCAGGACGACCGATGTGTTGAGACGCCATTGCCAAGGGACCGGGACTGGTGGCGGGAGGCTTGTGCGGAGCAGGAATTGCTGCTGGAGCCTCATCGTGCGTGTATATCGGCTGTGGCTAGGGTTCTGGACGTGGCCAGGCCGCTATTCGCCGGGGAAGAACCAATGGAGCTGTTGGATCGGGAGTTTGATCAGGATTGGTGGTCCGGGCTGGTGGATGCAGAGTTTCCTACTCTGCCACACGCCCGGGTGCTTTGTCGAGAGTCACTTCTCCCGAGGATGACTCCTCGGGGTTACCGCTCGATGGTGTCCATGACGGTGTGATTGAGCTGGAACAAGACGCTCTCATGCCATCTGACGATGATAGTAGGTGCTCGGTGCAGGAGGACCTTGAAGCTGAGGTGTGTTTGCCGCTGACCACGTGGTGCTGCGCACAGGATCGCGTCCGCATCATTCCAAAACACCGGTGATGGTTAGTGCGCTGCGACAGAGCCGCCGGCTCACTGCCAAACCTCACGCGCCCAATGCGATGATGCAGCCCAGGTGGTGCTCCTGAAGAAGCTTGGGATTCATGTTGATGCCACTGCAGTCCCCTCCGATATCGCTGCCAGGTTCAAGGCGGCCTTTGGGGGTGCCATGTCCGATGCTAAGAAGAAGGTCATGCAGACCTTGCTTGATGGTGACTTTGATTTTGCAGCCTTGAGCCTGGATCTGGTGGGCCTGGAGGATGAGATCGCCTGAGCAATGCTATCTCCGTTGAGGCACATTAGTGAATTATGTCGCAAAGCCAAAGTTGTTTCGTGTGGAATGTGCGAGGGCTCAACGAGCGCGCCAACGCAATGTTGTCCGCGATGTCTTGCTGCTGGAGAAGCCTTCTTTCGTTTGCTTACAGGAGACAAAACTCTCTGATGTCTGTGATGTACTGGCTAATAAAATCCTAGGACCTAGCTTTGATTATGATTTTGTCCCGTCGGTTGGGGCGTCTGGTGGGATCCTCCTCGGCTGGCGTCGAGAGCATTGGGTGAAGGATTATGAGGTTGCTACGCTAGCCAGAAAACAAAAATTTTTTGACCTCATAAACCAGGATCTACTGCTAGTTACAGGTTACAGGATTACCACTAGACGCGCAGGTGCAGCAGAAGACGACTCGACATAGTCGTACGCATCGCAGTAGACAGTGCAGTTGTGTGGTCATCCGTCACCTCAATCCCCTCGCGCGGTTCATCCCAGTGCTCCAGATGCAGCACCTCCGAGGAATCCCACACGTGCAGGGAAGAAGTGATGCGCCTCCGGACTGCTAGGTCCACGAGGAGCAGAAGGCGTGAGCATGGGGAAGGCGACGACGGCTACCAAAGGCGTGTGTGTAACCCTAACCACGCCCCTACCCCTTGCTTATATAGGCGTCCCCAATGAGCTCACGAGTTGGAGGCCCATTAGTAACCCTAAACCTTATCTAATTCGGGTCCAACTCGAATTAGGCTTTCAGCCCCTTAAGCGTGCGACCCTATGGGTTCACGCACACATTGACATGGGCCGAGTACTCCTACTCGCCCAATAGTTGACAGTGGCCTCTAGCAAGGCGTGACAACTCCTATATGCACGCAAAGATCATATCAGACGAACCACTATGACCACATACAAGTTATTCCCTTTGCCACTCAATATATGGTTCAACTCATGGGTTAACACTTAACCCAAGCACGGCCATGCATTTGTTGATCCAATCACTTGAGTGATCCAGTGATATCTCTCTCACGTACAGAGGGGCAAATTCCATCTTGATTGTCTATGTCTCATAGCATGCTTCCCGACCACCTGAAGACCACCTTTATAACTACCCAGTTACGGAGCAACGTTTGATAGTCCCTAAGTAGGTCGTTTCACATCTTGAGTACATACCATAATCTTAGGTCTCAGGACATAACGTACATGATGTGAATAGAGACTTTTCATGTTGGGTCATTCCAGCCTACATATCTCACTTGTGTCCACATTATTAGTTTGACATCTCCATGTCCATGACTTGTGAAACATAGCCATCAACTAATACATGTGCTGGTCTAATATTTAAGTGTGTTCTCACAAGAACGCCGACCAGGGACAACTTTAGAATAACCATTCAAGTAATTGAGTTCCATAAATAATTCACATAATCGCCAATCAATACAAGTTGTCTATAATGGATATTCAATGAACACTTTATTAATCATGGATACAATCGGAATATCATCATCTATATGATTGGCTCTAGGGCATATTCCCAACAGTCTTCCACTTGCACTAGAGTTAATCTCTTAGATGTCTAATCCCCATAGACCTCATGTGCGCCTCATGCTTAGGCTATGGAAGAGCCTTTGTCAAAGGATCTGCTACATTTAATCCGTAAGTATTTTGCACAAATTTGATCTCTTCTCGTTTCACAAACTCTCGAATGAGATGAAACTTTCAGAGTACATGTTTGCTCTTCTGGTGATCCCTAGGCTGCTTAGCCTGTGCAATCACCCCATTGTTATCACAATGTAAATTCAATGGGTCCAATGCATTCGGAAACACACCAAGTTCAATGAGGAACCTCCTCAACCAAACACCTTCCTTTGCAGCGCCAGAAGCTGTAATATACTCGGCTTATGTTATAGAATCGAACACTGTCTCCTACTTAAAACTTTTTCAGCTAACTGCACCATCATTTATTGTGAACACAAAACCTGATTGAGATAGTGAGTCATCCCCGTCGGTTTGGAAGCTAGCATCGGTGTAACCGTTTACAAAAAGCTCCTCCTCACCTCCATAGATTAGGAACATATCCTTAGTCCTTCATAAGTACTTTAGGATATTCTTAACAAGCGTTCAGTGAGGTTCACCCGGATTAGCTTGGTACATGCTCACAACACTTAGAGCATATGAGACATCTAGACGAGTACATATCATAGGCAAGAACCCTTTCTTGGACTGTTCCATGTTGAACCGTTTTAACACCTTGTCAATACACGTGTCTTGGCTTAATCCTATTAGCCTTCTCGACCTATCTCTATAGATCTTAATTCCCAAGATGTATGCTGTTTCTCCTAAATCCTTCATAGGAAAACTATTATTCAGTGAAGTCTTTACAGATTGCAACATAGGAATATCATTTCCAATCAATAGTATGTCATCCACATACAAGATCAGAAACACAATAGCTCTCCCACTTACCTTCTGGTAAACACAAGGTTCTTCTTCATTCTGACAGAAGCCAAACCCTTTGACTACCTCATCAAAACAAATATTCCAACTCCGAGATGCTTGCTTTAACCCATAAATAGATTTCTTAAGCTTGCATATCTTTCCAGCATTATTAGGATCAAAAAAACCTTCGGGCTATATCATATACACATTCTCTTCTAAATATCCACTTAGAAAGGCTGTTTTAACATCCATGTGCCATATCTCATAATCGAAATATGCAGCAATTGCTAGAATGATCCAAATAGATTTAAGCATCGCTACCGGCTAGAACGTCTCGTCGTAGTCAATTCCCTGAACTTGCCGAAAACCTTTTGCGACAAGCCGAGGTTTATAGACGTGAACATTTCCGTCCATATCCTTCTTCTTCTTAAAGATCCATTTGCTCTCTATGGGTCTAACCCCATCAGGCGGATCAACCAAGTTCCAAACTTGATTGTCTCCCATGGAATCTATCTCGGATCTCATGGCACTTTGCCATTTCTCGAAATCTGGATCCATCATAGCTTTCGCATAATCCGTAGGTTCATCATCGTCTAACAATAACAAATTCCCATACAATGTGTGAAGTCTCGCTGATCTTCATGGTTGTGGCGGTGTCTCCACTGCCACAGGTGTCTCAACTTGCTCTGCTACATTAGCATCACTCGTAGAGTCAGTCCCTACTGGCTCATCTTGAACTTCTTCAAGATACACCTTTTGTCCATTCTTTTTCTTTTGAGAAACTCTTTCTCTAAGAAAACACCATTTCGAGTAACAAACACTTTGCCCTCTGACCGGTTATAGACATAATACCCTAAAGTTTCCTTCAGATATCCCACGAAAAAGCACTTGTCCAATTTGGGTGTTAGTTTATCTGATATAAGTCGTTTAACATAAACTTCATAACCCCAAATTTTTAGGAAAGACAAACTGGGACTCTTACCAGTCCACATCTCAATGGTGTCTTAACTACGGACTTAGATGGTACCCTATTCAATGTGAAAGCGACTATTTCTAGAGCGTATCCCCAAAATGATAAAGGTAGGTCCGACTGGCTCATCATAGACCGAACCATGTCCAACAAGGTCCGATTACGTCGCTTAGACACGCCGTTTCTCTGAGGCATTCCAGGTGGCGTAAGATGTGGAACAATTTCACAACTCTTAAGATGATTGCTAAACTCGTGACTTAGATATTCGCCTCCATGATCAGATCGCAAGGCCTTGATCTTCTTGCCATGTCGATTCTCTAATTCATTATGAAATTCTTTGAACTTTTCAAATATTTTAGACTTATGCTTCATTAGGTAGACATATCCATATCTACTAAAGTCATCAGTAAAAGTTATGAAGTATTGAAATCCACCTCTAGCTGTCGTGCTCATTGGTCACATACATCAGTATGTACAAGTTCCAACAAGTCAGATGCCCTCTCAGGAAATCCTTTGAATGGCGCCTTGGTCATCTTGCCTAGCAAGCAAGCCTCATATGTCTCGTATGATTCAAAATCAAACGAAGTTAGAAGACCATCATCATGGAGCCTCTTCATGCGATTCTCACTTATATGACCCAAACGACAATGCCACATATAGGTAGGACTTAACTCATTAAGCCAAGGCCATTTAGCACTAACATTACAGACAGGTGCATCATCAAGATTTAAAATAAATAACCCATTCACAATAGATGCAAAAGCCATAAATACATCATTCTTTGAAATCACACGACCATTGTCTTTACTCGCAAATGAATAACCATCCTTCATCAAGCATGAAGATGACACAATGTTTTGACTTAAACTAGGAACAAAATAAGAATTATTCAATTCCAAAATAAATCCTGACGGCAAGGGAAGTTGCATCGTCCCAACGTTCAATGCAGCAACTCTTGCATTACTGCCCACGCAGAAATCAACTTCTCCTTTCTCCACGCTTCTACTTCTTATCATTCCCTGCATCGTATTGCAAATATGAGCAACTGATCCGGTATCAAATACCCAAGAATTAATATAAGAGTTAGCGAAGAAAATGTCTGTAACATGAACAACAAGAGTACAAGCAGTAGCAGTACCTTTACCGCCGCCATTCTTCTCTAAGGACGCCAAGTACTCCTTGCAGTTTTTTTCCAGTGACCTTTTCCCTTACAATAAAAGCAATCTGAATTTGCAGATGGTCCAGCCTTGGCAGCAGATGGGTTTGGCTTAGAGATCTCATCTTTAGCCTTGCTCTTCTTGTTCCTCCAAGAATTGCCCTTCCTCTTAAAACGAAGTCGGTTCTGGATCGCCAACACTTGGCTACTGCCCCCACCTTTCTTGATGTCGGCCTCTGCTGTTTTCAACATGCCACATAGTTCATTCAAGCCCCTCTCCGCTCCATGCATATGGTAGTTCGAGATGAAGTTTCTATAGCTGGCCGAAAGTGATGCAAGAATAAAATCAGTATCCAACTCTTGGCCAATTGGGAAGCCTAGCTTCTCCAACCTCTGAGTGTAACCAACCATCTTGATTACATGTGGACCAACAGTTGCGCCCTCTGCTAGCTTGGTTTCTGCAAGCGCCTTAGAGACATTGAACCTTTCAGTCCGCGCTTGAGTTTAAAACATATCTTCAAGCGCCACGATCATATCATTCGCTGAATGATTATTGTCGAACTACATCTGCAGATCAGGTTCCATACAAGCAAGCATGAGGCAACTCACTTTAAGATCCGCATCACATGCTTTCTTTTAAGCATTTTTCTCAGCAGTAGTTGCATTTTCATCAGGCTCATCTGGTAATGGGGTGTCTAGAATTTCTTTCTTTTTCTCAGCCCTAAGAACAATTCTTAAGTTGCGGATCCAATCTGCGTAATTTTTTCCATTCAACTTATCTTTCTCAAGAATTGTACGCAAAGAAAATGGTTGATTGGAGTGGCCATCTACAATAAAAGTAACACAAAATACTAAGATAATGTATCCATGAAAGAGTAAATTATATCAAAATAAAATCTACTCCCACTAAAATCAACATCCCTCAATTGATACTTAGTGATTCAAGACCCACAACTAACAAGTCAACTAGTGAGCTTTAGCATCACCGCTAGAAGACATGGTAGATCGGTAAGCAACACTTTGCTAATAATATCACATATGACTCTTGTTGTTGGGCAGCATCTCTATGCTACGTTCAACCTACCTATGCTCCAAGGTCCTTAACCGTTAGGATGACCTTGTTTAAGTAACCAAACCTTCTTGCAGTAAGTATCCGATACGAACCTGCCTAGTCGAGGAAAACCAGTGGCACCCTAATTTCATAGACCCACCACTGATTGTACAAGACTTATGACAGTGTAAGGTTTGGGGAAGCATTTAACTTAAACATTGCTGAGGGATCGTTCTACTTCACTACCGCATGCAATTAGACAAAAACATAATAGCATGTGAAAGTAGAACATAGTAAGAACGGCATAACACAGACATGACTTGGTATAGCCCATTATTCCTTTGGGGATCTCCATCTCCTTCAATCTGTGCATCATGGCAATCTCCATCTCCATGATTCGAGTATGCCATCCTTCAGTGATGATTTCGCCAAGACTAGCTACTACTAGCACAAGTAAAATGAAATTACATAGTCGCGGATAGATCATCACAGATTGGCACACAGACTATTACATTAATTTTGACAATATGTATGTGGCTCCTGTCCATATTGTCCTCATGACATGTAAGCCATGAATTAAATACATACATGCATCACATACACATAAGGGCTATACCAGTCATAAATACCTGCAAAACAGAGTTATCCGAATCCGACGTCTAATCTTGCAATGCAGAAAACTCTATTTTTCAAGCCTTATTTTTCAATTCTAATTTCATCGAATACAGCGAAGCGATAGAGAACCAAATGTAAAATTTCATTCTCTATGATTTTTGTTTAGAGTTTGTCTCAATCCGAGTTACGGTTCAAAAGTTACAGCTGTTTTAAACAACACTTTTCTCGGAAAACCGGCGCAGGCAGTAAATTCCTTCTACCACCGCCGCGCATCATATGCGTTTGGCACTTGACCTAGGGTTCAATTCGATCAATCTGATTGATCTCTAACTCTCCATGACTAGATTTACATGAATCACTTAACTCGGATGGTAGAATTCTGACCGGTACGAGTAGATCATTTCAAGACCAACACGGCAAGATGACGAACCAAGGTTAGAGACTCATCTACAACCATGCATATCACCATATGCACAAAACCAAACCTATAATGAGGCAGTAACAGCTCCGATACCACTAAAGGGTTATGAGGTTGCTACGCTAGCCAGAAAATAAAATTTTTTTGACCTCATAAACCAGGATCTACTGCTAGTTATAGGTTACGGGATTACCACTAGACGCGCAGGTGCAGCGAAAGATGACTCGATGTAGTCGTACACGTCACAGCAGGCAGTGCAGTTGCATGGTCGTCCATCACCTCAATCCCCTCGCGTGGTTCATCCCAGTGCTCCAGATACAGCACCTCCGATGAATCCCACACGTGCAGGGAAGAAGCGATGCGCCTTCGGATTGCTAGGTCCGCGAGGAGCAGAAGGTGCGAGCGTGGGGAGGGCAACGACAGCTGCCAAAGGCGTGTGTAGCCCTGACCGCGCCCCTACCCCTTGCTTATATAGGCGTCCCCAATGAGCTCACGAGTTGGAGGCCCATTAGTAACCCTAAGCCTTATCTAATTCGGGTCCAACCCGAATTAGGCTTCCAACCCCTTAAACGTGTGACCCTATGGGTTCACGCACACATTGACATGGGCTGAGTACTCCTACTCACCCAATAGTTGACAGCGGCCTCTAGCAAGGCGTGACAACTCCTATGTGCACGCAAAGATCATATCAGACGAACCACTATGACCACATACAAGTTATTCCCTTTGCCACTCGATATATGGTTCAACTCGTGGGTTAACACTTAACCCAAGCACGGCCATGCATTTGTTGATCCAATCACTTGAGTGATCCAGTGATATCTCTCTCGCGTAGAGAGGGGCAAATTTCATCTTGATTGTCTATGTCTCATAGCATGCTTCTCGACCACCCGAAGACCACCTTTATAACTACCCAGTTACGGAACAACGTTTGATAGTCCCTAAGTAGGCTGTTTCACATCTTGAGTACATACCACAATCTTAGGTCTAGGACATAACGTACATGACATGAATAGAGACTTTCTCATGTTGGGTCAGTCCAGCCTACATGTCTCACATGTGCCTACATTATTAGTTTGACATCTCCATGTCCATGACTTGTGAAACATAGCCGTCAACTAATACATGTGCTAGTCTAATAGTCAAGTGTGTTCTCACAAGAACGCCGACCAGGGACAACTTTAGAATAACCATTCAAGTAATTGAGTTCCACAAATAATTCACATAATCATCAATCAATACAAGTTGTCTATAATGGATATTCAATGAACACTTTATTAATCATGGATACAATAGGAATATCATCATCTACATGATTGGCTCTAGAGCATATTCCCAACATTGGGTGGCGTCCAGTTTCGACAAGGAACACTCCATGCTCTCCGCTAAGCTAAGAGAAGTTGGTGCCCATGAAGATTGGTGGCTCACAGTGGTATATGGGCCTGTGATCGACGCTGACAAGGAGGAATTTCTAGCTGAACTTCTACGCTTTAAAGTTGCTTCTCTGGGACCATGGTTCCTATGCGGCGACTTTAATATGATATACCGAGCATGTGATAAGAATAATGACCACCTTGATCGTTGATGCATGTAAAGATTTCATAATTTTTTGAACCAGGCGCAGCTTGAGGAGATTTGTCTGATGGGCAGGCGTTACACCTGGTCAAATGAACAGGATCAACTGACGATGAAGCGGCTAGACAGGATTTTTGCCACGGCTGATTGGCTTGTGCTCTTCTTAAACCATGTCCTCAGGTTGTTGTCCACTGACTCATCTGATCACTGTCGCTGTTGTTTCAATTGAACATGCTCAAGGGGGCCAAGAGGAGGTTCAGATTTGAGTCGTTCTGCCAGGATTCATGGATGTTGTTGTGGCAGCTTGGAGCTGTCCATGCCTCAGTCTGACCGGTTCCGGCTTCTTGACTTCAAGCTACGGCAATTGGCCAAGGAGCTGCGACGTTAGAGCAACACCAAAATTGGTAGCGTTCGTCTACAGCTAGCGATGACCATAGATGTGATTTTTCTTCTTGATGAAGAGCAGGAAAGGCAAGTCCTGGAACCTTTTACGGTAGGGTTGCACCGAACGCTTAAGGGGCGCGTGCTTGCGCTCGCTTCTTTATCCAGGACTATTACCCACCAAAGATCAAGGCTACTGTTCTCAGCGGAGGGATATGCCAACACAAGATTCTACCACCTGCAGGCTTGTCATCGCAGCCGTCAAAATAGGATTGACACACTGAGCGTCCAAGGGGTGCAGCTAGTCTTGGACAACGCCATGGCTGCTGCTGTATTTGACTACCACAGTAATATCCTAGGTGCCAACTTTGTGCGTACTAAGAGGTTTAATCTGCAAGCTATTGGGGTGCTGGTACATGATCTATCGCACCTGGAGGACCGATTTACTGAGGAGGAAATCTGGGCGGTCGTTAGAGATTTGCCAAATGAGAAGTCCCCGGGGCCTAATGGTTTCACATGGATTTTTTACAAGATGTGTTTGCCGGTGATCAAATCTGACTTCATGAATGCAATCCTAGCATTCTGGATGCTAGATTCCAGGAGTCTCTACCTCCCAGGCCCAAGAAGCCTGCTCAAGAAGAAAGATGATCCCTCGAAAATCCATGACTATAGGCCAATCAGTTTGATCCATAGCTTTGGTAAGCTAATCTCTAAGTGCATGGCCTCCAGATCATCCAAGGTACTTGATCGATTGGTGTTGAAGAATCAGAGCGCGTTCATAAAAGGATGCTGCTTATATGACAACTTCCGTGCTGTCCAGCAGGCTGCAAGCTGCTACATAGGCGTGATGTCCATTGTGTCATGCTTAAAATTGATATAGCCAAGGCATTAGATAGCATGGCATGGAATTTCCTTCTAGAAGTGCTACAACATATGGGTTTTGGAAGACGATGGCGTGATTGGATCTCTATGATTCTTTCCACCTCTAGTACAAAGATCTTGATCAATGGTCAGCCAGGTAGACACATCTGTCATGCAAGGGGACTGCGTCAGGGGGACCCTCTGTCTCCTATGTTGTTTGTGCTCATCATGGAAGTGTTGAACCACTGTATTGCATGGCTGGAGCAGCGTGGGCACTTGGCCTCTATTCCAGGCGCGGTTGGGTATCGGTTAAGCCTTTATGCAGATGATCTTGTGCTATTTGTTCGGCCAGAGGTGAGAGATCTAGAGATGGTCAAGGCTACATTCAATATTTTTGGGTTAGCCTCAAGCCTTTTCTCTAACCTAGAAAAAAGTGTGGCGACACCTATCAATTGCACAGATGAGGAGCTCACACGGGTGCAACATATTCTGGCTTGTCGGGTGGAAGGGTTCCCATGCCGTTACCTGGGGAGCCCTCTCTCCATGAAGAAACTAAGGAGGGCAGATGAGCAGCCACTGATTGATAAGGTTGCGGCGCGTATCCCAGGATGGAAGGGTAACCTGCTGAACCCGACGGGGAGAGTGGCCCTCATCAAGGCTACATTATCTGCAATTCCTGTGCACACTTCTATTGCCCTATGCCTCCCTCCGTGGGCGATCAAGGCAATCGATAAGTTGAGGCGGGCATATCTGGGCAGGCTCGGACACGGTGGCGGGAGGACGGTGCAAGGTTGCCTGGTTGATGGTGTGCAGACCAAAATAGCTGGTAAGGCTCGGAATCACGGATCTCCGTCGTGTAGGACTGGCTTTGCGAATTCGCTGGGTGTGGATGGATCGCTGGGAGGGTCGGCTCAATGGGAATTATGAGCATGGCGCCCTAAGCTTGTTTCAGGCGACTACGACATCCACTATTGGCAATGGGGAGAGTCCGTTTTCTTTGGGTCTAACATTTGTCTTGGCCAGGAAAGATTGCAAGAGAGGATGCCACACATCTATGCAGCTATCAGGCCAAGAAAATGGAAGGTGACGGTGGCTGAGGCGCTGCGTGACAATGCTTGGGTGACACACATTCAAGGTTCGGTTAGTGTCATCATGATGATTGAGGTTGCAGAGCTCTCAGATCTTCTCAGCGAGGTGCAATTGCAGCAGCAGCCAGACACCTTTGCTTGGCTGCTCTCGCTGGATCGCACTTTTTCGGTGGCCTCAGCATATGGTGCTATGTTCCTAGGATCTTCCTCACCGCTCGGGGCAAAGTAGCTATGGAAGACGTCTGCATCGCTGTGTGTTTATTTCTTTTACTGGCTCGTGATGCATGGCAGGTGCTGGATGGGAGAGAGGAGATTAAGGCACGGGCTGCAGCCACATGACAGGTGCGTCTTTTGTGATCAATGTTCAGAGACCATGGAGCACATCTTGTTAGGCTGCGCCTATGGCAGGGAGGTTTGGCACCGCTGGATTGCTAAGTTGCATCTTCATCAGCTGTTGGCAGTTGGTGAGGAGCAGGTAAAAATGTGCATGCAGCCCGCGTGTCGGCGGCCCGGCCCGAGGCACGATAATTTGGCCTGGCCCGAGCACGGCACGGCCCGGCCTATTACCGTGCCCGGGCCGGCCTGAGGCACGTAGTAGGCCATGCTTGGGCCGAGGCCTCGGCATGCCGGGTGACATGGCCTGGTCCATTTATAACGGTCGGCCCGTTGAAGGCCCGTCCGGCGTCCCCCACCCCACCGGGTCGTTGGTGGCACCGGATATATAAGCCGGCGCGGCGCCTGAGCCTGACCCCGCCCCCAACCTTAATCCCATTCCTTCCCACCCCTTCCCCCCCCCCCCCGCAGCTGAAGCCGCATGCAGCAGCCGCACTCCCTACCCTCCTCGCCGCCCACCGCCACACACTAGCCGTCGTCATGCGCTCCGACGAGGTCTCCACCGTCGGATGTTGAAGATACCTCGATGGATCTTAGAGATACCGTTTGTCTCCCCTTCTCACTTGGCCGAATCTTGCCACTGCCGTCTCCTTCCTCCCTATCTTCCCCATCTCCGCGTCTCCGCCGCTCGTCTTCTCCACTTCTCCGGTGAAGTCTCCACCGCCGGATGTTGAAGAAACCTTGACGGATCTTGGAGATACCGTTTGTCTCCCCTTCTCACTCGGCCGAATCTTGCCACTGCCATCTCCTTCCTCCCTATCTTCCACGTCTTCACGACTCCGCCGCTCGTCTTCTCCACATCTCCGGCAAGGTCTCCACCGTCGGATGTTGAAGATACCTCGACGGATCTTGGAGATACCATTTGTCTCCCCTTCTCACTCGGCCAAATCTTGCCACTATTTTCTCCTTCCTCCCCATCTTCCCCGTCTCCGGGACTCCGCCGCTCGTTTTCTCCACTTCTCCGGTGCTGGGCTCCGTCTCCATGCGGGTAAGTTGAGGAACCCTAACACCTCTTCCTATCCTTTCCCCTAACCATAGATCTACTTGGCATGATCTGATGAACATGAACCCTAACCCCTCTTCCTTGTGGTGCTTTCTTTTCATAGGTCGCCGGCGTCTAGCTGGTGCCGCAGGAGCCGTTGACGAACGGTGCCATGCGGAGAAGAAGAAGATACAATTTGGTGGGCATGGCCGGCGCCGGCACTGATGGCGAGGATGAGTACTCGTACTTGCCAACCCTGAATGACGAGCTTAGGGACTATGGACAGGTCAGCGAGGACGACGACGACATGACCGATGCGGCTGCACTCCTGTTCGGGCCAGCGGTCGCCCGTGCTACCGCTGCTGCTACGACTGGTGCTGGCCGTGGCTGTGGTGCGGCTGCGCCTGGTTCTGGCCGTGGTCGTGGTGCTGGCCGTGGCCATGGTAGTGGTGCGGCTGCTTCTGGTGCTGGCCGTGGCCGTGGCCATGGTGCTGCTGGTGCTCCAGCTGGTGCAGCGCCGAGTGCTCCTCCTGCTGGTGGAGCGCCTGGTGCTCCTCCTGTTGGTGGAGCGCCTGGTGCTCCAGTTGTTGCAGCGCCGGGCAGTCCGCCCGATGCAGCGACGGCCCCTGCTCCTAGTGAGTAGCTTCGCTGGCATCCTCGACCACCCTCAGTAAGCGTCGCTCAGTTTGGTGGAAATTCTATGATGAGGTAATTGAGAAGGTTGCTGGTGGCCAACGTGTGGTTGCTGTTTGTAAGACATGTAGATCTCGTTTATCTGGTACTTCTGCTAATAGCATTGGACATTTGAAAAGGCATCACCTTTCATGCCGCAAGAAGGTTGATCATGCTCATATGATTCAAACTAGGATTGCCTTGAACCCTGATGGCTCATATAGTAATTGGGAGTATAAACCTGCAGTTGCTAGGCATGAACTATGTCGTTTGATTGCTAGATTAGATCTTCCTCTTTCTATTGCTGATAATGATGCCTGGGATGAGTACATTCAGCATTCTTTCTGTCAACAGTATAGGAGAGTCTCTAGATTCACTACAGCTAGAGACCTGGCTAAGGTTTACAATGAAAAACTGCATCATCTTAAAAATGAGGTTTTGCCTGCTGTGTCTTCTGTTTGCTTGACATCTGATATCTAGTCTGGTAATGCTAAGGAAGATTATATTATTGTTGTTGCTTACTATATTACTACTGATTGGGAACTTAAAAAATCTATCCTTGGTTTCAAACTGATTGAAGTGAGTCATAATGGTATGAACATTGTTGATTGTATCTCTGGTGTGCTTAGCGATTGGGGTATGCTTGACAAAGTTTTTTGGGTTAGCCTTGATAATGCTTCTGCTAATACAACTTCTATGCTTGCTTTGACTCCTATGCTTGATGGTTACTTAGGCTATGATGTTGATCCCTTAGATCATAGTAAAAAGATTTATCATGTTGTGCAACAGCGCTATGCTTGCCATATCTTTAATTTGATTGTGAAGTCTGGTTTGAAAAGACTTAAAAACACTCTCTTGGAGGTTTTTAGAACTACAATTAATTTTCTGAATTCATCTAATCAATGCATTGCTGAGTTCAAGAACTACTGCCTTGCTAAAGACATGAGGCCTCATAAATTCTATTTGGATATGGATGTCAGATGGAACTCCACCTATCTTATGCTCAAACATCTGATGCCATATAGATCTGTCTTTTCTGTGTTCATTAATTCTGCTTCTGGCTATGCTTTGTTGAATGAACAACATTGGCATGTTGTTGAAAAGATATTGGAGTTTCTGGAATTGTTCTATGATACAACTGTTGCACTTTCTGGTGTTTATTACCCAACTAGTCCTTTGGTACTGCATCACATACTTCTGATTGTTTCCCACTGCATGATTATAAACATGATAACACTCTTTCTGATGTTGTTGTGACAATGAAGGCTAAATTTCTTAACTACTGAAAAAAATACCACTATTATATGCTTATGCATTTGTTCTGGACCCAAGGGCTAAGGTGAGGGGTTTGCAAAATATTCTTGACTTGCTTGCTCAGTACAACAAATGCAGTTATGTTCCTTATCTTGCTGAGGTTAAATCTGAGTTGCATAAACTGTATGATAAATATGAATCTAAGTTTGGTGCAGCTAGGCCAGCTAGGACCGCCCATCCATCTGGACTCACAGGTAAGAGGAAGCAGGCATGGGGCAAGATTTTTGGTCCTTCCAGCTGTTCTTCTGGTCCTTCAACCTGTTCTGGGTCATCAGTTGTGTCCCCAGGTCTCTCTGAGCTCACTGTTTACTTGGACAGTGACAATGTTGCTGCTTCTGATGATGATTTTGATGTCCTCAATTGGTGGCATGAGCATAAACTAACCTATTCAGTTCTCTCTATCTTGGCTAAAGATATTTTGAGTGTTCCTGTCTCAACGGTTTCTTCGGAGTCTACTTTCAGTCTTAGTGGCAGGGTCATTGAGGAGCGGCGACGCAGATTGGGCGCCGACACTGTGGAGATGCTGATCTGCACCAAGGACTGGGAGCTTGGCCAAAAGGGTGGACAACACACTGTGGGGGACCAAGAGTTAGAAGATTACTTCAAGTACCAGTTTCTTGATGAAGAACCTGGTGCTTCTGCTGCAGATGCTTGAAGAACAATACCGAGAGTTGCTTCAAGTCATTAGTTAGGCACTATGTTGTGAGATGAGAGTATGAGACTGTGAGAGTCTAGACTTTTGAGACGTTTGAACCTTGGCTTGTAATAACTTCAACACTTGATCCTTTCTTGAGCTGCCGTACTCTTTTCCTTTCTAGGGTTTTATCTCACGAGGTGTGAGTTTTACCTAAAAAGGTTTTTAATGAGGCGGCATTGCACATAGCTTAGTTTAATCATCATTTTGGTTATCTTCATTTTATCTATCTCTTTTCCTGTGAATCTGGGAAACTCTGGGCCCTGGGCTGGCCCATGGTACTGCTGGGCCACGTGCTCGACGGGCTGGCACGGCCCGTAAATCGGCCCACGGACCGTGCTTGGGCCGTCAACCAGGCACGATAGCCTGTAGAGGCCCGGCCCGGCGGCACGTGGGCCATACGGGCCCGTGCCCTGTCGGGCCATGCCTAGCCCGGGCCCGAGCGGTGCCGGGCCGTGCCGGCCCATTGCTCATGATTAGGAGCAGGTGATGGCATGATGGCTAACATCGTTGAAGGGGCTGCCGAAGTGCTTGCGGAAAGGCTTTGATTCGTTCTTCTTTCTAGTTGGATGGCTTATCTGGAAGGAGAGGAACGCTAGGACGTTCAATGCTATCTCCACACTGGCTGTGCGGCTCGTCATGTCCATCAACGACGAGGCCGAGTCCTGGTGCAAGTCCAGCTACAGGAGTCTGCGTGCCATCCTGGAGAGGATGTAATGGGGTCGGCTTCATGCGTAGCGCAATTGGTTTTTCTGTAATTACAACCGCGTGTGCTTGATGGATGTGTGTGGTCAGGTGGTAACTCATGGTTACCATGTCTTTCAGTTGTAATTGTTAAAACTCCATTCTGCTTAATGGAAAACGTGTCTAGGCGTGATCGAAAAAAAACGGATTCGTGTATGAATCGTGCATGGCGATTTGCACTGCTACTGCTATGCGCCGCGGTCCATGCATGCAACACCCCAATCATAATTTTGAGGGGAGCACCACTGCCCGTGCCCGGCCAAAAAGCAGTATATTCCCGATGATAGCCAAGGAAGCAAGCGCTTTATGGATCGAGACCATATGTATATGGTCATTATTTGTATCGGATAAGTATGCATCCAAGGCTCCAAAGGGATATGAGACTAATGAGAGGAAGGAAAGTGCTCACGTAGCACCGAGTCAATGAGTCGTAGCTTATTATCACCCAACAACCGTGGACGGTGACCAGTTTGTTTATGATAACCGTGGATACGGCACCGCCTTTTTCCTCGTGAAGGCAAAAGTAAGGGAACTGCTCCGGTACTCCCTTCTTAAAAAATTGCACGAATCTTAAAACACCAAGTCTACCGCCTGGGCCTGAGCCCGTCCATCCGCAACCCGAAGTCCGGCCCGAGTCAATTAGGAGCTAACGTCCGTGACTCCAGTGTGCATCCGTCCGCGACACCCGTGAGTCCGTCCGTGACTCTGCCGTCGCCGGTCTTTCAGTTCCTAGTATTGAGTCACACAGCGCTACTCCATTTCTTCGATCTCCGCAGCAAGGCACCGGCCATGGCACCGGCCGCCGGAACCCCATCGCCACCAGCCACCGGAACCCCATCGCCACCGGCGCACGTCCTTCCCCCTTCGTCTGAGCCCCCAACGCGCGACGCGCCAGCGGCAGCCGCGGCGCAGGGCACACCGGCCGGGGGAGGTGGCTGTCCGTGCCCCCATGGCCCTGCTGCTCCACTCGCCGAGGAAGGCGGCCGCCCGCTCCTCGCGGCGCCACTGGTCGCGGTAGGCGTCCGTCGTCGCCCTGCCCGCGACACGGGCACGCCAGCGCACCCCTCGTGCCTAGGGGCCGCCGGCGATTCCCGAGCAGCGACAGCCACCGCACCCACAACGCGCCTCCTCCCCCCTCCGTCCGCGCCCCCACCGCACCATGCACCACCGAACGATCGGCGTGTGTCCGCGCCCCGTTCGCATCAACGCGCCGCCGGTGCAGCTGTGATCCGGGAGGCCCCAGGTTCGGCGGCTCCTCCCCCTACTCCGCCGATCCCATCTCGTTGTGATGGCAGCGGCTTGGAAGTTCGTCGCCAACTGCTGCCCATTTTTGAAGTGTGCGAGGATGGCCAGCGCGACGGCTGTGCCATGGACGGTGCCGCTACCTCCGCCGATTAGGCAGGGGACATCCACGGCGGACAACAGGACCTCGAAACCTGGTATGCATCATGCTTTGGCATCCATTTTGTTGAGGTAGAACACATGGGGTTTCAAATTGCAAGGCTGAAGCTGAAACATCCTCTTATCAGGGATGCGGTTCATAAATCTGCCATGGACACCATCGACGATGACAATTTCTTCTTCGATCTTGGGAACGGTGATGATATTGGTTCTGAGGATGGCACCAGTAGATTTGATGTTACGGATTCTCCGCGAATACAAGTTCTCCATCGAAAGGCAAACGTGCTGGCGGTGGCGAGGCCAAGTATGGAAAGGTAAATCAATAACAATATCACTTTTCTGCAACTGATGTCCAATTGTAATGCATGATGTCAAGTGCTGAGCGAAACATTATCCATTTTCATTTTCAGAAAGCTGCCAATGTTGGGGACAGGTACAAAAAAACGGATGACTTCTGGAGCATAGCAAGTAAGACTTTTGCAAGTGAAGATGAGGCATTCACATTCACATTCTATAATAATTATGCGAAGGACAAGGGTTTCGGTGTTAGAAAGGAGAAAGTGAGACGTTTGAAGCATTCACGGGACATTGTGTTCAGGCGGTTTGTGTGTTGTAGAGAAGGGGAGCGAGTTGGAAAATGGCTGGACAAGGAGGATTATAGCCATAGACCACGAGCCCTGACTCGATGTGATTGCAGTGCATTGCTTGATATTAGACTAGACAGATCTCGTGGAGTATGGTTCATGAATAATTGTGGAAGAGCATAACCATCGCCTAGCCATGCCTGATGAAGTTCCTTTCCTATGGTCTCACAGGAAGATTAAGGATTTCCATATAAATGAGATCATGTCATTGGAAGCTGCTGGAGTCCATAAGCATGTCATAAGAGATGTTCTTCAATGCAGATATGGAGGGTATGACAAGGTTGGCATTGTTACTAAAGATATTTACAACTTTTGTTCTAGGAACAAGAGGTCAAGAATCACAGAAGGTGATGCAAAGACACTTCTAGATCTCATGCTGCAGAGGAAGAACGATAATCCAGACTTTTATTTTGACTATAAAGTCGGTGATGACAATCGTCTGATGAGCTTATTTTGGTGTGATACTCAGTCTCGTATGGACTACCAATCATTTGGTGACGTGGTTGTCTTTGACAGCACATATCGGATGAACAGGTATAAGATGCCATTTGCCCATTCGTTGGGCTCAACCATCACCGCAACACAACCGTTTTTGGTTGTGGAATCATTTGTGATGAGCGTGCTGAATCTAATGTATGGGTGCTCCAAGCATTTCTGAAAGCAATGTGTCAGAAGAAACCACAATCAGTAATTACCAGTATCTAGTGTTATCTTATTTTCCTTGCTATTTGCAGGACTTCCTGTGGGTTGTTTGTCATCAAGTATATGGAGCTCTGGGATGGAACAAGGCTTGTCCGAGGTTTCACACAGGTCAGTCAATAGCCCAACACTTGCTTTGTACTTAACATTCATTGTACTTACGTGATTCTACTTAACATTTACTGATGATGGAATTGTTACTCAGGAGGACGTGCACATCTTTCGGATGAGTTTGATTGCAGGCCTGATATATTCCCCTACAAATGAGAGACAAGAACCCAGAGAAGCAGTTGAAGCCATCATGCAAGCATCGAGAAGGTATTAAAGCCATCATGGAAGCATCGAGTCATTAGAGAATAAATAATATTAAGTTTAGAAATAATATATTCCCCTTTATATCAGACTGGTGTGTTAGCT
>CM041628.1:38421328-38494732 GCA_023333625.1 Bothriochloa decipiens | reverse complement strand
CGTCGGGATGGACTATGACGCGCAAAGGAGAAAAATCACACCCACCACATGTGGATCCCACGCGAGGGGGCGCGGGCGGTCCGGTGTCGCGGCGAGCAGAGGGCCAGCGCCTGGCACGTGGTGCGGTGGGGGCGCTGACCGGGGGGAGGGGGGCGGTGCCCACCGCTGCCTAGGAATCGCCGGCGGCTCCAAGGCGCGTCGCGGTTGTGCCGCGGGGCCGTAGGGGCGTGGAGAGCCACCTCCCCCGCCCGGTCTGCCCTTCGTCGCGACGGCCGCTGGCGCCTCATGCGATGGGGGCGCGGACTGAGGGGAAGAGGCGCGTCGTGGGAGATGGGGCTCCGGTGGCCGGTGCCTTGCCACAGAGATTGAAGGATCAAGAGGAGTAGCCCTGTAGTGTGACTCGATCGATAGGAACGAACTGAAATGGCGGCTGGACGGACGCACGAACGACAGACGCACGCACGGACAAGTGGCGGACGTTTCCTCGTATTGGACTCGGGTTGGACTTCGGGTTGCGACTGGATGGGCTTAGGCCCAGGCAGGACCCAGACGGGGTGCTTTAAGATTCGTGCAATTTTTTAAGAAGGGAGTACCGGAGCAGTTCCCCAAAAGTAATCGCAACTGATCCTGAATTTGCACTTGCTCTTTCGTTAATTCAACACATGGACAAAATGACCCAATTATTTTTTATGACTTAACCAGTTGGAGAGAAGAATAACTAGAGAATCGGCGGACCAAAGGACAAACGGGTACGTTCCCCACATGATCTAATTAATATGCAAGTTCTTTTCTTCTATCCTCTGATCGACCCGACGACTCTCTCTCTCTATATACCCACGTTTGTATCTGGTATTCATGTTTTCAAATGATCCATACCATGTGAAGAAGGTACGACGCTGTCAATTTTCTTTTATCATTCATATAATATAACTATAGAATCTTAGAGCACGTTTTATATGTACCATATATTTGAAACAATAATCATACTATCTGAAAAATCTCGTGTACGTCATATTCTGTAGGAAGCAAATCAATGATTCAAGGTCAAGGCCAATGTGATGTGCCTAACACCGATTGTGACTGCAGTTAACTTGTGATGCGCACAAAATGTTATTTAATTTTATATCATAGACATGCCGCATGCAGAATGCAAACTAACTAACCATTTTAACATGCCCCGGCCCTTTGCCAAATAATGCAATCCTAGTACAGTACCTAGTGTATAGTTTGGCTAAGGACATACCCCCTCCGTCCCTAAATAAGTGTCGTTCTCGTCGAGAAATTACTATCGGCAATTATATATTAAAATATATTAATATTTGTGCTAAGCAATTAATATCATCGAAAAGATCTTTAAATATATTTTTTAATAAAATTATTTGAAGATATAAATATTACACACATTTTCTAAAAATCGATTCAAACTTATGATATGCACACCAACGACGACACTTATTTAGGGACGGAGGGAGTAATTAGAACTGTACCCTTTTCAGGGCAAACCGACAGAGGTAGTACATTTCGCTCTCAATAGACCCTACGCTAGTTATTGGGGGAGCAAATATTCCCTAATGCTCACTCTTATGTGAATAATATATAACTTTGTCCTTAAAAGAATACGATTCTTAGTCAAACTTTCTAGAGTGTGACCAAATTTATTAAAAAAATATATCAACATTTAGAATAAAAAAGGTAATCCTATGAATAAATATTTTATGATGAATCTAATGGTATTTTGGAATAATAAATATCGCCTTTTTATATATGGATTTTGTTATATTTAAAATGATTTAACTAGGTATTATATGAAAACTATATTAATTTTTATACATGTGCATGTGTAATCTTGCAGTTTTGCACTTGAAAAATTAACGAGACATGCTAATGCTGAACACACTGATTATCATATGGAAAAGGGAAAAGACCCGGGATTACTTTGAAGTAGGATCAATCCTGAAGGCCCTTGTGCCATTCCTGCTCGTTGTCCTGTAAATGTTTCCTGGAAGACTTCTCACCATGTACTAGCATGTGTGTCGAGAAACACATGAGCTCTAGAACAAGGAAGCTGTAACAACCCTAGAAATCCGGTTACTGAAAATACGGGCTTTCAAAAATTTTTCTAAAGTTTACCAGTGAATGGTGAATGTCATGTAGGAAACCCGCCAATAGTTGCACAAATAGCACTCAACGTTAGCCCAAGCATTGCATTTAATTACCAGAGAATGTTTTGCCTCTTATTCGATTTTATGTGATGTTAATAAAAATCGAATAACCTTTTAATGCATGTATATATATAGAGGCCTGCTATCGACCCCCGCGCTGGCCCAGCCCCGCCGCGCGCTCGACCGCCGACGCACGCGCGTGTGCGCGCCGGCCTGCCCGAGCTCGAGGCCCAGCTCGACCTGCGGCGCTGCTGCCAGTCCGCTCGAGGCCCCGACCGGCCTGCCTCGAGAGTCGGCCCAGTCGCGCCACGCGCTGCCGCGCCTCGTCGATCGCCCGCGCGCGCTCGACCGTCCGCCGACCGCCGGCCCAACAAGGCGGCCCACCAAGGGCCTGCCGCCAGACGCGCCCGCGTCTCTCCCCTTTCTCTCGCTGACGCGTGGGACCGTGCCGTCAGCTCCTACCTTTTACCACTTCTGTCGACCGCGCGTCGCGTCCGACGCACCATTTTTGTGCACCGCGCGCCTCCGCCGTCCGCCCGAGTACGGCCGCGTTCCGCGCCGTCCATCTAACCGTCTGCTTGCGTCGCGCTTCACCGAACCCTAACCCTAATCGTGGCCGCGCACAGCCGCCCGATGGGCATCTTCTGCCTCCGCCGTCCATGGCCGGCCGCCGTGCCTATTTAAAGAGGAGCACCCTGGCCTCTAGGGTTTCCCCATCGCCCCGCCGTCCTTGTGGAGACCCGCCGCCAGATCGATCGAGAGAGAGAGGGAGAAGGGAGAAGCAGGAAGGAGGCGGAGCTAGAGCGCTGCTGCCACCGCCGCCGTCCGCGCGCTGAGGAGGACCTGGGAGCGCCGCATAACCGCCTCGACGCCCCGGCTTCGCTCCCCTGCACCGAGTCGCCACCAAGCCTGCGTCACCTGCCTCGACCGTCGCTGCGCGAGTAAGCGTCCCCGCCCTCGCCCTGCTCGTCCATGGCCACCACCAGTACATCGTCGATGTTCTCGCACCCCTTACCCCTGTTTCCTTCCTTACCGCGACCGATAGCTTCGCCGTAGTCTAGAACACGTTTTTGGCAACCTCTTAGAGCCGGCACGGGCCACAGTTGGAGCCACGCACTTTTGCAGCTCCGGCCTCCCCGGACTCTGGCCGCCGGAGCGTCCGCCGTGGCCGCCGAGCCGCGCACGTCCCGCCGTGCCTCGACTAGCCCCGGTAGCTAGCTCATGGAGATCCCAGCTTCTCCAATCGAAGGGCAAGAAGGAGGATGGAGACCAATGCCCGGCTTCGCCGGCGAATTTAGCCTCGCCGCCGCCGCGCCTCGCTGACCGCCACCGGCTTGAGGGTCGAATTTCCCCGAGTTAGAGCACCTAGTCGACCAGCCACGTAGCTCAGCTAATGCTCCGACATTCGTCGAGGGTCCGCCCGACGAGGTCGAGGGTCCGCCCGACGAGGTCGAGGGTCCGCCCGACGAGGTCGAGGGTCCGACCGACAGTCGAGGGTCCGCCCGACATCCGTCGAGGGTCCGCCCGACGAAGTCGAGGGTCCGCCCGACCGAGTCGAGGGTTCACCCGACAGTCGAGGGTCCGACCGATGGAGTCGAGGTCCTGGCTCTAATCGAGGTCCTGCCTGAGTCGAGGCCCCGGCTCGAGGCCAGACGGTCAAGTCTCGAGGGGCGCACAGTTCTCGAGGACTGCCCCTTTCGTGCGAACAAGTCCGTCTTCGAGGGCATGCCCGTTCGCCGGGCGAGGCTTCGTTCTCGAGGCCAGTCCGTTCGCCCGAGCGAAACTCCGTTCTCGAGGGGTCACCCGGACCGCCCCACCTCGAGTGTACAGTGCCGACCTAACCTGACCCAGATCCAGCCCTGTCCTTTCGAGGCCCAGACGAGACCTGTCAACGTTGACCGTTGACCTGGCCCCACCTGTCAGTGACCAGACCGTGGATCCCACCTGTCAGCCGCTGACTGGGTCCTGTCAGCGCTGATGTCAGCATGACGTCAGCACATCCCCAGCTGCACTGTTCCTGCGCGCCACATGGCCCAATCAGGAGCTGCCACGTGTCAGCACCAGGTTAATCTGCCCTTTTTCTTTTTCCGAAAATAGAATAAACTTCGAAAATCCATAACTTCTTCATACGAACTCCGAAAAATATGAACCAAGTGTCCAAATTTTCATAAAAATAAGCTCTACGTCATAGGCTTGTGTATGAGTGCATTTGGAGTTATTGAATTTTATTGCTTCTTTGTGTTGACTCTATAGGAGCCGCTAACGCGGCTATTATGTCTCGTTTCAGAGGAGGATCAACTTGAGGAGGACGACTACGAGTACGAGGAGGAGCTCGGTGACGACTTCACAGGTGCCACACCCCACCCAACCTCGTAGATCCTATTACGCATGGCATAATATCTAGTTGCTAGTGCTCAATTATGAATATCACCTGATGATAGGTTGCATGATAGAACTGCTTGATGAGCCTTTACCTTGTCGCAACCTTACTCCTGCACACCTGCTGATAGGCTAGACACTTGCTTATTTTATCTATGATGCTTTACTTCTACTACGCTTACATCTGTGTGATAATGATGCGTGGTGGAGAGCATGGTCATATGGTTAAGGCACGTGGTGCCACTTTACTCGGGGAGAGTGCTGCGTGCGTCTTGGGTGTGTGGTGAGGGTTGAGTCGATCGGACAGGATTCTACGACGAGCCATGTGGGCGAGTCTTGCCGGGGAATGTGTTCTGGGCATTCCCGTGTGAGGTGCTTGTGGCGGGCACATTGTGATGCATAAGGAGATCCCGGGGGTGAGAACCTTCGTGGAGCGAAGCCCCGGGAAGGAGGTGCTGTTGTAGCACGGACTGTTGTAGTCCCAAAAGAGAAGATAATCCTGTCTGATCCCCCTAGGACCTGATATCTCTTGAGGACCGGAACCTTGGGACTTACGTGCTCACCACTCGCTCTTGAATGGGCGGGAGACGGATGTCTGACTAGCTAGGACGGTGCCACTACTACTAGGTTGTTAGCAGAAAGTGTCGGGAGGTACGGGCGTGGAGACCCACACCCTCCTTAGACAGCATAGTGACCACGGGGGCCCGGTACTATGTCTCACAGTCTCAGTGTGCCGGTGGTACCTATCCGGGATGTCCCAGTACTGAGTGGTAGGGTGGCATCGCACCGGTTAGAAAGCAGCCGGAATCAGCTTAGGCGGGGCACCGCCGATGATAGTGATCTTGTGGTTACGGGAGTACACGCTCTGCAGAGTTTATGAATCTATATATAGTCCGTGGGCCACTGGTATGGCTCTTTCCTAAGACCCACGCTTCTCGGGAGTAGTGAGAGGAGTCCTTCTATTTCTCCCCCTGGTGTTACCCTTCCGGCTGTGAGCCGCTGAGACAGGCTCCGAGAGGGAGTTGGACCTGTCGACTGAGCGCGAGAGGGTGAGATGTGTGTGATGGTGATGGAATGGGTTTGGATGTGTGGTTGAGATGGATTAAAATTTGATGAATTATATTATATAATATTGGTCACTGTTTGCATAGGAAACTACAGCCACATAATAGGTCGATTTGATTATATCCTTGCATCCCACCAAATACTACATAGCAAAAGCAAAGCATAGGGTGGGAGATGTGGCCAGTACAAACCGTACTGAAAATTATTTGGAAGGTGAGCCCGACTACGACTATGACGATGAGGAGGAGTAGACGTCTCGTTCCTACGCTCAGGCTTCTTTTTAGAGATTTTATTGTACTTCCGCCTTTTGCAGCTGTTCCAGAGGCTGCTGCTACTCTGATGATTCCGCCAGTGTGGCGATGAATTATTTATGTAATTCCCCCTAATTGTAATCTTTTGTACGATGTATGGATCCTGTATCGACTACTGCGGGATAATGAGATGGTTTGATGCTTCAAACTATTATATTATCCGCCATTCTGTGTATTTTCCCTTCGTAGAAAATTAAGAATGTTTCAGAAGCAGAGAGGGCGCCCTCATCTCATCACATCACACTCCACGGCTCGGCATGGTGGTGGGGCGTGCACATGTGTCATGCCTTCCATATGTCAACTTCCTATAACAAATGCACATAATAACAATCTTTTTAAATTGAGTCAACCTCTTGTTAATTCCCATATGAGATTACACCTTTATCGCATATGACATTTTTGTGGACATCGGAATTTATAATATATAATGAGCCAAGTCTAACCAAATTCAACATGGGATGGTGAGATGGTGACAGCTTAATCGACTTAGAGCACCCACAGTGTGCTACCAAAACGATGCTTAGAGAGGAGAGGGTGTTCAAGCATCAATATCCAACATTGCATACCGGTGCTTGGTTTTTCAAAAATGTTTGGGTTCTCAAAATCTGGCATCCAAGCCTATTCATGCTTCGATGGCTCATACTTCTCGACTACTCCCTCCGTCTCATTGAAAATATTATCCGAAAAACATGTCTGTGAAAGAGGCACGGATTTTCAACGACAAAGTCCATGGGAACTAAGAAAATAATAAAATAAGTTTTCTATGCTAGTTGGCCGGAGGTGAAATATGTCAACAATCATGCTGCAGTCATGAAAACAGAGTCCAGACATCGATGTCCTACACTGCAGCTCAAACCAGAGATGAGGCATCGATGTAGGAACAGCAATGGAAAGACGTTTCAAACCTTGGCACACTGCGGGTTTTAAGCAGCAAAGTAGGCAATGCCATTGAGCCAACATTTCTCTATTTGCAACGGTAACAGTTTACCGACGGAACATATTTGCCACGTCTCACCTATTCATCTCTTCTGAAGATTACGGTCGGTACTGCACCAGATCGTTAATTTCTACTCCTACTCTCTAGCATAAAGTGTTCCGTAGTGGCGTAGTCCGTACATTGTGCTTCCTGATGAAAACTGTAAAAAAAAAGGCTTTCATGGGGATGATGCTCAAGCACTGGATGGGGAGATTCTGAGGTAAAAGCCAGAAAGGGGTGCACACATAGCACGAGAGCAGATGGCGACGACCATTGTTGTGGTATATCCTTGCCCTGTTCCGTTCTGTTGGGTCGAGGTTTTATCCTAAGGGGCCGTAACTTTAGCCCTGCCACTTGCCATGGAGATGAAAAAAATTTCAGGATATTTTTACACGCCAACTATGGTCCCCTAGGAAGAAGACCGGTGAACAAAAAGAACGGGATCTATTCCTTTTTCACACCATTCCTAAAAAAAGATAGCTTCTTACCTCGATATTTTATATGTTGGTTCCTGGCAACTACAACTACATAGTAAAGCATAGATGATTCTGGCAAGCGTAGTTCGAGATGCCTCTCTGACCCTTTAGCTCTTTATCTTCTCTATATATGATTATTTTGGCTTTGTCTCCTCTATGAGCCTTTTTTTCCCTGAAAGCGATATATTTGATCATGTTTGACTGCCCGAAGAGATACGGCAAACGTGTTAAACACTTCAGTACCTATTTTCATTGCATGTGAATGAGGACCATAACCAGCGTGGCTTTTCTTCAAAAGGAACACCATACGAATGACATCAAATGAGATGGCTGATATGCCGCGCCCATGACATCAAATGAGATGGCTGATATGCCTCGCCCAGCGTACCTCAAAACGTTGCTAAAAGTCAAGGATAACACCCCTAAGCATCACCGACAGTCAAAACAATTGAGTCAACTCATGCATTAGCAAAACTCGCCAAAGGTTTTCGCTGTGCGCGTGCATCTAGGCGTCATATGCAACAAAACCCATGACCTACAAGACAATGTCGTGTGACCTCCATCACTGCATGAGAAACAAGCGGGGGCAAATCCAAAGATTATTACAACACAGGTTACATCTCATCTTACTATCTGTATTCCCCAAAAGAAGAGTAGCTACTTCTAAACAAGCCGCTACAATTCACTTCACCGACCACGGCCTCACTTCTTAACCTCCTCATACTCCGCCTCCGGCGCCTGGTCGCCGCCATCCTGAGGACCAGATCCTGACTGCGAGCCGCCAGAACCACCACCAGACATGTGCTGTCCAATCTTCGAGACAGCCTTGTTGGCAGCCTCAAGCTTAGCCTTGATCTTCTCGATGTCGTCCGAGGCCATCTCCTGGCGGAGGTCAGCAATGGCTGCCTCGATCTCAGATGCAACCTCTGCTGGGATCTTGTCCCTGTACTCACCCAGACTCTTCTCAATGCTATAGATAGTGGTGTCCGCATTGTTCCTCAGGTCAATGAGAGCCTTCCGTTCCTGATCCTTCTGGGCATGCAACTCAGCTTCTTGCACCATCTTCTGGATATCTGCCTCAGACAGCCCACCTGAGGATCGGATGGTGATGTTCTGCTCCTTCCCGGTAGCCTTATCTTTGGCTGAGACGGTCACAATTCCATTGGCGTCGATGTCGAATGTAACCTCAATCTGAGGCAAGCCTCTTGGGGCAGGCGGAATGCCCACGAGATCAAATTCACCGAGAAGTTTGTTGTCTGCAGCCATTTCACGCTCACCTTGCAACACCCGGATACCCACTTGGGTCTGGTTGTCAGCAGCTGTTGAGAACACCTGCAAAATTGAAGCCCAAGATCAGATCAAACTGCTACTGCTAGTACATGAATCAGATCAGATCAAAGTAGAAAAAAGAAAAAAAAAATCCTATATGAACATTGGACTTCCTAGGGAAACAATTACACTACAAGAATAACAAAATGGCCAGTTAGTGCTGAAATTAGCAAGGAAGTTTATAAAGCACTTCACAAAACAAAGATGCAAGAAACATTTCATATGGGGATGTATCAGAGCACTTCACAAAATGAAGATGGAAGAAGCATTTCATATGGGAATGTATCAGAAACTCAATACAAAATGAATGAGGCCAAACAGAGCATAGCATTGCAAATTTGGTCAGATGTGAAATAAGTGTTAGTGTTCAGGAAAAAAAACACATGAGTTAGATAAGGGATAATCAAACAAGAAAGTGCATGATCAGAAAGAATAGAGGCAACTCACCTGACTTTTCTTTGTAGGGATTGTAGTGTTTCTGTTGATCAATCTGGTGAAGATACCACCAAGCGTCTCAATACCCAGTGACAGGGGAGTAACATCAAGAAGAAGAAGCTCCTTAACATCTCCACGGAGAATTCCACCCTGAATGGCAGCACCCATAGCCACAGCTTCATCTGGGTTGACCCCTTTGCTTGGGCTCTTTCCAAATATTTCAGAGACTACCTCCTGCACCTTTGGAACCCTAGTCATTCCACCAACAAGAAGTACTTCATCCACCTCTTTAGTAGATATCCCAGCATCCTTCAAGCAGCTCTTGCATGGCTCTCTTGTCCTCTCAATCAGATTGCGTACAAGAGATTCAAATTTCGACCTTGTCAGTGTGATATTCAAATGTTTTGCCCCTGAAGCATCAGCTGTTATGAATGGCAGATTGATTTCTGTCTGAGAAGTCGATGAAAGTTCAACCTTTGCCTTCTCAGCAGCTTCACGAAGCCTTTGCAGGGCCAATCTATCCTTTGACAGATCAATGCCCTCAGTTTTCTTGAAATCACTGACTAAGAACTCCAGTAGAGTGTTGTCAAAATCTTCACCACCCAAGAAAGTATCACCATTTGTTGCTTTGACCTGAGTGGCAATACATACAAACAAATCAGAACAGTGTAATTCAGAAAATGTTCCCACAATGAGTTCACTTGAAGGTTATGAAGAAATTTACCTCAAAAACTCCATTTGAGATCTCCAGAATAGAGATATCAAAAGTTCCTCCTCCAAGATCAAATACCGCTATCAAGCCTTCCTTGTTGTTCATTCCATAAGACAGAGCGGCTGCTGTAGGTTCATTGATGATCCTTTCAACATCAAGGCCAGCAATGCGACCAGCATCCTTTGTGGCCTGACGCTGAGCATCATTGAAATAAGCTGGAACAGTAATCACTGCCTTTAAGACAGACTTGCCAAGGTAAGATTCAGCTGTCTCCTTCATCTTGGTCAGCACAAATGCACCAACCTGACTTGGTGAGTACTGCTTGCCATCTGTTGTTTCAACCCAAGCATCGCCATTAGGAGCCTTCACGATTTTGAATGGCACCATCTTCATCTCTTTCTGTGTCTGTGGATCATCAAAGCGTCGCCCAATCAACCTCTTTGTTCCAAAGAAAGTATTCTGGGGGTTGGTTACTGCCTGGCGCTTGGCTGGAGTTCCAACAAGTCTTTCACCCTTCGGAGTAAACGCGACAACAGATGGTGTTGTTCTCGCACCTTCAGCATTCTCAATAACTTTCGGGTTCTGCAGTCATTTAATATAATTACTTAATTTAGCCAAAAACAAATGAGAGACAAAGATCATGAAGGGCAAAAATCCTTAGGAGTAAGCTCACCTTTCCCTCCATAACAGCAACACATGAGTTGGTTGTTCCCAAATCAATCCCAATAACCTCATTTCCAGCAGCTTTTGCACTGTAAGCAGTTATCATGCAGATTAGCATTACTAAAATCAGAAAAATGTTAAGAGCTAAAACAGGAGAAAATTATTACCTAAAAGGTCTTGCAAAATTTCCCCATTTTGAGCATATGTTGGCAGCACATGTTGACTGTAAGCTGGCACCCAGCTGAAACAAGTACATTCAGAGACTTAGGCCCCGTTTGAATCCTAGAGGGATTATAAGAATCTAGATAGTAGATAGTGATTTTGAGAATCTGAATTTTGCATAGAAACAATATGATCTATTTGGATTCCCAGTTAATACTCTTGATAGTGGATGCAACAAGATAAATGTCAAGATACCAGCTTTTTCTGGATTCCTGGCATCTCATCTCCAGAAAAAAAGTAAAAAACTGGAATCTTATGTACAGCCCCATGGGTGGACTGACTAGGACTAAGTATTAGCAGCATTTTTTGGGCCTGTTTGGATCCATTAACAATAAAAATTAGCAGCTAAAATAAGTACTAGTGGATCCAAACAGACCTGCTAATTATCAACTAGGTAGCTACTAACTAGGAGTATTAGTACACCTTCAACTCACTATCCAGCCACCTCTCCACCTATTAGCAACAGGCCCTAAATAAATCAAACAGAACTGAATACATCCAGTGAAAAACAAAAACCTGAAAAGCCATAGCACAATGACAATTTATTCATGGCTAACTCCACAACAGTAGTGAGAACTTGAGATAACACCACTACTAATGCTAAGACAACCCTGCACAGGTAAGCAACCCACAATTTGAGTGACAGCACCATGTCCAAGTAAGCCATTCTATGTGCACAAGAACAGCAAATCGCGGCAGCCCATGAGCGCTAAAGTTCTACCACAGCAGTAATCCAGTAATTACCCAGAACTGAACTAATAATCCATTAATACCTCTAGTGCTTCGAATCTACAAGCACTAATCTATCCTCCTCCACCCCAAATCCACGAGAACGCGAGATCCCATCTCATCTAAAATCACTCGTCCCCACCACCAAACCCTCCTCCGGATCAACACCGTACTACAAACGACGAAACTACTAGCCGAATACGAATGAAAGGGAATCACGGAGGCGGAGACGATAGGCCTTACGGATCCGAGAGGGGACGCGAGCTCCTTTCGGCGCACGACGCGGAGGAGCAGCGACGCCGCCATAGATGGGGAGGACTGGTCCCGGCGGGGCTCTAGCGTGCGGAAGCAAGGGCGGCTGCGGCGAGGGTTTTGGAAGGGGATGCTTCGGGAGACGGCTGGGGGAAGGGGGTTGCGGCGAGGTGGGCTGGTGGCGCTCTGACTCGTGGTGGCTTTTATGAGGTCGTGGCCGCAGCGGGCGAATGGGTGACTGAACGGTGGGCCGCCACGTCCGGGGCGGGTGCTATCGAGCGGCACCGCGCCGCGGCCACGGAAGGCTGTAGAAACCTCTCGACCGAGTGCTCCGAGGGTTTTCTTGTTGATTTTCCAAGCCAAAATTGACCCAGAGACACTTTTGTAATATAATATTTACTGTAGATCACTAAAATCATGTGGCTTTGTCAAAAAACACTATAAATAGATATACAT
Source organism: Bothriochloa decipiens (assembly GCA_023333625.1). NCBI lineage: Eukaryota > Viridiplantae > Streptophyta > Magnoliopsida > Poales > Poaceae > Bothriochloa > Bothriochloa decipiens. Next base: position 38,482,565 of record CM041628.1, on the reverse strand, counting down.
TTGCTAGAAGACATTATAACTATTATTATATTCAGATTTAATCAAAGCCATAGAACTGAGAAGTTTGCCCCTGTCCGTTCAGTTTCTCATGAAGGCAAGTCTCTCGTTCTTCCTCCGCATAGCTGTATGGTGTTCTGCGCGACGGTGTCCCCTCCCGCGGCACTGACTTTACTACCTGGTGGCGCGGCTGCTCGGCTCGTTGCTGGCGGAGAAAGAGCACGTGGATGCCAAAGGACCAACGCCTCCTGCTGCAGCTAGATCCGGCGTCGAACGAACCGCTCGGCCGCCGAGACGCACGGGAGCACGTCGAGGAGCACGCCGACGGCGTAATCTGGGACGTCCCTGAGTTGGCGACGGCAACGCCGCGGAGCCCGCATTTGGCGAGGTCAATGTGGTCAACGCCCGCCGCCATGCTGACGAGGCAGCTTACGGAGGGGGCGACGTCGAGCAACACGGCGTCCGTGCGGCCGGCGCCGCCGCCCATGACGACCGCGACGCGAGACAGGTTTTGCTCGTCCGCGGCGGCGGCGAGGAAAGACGCGGCCTGCTCGGTCCAGGCCAGCAAGTGAAGCGCCAGCACGTCGAAGCGCTAGCGCATCGCGTTGCCGAAGGGCGCCCGGGCCGGGAGACTGGAGACGCACGCCGGCACGCGTTCAGACAGGCTTCAACGGAAGGGATAAAGGGGAAAGGGTAATTTTACCATTCAGTGTGGCAGCCAATTAAATCTAAATATAATAATCACTCAAGTGTCTCCTAGCATATTACTTAAGTTATTTGATGTCTTTTGACAAAGCCATCTTTTTTTATTGGGTCACAGCAAACACCTTCTTAGGTGTCTCCTGGCAGATTTTTGCCTTTTTCCAAGGCAGTGGCAGGTTTTCTCGAGAATGGGTCGAAACATGGAGCTCTTTCCCTATGTTCTGGGCTGCTCGCTAGCCATTTCACAGCCCAAGGCCCTAGCATTCTGTGACTTCTGTCAAACTGATCAAGATGGGCTAGAAAGTGGTTATTTATTTTCCGGTTTTCAATTAAAAAAATCCAATTTAACCTCTCTCCATAAACTTTAAAACTAATTTCTTTACACCCCTCGAGTTCTAAAATTGGTCGAAAAAAAACAGAGTGTTCTTTTCGTCTTTACTGGTTTTGGACTCCTTTGCTGATGTGGTGTCACGTCAAAGGAGCTATCAAAATTTCCTTGTCAAGCTACATGAAACATGTTTCGAGGACTAACCGATCGAAATACTCCAAGACCTTTGTCACATATTTCATATCACATTTGATTGATATCATATTCTATGAAGTAAATGAACTACAGCGGACTAAGTTAACAGTTTATGAAGGTAAAATCAGACTAGAAATATTTTTGAAAAAATATTCAAAATTCATAAAGAAAATTCTAAGATTTTGTCTAAATATTTCTGCATAAAAAATAATGCAATTAAAAACCCTAAAATATGATATAGTCTTAGAAATATCATAGAAAAATTATTTTGCCTCGAAAAAAATTGAAACAAGTTTTAGATTCTTTTTTTCTAAAATCATGCTCTATCTTATGGTACTACTCAGTTTGAATTGTTTAAATCTTTATGGACTCATTTTGATACTTATTTGTGAGTAAAGCTCTTATTATCTATAATAGTTACTCCCTACATATTGTAAAGGAAGTCGTTTTGGACAAACCTTGGGTCAAACATTAGGAATATAAATCATTAATAAATTTAAAGTTGTTGAGTTTTTAAATATAAAAATTATATGAATAGATTTGTCTTAAAAATACTTTTATACAGTATACATATATCACTTTTCTATAAATATATTTTTATAAAAATAAAAGGTCAAGTTATGCTTTGGAGACCGTGTCATTATCATAAACGACTTTATTTTCAACACAGAGGAAGTATTAGTCAACGTTGATCATCCAGACTACACAAAGCGCCATGGGTGATCGATTATTGTTGCCTTAGCGTTTTTTTTTAGCAAATGTTGCATTAGTGAATGGCAGGGTGGCAACGGCAAGAGTTGGGCAATGGGCCGCATGGTTGCCAGCGGCCTGGGCGGCGGAGGCCGAAGATAGCTATGTGAGGCAGGCAAAGGAAGAAGACACGAGGAGAAACGACGTGCTGCGCGCGTCACAAGTCACGTGTCAGTGTCGGTAGCTCTTGTCATTTTTATACAATCGTGACTAGTGAGCAACATACTGAAATGAATCAAAATGTGAGCAACATACTGAAATAAAAGCATGATAAGATGACACTGTAGAGATTTAGTTGGTTGTCTTTGATTGCTCAACCACTCAAGTCCGACTTGCCATGCACACCCAACTGCTTCCTTCGTATAGAGCATCACAGACTCACTCGATTAATCTTCTTACTAATTAGACTTGAGATGTTTGTAAATAACAGTTGATACTTAGAATTTGGAATGCAATCAATTGATGACAAGTGCAGTTCTGAAGAAGGAGATCTCTGATAATTGATAACTACTATATATTGCACAACATCGTGAAGGACGTCTCTAAAATATTTGGACTACGGCGATTTCAATGCATGAAAGATCGGTAAATGAAATTGTCTCAGATTCCTAATACGTGCTTAATGCTGTTAGCAGATGTATCAATTCACACAATATTAGCCATTTTTATTATATATATGGCCACTCGATTAAGATTATTGTTTACTCTTTTTTCCCCAATCATTACATGCAAATCATAAAGATTTTATTTTCCTAATCCTTCATATTTTGGTTGTGTGCTTGAAAATCTCTCATACTGTGGTAGTATATGTTTTAATTCAAAAAACAAAAATAAGCAAAGACCGAGTGTGGCCTTTACCTCGAAATCTTATGGTTTTGTACAGATATGTGATGAACAGACAACCTTAACGCATGGACGAGAGAACCGAGGCTTATGACATGTGTAAGAGTAAGATGAGGCATGCTACTATGTTATAGGCCCGTACCTCAGCTTGTTCAAGTCCTCATTGTCACTATCATGTATCATGGACTGCCCATGCCTTCTTGTCAAACGAAGGGAGTCCTACGAGGCAAGGGAGCATGTAAATTTGTTAGGTCGGTTGCTCAACTACTCTCAGCTCCGGCACCCATGCATGGTGGCCTAACGACATTTCCCCTTCGTGCGTAACATCACACTTACTCGATTAATTATTCTTCGAGTGCGACAATAGATACAAGCAATAATACGTTTTCTGAAACAAAAATAAAATTCAAAAGCAATAATACAAACTCGCAAAGAAAGACGATACATATGCATCTTGACGCGTGGTCACGCGCGAGATGCGTCGCGCACAGAACTCTCGCATCTCACTTGCTGGCGGCAACGTCGGCGGCTGGCTTGTCGCCGCCGTTCTCCTCCTTTTTCTCCTCCTTCTTCTCTTCCTTCTCCTCCTTCTTCACCTCCTCCTTCGGCTTGGCTTCCTCGTCCTCGTCCGGGAACGCGGACGCGGGGAACGAGCGGCCGATGCCGACGTTGGACTTGAAGTAGATCTTATCGCGCTTGTCCCCGTCGAGGCTCATCTCGACGATGGGCACCCAGAGCATGACCTGCTTGCTGCGCACGCCGGTCATGCGCTTCATCCGCCCTTCCTCCACGTACGCGGTGACCTCGGCGTCGTACCGGACCCGGGTGCCCGTGCCGCGGAAGTAGTGCTCGTAGGGCGCCTTCTGCCGCATCCACACGAAGCCGGTCTCGCGCACCCACCCGCACTCCTCCAGCCCCCGCAGCGGCATCACGCCCCCCGGGAAACCCAGCGCCTTGAGCATCTCCTTGGAGTGCGCGTAGCAGGCCTCCGCGCCCGTGATGATCTCCGCGCCCTCGCGCTGCTGCTTGTTGTTGCCGCCGGCCGCCGCGGTCGCCGTGGACACGGTCAGGGAAGCCATTAGCGTCGCACTGCTAGGTACCGGGTGACTCGACAGGTGGCTCGATCGCTGGACCGTGCGTGGAGTGCTTCGATTGTGTTTTGCGTGGTGCAAGTGAGGTTTCGGGAGTGGCGTTTTATAGGGGAAGTGAAGGATCGGAGTGAATACAGTAGGTGGTTGGCCGTTGAGCTACAGACACTAGTCAGTCAGATCGTTGGGGGTTGCTCTGTCATTAGCTGAACAACAAAGCGCAAGCCAGCAGACACGACGTTCGGCGCCGAATGGGTGCACCTAAACGCCTACCACATGGAGCTATGGAAGTTGCCATCCGGCTTTGTCCTCGGTCCTCCACGAGGACATGCTCACCGGACCTGCTACGCGTTCCTGTTTTCTCTTTCGAGTTTGATTCGGTGCGTTATTCTTTTCTTAAACTGCACAATCAACCACAATCCAACAGAAGATGACTTCCTGACAGGGGAGATCAAACGCCGTCTCCTCTACTTTCCTCAGTCCAGAAACGAATATGATCCTAGGTTTAGACTAAGTCACATAATTTCTTAAATAGATTCTAAAAAAGGACATATTTATAAAAAAATTCTACCATGTAGATTTACTATAAAAATATATATTATACGATACATCTAATAATACGTCCTAAAAAGATGTGATTGTAGCATAGTGTCAAACTAAACCATTCTTCGATTTGGTATGTATGTTTACATTTTCTTAAATCTATTATAAAATTTAATGATGTTATTTTTTCAGTTTAGATGATATTGTGATTTTTGTCGATTTTGAGATCTAATAGTTTAGTTTTTGGAAGATGCTCGTAAGGATATGGATATGATTTATGTATCTGTATTTTTAAAAGTGAATGTACGTGAACTATAGAAGTATACATCAGTATGTTGTGTAATTTGAAAAATCAAACACCTTTCAAGGATATCCTTGGGATCCCAAGGTGCAGAACAAATTTTTAGAGCCTGGCTACAGGCAGCTTCTGCTATAGCTCCCCAAGAAATTAAAAGACGTGTGACTACTACCTGCCCCAACAACATTTCTATTGCTATCCCAATATGATGAAACCCTATCCACCATTTCATGATTGAAGGAGCCATAAATACTTTATCAGATAAGAAAGAGCCATAGATATATTATTACAATTTTCAGGCACATCGCTCTCACGATCTTTGGCAAGCTCCACTTTGTGAAAGTGATGGTTTTCGCAGACGTAAAATTTGTGCCGACTCTATGGCCTATTTGGTTTTTCTCTATAAACAACTTGTCGACTTCTAGGCTGAATGGAGAATAACCCTGCCAAACAACACAGAGAAATGATTGTTTATTTTCTGATGATGTAAATTGATCCTTTAAAATAAACTAAAAGGTTGAGAACTAAGAAGAGTCTCATCCTTAATATAATTCCTCATGCACCTAATTCTAAACGTTTCTTGAAATCATCTAACTCTGAAAATGTTTCTACAAGAATATGGATACCTACCAAATGCACCTTAAATTTGACTTCTTCATGTGCACCATAGCAAAGAGCCAGAGTTAGAGCCCGATGTTGACGACAAAAAGTGGCCGAAACATGAGAAGGACTTTGTGATAATGTTCTTGCCATTAAATAATCACGTAATATATGTTGGATCATTTTGTGAAGTCCGAAAGATAAAGAAAGAAAAACGACAAACATGTAGTCTAACCGATCTGGTCGGTTTCCCTACGCCAAACCAGGATGTCTGTTTCCGGAAATGTCAGTTTCCCTAGGCCCAACCAAACTTGCTTGGCTAGTTTGGGATCCGGAAATGTCAGTTTCCTGTAAAGCCAGTTGGGCTGTCTGTGCCGAGCCTGCAAAATCTGGTCTGACCGGTTTGGAACCCGACAACGCCATTTTGCTTGCCCTAGTCTAACAAATCGGTTTTGAATGTATTTTTGACGTAGGAAACATGAATATGATTTAGACTTGTTTCCTGTTAGGATAAGACAACTCTTCTATCTACTCCTTTCGTTAAAAAAAATCATTTCCCGAGATGTCAAATGACCAAAATTATACAAAAAGGTACCATCATTGATATCAAAAAATGTATGGGTGTGTTCGACAGGTCCAGGGCTTGGCTGAATTCAGTAGGTTAGCAGTCATGTTTCAGCCATGTTCAGCCGAAATCAGCCAACACTAGACCGAGGCCTATGATTAATGACGAATTATATTTTTATAATAAATTCTGTTCAAGACATAAATATTAATATTAATTACTATCAACTTGGTCAAACTTTAGTCAAGTTGAGCGGCACGGATCCCATACTTATGACGGAGGTAGTATATTAGAGGATCACCACCGATTGAGGGATCCAATATCCAATCATTTTTACATCTATTACACTTTTTGTTACCATTTTTTCCCTCCGTCTCTTGCTTTTCGTTCTAGGTTCTCCACGGGATCTAGCAATGTTCTAGGTGGCCTTGCTAACCTTAAAGCAAACTCCAATGCTTCTTCTTCGACGGGTCCTCCCGGAGGTGTTCCCGAGTTCTTCAACGAATGAGCTTGAGATAAGCCTAACTGACTCTTTGATCGGTCTTGATAGTTTTGGAGGTGTTTGCAACGTGTGATAGGTCATGGGCTCAGACAAAAGTTATGACAAATATAATATTATAGAACCCATAAGCATATAAACCTATAATGGAGTTTGTAAAAAAAACTCTAAAATTGATTACGGTTTCATTAATTGAAAACTATAAAGTTGTTACATCCAAATACTTTATATATGTAGCTCTTAAAACTAAATATTTTATCGTGGTGCTTCAATAGAAGTCCAAATTTTTTTTGTATGACTAATGTAGGTGATTATACTGATTAGTGAACCGGTTGGCCAACACGTCCCGGAGATCGCAAGCGACCTGGTGAGTTGTGGGCTGGTGGCGGCCGACCGAGCCAGAAGACCACGACGTGTCGCAACCGACCAGCCCGTGGACGTTAGCCCATGAAGGCCACGAACGCGGCCCCCCGGCCCGTCACCGCATGGGCACGGCACGCAGCCACGCACCGCTTCCTCGAAGAAATTTCCGTGATGCCACCCGACAGCAGAAAGGAAAAAGCAACTGGGAGGCCGGAATCTTTCGATCGAGGGCACCAGCACCACCACCACCGGCGGCGGGGGTAGTAGCACTAGCACAGGAGGGTAGCCGTGGAGCGATCCGGCGGGCATCTGCGCCTGCGCCCGATGTGGGCGTGGGGCTGCGTCGAGCGCGTGGCCGCGGGCCTCCTCGGCGGCCCCCTCGCTGGCGGCGGCGGCCGCTGGAACACCGCCGTCGCCGTCGGGGTCACGGCCGCCGCGGGCCTCGTGCTCGTCGCTGTCGTCTTCTCTTCCCGCAGGTCGGTCGGTCGGTCCCCTCATACCCCCACACCTTTTGGAATCGCTTATGCTGCTGCTGCTGCCGCTGCTACTGCCTGCCTCAACGCGTGCTTGGATGCAGAGGCGGGCTCAAGTCTCCGTGGTGGCGGCGGCGGAGGAAGGCGCCGCTTACGGCCCAGGAGTGGCGCGACCTGTTTACGCCGGAGGGGAAGCTTCAGGACGGCGGAGTCAAGCTTCTGAAGAAAGTTCGGAGCGGAGTAAGTTGCGGCAACTCTTTAATGATGCTGTATTGCAGGCTCTGGTAGCTGTGAGGCTGATTCATGTGCTTCTGTGACAGGGGATTGAACCGAGTATCAGAGCGCAGGTCTGGCCGTTCCTTCTGGGAGTGTAAGTAATCTTGAGTGTTGATCACAAAACTGTTGTTGTCATGCTTGGAGCTGTACAGTTAGATCCACAAGATACTTTGGAACAAGATATGTGCATGCGAATATACTACTTTACTATTGTAACTGTATATAAACATTAACCATGGTCCATGGAGATGGATGAGCCTGCATATTAGGAGGACCTATATGTAGTCTCCTATCATGAAATTGAGCTTAAGCAGTTATGGACTGTTAAATGGGATAAATGGGCACGGCAAAAATTGTGAATTAGCTTGCTAGCTGTACAAATGAACAAGTAATATTAGTTCTTTTTCTTTGTTTTGCTACAGCTCAACCAGATTTACAGTTATACTAGGAAATAACGTGCAGTCAGATTTCAAAAGCACTGTACAATGCATGTGTGTGTGTTCAGTATGATAGACTTGACTAATCTTTTTTTTTGAACTCTCATACAGTTATAGCCTTGACAGTTCTGAAGCACAAAGAGACATGGTTAAGGCCCAGAACAGGTACAATCTTCAGCACGTATATTTTATCTCTTTATCATACATCTGTTCTTCCTGTCTGAAAATGGCTGAGTGAAGTTGATCAAAACATGCTACCCATGGTCTTTCCACCGATTATATACTGCGGTGTATGTTTTTCTGATTTAGTGCAGGAACATTGCCTGTTAAAAGACACTGAATTTTAGATGTTGTTTGTCCTGGTTGGCTTAAGATGATGACACTCAGTGGCATATTTTCTGTAGGAAGGGATATCTGTTATTGAGGAAGCATTGCCTGCGTAAATCAGCATACAACATGGAAGAGAGCAAGCAGTCAACGAAAACAGCTGAAGTCAACCATGAAGGGAGCAATAGTTCTGAAAAAAGTGATGAATCTGGTTGTGTTAGTCCTGTTAAATCTGAAGAAGTTCCTGAAAATCCTAGCATAGAAGAGGCTATTGAGGAAGTCAATCCAAGTCTCAGTACACAACAAGAAGTGCAGGATGACACTTCTGAAACAAAGCCAGAGCAGATGAATGAAAATCCGTCTTCAGCTAGTTCCTCCGATGAGGAAGGGAGTGAAAAAAATGCTGCTTCTGAAACAAAGCCAGAGCAGATGAATGAAAATCAGTCTTCATCTAGTTCCTCCAGTGAGGAAGGGAGTGAAAAAAGTGTTGTGACTCATGTAGAAGCATCTCATAAGAACTTGGCCTCAGTTTGTGAGTCCCCATTTGAGGATGAACAAGAAAGTATCCCGAGATATTCGAACACAGGAGGAAATATGGATGATGCTGTGCTATCTAAGGCTGCCCGCCCTGTGAAATCTGCACGGGCAATCGAGGATTTTGAGACATGGCAACGGATTATTCGTTTGGATGCAGTCCGTGCTAATGATGAATGGGTTTCCTATTCTCCATCCCAAGCTTCAGTTTCCAAGGAGAGGGCAATTGAATCTGCTAAAGCTGTTTTTCTTAAAGACTATGACCACTTAGAACCATGTCAATCCATCACGCGTCATGCCTTGTTGCTATTCTTGAGGCCTATGCAATCTATGACCAAGAAATTGGATATTGCCAGGGAATGAGTGACCTCTTTGCGCCTCTCCTTGCTGTGCTAGAGGAAGATGACGAAGCCTTCTGGTGCTTTGCTGGTTTTATGAGGAAAGCCCGCCACAATTTTAGGCTTGATGAAGTGGGTATACGCCGACAACTCAATATGGTGGCTAGGATAATCAAATACAAGGACTTCCATCTCTACAGACATTTGGAGATGCTCCAAGCTGAAGACTGCTCTTTTGTTTACAGAATGGTGGTTGTGATGTTCCGGAGGGAGCTCACCTTTGAGCAGACCCTATGTCTCTGGGAGGTCATGTGGGCTGATCAGGCAGCTAACCGCGCCGAGATTGCAAAATCATCCTGGAGTAAATTACGGTTGGGAGCACCTCCAACAGATGACCTGTTACTGTATGCGATTGCTGCTAGTGTGTTGCAGAAGCGGAAACTGATAATAGAAAGCTACAGCAGCATGGATGAGATCATAAGGGAGTGCAATAGCATGGCTGGGCAGCTGGACATCTGGAAGCTACTGGATGATGCACATGATCTAGTGGTGACCCTTCACGATAGGATTTAGTAGCTGTGGTCTTTGTTGCTTGTGCTATTTGTCAAGTTACCATACTTCCATTATACTCAATCTCTTTGTATGTTAAGTATGTACGGACAGTGAATGGAAGCACGTTGATGGAGTTAGCTAGGTAGCAATGGCGGCAATTTTTTTGGAACTGGGGTTGCATACTGGACGTGGGCGAAGAGCCCCTTGAATCATATCATTGTCTACCATTCTGATATATTGCAACCTGTTTTGTTTCTGCTGTACCCTCGTTGCATACTGCTCTTTTATGTGGATGTTATGTGACGGGGATTCGGTGCAAAGTGGTGGTTCTGGTCTTCTTGGCTGTGTGTCCGGAGTCGCTATCTGTGTCTGGACTACGTACACCCAAACAATCAAACTTACTACCATCCATGTCCAAAACAACAGTCCACTGCAATATCACCATCCATGGCTGTACTGATCATCGAGAGGTTTCTTTCGTTATATATAGGGAAAACCAGAATTATTTTTTAGTCAAAATACACCCTACGATAGAACATAAACTTATGGTATGATTCTGTTTATTGCGTCGTCCAAGTACACACACAAAACAAACATAACTGCAATAATCTGGTATCAACTATCTTGGAAGAGTCAGATTCCATCTTATCTTTATATGCCACAGTTCACGGGTAATTTTCAGCAACACACGGATGTCCATAATACAGAGTAGCATATGATCTATGAGATAATAACATCCACCTGACAAATACACTAAGCAATTATTGAACTGTTCTCGTTCAAACCATTACCATAAACAGACTCCAAAGACAAGTATCTAAGAATAGTACTATTCTGATTTGGTGTACTGCCGTATACCAAATGCAAGGCCCAGGATCATAATGGGCACAAGGAACTGCAGGATCTTGATGAGGAGATCACTACCCTTGTCTGCTTGGCTGGGCGCTTGCTGGGGATGGACATAAGTGCGCTTTGCTGGGATTGTTGAAGCATCTATTTGCCCGATGTGGTACTTCTCCATCATGTCCCTTGCGGAATCACTGTGGCCAATATCTTCAAAATCAGCTGTAGCATCTTTCCCTGGTTAAATTCAAGAGTGGTTAAATTCAAGAGTAGAGATCAGTTCAATATTTAAACGTCATGGCTGTAACTATGAAGTACAATTGATGTATGGCTTACCAGTTACAGCTAGCAAAACCTCATCTCCACCAGGATGCTCATCCATAAACGGAGTGACATCATACACCTGGAATGTTAATAGAAAGAGATGAGACGTTCCAATCAAACACACATTGAGTATAGATGGCAGAAAATTTCAATGATTTACTCCATTTTTATGAGATTAATTAAAGAAACAAGGGACATTACAGACAGCAGAAGCATAAGTTTCGATGTTTCTACATCTTACACAGTTACACCACCACATCAACTTAATTTATAGGAAAGGCGAAGAAACAAGCCAGCATAGTTGGTTAACTTATGTCAGGAAGCTCTGTGGATGTTTAAGTCTTATGATAACACTACGAGGGCAAGAATCGTGGTTGACTCCAAAGTAAACTTAGGGCCACAAATCATACTTCCAAAGACAACATGTCCATTAAGCATTAGCTACACAGAGAATAACAAAACATTTGTCACAAACAAATGGAAGGCAAGTTACCATTTTCTCTCTTTTTCAATAAAAATAATCAACTTCAGTGGAATTAGCACATGGTACACATTTTTCCAGCAGAATGTTTGATGATAGTAGGATTTGTATATAGGAGAAAACAGGAAAAATGTTAGAAAATTCCTGAATGAAAAACATTAGATCTAAGAAAATATACTAGTTCTAGAGTAACAAACTAACAACTTATTTTTGTGGTGCAGTGGAAACGTAATATAATATATGGTCATACTAGTACATCCAAGGGCATATAATTGAAAATAAAATGATCCACGTGTTGTAAGAACGCCATATATTTGGCCGGATATAAAAAATATCAACCACGGATCATCATTTATGTAATTTATATTTCAGACTTTTTTGAGGAATTACATATTTAGGGAATCATTTTATTCTGTCATGGACCAAAAAATAGAAAGCAGGACAACAGCAAACCATATTTTTGTCTGTTCTGTTCTGTCATACATTGTCATTTCAAGATACAGAAAGGTGCTCAGTTTCAAGCACTATCCTTGTGGTAAATTCTAAACATGCGATGCGAGTGGATTTGTAATGAGCTTTTGTCCTGTAAATCATCCAAGCATACAGAACAACATGAAGTTGATCTAAAGGCAGTTGCTGGTCCTCGATCGGATGAACCGAACTGATCATTAAACATGGAGATGGAGTAGATCCAAAAGGCGGTTTCTAGATCTGGATTGAATCACCCACTGATAACTACGACTGCTATTTGACAGAGAGCGTCGTAAGCTTTCCTTAGGCCGTAAGACCTTTGCAATCGAAGAGGAAACGGAAGGAATTACCACTCCACCAACAAGAACACCAAACAATTTCACAAAACCATATCCTACGCAACCACCGGAGGCATGCCACCAGCCATCCTTAATCCTGCGCTGTGCCACCACCACAAAGGGGAGCCGAGTATGGGAGGGGAGCAGAAAAACCGCACCTTGCCGGCGATGATGATCCAGCAGTCCTTGGTGACGTTGTGCTTGGCGACTTCCTCGAACCCAAAGACCTTGTTCTCGCCGGCCATGGCAGACTCCTACGCACCTGAGACCAAAAAAAGAATTCCCCTCCGAAAGAGTTAATCTTCGGAAACCTCACTGAATCGAGCCATGGAGCGTTGAAGCGAAAGCAGTTGGACTGCTAGTGGTTGACCGATGGCCTTTGGCTCACCTGCTGACCTGCGCTTCGCCTCAAGACGGGTGGGGTGGAGTTCGACTGCGTGTGTCGCGCTCGCGAAGGGGATGCGATACACGCGATCTGGTCAGCTTCCGCCCTCGGTGGCGCCGGCGCGGCGGCATTTGAGCCCGGTCCATGGGAATCCATGCGCCCCATCCCATTCCCCTAGGCCCCACTCGTCCGGACTCTGCACCGCACGCGGCCAGTAGCGTTTCCCAAAATACCCTCGAGAGCCAGGTGCTTGCTGGACAGGGCCTTATTTTTTCAATCCCGTGTTGGGCCTCCAGGCCCGGCTCGGCCCATAGTACCATGAGAGGCTGACAGGCTGTTACTGCGTTGACACGTAAGCTTTCCCCTTCCCTTCCGCTGACGCGACGACGCACACCTCGCCCCGCGCTGGTTTCCGTTCGCGCAGTGACTGACCGACCACACGGCCGTGCGGGCGCGAGACGACGGGACCAGTGACCTCCACGCGCTCGCTCGCGGCTCCGCTCCCAGATCCAGCCGCGCGCGCGAGCGAGCGAGGCGAACCCCGAGGAGTGACCGACCATGGAGGAGCCCACGACGGAGACGAGGCCGCCAGCCGGCGCGGAGGATCTCGCGAACGGCGCGCGGGAGCCGGAGGTTGAGGTTGAGGAGGAGGAAGCGGAGGAGGAGGAGCCGCCGCGATCGGCGACGGCGAAGCAGGAGGAGGCGAAGGCGGCGCTGGGGGCGGAGGGGTCCCGCCCGTTCACCATGCGGGAGCTCCTCGGGGAGCTCAAGGAGGACGGCGAGACGACGGCGGCCGGCAGCAGCAGCGCGAGATCTGCCTTCGCCGATGCGAACGGCGTCGGATCCGCTGACGCCGAGGGCTCGTCCTACAGGTTTGTGCTTGCTCGCGTCGTTTAGATCTCACTGCGTGTACTGGATCGCTGTGGCTTGGTTAGGGTTGTGGCATTGCGTTTTTTAGCCGTACACTTTGGACTTCGCGTCGGATCTACGTGAAATTTTGCGTTGGCTACGTGAGTTAAGCAGCTTCTGCTTAGTTTTGGTGCTTCAGCTGCTGCCTTAGTGGAGTTGTGTTGTCATATTTAACCTGCGAATGCTGGTTGCATTAGAATGCTTATGTGCAAGCACAATTGTTACCATGGATTGTGGTATTTTGCTGATCTTTCTTCAACAAAGCACAGTTGTGTACTACAGCTCATCTTCTGGTAGGTAGGATTGTTATATTATTTCCCTTAGTTATATGGATATGGAAACACCTTTCTTTTTATGAAAAGCCGTGAACAGTTTCTTCTTCCGTTATAACGAATAATGGGTATCAGATGGTTGTTAGTTGTTACATTTTAGTAAATGCATTAATCATTATATCTGCTTCTATACGATTAGTTCACAGTTGCTGCAACGTTACTAGTTCACATTTATTTGTATTGGCTTATGCATCACAGCTGCTGCAACGTTACTAGTTCACATTTATTTTTATTGGCTTATGCGCAAATTCCTAATGAAATGGTTCAAACAATAAGTTTTATTGATTTCTTCAATTTATTTCAGCCAAGATAGCACACAACAGTTTTCATCCCACCATGATGTAGCGATGGACTTGATAAATAGTGTAACTGGAGTTGACGAGGAAGGACGTTCTCGCCAAAGGATTCTTTCTTTTGCTGCCAAAAGGTTTGCTTAGCTTGCCTGATTAAACTTTGTTTTTTATTGCTACAATGAGCTCGCATATTTTGTAGTTCTCTCTGTAATTACTCGTTGCTGCCAACTTTAAAGTTCTGTTATGCAGGTATGTAAATGCAATTGAAAGGAATCCTGATGACCCTGATGCATATTATAATTGGGCTCTTGTCCTCCAGGTACACATCTACATTCCTTTTATACCTCCCTTTTTTGTGATGGTCTTTTATACGTGTTAATATATAGTGAACGCATAGCTGTGATCAATGCATAATTGAATGCGGCTGTTTATAGCATGCATGTTACATATGTGCTGCAAAATCGTATTTATGTTTTAGGCAAGTTTGTATCTTATTCTTTTGAAATATTATTTCAGGAGAGTGCAGACAATGTGGATCCCAATTCTAGTTCCTCCAAAGATGCATTGCTTGAGGAGGCTTGCAAAAAGTATGCTGAAGCTACCCGACTTTGTCCAACTCTTTATGATGTAAGTTCGTCACTTCTTATGTTTGATCAGAATAGTTCAAATTCACAGAAGGTTTTTCAGTACTTTTGGCCCTTTTGGGGGAAAAAAGAATAAAAAGCATCACAATCACGCTTTTCAAATAGTCTACGGAAAGCATCACAACTAAGAATGTGACTTCATGGTTCTAATGTGTACTGCTCAATGTTGATTATTCTAATTGTCTCAGATATCTTTTGCTCCTTTGACACTTTATCTTTTTTTAGGCATATTATAACTGGGCTATTGCTATTGCTGATCGGGCTAAAATGCGAGGTCGGACAAAAGAAGCCGAAGAACTCTGGAAGCAGGTTTAGTGAGATGTCCCACATACATCTATAAGCTTGTTTATGTTGAAACTAAATTATTATTATGCGAGTAATGCAAGTAAATCAGATTTAGTCCAATATTGAATCTTGTTTTGGTTTCCTTGTGGTGCCTGTTCTCTGCAGGCCATCAATTATGTTATTTATATGATAAAAAACTGTGCCACTTGCCTACTTTTCACCCAAATTGTGGGTTTGTGATTTTTTTTTTTGAATAAACATGAGCTCGCAATATATGTTGCGCATATTAAGTTGTTCTTGTCCTATCTATTAATATATATAATACTTCACTGTCTCTTTCATGAATTTGGATGGATAATAAGAGCTCACAAGTTGTCCAATAGCAATTCAGGTAGCTAGCAGCATGTTTTGTCACCATTTTTTTTCTTTAAAAAACCCTGGTAGCTGTTGAATTTTTTGTGCTATGTGATGACACTATTTCTTATATTTTCTTGAAAAAACTTGGTACACCCAACTCTGCTCAATGTTTAGTTTCATCAAGAAATTCAAATTTCAACCCTAGCATCTGGGGGGAACAATAAATCCCAAGGGGTTTGAACAATCCACACATCTCCATCCGTTGCCATTAAGTTGAAAATTTACCATGTTTTCTTGCCAAACATACTGATGCTGTTTTAAGTTTATAATTAAATTTGATTGCATCCGGTATTTACACTTTTCTTTCTTTGACAGGCAATACTGAATTATGAGAAGGCTGTCCAGCTTAATTGGAATAGCCCACAGGTTAGCGTTAAATCCTTATATTTATCTTGAGTCCTTGAGTGCAGATTATATGGTAAAATAAAAAGATAAAAGGCTCCAGTTTGAGTTAAGTGGATGATCAATGTGCACATATAACTGACATGAAGACCATCATGGTTCGGTAGAGTTTCGTTTAGTAATGTTGCACACATGTTTAAACAATAAGAACCACCCTTCTGTAGTGAACTAGTGATAGCTGCTTTTTTTTCTAATTTATCAATTAAAGAAAGAAAAAACTTGTTTCTGGTCAAGAAACCAGAGCTTGCCATGGTTTATCCTTATTGTTTAAATTCCTGTGATCTTTTGTTACCGAAATTCTTTATAACTAATCTAAAGATTTTTTTTTTATGAAAGGATCTTGGTTTTTTGGGTCCATTTCTCTCCATGAGCATTTGACCAAATCCTTGAAATAAGATGCTCTGATATCACTTCAACTTGAAACTTCTAGTCTTGAATTTTTAATAGTCAGTGTTGCTGCTTTCTTAATTGCCTTTCTTTTCAATTGCAGGCTCTCAATAACTGGGGTCTTGGGCTACAGGTATATCTCATCAATTTTATTTTCTTCATCGTCTTCCCTGAAGTTTGGTTAACTATTTGCTCTTGAGTCTTGATTTGCACCTGCCTATGCTAGCTGTTTATTGATTATGAATTTGCAATTCAGGAGCTGAGTGCAATTGTTCCTGCCCGGGATAAACAGACCATCATAAAAACAGCTATAAGCAAGGTAGATACACTATACCATTGCTGTGCCTAGCAAGTATTTTTTATGGTATTGCTTAGTAAAAATTATCTCTTTGATGAGCCACTAACACCCATTTCTACTGTATTCATAGTTCCGTGCTGCAATTCAGCTACAATTTGATTTCCATCGGGCAATATACAACCTTGGAACTGTCTTGGTGTGCCTCCTGCCTTATAAATCACCTGTTGAATGATATATACTTTTTTTAGACTAAAATAATGAGTTTGTTTTAGTATATTATGTATAAAATTTTAATATATTTTATAACCTATACAGTTCAAGTTTCATGACAATGATACATTTTCTTTTATAATGCTGCAGTACGGTTTAGCTGAGGATACCATGAGATCTGGGAAGCCAGATGGCTCCCCTAATGAGCTTTACAGTCAGTCTGCTATCTATGTTGCAGCTGCTCATGCTCTGAAGCCAAATTACTCGGTATCTATATATATGCATCTGTTACTTTCTCTACTATATGCCTTGGACCTTTCTATTTTTTTTACTGCAAACTTCCTTGGCTAACAGTGTGATCTTTTGCCAAATGCAGGTCTATCGCAGTGCTTTGCGATTAGTCTGCTCAATGGTATAATTCATTTTTCTGTTTCTAATGAATGTGTTAGTTTTTTCTGTTTGATATTGTTACCCAATAGTATTGGACCTATTAGAGATATGTATAGTCTTAACACATGCATATCATGTTACTTGTATTTCCTGTACTTGACTATATGTATATATAAAAGTCAAACCCCCCCGCGCGGGTGTGAGGTGTTTCCCTAATTCGTGTTGAAAGGTACCTAGTAATAGTTAAAAGCTCATGTAGCTGGTACTCCCTCCGTTCCAAATTGTAGTTCACTTTGACTTTTTCGGTGCATGCATTTTGTTATGTATCTAGACATATTATTTATCTAGGTACATAGCAAAATGCATGCACCAAAAAAGTCAAAACGAACTACAATTTGGAACGGAGGGAGTATATGATAGCTGCTTTTCAGTTCAGTTATCCATGTGTATGTTGAACTCTTTTGCAACCCATATTCTTGAGGGAAAAGAATTCACAACCCTCAAGGTCTACAAACCTTATTAATTTTGGTTTCTCTGAATGATACTGTGTGCTAGTCTTTTTTTTTTAGCACAATTTTCTGTTCTTTAGACGTTCTCTTGTCTAATTCTTCACTATGGCAGTGTTCTTCTGTTCTTATTGCATCTTATACCATGCAGTTACCTCTGCCATATCTCAAAGTAGGGTATTTGACTGCTCCTCCAGCTAACAATGCCATCACACCACACAAAGATTGGGAGAGATCACAGTTCATTTTGAATCATGAGGGACTCCAGCAGGTATTTTGCCAATGTTAATCATTTTCATTTTGCATACTTATCTCCATGATACAATGTTTAGATTGAAGTTACTGGTGTTTCCAATTTCTTTTGTCATGGCCTTATCCAACTGACTAGTGTTGCTATGAATTATAGGCTGATGCTTCTGACCAGCCTGCATCACAGTCCCCTGGGCATTTGGACAGGGGCAGAAAGCCTGTCAGAATAAACGTTGCAGATATTGTTTCAGTGTCAGCATGTGCTGATTTAACTTTACCAAGTGGTGCTGGCCTCTGTATAGAAACTATTCATGGTCCTACATTCTTGGTATGCGCCTGTCAGTTTAATGTTACAGCATTTCTTCATCTTTTGGGATATTATTTTGTTCCATTGAAATGGATAGCATTTGTTCTTCAGTATCTAGACATAGGTTACACTTTTAGGTCTTTTAAGTCTGCTTGTTTTTCAGTAAATTGACTGAATAGTCAACCCATTTGAAGTTAATTTGCTGCAAACATGGTGCAATACCCTATATAGCCAATTTGACTACTGCTAGTGAAAATAAATGGTGTGGAGTACATAATTCAACCCATTCCTTCTCTCCCCTGACAGGTTGCCGATAGTTGGGATGCTCTTGATGGTTGGCTAGACGCCATACGCCTTGTCTACACTATTTTTGCAAGAGGAAAGGGTGATGTACTTGCCGGTATTATTACTGGTTAAATGGCTTGCTGCAAATGCAAAACTGTCGATGGAGAGGCGCAAAGTTTTGGAGATTCTGCAGCAACCTTGTCAGTTAAATGCCCCCTTGATTTATTACGTCTCCCATCTGTCATGTCAGTTTTCCTAGATGTAGGGTATATCATATCATATATATTCATTTGTAACTCGTACTCCCCACTGATTGGTGATAGGTCCATTTTCCTCTGTAAAAGTGGCCGTGTTACTATATTGTGCATTCACAGCAGATGTATCGGACATTCTTAAGTTTGTGATTTTATTTCTCTGTAACATTGTATCAAGGCACGATGGTCTATACTTAAATTTACTGCTCGGAGTCGGAGGCTCTGGCCCAGCTGTCCAGAGCTGCAGACCGTCCCATATGTAACAAAGCGACAGATCTGTAGCTACTATCGAATCGGGTGAAGCTACCGTCCGTGGCTGGAGCTTGTCGAGTAACCGGAGAGGGAAGGGAAGAGAAAAACTCCAAGCAATCTAAATTAGAAAATATTTTAGCTTTTCTAGATATATAGTTTTTATCGTATATTTAGATATACATTATGTCTAAAATATGTGAGGCAATGTATCTAGAAAAGTTAAAACCTTTAAAATATGGAGTAGAAAAAAGACCCATCGCACAAAGCCTACAAACGAATCCAATGTTCATCATGTCCAGCTCATTTGGGTGGATCATATCACAAAGTACTGTTGGATGGCTAACGAACCAAGAACGCGGTCGATCCAATAATGGCACGGCATATATCTCAGTGCATTCGTCACCGATTCAATCATGCACATTATCCATACATCTGGCCTCTAATCCTTGTACACCCTTTATCAGTCCAGGTTAACTCTGCAGGTTACTTTCATATATGATCACAATGTAACTGCTTACAGCAGCTGGTTCCACCGTTGCAATGTGGACATGGTTATTGTTGCCGAAGTCGTACGATGACGATGAGACCTAATCGGAGCCTACCATCAATCGATGACAGTTAATAATATTTTAGAGTTCGTAAGAATCGAAGTCGACTATGCAGGCTTGATAACGACGTAAAGCGAAGTCTGTATATATCCAGACCAGTCGCTGTAGGATGGAGAGATATAACATACAAAATTCAGAAGATTTCTAGCTCTGCCCAGCGGCTCTATGAACCTCTCTCCTACTGGTAGCAGCTGCCTAGTGCGTTGTGTGGGACGAGCACGACTAATAACAAGCTGGCTGGGCCGCGGTGTGGATTGAGAGGAACAAGCAAAGACGAAGCTAGCTAGGCAGCCAACCAAAAGCTCTCGACCTCTCGAGGGGTCCGTCTGCCTTTATTTTTCAACTAAAGACTAGTGCCAAATCTGACAGCAAATTCATTTTTTATCACGTTTCATTTGCGTGTCAAAAATGCTCACCAGTCACCACCATGCAAGCATGAATGCTAGCAGTCGTAAGCAGAGCCACTGTCACTGTACACGAGATGCTGATATTGCCCATGCATCGATATTTTATTTTCTATGCATCTGATGATTCAGTTAAGTTCAGTTCAGTTCGTTCTACCCGGCGACACCACGGCTAGCTCTTCCCGACGTTGCACGGCCACGGTGACCATGCGGACGACGTGGGCGACGCGACAGACGCTTTTGAGCGCCACCTCCGATCTATAGATCAAAGTCGGTGCGCGCAGATTACGTTACCGATTTAGTAAGTAATCCACTTATAATGTACAGTATGGAATTAGCGTATTATATAATATCTTCTCTCCTAAAATACGCGAAAGCGTGGCTATAAAAAACTTTTCTATTTAAATATAAAGACGCGTAAACTTTTTAGGCATTCGAGAACAGACGCGTGGGAAGTCACGCAATGCGTGCGATGGCGTGACGAACGGGACGTCGTGGATGACAGCACAGGGCACGAATGTCCATGCAGATTCTTTTACGGGTCATAATAAGAGCCCTGCTGAACAAACGAGCCGCAGCGGCTGCATGCTTCCAAATCTCCGCTATCTTTCAAGAATCTCCTCCTCCTGTTCGAGCGTTAGTACGTCCAGCTTGCATAATTGGTCACCCTTTTTTCCCCCAACTGTTATCATGATGACAGTGATGTAATACGTGTTAATGCACGCAATCATCACTTCATCATCATCAACATCATCATGAATGAAAGCGATAAGGCGAAACGTCAGTTCATGCGTCGTCTGCAATGTCACATACGTACTTACTAGTGGCAGCGCGCGAAAGCATCTCGAAGTTAAGTGACCCGAACAAGGAAGTTCTCATTTTGGTTCGACCACTTTGTTTTACACTCCGCGCGCTGGATCCCGCGTGGAACGTACACGTATGGCGTGATTTGCGGACATATACTATACGCACTTAGCTTCAGATCGTAGGATAGGAGTAGTATAATCACGAGCGACACGACGATTACCCTTAGGTACTTATCCTAGACGTATATATGGATATAAATCGATGGCATTGTTGATGGACATTCGTGCTAACTAGTAGGATACTGAGATTTGAATGCAATATGTTGCTTTCACTTCATCTTCTCCTAGGTGCAAACAGTTAGCACAGTTTAGGCCGGCCACCACGTAACTATTATCTATTACTAGTTATCAATCATCATCACGAAAGCAACAGGCAAGTAGGGGAAGACTGGATTGTCTGCATCTAATGGGCCCGTTTGAGCGATCATTTTCGGATTCTTAAAAAACGTTTTGCCTCTAGTTTCTAAGACCTGAATTGTAAGCAAAAACTAGTGGGGTGTTTGGAATTTGGATGCCAAAATTTTAAAGAATCTGGCTTCATTTATTGGTAGGTCGAAAAACTAGCAAAAGTTGGATATCAATATCTTCTTAGTTTTTAAGAATTCAACAACAACTAGAGCTGTTTGGATCCCACCTAGTTTCTGAAGGCCAGATTAGGAGAATCCATCAAGATTAGGAGAATCCAACAGTTTGGCATGGTCCTTTCAGTTTCTGCACTTTTGTCATCAATCCAAAAAGGAGGTTGTAATCCTTAAGCTGGATTTTGAGAAGGCTTTTGACAAGCTGGAACACCAGGTCATCTTAGAAGTGATGAAACATAAAGGTTTTTCAGAACAATGGAGAGGCTGGGTCAGCAACATCTTGAGCACAGGGACATCAAGTGTCTTACTCAATGGGCTCGCATGGAAAACCTTCCAATGCAAAAGGGGAGTGAGACAAGGTGACCCACTGTCACCCCTTCTATTTGTTTTAGCAGCAGATTTACTACAGAGTATTGTAAACAAGGCATGGAGAGATGGGACCCTGAAACATCCACTATATAACCAACTGCATGGAGACTTCCTAATAGTTCAGTATGCAGATGACACACTCCTCATCCTGCCAGGTGATGCTAGGACCATTTTTATTTTAAAGTGTCTTCTGAGAACCTTCTCTGACTCCACAGGGCTACATGTCAACTTCTCAAAGTCCAATATGGTGCCCATCAACATGAGTCAAGAAAGAGCCTTGCACCTAGCAAATACTTTTGGTTGTCAGGTAGGGTCCCTCCCCTTCACCTATTTAGGCTTGCCCTTGGGCACCACCGGGCCTACCATTAGTGACTTCACCCCCATGATCAGCAAGATTGAGAGAAGAATGTGTGAAATTAATAAATTCCTGTCATACCATGGTAGACTAATCCTGGTTAATTTAGTGTTCTCTGTCCTCCCTACTTTTTACATGTGCAGTCTCAAATTGCCTCCACGGATCATCAAGCAGATTGATAACTTCAGGAAAAAATATTTATGGAACAAAGGAGAGGTAGACAGAAGGGGCAGGAATCTAGTTGCTTGGGAAATCGTTTGCAAACCCAAAAAGGAGGGTGGTTTGGGCATCATTATCATTGAAAGCCGAAATGATGCTCTGCTCATGAAATACTTAGATAAATTTTACAATCATGCAGACACCCCTTGGGTTTCATTGACCTGGAATCACATATACTGTAGCACCAATACCCCACCCCAATCAAGGTCCCCAGCAAGTTCTTTCTGGTGGAGAGATGTCCTGAAACTTTTTGATAAATTCCATAGGATGACAAGATGCATTCCAAATAGAGGGAATTCTGTACACTTGTGGTCTGACATATGGGTGGATCAAGCTCTGAAGGACAAGTTCCCACGGCTTTTCTCTTTCACTAGAAAGCCTAAGTGCTCCATCAGATTTTTCCTAGAAGCCTCCATGGAGAGTTTTCAGTCCCACACTATCTTTACAAGCAAACTCTCAACTGGATGAGCTACTCTAGATTGTCAACAACAAGGACTGGGACACTGACACTCATGATGTGTGGGAGTACACCTGGGGGACTCAAGGGTACAAGAGCAAGAAGGCATATGATCTCCTGACCGGTAACAACCCAGTCCCTCCAATGTTTAAATGGGCGTGGTCAGCAGGTAACCCTGGCAATCATAAATTCTTTTTATGGCTCTTAATCAGTGACAGGTTGAATACAAGAAATATTTTGAAAAGAAAGAAGATGCAGCTGCCTAATTATAGTTGTGTCCTTTGTGATTTTAATCGTGAGGAGACTTGCTTTCATCTTTTCTTCGAGTGCCCGTTTAGCAAAAACTGTTGGAGCTCAATCCCAGTGTTTTGGGACCTGACGATCAGCCCTCTCGATATGGACCTCAAGGCAAGAAGTGATTTTGGTGACCCCATCTTCAGAGAGATTATGTTGACAACATGCTGGGCGATCTGGGCTATGAGAAATAAGATTATATTTGACAATGGTCAGAGGAGTGAGAATCTGTGGAGGCAGAAGTTTAGGAAGGAACTTGGTTTGGTGTGTATCAAATCCAAGCCTCCTAGAAGCACCAGGCTCGGGACTTGGAGAGATAGCTACATATAGATATCCCCTCTTTTTCCTTTGGGTTTGTAGCCTCGTAAAACCCCCTTTGTAAACATCATTCTTTCATTTAATTAAAAAAAAGGTCGGAGACTCCCCGACCGGTTCGGTAAAAAAAAAAAATGTCCAGCCGGCAAACTTACAAAGCAAAATGATAACATGTATGGACCGAACTCCCGGCGGCAGCGACGACGACATGCATGTCCCACCAGTCTTGTATATATAATATCACGCAACGTACAAAACTTCATTCAAGGATGCGCGTTCGTTTCAAAGGAAAAGGGAAAGGAAAAAAAAAGGGAAAAGGAGCACGTCCTCCATGGTTCTGTACAAATTTCTTATTATGCTATGCTGTGGTGTGCAAAAGGACGACTTTCTCAAGAAATGTTGATAAAATAAAAACCATACGTACTCGTGCACTCATTTCACATTCCCTTGGCTTAAACGAAACGCATGTGTGATCGATCGATGTTGATTCGATTTCCCAATACCTCCCGATTCCACATCTGCCGTTGGATGAAAGCCCCCGCCCCACAACATCTGCGGGTCAATCCCACCAACCAGCCCACTGGCAGGCACCGGCCGGCCGGCTGCCTTCCGCACCCCCCACGTACACGTAGCCCAGCCTACGCAATTATTCCCCGCACCCACGCAAAGCAAAGGCCCCTAGGCGGCACATGGGCGCGCTCCCCTCCACGGGAACAGCTAGGGGAGGGAGACCATCGCCGTCCCGGGCGCGCGGCGCGAGCGGCGAGTCGGCGACGACTCCACGCCACACGCGGGCCCCGTCCCGTCATCCCGCGGGCCGCATGCACCGCGACCGTCCGCGTGCACACACGCCCAGAGCGGCGGTCACAGCAGCGCCGAAAGGCAGCCGGCTCGTGTTGGTTCGTACGCGCGTACGTCCTAGCCCGTGGTACCGCCAGCCCGCCCGCCCGCCCGCGGTTAATCTAGCCGCGGCCGCCCGTGCCGCTTGGCAGGTTGCAGCGCGGCCGGGCCGAACAAGGGACGCGCGCCCGCGGGGGTGGGGCCCGCCGGGACTGCTGCGGCGCCTGCGTGTGCAGATTCTCTCTGGCGGATGGTGAGCGCGGCGCGGCCGTGTCAGTCTCTGTTGACCCGCCTGGGGGATGGATGGATGGATGGATGGCTACATGTTGCAGTTACAGCTCTACTTTAAACAAACTGCTGGCCCTGTTAGGGTAAGCGTCTACCGATCGCATGTGTGTTAACTAGTTTTGTTTATTCTTTGTTACTATTTCAGAGACTGGGTGGTAGCTGTTTATACAAGAGTAAAAGACAGTACCAAAAATACATATTCCATAAAAAGGACTTCCTAGATTTTTTTAAAAAAAAGAAATATTGCAAGGTTCTCACCTCAATGGTAGTCACTTGCCACTCTGCTGTTTCAAAATGTAGCCACTTTTAGATTTGTCCCAACCAAATTAAGATTTCTAGTATTTTTTTACCAAGCTTGTGCGAAATATATCAACAGTATACATACTAATTACCAAGCTTGTGCAAAATATATCAACAGTATACATACTATATAAATGGCCCACGTGATATTGAAAATTGCATCTATTTATAAGAAATAGCTCTTATCATAAAGAAAGAGAATTGAAAAAATCATTACCGCCATTAATATGACCATAAAATTTTAACATCATTTTAGTTGTTTATATAAATAAAAAATGTAAACTTTTTTTTGTGGAGGGAGAGGGGGGGGGGGTTCAAGCTATGAAAAATACTTACTCCTTCATGTCTAAAATGTAAATCAAACCATTTTAAGGCACTCGTTATCCAATCATTTAATTCATATTCAGTATTTAATTACAAAATGCATTTTGTGATATCAAATCATTCAGGTAATATCTATTTTGTGAATTTTAATAAATATTTTTCAGATTTAAAATCTAAATCTAAAATTGCATCTTTTTTGGACATACTCGAAAGTCTGTTCATAAAAAAAGAAAGAAAACATTCGCTTCCCAAGTTGACAACTAACGCTGACAAGTCGTACAACTGCTTTCCGCAGACAATCCCATCCTACGACCAGCATCGGGAGGCGGAGATCTACCGGGCAGTCGGCGACACGCGCCTCCCTTGAAGTCACCCCGCCTTGTTGCCCCGCTGCCAACGGGACCCACTACTACCAGGGCCCACCTGTCATGGTGCCATACCTTCCGTACCAGCACATCGCCGCAGGCCGGTCCCGCACCGCACCTCTCCCATCGCCCCCGCCACGTCACCGCCGAAATAATTAATTTCAGCCCTTTTACGACCTCGTTTCCCAAGCGTCCTTCCGTTTGCTATCTCCTCTTCTTCTCCTCCCTCTCCCTCCTCCCCCTCCCCCTCTCTCTCTCTCGCCATCCACGCGCGACTGCGCGAGACACTGGTCAACGCCCGGGTGGCAGGCGGCGGCTCCGGTGTTGGGGGGTGAGCCTAGCTCCGTTGGTCGGTTGCGCCGGAACAACGCGGCGGGCTGCTGCTGCTGCCGCCTCTCCGGCCGGGCCTCGGGTTGTTCCATCATGGGGAGGAACGGTAGCGTGAAGCGCGCGGCGTCCTCGGGCGCTGCCGCGGGCCCGCCGTCCTTCTCTGTGAACCCCGCCGACTACCTGCTGATGGAGGAGGTGGGGTACGGCGCGCACGCCGTCGTGTACCGCGCGATCTTCCTGCCGACCAAGGGCGTGGTGGCGGTCAAGTGCCTGGATCTCGATCAGCTCAATAACAACATCGTACGTGAGCTCCTGTCACACACCTTCTTCTCCGTCGTGTAGTTCGCTGGGTTTCTTCCTCGGTGCTCTGGCTGCGGGTGCCGTCTGCAGCGGATTAGCGAGAGATCCGTTGGTCGATTGCAGCGGATTTCATTTACTGTTGATTTGGTGGCTTGGAAATCGGGGCTGAATTTTGATCCGTGTAACGCCTTGCCAGATCAATTCGGACCTTGCTTCGACATCAATCAAGCAGATACAGCATCGCATTTACTTGATCTGCTAATAGTCGTTGCTTAGTCTAAGGCTCAGTTGGAAAAACTTACAGAGGCAGGCATGTGCCTGCATTTTAGCTTTTTGGGGGGCAGTCACTATTTTGCATGGTTTATTGTGGGCGTGGGCGGTTGAGATGGAGAGTTCAAATATTTTCTCGGGAGTCTTACTTAGTGTGCTTGTCACCTTGGGATGCATCATCAGAATCTGGGAAAAAAACTGCCAAAGAGTTCCATGCCAGTTTAGCAGTGCTATAGATAGACCACTGAGAACTTGCAGTTTTTTTAGAAAAAAAATAATGATAATTAGTCAATAGGTTTTCGCAGAGGTGATTCACCATTTGTTCTTTTATCATTCTACTAAGATTGTTTCTTTAATTTCTGGTATTTTATATTGCACATGGCATCATTTTCTGCACTGCACATTAGACTCAGACAAATTTAAGACTGTATTTTTTGGACAGTGATTCTATTACTTTTGACCGTGTGCATTTTATTGATATGATGAACTGTTGATGATAAGCTAGCATGATATCAGGCATAGATCGTTCTACTTGATATCTGGGATCAGTGTTCATTGTTGAGGCTGTTCTAAGTACTAGTTGGATGCTTGTTTAAGCACAGACTTTCTAGCTTTGTTCATCCAAAGCTTTCATATTTTGGGTTGATAGCAGATCACATTGGTTCAACTCATCCGAAATAGAATGAAAGTACTGTACATTTGGGGCTCAATAGACGTCTAGTAACATGATTTCAAAATCCAAAACTTGTAAAATGTCCATCTCAAAGCACCTTTTTATGCTACCCCCTTCTATTTTTAGCTGTTAGTTCACTGGAATATTAGATGATGGACTTTTTCCTTTTACTAATACTTCTTCTCAATTGCTCCTTTGACAATGGAAGCCAATCACCACGCAGATCCTTATCTGCCTATAATGCGCTAAAATTCTCCTTGTTATCCACCTTTTGTTGCTGTTTCCTATTCTTATTCATATCTAGCAACTTGTGGTAGTTCATTTTTTTGGCATTTTTTGCATTTATTTTTGAAACTTCCGCTGTGGCAATGTAATTATGACATAGCTTTGAAATGGCATCCTCCCTGCCATCTAATCCACTGTGAAGCAGAAACACTATCAACTAGGTTTTGGAATGCCACATGTGTTCACTGCTTGGTGTCAATTGACTCTTTCTTTTTCCTTATGAAAGGCATAAATGAATTTGTTCTTAACATTATTACATTATTTGTAGGATGAAATACAAAGGGAGGCTCAAATAATGAGCTTGATAGATCATCCTAATGTCATCAGGGCTTACTGCTCATTTGTTGTGGAGCACAGCCTTTGGGTGATAATGCCGTTCATGACAGAGGGTTCTTGTTTACACTTAATGAAGATCTCATACCAGGAAGGGTTTGATGAGCCGGTCATTGGCTCCATTCTAAAGGAAACTCTTAAGGCTCTGGATTACCTTCACCGGCAGGGTCAAATACATCGTGATGTCAAGGTTAGCATTGGTAGAATATTTTGGGTAGACACTGTAGTCATTGGATGTATCTATTAGTCATTGTTGTTTATTTTTGCTCGATTTGGCACTGTACAGGCTGGTAATATCCTTATCGATGGTGCTGGGGTAGTGAAGCTTGGAGACTTTGGTGTTTCTGCCTGTATGTTTGATAGAGGTGATAGGCAAAGATCTAGGAATACATTTGTAGGAACACCATGCTGGTAACTTCTCAACCAAATTTCTATAAATATTTGTATATTTGTATTGTATAACTAGATCATTTTTTTTACATGTTTTTCTTTTTTCGAATTTTCTATGTAGGATGGCTCCAGAAGTGCTCCAACCTGGCACTGGATATAATTTCAAGTATGTGTTTATATCTGTAATTTATTTGCACGTAAGACATGCCAGGATTTATCCTAGAAATCGAAATTGATGCCTAAAGATCACATTTCTCTGTAAATTGCTTTATATATGGCCTTCTTGCATCTAAACAGATTTTGTGTTATCTTTTTCATGGCTGTTTGTTTAGTCTTTTGTATATCAATAGGCAGACAGTATGCATTCACACATTCTCATTTTTTGCACAGAGCTGACATATGGTCATTTGGAATCACTGCTCTTGAACTAGCACATGGCCATGCTCCATTTTCGAAATACCCCCCTATGAAGGTAATGCTATGGCATGTGCATTTGGTTCTTATTTTTTCTTGTTGCACCTAATAGCTGTTGTAATAAATATTCCAAATACACCACAACATGTAGCAACTTGCAGCAAGTCTTCAAAAATTACCACCCACCTGTTAACCCTATATGAGCCAGCCTATAATCTAACTGGTGGTAGATGGTCTCATGAGATCATCTAGCGATTCATTACCTAACGGCACAGGCGATCCTATATATTAAATTTGTACTTTGGTTGTAGGTTCTTCTCATGACCCTCCAGAATGCACCACCTGGTCTTGATTATGAACGTGACAGAAGATTCTCAAAGGTAGTACCTATCCTTTCAGTTGATCAGCAGTTATGAACCATTTATGTGGTTTGCTACAGTAGGTTGTGTTCTAGTGTTTACCTATCTAAGTAGGCATTTTCAGTTTTGACCAGTCATTTAAAGAGATGGTAGCAATGTGCTTGGTCAAAGATCAAACAAAGAGACCAACAGCTGAGAAGTTGCTAAAGCATTCATTTTTCAAAAATGCAAAGCCTCCCGAGTTGACTATTAAGAGTATCTTATCTGGTTTACCTCCTCTCTGGGACCGTGTAAAGTCTCTCCAGGTATGCTGCCTTAATGTTATCATGAAATACTCTCCCTGATCATAGAGAATAGCTGAGTTTTCCATGTACCTCCAGCTTAAAGATGCAGCACAATTGGCTTTGAAGAAAATGCCTTCTTCTGAACAGGAGGCCCTCTCCCTGGTTTGTGACACACCCTTCCTCATTTTTTATGTTCTGTTTGGTACTCTTAATATCCAGAGTTCATTTTCTATTTTAATTAGTTATCATCATTACAGTACTTCTCTGGCTAGATTTACAAGTTGAAAGTTCTCCTTTATTTAGTGTGCAATTTTTTGTGGGGTGGGGGTGGGGTGTAAACAGGATTCATCAGTTCTGCATTGTTGACGTACCATGTGAAGTCAGATCTTGCATGAAGTTAATTGTATACATGGCACCTTTCGACTGATAATTTTGGTTGAACATATATTTTTGACTAATTGGTAATGTTTACAAAAGCTTTTAACTGTATGATAGACATCAATAGTCCAACAATTTGGGTAAATAGTCATGTGTCACATATATTAGCAGCATCCCTTTTGTTGTAGAATTTGGGTAAATGCCACGGCTATTTTAATAGCCTTCTTATCATACAACTGCCTGGATTCATACAGAGTGAATATCAACGCGGTGTTAGTGCATGGAACTTCGATATCGAGGATCTCAAGGCTCAGGCATCATTGGTAATCCTTGTACACTGGTTTGCTTTTCCAATATAGACCTCATTTTCATTCGACCTTCCATCCATTCACAATTATCATTAAACTGGCTAAATTTACAGATTCATGATGATGAGCCACCAGAAATAAAAGAAGACGAGGACATTGCAAGAAACATTGAGGTTGAAAAGGTCTATTAGATTATTATTATTTTTCTATGAAATATCTTTATAGAAAGCTTGAACATTATTTCCAAAACAAATATTTGCAAAATATGTTGCAGAGTTGTCATGTGCTCATCTTTGCAGTAGAACTCTTGAGTTTCTTAATGTTGATTACTTACCTTGTTTCAAAGTCATAATTTTGTTAGGTTGAAGCAAAATGCAATTGAATATTTGTATGTAACTGTAACTTTTTGGTCCTTCAACAGGATTTATCTTCACGGAACCATTTGGGAAAGTCATCTGCAAATGAATACAACTCCAGGTAAAGCCAATATTTTTTAGCATCTTCTAGTGACTGACAATTTAATAGCTCTAGAAGTTCAGCTTTTATCCTGTGCATTTAAGTAGGATGCTATTGGTATGGAATGATCAGTATAGTGTTTGTGGTGAAATGTACTGTTTTGATATATTTCAGGCAGCGAGCCTTTGCCAGCACTTTGAATTCGGATGGAAGTAGCCCCAACACGAACGAAGCTTTTGATTTTGATTTTGATTTTAGTGATGCTGACACTACAAGAAGGGCTGATGGATATGAAAGCAACATAAGAGAGAATGATTCATTGCCCTCTACATCAAAGCGAGATCCAGAGTCAAATCATTGGACAAGTGATGTTGGGCAGAGACAACTGACTTCTGGTGGGAGCAATAGCTCAGCAGCTGAAAGGGGCTATGGTTTTGAGAGGTGTGTACTATCAATTCTAGTTTTTTGTTTTTATAAGAGCGTTTTAGGTTTCTGTTTCTGTTCTGCAACACATGATCTGCAGTTACTGGATGGAGTGACTTTTAAAGGAAAATGCTTCGTGAGTTTATTTAGTTCTGATTTGTCATTCTTGTTCTATTATATTGTATGTTCTTTTAGGTAAATTCTAGTATAATTTGTAAATTTATCCTATAATTTTATGAATGCGCATCAGATGAAGTGGAGAATCCCAGTTTATCTGTTTACATTCTCACTAATTATTGTTAATGTTATTATTCCATTTTTATTTCCAAAGACAAACTTTGGGCATGGTTAATGGACTCTAATTATTAGTTATGCTGAGTGCTTATTTCTGTCTGGTGTATGACAGGGATGCAGCTGTGCAAATGATATCTGACAAACAGAGAAGTGATATTAGAAAAACAGCAAGCCTTAGTGGTCCACTTTCACTGCCAACTCGTGCTTCTGCAAATAGTTTGTCAGCTCCTATTAGATCTTCAGGAGGTATGAGTGTCCACCTAATTATCACTGCAAATGTTCATTGGTTTAACTACTGTGTACATTGAAAATTTGCGCTGGCAATCTGGCACTGCTGTTTGTTAGGAACAAGATAAATTTGAATTGTTTCCTTGATTCTATATATATTAATTCTTAAGATTCTAGTTTCCGTTTTATATATGAGGACATGATTGTTTTTTAATTAATAAGCAATGAATAGATTTAGAGTTCCTACCTCCGGGCCCATGTGATCACCTGCTTTGGTACTAAATTATGCCCATGGCAATATATCTGCTGTTTGTATTTGTGCCATTTGGACATTAACCTTCTTTTGCTCATTCTAGGTTATGTAGATTCATCAGGTGACAAGTCCAAGCGAAGTGTAGTAGAGATTAAAGGCCGCTTTTCAGTAACATCTGAGAATGTTGATCTTGCAAAGGTAAGTTAACTTGGTGGATATACAATTGAACTTAACATTACTCTTTACTTAAACTGGAGTAGAAATTTTCAGGAGTCAATTTTATGATTCTTTACTTTGCAGGTTCAGGAAGGTCCACTTAGTAGTCTCTCCCGGAAATCACCAGAGGTGAGGTTTCTGCCATTTAGATCATGTTTATCGTTCACAAGGTTACAGTCATGAATTCGTTGTTAACTCTTGGTTTTCTCAGGGTTCACTGCTAAGAAAATCTGCCAGCACTGGTGATTGTTTGGTTAATCCTAAGCTGATGGTATAACCTTGTCTTTCCTACAATTGTGTTTGTTCTTATTTCCTCAGAAAATTGCAGTAAATAATTTATTTTTTGTGGAGAAAAGAAAATTGCATACATCCATTGCAGCATTTGAGTTTTTGCGATGGGAAACTAGCTCTAAAAATATCAATATTGAACTCATTAAATCTCAGACCTACTAATTATTGCTCTTCTACCACTTTTAGATCAATTTGCGAATTGATTATTTGCTCAATAGTACCTCATATTAATTGATGGATACTTGAAGGGCATTTGCTGGTACTCAGATATCTGATGGGAACTTCCCATCAGAAGCTCCAACCTGTTCGTCGCAACATGGATCGGAAAATATATTCTGCAATATTAGAAAACTGCAATTAAAATGCACAAAAAGTAACATTACACTATAAAGAATTAAACTGATTAATATCACCTGCTGTCTAAAATGGGCTAAAAATCATGAGTTTGGGACCTAGCATGTTTCAAAAGAAGTAACGAAGGCTAAGATGAATTATCTTTCCATGATAGAACACTAAAACATTTGGCACTAGCAGTTGCAATGTAACAAAACCAAAGGTCCAACATATAAAAAACATAAAAAATAGATTCTGTTGCAACTTCAGAACATATCGCACTCTATTGTCTTCAGTGATGATTTGGAAACTTTGCACTCTATTGATGTTGCAACTGTTGTTTACAATTGTCACACCGAGTCTGAATGTTGCAAAAAGAAAAAAAAAATCTCAACACCTGAAAGATACAATCCCAACATCTCAAGTGCCATTGTCACAAAAAATCAGAAAACTGTGTAAAATAAATTATCATATAGTGTCTTCCTCACCATACCAGGAATGATCCTCCATTGATACCTCGGCACAGCGGATGGGTGCTGTTGCACGCCGATCAAGCTCATGCTGAAACATATTGCGCTGTTATTCACCCTATATGATGTTCAGGCAGTGGCTGGGAGTAGGGAGTGTTGGAATATAAGTGAATTGCCCACCTCTCCCCATCATCTTAAGATTTTGGGTTGAACTGATCGGTGTATGCAACTCAATATGGTATCAAAGCCAGAGGTCTCGAGTTCGAATCCTGGTTAGCGCAATTAAAATAAAATAATTGTTGCTCGCTCCTATTCCACGTCTGAGGCTCGTCTGTCGTTGAGATCTCTCGCCGGAGCCTCAATGTGAGGGGGAGTGTTGGAATATAAGTGAATTGCTCACCTCTCCCCATCAGCTTAAGCTTTTGGGTTGAACTGGTCGGTGCATGCAACTCAATAGGGAGGCACTCGCATCACATTCATGTTGGGGGCGGAGGGAACTGGGGGTAATCAATGAAGACCGTGGGGGGTGTTGAAGGAGGCTGATAGAAGCCAAGACGAACTGAAAGGCATGGTCAGATGAGACCAGCAATGGATTGATCTTTGCCTTGGCGCAGATAGAGAGAGGGAGATTGAGGGAGGAAGCACATGCTACTGCAGCAGATATTGGACCAATTTGTTGAACAAGAGATGGTTGACTGGCCTGCGAGCGCTGCAGGAGAAAACGAAGGGGAATAATGTGAAATCAAAGAAAAAACATAGAAAAAGAGAAAAAATACGACAAAGTATTTACGTCACAGTTTTTCACTTTACCGTTTCATTGTAGCTGACACAGCTAATGAGAAACCTGACACAGTGAAATAGATATGGATGGAGAGACTGAATTTTTTAAGCCAGTGTGGCTGTGGAAAGTGTCTTATTTTATTGGCATAGGATGCTTGGGTTGCAGCATTTCCAATACTTAAGTGCTCTATCATTGTTGAGTCCATCACTCTATATTAACTGTTTTCTTGCTTTCATCTGAAACTGTTTTTTCCTTATATTTATGTTTTATAAACCCAATAAAATATTTACTAACCGTTCAGATGCATGAGATCTATGGTTTTTTTTCGTGGGATATTTGTGAATACAGCATGCTGACCATACATTAAATATGAGTCTGCATATTTCTATGATTTTTGTCGAACTTGATATGACCTGATCAATTTTTCCAACAAAAAATTCTTTGATATTGCAGTGTAATGCTAATCAGCTGAAGGAACTCTGCAATAGTTCAGTATCATCTTCAGTATTAATTCCCCACCTTAACAACCTTGTGCAACAGACCATGTTTCAGCAGGTCTGGAGGAATCTTTTGATGTCATCCTTCACTTCTGTTTTATAAGAATTAAATCATTTGATAAAAAAATGATTAACAGTTGTCTCTCTTTACTTTAGGATCTAATCATGAACCTACTTAGTAACTTGCAACAGAATGAGAAAGTTGATGGTGAGTGTTTTTTTTCCCTTGTTGACGTTGGAGTTGTTTGTTTCATTGCCTGTTAGATAAAACTCTCTTTCCTTCAGGAACACAGCCAGGAATATCTTCTCAAGTTCGAATGATAGAGAATGATAAACTGGTAAGCATGAACCGAGCTTATGATTTCAAGTGTAATGAATGAGTTTCCAGTCATTAGTCAGTGATTCCTTCGTCAATATTTTGTTCACTGTCAATTGGTGTTCTTTTACAGGCTGATACAGCTAACTCTGAGAAGGAATGGTCATTACTTGTTAAAATTTCAGAATTACAGTCTAGGTATGCCCACCTGTGCACAAGTGATGTTGAATAAAATTTCAATGGTAAAATCGCAGGAACGATTATGGCAACTTTGCAACATCTCACATTTAATTTGTTGTTATGGCACCACTTCTTTTTTTTTTTTTTGGCAACCACAGCTGAGTAGCTGATCTTAGGAACATAATTTTACTATTAAATTGAATCAATTCTCTTAGTATGTTATTTTAAACATGCATACTGTTTGCAAAGACCACTTGTATTTATAGCTAGAATCACTGAACATTATTTACCTGTTTTTTTCCTCTGCAGGATGAT
The DNA here is from genome assembly GCA_023333625.1 of Bothriochloa decipiens. Lineage (NCBI taxonomy): Eukaryota > Viridiplantae > Streptophyta > Magnoliopsida > Poales > Poaceae > Bothriochloa > Bothriochloa decipiens. Next base: position 38,447,633 of record CM041628.1, on the reverse strand, counting down.
AACACTGACTGATGAACTAATTGCAGCTAAGCTAAACCATGTTCAGGTCAGTACCATTGTCTCATTTTACTGAAATTTGTTATATCATTCATTAGAAAAATGGTGACATTTGGATTCTGATTCTTGTTTCCCTATGGTATTTTCAGCTGCAGCAAGAGCTAAATGCATTGTACTGCCGAGAAGAAATTGAAGATTTTAGGGACGAGGATAAAGAAGAAATATAATTGAGGATCCGTTGTGCCGTATGAATACCTGCCTCTCCCTGAGACGTATGAATTACCCGCCTCTCGCTGAGGTCAAGGGAGAACAAGAGAACGAAAGCGGCAGGGAGAACAAGAGAAGGAAAGTGGTAGCGCTGCCCGCAAATATTTGCTGAATCTGGAGACTAGCTGCGGTTCTATGGAATTTGTTCTTTGAAGGTTGTCGTGCCCCTGGCCTGGTGCCATCAGTGTGTATAACCGTTTTTCTTTTAGTTACTTTTTTTCATTAGTTTGAGGTTTTCTTTTTTTGGTGGCCACAAGATTGACGCGTGGTCATGCTGCTATTTCGGCCATACCTTTCATTGGAGGTAGTTGTGATTATGTAGTTCGTAGGCTACCTGGTGATTATCTATGTAGAATTGCAGAAGACTGCATAATAAATTGTATTTTATCTAGCAATAGGATGTATATTAAATATTGGCGCATTCGTTGATATGTATCATATAGGGTTTTTCGCAAACATCCAAACTGAGTTGTTTGCATATATCTAATAATAAAGTATGCGTTTACTTCAATTATCGCTGTCACGTACCAAATTATTATTTTATCGGCATTACAACCTATGCTGTATGGTGTTGTAATGGAAATCGAGCACATCATGTGACCTTTTTCTTTCTTTTTTTTCCTTTATTTTTGGAACTCGCTCAAAATGATATGGCCACTCATTGGAGTGATGGGGTGGCAATCGCCGGCTGCTTGAACTAAACACATATACTAGTGTTTTGCGCGCGAGTGATGGCCACAGTTCTATCTGAAAATTGTTCATAAAAACTGGATATATCATAAGGTATATGTTCCCACTATATTCTCACTATTTAGATTATAGGTAGGCCAATAACATGGAATCACACAAAAATGGTATTTTCAAAATAACAAGATGTTCAAATACTGCATATATATATTACATATATTAGATAGAAGGTGTCCAAATATTATTTACATCTAAAATGAGACGATAGATATAACACCTTGGCTCCCAAAGGAAGACCAAAGGCCATCATATGTGCGCCCAGTCCACACGTATAACAGAAAATAGAATATTAGAAAATAATGTATTATAATATATAGCGGAAACATATTTATATCAACACTTACAAACATCAGAGTATCGCGAAACGTTGGCTATAACTTCTCTTCAGAGCTCCATCCTTCTCAGGGACCGTTGACTGGGGGCTCCGTACACCAAACACTTCTGACACTCAACATCTTAATCCTTCTTCAGAGTAGCAACTTACTACAAACTATAGCAAGAGTGAGTTCCATGTCGAAACTCAGCAAGTACAGGCGGAATATATATGACATGCATGGCTTAACAAAGGTAGGCTGACACAGCTCGACTGTGGTTAGCATTTTAAGTAGATAACAATTATTATAAAATAACATATTACTAGTTCTCTTATTAGACAACCTGTTTACTAAAAGTGGGTGAAACAACCCAACCCTTAATTAAGGCTCAAGTAGCAATTAAGAGTACATTTAGCATCATTATATATCGTTATAGTTATCTTCATAACCAGAGATTGCCATCTCCGAAGCATACAGGATTGCCATCCCGACGCACACAAGATTGCCATCCTGTAAAACAAGAGGTAGCCACCTCCGAGAACCTTCTCCATCAATTTCTTGTGTGTTGTCCATTTGGCTAATCATGCGAGGATCCGGGCCGATCGTGACCGTGAGCACGGACGATATATCGGTTTAAACTCTGCGCAGATGTGTACACGTTCACTCCAAGAAGCGATTCCCATTTGCCAGGGGTCATGACTCCCCAAAACACTTCTAAGGTGAGCGGGCAGGGTTTCACTACAAGGCAGTTCATAGGTCATAGGCAGTGGCAACCCGCTAGAAATGAGTGCAAGCGTATGGGCGACTTCACCTTGAGGCCGTCCCCTACACGGATCCCTAGCCCCTCCCATACTAAATACTTGAAAACACCCTAGTCACCATGGCTATAGTACCCGTCGGTAAGCTGCCCAGCCTGCCTATGATGGTCCTGCTAATAAACCAAGCCAGAGCCCATTAGATGGAACTGTACGAAAGTCCCAGGTTGCCACTCCACGAAAGGTCCTTAGGGGGAGGAGATACGGATACCCCCGTCGACACGGGCAACCTCCAGCATCCGTTCCCCCTTCTTCTGCTCCACCATCCAACGATGCTTACCGCATCAACAACTTCTCCACCATGGCCTCAGCCATTAACATCATTAATTTATCATTAACCATTATTAAGCATCATTGAAGAAGTCATTATTATGTTCATTACCATAAGTAGAGTGAGCAGAGCAGCAAGCACAACTAGAATACCCATAAAAGAAAACCCCATGGTTTTATTTGGATAGATGTGGCTAGTCATGACCTAAGGGTTTGTAGTATTAAGACACATGCAATGAATATTAAATTATTAATTAAACATTCATAGGAGCAATATGGTCAAGAGGTGCCTGCACTTGCCTTAAATCCAAAGTCTAGCTGCCTAGTAGACTTTACTTGTTCTATCTTCTGGTCTCCAACTTCAGCTGCATTTGTCGGTCCTCAGCTCCCGATCTTCGACACTCACGAACTGCTCTTCGTCTATTCATAGCAAACAAGCAACACAAACAGACAAAACTAAGAATAGACATCATACAAAAAGGAACACTGAAGAAAGAGCGGACTACATGGTAGAGCTCGTTACTATGGTCGCAAGAGCTTAAAAGCAACCAACAAAGGATCTATCCTTGAGAGGGCACAACTATCAAGATTGATCTAAGCTAAATGCATTTGAAAAGGCATTGATAGATCATTAATCAACTATCAACTAAGTTGCATTTTTAAAAGCCTAGAACATGGTAAATGTCACTGCAATCGCGTAGCTTATGTCGATATGAGTCTAACGCGACAAGAATGGGCTGAAACGGAGTTAAAACAAGCAAGATATGGATAAAACAAGGTTAGGGGCAAAACTATAAATAAACATAGCTGGTTTCGTATTTTAAAAATACTTTAAAACTAAAAATAAACTCGGTTTGGACCTAAAGCATAAATACCAATGGCTTTGGGGTTTAAACTGTAAAAGCAGCAACTTGATTTGAACTGCGTTGGACTTATCCGTAAATACAGAAAAGTCCGAGGACCTTTCTATAAAAATGTCAGGGTGGACCGGCGCTGACCGAGTTAACTCTGTCGCTACTTGCGGGGTGCTGATGTGGCGCTTGTGTGGCAGCCGCGTGGCGGCCACATCGGCAGCTGACTGGGCTCGGTGGACCTAGGGTTGACCGGTACCCTAGATCAGATCTGGGCCGTCCGGATCGGATCAGGCAGCCAAGGTTGGCCGGCGGGACTTAGGTCTCCGGAGTCGGCGGATTGGCCGGCGGTGGCTCGTCGGAGCTCGCCGGAGTTAACCGGAACGGCGCTCCGAGGCTAGGCTGGAGAAGCGGAGGACGTGGGGATGACGAGCACGGCCTCGCGAACTCGTCCATGGTTACTACGGTGGCAGGGGGTGGCCGGAGGCAGGGCGGCACGGTCAAGCGCCATTCATGCCGGTGGCAACCTCGACGTGGAGCGATGTGAGGCGCGAGAGCGCAGGCCGGGGGCATGGGCGTGCTGCGTGCGTACACGCGCACGGGGTGCACGATACGGACGCCGCGGATGGAGGCCGGGGACACGGGTCGACGCGGCTGCTACGGTGACGCTACCTCGGCGATGGCGTACGGTCTCGAGAGAGCAAGAGAGAGGAAGGGATGCTACCGGCGTGATGCTCACCTCGACGCGAAGCTCGTGCCGGGGTTCTCGTTGGCGGAGACACAATGACGGCGGAGATCGACGACGGCTGCTAGCTCCGCAGCGGCGGCTAATGGCGGCTAGAGTTTCGCGGTCTCGCAAAACTGAGACAGCGACGGGCTAGGGTTCCGAAGGGGGCACAGGGGGCTCGGGGCTGGCCTTATAAAGGCGGCATGCGAACCTTGGGAGGCGTGCTCGTGCAGGATCGGGCGGTGGCAGGCGCGTCCGGGCAATCTGGAGGTGGGAGGCGACGGCGCTGACGGGTGGGGCTAGACAGCGGGGCCCGCCTGGCAGCGGCTGGGGCGTGGAGCTGCACTGCTGGGCTAGCTGAGGCCGCACGCTAAGCTGGGCCGCATCTGGTGGGCTCGGCCCACGGGCGCAAGGAGCGCAAAGCGGGCCGCAATAGGCCGGGGTGTTGGGCAGGCCGGCTGGCTTCGCCTAGCTGGGTTGGGCCGCGGTGGCCTGGCTGGCCTAGCCACTTTGGCCTGTTGTGGCTTGAGCTGGCTGGCCTGGGAAGCTGCTGGCTGGCTGCTGCTACTGCTGGCCTGGCCAGAGGTGGCCATGGCTGGCTGGGGCTAGCCATGACTGGCCAGAGCTGGCTAGCTAAGGTTAGGTGAGGCCAGAGCAAGCTAGGGTTGGCCAGGGAAAGCTACGGCTGGCCAGGGTGAACACGAGGCTGACTAAAGCATGCTAGAAAGAGCTAGAGACTAGCCTAGGGTCACTAGAGCTTGCTAGAGGATGGTGGCAAGCTAAAGCGTTGGTCGAAGCGATAGAGAAAAAAAGAAGCTCTCTCTTTTTATGTCCAAAAGGATTTTCTAAACCACTTTCCAAAACCATTTTGGAAACTAAGAACTTGAGAGACCTTTTTGGGATCTTGAAAACCTTTTTGCAAAAACTTTTTAAAATCGAAAAGAACCTAGTCGTGACGTGCTCGAATTTTAGAAATTCTTTTTCACACACAAGCACAACAAAGCAAGGCACCAAGCACAAACACACTTTTATTGACTTCATAAAAGTTTTATAGATCCACGCTTTTTATCATTTTGTAATGTTAACAAATGAATTAAATCTTGGCTAATTTTAGAAAAATCAATAAAGCCTTTATTTTATTTAGTGTTTTTGGTTCACAACCCAAAATAGAAGTTTTTGGGTGTGACAATGGATGTCCAAACTATACATAATTTTACAAACAAAAGTCTTGGGATAGAACACCGAGGAGGCATAGTCTCTGAGAATCGAGACGACATCTAAAGATATTCATACACGAAGCCGCGGCGTGGCCTGGTGCTGTCCACGTCGGTTAAAATTTTTCTTTCCGTTGGATTCAGATATCGATGGTCCAGGTTTGCTCCGATGCCAATATATATATGGCCTCCAACCCTAGGTCTCTCCTTCGGGTCCGCATCCGCCTCTCATTCTCTCCTCTCTTGGTGGCGGCTAGGGCGGGCCCCAAGCGGAGGCTGCACAGCGGCGCAGGGCCGGTGCAACCCGTCGGCGCACGATGTGGGGTGAGAGCGGCCTCGTCCGACTGCGCCACGACAGCACGACGCTGGCCCCTGCTGTGGCATGGCGGCGCACGACGCGGCAAGAGAGCGGCCTGGCCCGGTGGCGGCGCGAGCCTCTGGTGTGTCCTCCCTCTCCCTCCTCAGTCTCGTGGTTGCAGCGGCTGTGGGGGTATAGACCTCGTATACCCTCTCAACTAGACTTTGGGTTGCTCGATCCAGACGACCCAGACCAGAAGACGAAGGCTGGTCCATCATCATCCTGATCGGTGGGCCGGACAATAAGACAGAGCCTGTAGTCCGCTACCGCCCAGGTCGGTGGGCCGCACGGGTACTGAAGGCTACTTGACATGCAAGGAGTCTTAGTCGGCTAGATCTGGTCGTGTACTCCAAGGATACGGCGCAATGTAACCGACCATAGGAGAAACCCTAGATATGTAACCTTGCCCCCCACTATATAAGGCGGGAAAGGACCCCCCTAGAATAGGACCCTTCTTTTTATCGGATCTAATCTCATCTGATCGGATCTCTTGTACTCCGGTACTCATCAATACAGCAGCAGAGACGCAAGACATAGGGTATTACGGTTTCGAGCGGCCTGAACCTGGATAAACCCTAGGTATCCTAGTTGTTTGTCTTGCATCTCACATCTAGATCACAGATCTTAGCACGCCCTCACCGCAATCTACTACCTCGGGGTATCCCGTGGTAGATTGCCGACGAGGTTTCATCGACAGTGGTGCGCCAGGTAGGGGGTGCGCGACCTGATCAGCAGGTGATCCAGATGATTTCATTCCTGGCTTCCATGAACTTCGAGGAATGCATCTCCCTCACCATCGGCTCACTCACGTGGACCACTGGCATGACGACGTCCCTCACGTTCGTGGGGGCAGCACAGCCGGTCCCAGCTCCGGCTACGACGCAGTTGGCCCCAGCACCGACCGCGCCAACCACGTCTCCAACAACTCAGATCTCGAGGCTGCCCCTAGGGTCGTTCGAGCCGCCAATGATGAGGGCGGAGATGATGGCCACGCCAGTGGAAAACTGGCGGCTTCCTCGCTACTAGGGGAGGCGCATCGACAACTGCGATCTGATCGACGCGATCAACCGGCACGGGGCAGGTCTGGCTGAGCTCCTCGAGTACGTGGAGTCTACTCCTGTGCGGCTCCGTGAAGAGTACTTGGACTTCACCCCTGTTCGACCACATCGGCGCAACCACACCAGCCAACCATGCTGCGTAGATCCAAATCTGCCCGTGGTCCGTGGACCGCCACCTGTCCGTCAGGATGGCAACGCTCAGCACCAGCAAGGACGTACGGGCCAAGCTCGTGGTCCGTGTCGACCAGATCCAAATCTGGCTTCGGCCCGAGCACCACCTACCGACCATAGAAGGGGACCACTTGCGGCTCATCGGGGCAGGCCTCCTACTGTGGTGGACCACCATCAACAGCACCCTGAGCGCGGTCATGCTCGTCACCCGCACTGACCAGACACAACCTTGGCCGCTGCTCGGGCTTCGCCTCCAGTTAGGCTGGATGAGTTCATCGACGTGCATCAGCACCGACAAGCGCTAAACCACGCTGCTCAACAGGCCCGAGCAGAGCGGAGGCAGCAGTGCCGAGCGCAGCAGACGCGATCCATACCAGGACCGGCAAATCCCATCGCCCCCGACCAGAACCACGCACTCGTCTTTCCACACAGGTTGAGCAACGCAGCCATGCCCAATGCGAGGAACCTGCAGGATGCTCCTCAGCAACGTGATGATCATCTACTGGACCTAGATCCCAATCTAGTTATGGTCCTGGAAGATCCAAGACCCATGGTCAGGAATGGTGTCTTTGCAGCAGGATCCTCCCGGATTGGGCGCAACGGTCCCCGAAGACGGCGCCATGTATGACCCGTTCTCTTCGCTCGACAGGACGCCCTCCATTTCCTTCAACCTTACCGAGTACCTCCTCTCTGACGAAGAGGGTCCTGAGGTCCGGAGTCAGGAAAATGTCGAGGAGGAGGACCCGACCACGCTGGACCACCAAGCCTGTTCTACTGATACGGCGCCAGGCACCCCGACTCCACCTGGTTTCTACGGTGTGATATTTGCCATCAGCATGGATGAGCCTCCCGTTTCAAATGAAGCAGAGCAGGAGAGGCAAGCAAGGGAAGGCCGCAACACCGATCAAGAGCATCGACACCTCCTGGAGGCACAAGACGCAAACGCCACCAATAACGGAGGCAACAGGGGCAACGGTGCAGGCCCTGAGCCGCGCCGCCTTCAACGCAACCTCGATGGTGAGTTCAATATGGTCGGGAATTAGATCGTCCACGAGACCCCCATGGCCAACATCACCGAAGCCATGGATTGGCTTAACAACCTTTCCCCTAACACACCCAGGGTCGAAGCAATCCGTGACTTTCTGATTGCCGCCGAAGCACAGGTGGTCCAGCTCCGCTCTGCCGGATCGCTGACCACGTCACATCGGTCGCGGCGGTCCTGACGCAGTCATCACCGCCAACCCACAGAAAGTGGCACCAACAACCAGTCTAATCACGGGGGGCCTTCACTCGAACAACCCCAACAGGCCAGTGTCGATGATGCTCCACGAGAAGTGCCGCGCGACGGTTAGCGCCAACGCGACTATCGCCAGCACGTTAACAGGCAGCAGGCCAACCACCGTGTCGAGTGCAACTAGGAAATCAAGCAGCCCCAAGACCGTGACCTCCGTGGTCACCTTGATGAACGGTACCATGCTCAGCGACACTTGAGCGGACCAGCCCCGTTCTCGAAAGAACTTAAAGCCGTTCTTTGGCCAAAGAACTTCCGGATTGGGGAAGTCAAGATGTACGACGGACAGGATGACCCTAAGCACTGGATCATGCTGTATGAAGTGGCGGTCCGAGCAGCAGGAGGCGACCAGTTCATCATGGCAAACTACCTCCCGGTAGTCCTGAGAAATGTTGCTACCTCCTGGCTGCTCCGTCGGTGTGCCAGCAGCATCCACAGCTGGCCCCATCTTAGGCAGATGTTCATCGATAACTTCAAGCCCACCTGCGTGCAACCGAACACCAAGTACACTTTGGCACAAGTCCGGCATCGTCCAAGGGAATCACTGCGACAGTACATCCGATGTTTCTCCGACGCGTGGAACCATGTGATCGATGTCACCCCGGCGGAAGGGATTGACCTTTTCGTCGCCGGCCTGGTTCAACCACGCGGCCTAGACCTCAAGAAGGAGTTGCTCCTCAAGCGACCGAGGACCATGGAAGATCTCCTCTCCATCGCCCACAGGTTCGCTCATCTCGATGACGGGCTGAACGAGGGGGACTCTACTCCCCCAACCGCAACTACCGCCACGATGATGACCACGACTATGACAACAATCAAGACCACTGGCCAGATCGGTGGAACGATCACCGCAACCATCGGGACAACCACGAACCCGACCATCATGATGACAATCGTCCATTCAAGCGATGTGGTCAGGACGCCTACAACGATGGTCGGCGTAACCATAATGACTCCTTTGTCAACGCGGTAAAGGGATAGAAGAGGATAAACGATGAAGAACTTGACAAGGTCCTTAGTCATGATTGCCCCCATCATCCTAGCAAGGGTCACACGCTAGGCGAGTGCAAGGTCCTGAAGGAGGTGCTGGATAGGACAGCTAACTAGAAGCCACGTCCGGCCCCAAACAAAAGGGCAAGAACCCTGTCCAGCAAGAGGATGCTGACGAAGAAGAAGCTCAAGATACCAACCCACGGCACACCTACAGGGATATCATGAAGAGCATGACTGCCGTCATATTTGGTGGCAAGGTCGGACTGGAGAACGCTCGTGACAAGAAGCTGCTGACGCGAGCCATCGTGGCTATCTAGGAGGCTAACGGCTTCATCGCGGATGTCAAGGTGCCCCTCCGGTCCGAGCAGCCCATATCGTTCAGCCGCAGCGATATGTGGGCCAAAATCCCCGATGCCGGTTGGTTCCTGTTGGTCCTTGACCTAGTGATAGATGGCGTCCAGTTCAAGAAAGTGCTCGTTGACTGTGGCAGCGCCCTGAACATTCTATTCTACCCAGCCTTCAAGGAGCTAGGGTTGAAGCAGGAAGACCTCAAGCCATATGAGTCTCCGTTCTAGGGCATCATGCCGGGCAAACCTTCATACCCCATTGGGCAGATCACGCTACCCTTCCAGTTTGGGACAAAGCAGCACTTCCACATCGACCACATCACTTTCATTGTGGCCAATTTCGAAGGCATCTATCATGCCATCCTTGGCCGACTTGGGATCGCCAAGTTCATGGAAGTTTCTCATTATGGGTACCTCGTGCTGAAGCTCCCAACCGAGCTGGGCGTCCTATCCCTATGCAGTAACGTCTTCACGGTGCGCGTATGTGAGTCCGACGCCTATGCAGCTGATTTAGCTTGATCCGAGCGACCCCTCAAAGACCACCAAGATCGGGGCTACCCTTCCCCCCAAATAGGAAGATGCGCTCATCCAATTCCTTCGAGAGCACATTAGCGTGATCGCGTGGAAGCCCGCCGATATGCCAGGTGTCCCGAGGAAAAAGGCCGAGCACTACCTTGACGTCTTGAAGACTGCTAAGCCTATCAAGCAGAAGATGAGTCGGTTTGCTCGTGACTGCAAGGAAGTCATTAGGGTAGAAGTGGCCAAGCTTCTAGCAGCTAGCTTCATCAAAGAGGTGTATCACCCGGAGTGGTTAGACAACCCGGTTCTTGTACTAAAAAAGAATAATGAATGGAGAATGTGCGTTGATTACACCGATCTCAACAAGCACTTCCCTAAATAGGCTTTCAATCTTCCTCGAATCGATGAAGTTGTAGATTCTACTGTAGGTTGCGAGCTACTTTCCTTCCTAGATTGCTGTTCGGGCTATCATCAAATAGCCCTCAAAAAGGAGGACCAGGAGAAGACCGCCTTCATCACCCCCTTCGGTGCTTTCTGGTACATGACCATGTCGTTTGGCCTCAAGAACGCTGCAGCTACTTACCAATGGGCCATCCAGGCTTGCCTCGAGCACGAGATCACTGCCAACCTTGTTGAGGCGTATGTCGATATGTGGTGGTGAAGACCAGAGAGTCTGATACACTGGTTGTGGACCTCTAGCAGACTTTCACGGCCCTCAACAATTTTTGATGGAAGCTGAACCCCAACAAGTGCGTCTTTGGCGTCCCTTCCGGGATCCTGCTCTGCAACATCGTTAGCGAGGACGGCATACACCCAAATCCCAAGAAGGTTCAAATTGTGCTGGACCTGCATCCACCATAAAACGTCAAAGATATCCAGAAACTCATCGGTTGCTTGGCGGCCCTAAGCCGCTACATCTCCTGCATGGGCAAAAAAGGGCTCCCCTTCTTCAAGCTGCTCAAAGCTAAGGAGAAATTCGAGTGGACGAAGGAGGCCGACAAGGCTTTCAGACAGCTCAAGGATTACCTGGCAACTCCCCCAGTACTCACGGTGCCACAAGAAGGCGAGGAGCTTCTTCGCTACATTGCCGCCATGACTAACGTGGTCAGTACCATGATGGTGGTCGAGCGCCAGGAACCCGGGCATGTCTATGGGGTGCAGCGTCCAATCCACTATGTTAACGAGGTTCTTAACGAAACCAAGCAGCGATACAACCACGTGCAGAAACTACTATACGCGCTCCTGATCACCAAACAGAAGCTCTCCATTACTTCGAAGCCTACAAGGTCACGGTGGTCATCGAAGCTGCACTTGGCAACATTCTCCGTAACAAAGACTCTAGTGGCCGTATTGTTAAATATGCGTTAGAGCTCTTCGAGTTCATGCTGAACTTCCACAGTCGCAGTACTGTGAAATCCCAGGCCCTAGTCGATTTTATTGTGGAGTGGTCAGACCTCAGCTTGCCCCTGGCTAACACGTCTCCCGACCACTGGAAGATGTATTTTGATGGTTCCTTGAACATTGATGGTGCCAGGGCAGGAGTATATTTCATCTCTCCATCGAAGGACACGCTCCGCTATGTCTTGCGCATACATTTCAAGGCGTCCAACAATGCGGCCGAGTATGAAGCGGCCCTTCATGGCCTCCGCATCGCAGTCGAGCTGGGCATTAAACGGCTCCTGGTGTACGGAGATTTTGCTCTGGTCATCTGTCAGGTTAACAAAGACTGGGATGTGGTCAAACAAAAAGATGGATGCCTACGTTGCCAAAATTCGCAAGCTGGAGAACAAGTTCTATGGACTGGAGTTCCCCCAGATACCATGTACCGAGAACACAGGTGCTGACGAACTGTCTAAACTCGGATCATCCCGAGCCGAGATACCACCTGGTGTTTTTGTTGAAGACTTGATTAAGCCTTCGATCCCTGATCAGGCTTATGAAGCACCTACGCCTAGTACCGCTATCGACCAGTTCATAGCGGCGCTCAGCAACAAAGCAAAAGAGGTAGAAGATAGCTACCCTGGCCAGCAGGGATCTGACGATGGTAGTGAGCGGCCACCCGTTGATGAACCAATCGAGCAGGTAGCGCCTCCCCGGCCTGACTAGAGAGAGCCATTTGTCAGATACCTGAATGACCACCTTGGTCTGGAGGATAAGATCGAAGCTCAACAGCTGGTCCGTAGAGCCCGCACCTATCTCATGGTTAACGGCGAGATGATGCGCAAGGCCCCAAGGTCTGTGATTTACCAGAAGTGCATCACCCAAGCAGAGGGTTTGAAGCCTTTGAAGGATATTCACGCAGGTGCTTGTGGAAACCATGCAGCATCTCGGACGCTGGTCGGCAAAGCCTACCGAGCAGGTTCTATTGGCTGACAACCATCTCTGACACCGAAGACTATGTACGTCGGTGCAAAAATTGCCAGATGTTTGCCAAGTAGATTCATATCCCCGCACATGAACTCCAGACCATCCCGGTTGCTTGGCCATTCTCATGCTGGGGACTCGACATGATCGGTCCTCTCAGGAAGGCTCCTGGCAGACACACATGTGTCTTTATACTCATCGACAAGTTTTCCAAATGGATTGAGTACAAAGCCATCAAGAAAGCCTTGTCCGAGAAGGCGATACAGTTCCTTGATGATGTTATCCACCGATTTGGCATACCCAATACCATCATCACTGATTTAGGCTCTCAGTTCACCAGTGATGAGTTTTTTGAATTTTGTGATGATAATGACATCAAAGTCAAGTACATGTCTATCGCTCATCCTCGAGCAAACGAACAGGTGGAGCGAGATAATGGTATGATCATCGATGCCCTGCACAAACAGGTATATCGGGACGACAAGGATCTTAAACCTAGTCGGTGGCTCAAGAAATTACCTGCTGTGGTCTGGGGACTCCGTACCCAGCCCAGTCGTAACACTAGAGTTTCCCCAAACTTCATGGTGTTCGGATCCGAGGCTGTCCTACCAGCCGAGGTTGCATTCCTTTCACCACGTGTCCAGCATTACGATGAAGAAGCCTCCAACAAAGCTAGGGAAATTGACTTCATCATCAAAGAAGAGATAGCGCTCGAGTCTTGTGCTCGGACAGCTAAATACCTAGCTTTAGTGCATCGTTACTATAACCGCAATGTCAAAGGCATGCTGTTCATGGTCGGCGACATGGTGTTACGACGAATCCAGAAAACAGATGTTCTGCACAAGCTGTCATCCAAATGGGAAGGGCCATTTAGGATCAAGGCTGTCACACGCCCGACATCCTATCGGATGGAGACGATGGAGGGTGTCGAGGAGTCCAACTCCTGGCACATCGACCACCTCATACGCTTCTATCCATAAAATAAGATATATACTCAGATCTTTGTCATTCAGATATTTAATAAAGTTTCCTTTGTTGTTCTCTTTCCCTATCACAATTCTATATTCGTGCACACATCTATCATACATGCGCCCTGCATAAGTCTCAGTTAAACTTTGTTTTCTGCCAGCTGAGAACAGCTTGACAAGGCACTGTCTCAAAGCCTCTTACAATGTGTTACAGCTCTGCCCCTGCTACATGGCACTAGGAGATTCAGCAGTCGCTCTCTAACGGTACTAGGTACCTAGTGATCCTAGTGGTCCTACGCTGTTCACTAGCGCATCCCTAGTCACTCGACAGAGTTAGCTCGCTTCGAGGGTGGAGGCAAAACTTAATTGACGACATTTTTCAGAAAATGAACTATGCATAAATATGCATCTAAAAAAGAAAAATGGCAAAATATTTATCACCTGCTTAAACATGCCTACTTGTCTGCATCAATAGGCTTAAATGTTTATGAGCACCCAGTGCTCGGCACAACTTATAAACAGTGTTTTTACATAAATACATTGTTTATCGCCTACTGACCACCACCAGCTCTTGCAGGATCATCAATCAGCGTCATATCTTCAATGATGGTGGCGGCAGTCAGGCCAGACGAGGCTTGGAGCTCTTCAACTTCTTCATCAGGAACCTCTGGAGGGATCCTGCGCTCGATGGTCGCCAGCTCCATGTTCCGATAGTTGGCACGGACCACGGCGAGCACGGTCACGGCCACATAGCACCCAGCGCCCGCGACAAACTCCTGCAGCGCTGGCCACAGCCTCCGGCACTGGTCGGTGACAGCAACTTCTTCGCCTACAGGGTTCGCAGGGTGCTCTTCTCCTGGAAAGATGGCCCTCAATACAGGCTTGATGTAGTCGGTCATGGCTCGCATCCTTCCTTAGAGGATGGCGATGGAGTCCTCCAGCACCTGAACTAGGCCAAGTAGCGTTCCCGCAGGCCTATAAAAATAAAGCAAGGTGGTCAGCATATCCTTGTCCGTCCAGTATGCGACAGACTACACACAACAATGCTACATTGTTCTACTTACCAGTCAGCTCGGTGATCTGTGCCTGGTCCGCCTTGGCCTGCTTCTCAGCAGCCTCCTTCTGCTCTAGCAGACCAGCCAACTCCCGAGCCATGGCTACAAGAAGCACCCATAAATGTGCAGCAAGGATCAACATGGAATACGTAAGAGAGGTCTACTTACTCTCATTGTCTTGCTCCATGGTTTCCACCTTGCGGTGCAACACGGCAAGTTCTTCCTCCCACTAGACTTCATGCTCATGGTAGACCTGGGCCTGTGCCTCCAGATCAGCGTTGGCTGCCCGGAGGGTTTTGCACTCCTCCCAGGTCACCGCAAACCGTTCTATGGTCCTGCCCCACTGAACATTGGTCTCCCGCAGTGACTGTATACACCACGATTGATTAACAAATTTGTGGCTCAACACCGAGCTCAGCATAAGTAAATAATTCATGGTCAGTTTTTACCTTGATCCTGTCCCACAGCACCTCCAATGCATCCTGGATGCTGTGTTAATGTCATCATCCAGAAGCTCTTCATATGACACGAAGCTATCCTCCCCCAGCTTGCGTGATGTAAAGATGCGCTGAGTGGGGAAGTCGGGGCATAGCGTCTTCGGCACCTGCGGCACCTCCTCGACCTCCTCAGGTGGCGCCGACGTGCTCGGCCCCGCCTGGGCTGGCGTGCGCCTCGACAGACGACCCATTGCACCACTTGCCTCTTTGGCTGGGGAGTCGGTGTTGGGGTCGGCCGGGCAGGTGCTACGATGCTGCTTGTCGCCTTTCCTTGCTCCGCGGACTATGCCGCGCTACCGCCCGGCGCCTGCTCGGCGGTCGGCACTGAGGTCTGACTGGGGTGTGGAGTTGGTGTTGTCGACGATGGAGCATGGCTATAATGTCACAGACATGTTTTCTTCGTAACAAGCACAAAATCAAGAACATGCAAGATATGCAAACTTATTTACCTGGCTGACCACCGGAGCCCTCCTCTGAATCACGAGGCTACCCCCACTTGGAGCGCCTAGAGTCCTGCCTGACACCCTGCTGCCGCGCCCGGGGACTCGACCTAACTCCTCGCCCATTCTGCTCGTCCCTATGGGGTGCACTGGAGAAGTTGGCTCTCTTGCCACCTCCTGGTGCCTCGGCGACGAAGCCGTCCCGGTTGGAGGTGTCGCCACCCTGTGCGGCGCAGGCGGCAGTGATGGTGCTGGCGGTGTTGACCCCCCGGCCTGCTCCGACCGAGTGGTTGATGCAGTGTTCTCTTGTTGAGGGGGAGGGGTTGCTGGCGGCACGTTCCACGTAGGTCTCCTCGATGTCGTCGATGTCGGGGGCCTCGGTGTTCTCCCCGTCCGAGGTGTCAGGGCCTGATGTTCCTGCTGGTGCTGGTTCAGCGTCAGCAGATCGTCGTCCGACGACTCCAAGTTGGCCGGCCTCTTTCTTTTCTTACCCCCCTATGCTCTACCGTCCTGGTTCAATTTACCCCCAGACAGCAGAGTGGAGGGCCTTTTAGCCGTGGCAGCCTCTGCCATGGGCCACTTACCCGCTGCTCGGCACCATGCCTGAGCAGCAGGGACTTCATCGTCATCTGGGCTGGAGATACTAGTCGTCTCCTGCCCTGCTTTGGTCTCACTCCGGTGGTGGGTCTCCTCACTCCTGCGCTGGTAGGCTTGCACCTCACCCTGAGGCCACGGCTTCACCGACACAGCGGAAACGAACACCTTCCGGTCCTGTCCAAGCAAAACCCGACAGTCAGACATCAACCCATACCAGTATATACTTATCAAATCATAGTGTGGAACTGGTCAGCTTACCTCAGGTGATGGTCGGCTCATGTCGTGGGGCTGAGCACGCTGCTCCAGGTAGCTGGTGCTCGGGTCGAACTTCTCGAACAGAGAAGCCATCCGCCGGTTCAGCACCTCCAGCGTCGGGTTCTCCCAGGTCTCCCGGGAGGGGTTGTCCCGTCTAGAGTACTCGAATAGGCGTTCACCCATTCTTTGCACTGCTGGATCCGGCGCACCGACCAGATCCTAGCAACAAGAGCTCCATTGACAGCCTTGTTATCAATCAAGGCCAGCAACTCGTTCACCTGGAACATCTCCTCCGGGGTTGGCGGCTCCGACCACCGCGGGTTGCACTCTGGCACCTGGGTAACGTCGCAGGGCACCCTTGTCCCTTCCACATCTTGGCTCATATAGAACCAGCGTGTATTCCATCCCTTGGCGGCTGACTAGTGCCGGCTTCCTAGCCAGTGTGTCTTCATTCCATCCCGAAGCCGCACATAGCACCCGCCCCTAATCTAGGACCCCCCAGATTCAGCCCCTTCTTCCTTAACAGAAAGAAGTGGTGGAATAGATTGAAGTGGGGGTCAATCCCCAGGAACATCTCACAGAAGGCAATAAAAATAGAAATGGCCAGGATGGAGTTGGGGTCTAGGTTGCAAATCGAGATCATCCAGTATATGGAGAGGTCCTGAAGGAATCCATTCACGGGCACACCGAGTCCCCATGTCACCATATCTTCAAAGACAACTATTTCCCCATCTTGGGGATGGGAAGAGTCCTCACCTCGTGGCTCGCGCCACACCTCCATCTCCCGCGGTGGCAACAACCCCTCATTGGCGAGCGCTTGCAGTGACTCCCGCGTAGAGGTTGACTACTACCATTGCAGCCCCAGCGCGTCGAATCCGGTCACCTTCCCCGCCTTCTTGACTCCTTTCCTCACCATTTACTTTGGGGGTGGTGGGTCGAGTGGCTGAGCAGAGGGCGGTGGCGGATGTGGGCCGTGCTGGTCCCCGAGTATGGATGTGGGCCGTGGATTTTTTATTCTTCCACGTGCTTTCTCCGATTGGCGTTTCCTAAATTCTGACATGTGCCCGGTAATCTAGGAATCCAATCCCAGATTCATTTTTTTCATTATATACTCCTTTCCAAATTTGTTCCAGATTTCTTCCTTAAATCTGAGAACTACTTCTTTTGGATCAAATATTTTATTTCCCATACCTGGGGACTGTGTGGCAGTTTCCTACCCAGTTGTGCTTAGGAGTCACAAGTTCTCGGCGTCCTCGACCTGATCGAGCATGTGACTTGCCTCGGGCACACCTGGGGACTGCGTGGTAGTTTCCCACCCAGTTGTGTTTACGAACCATAGTTTCTCGATGTCTTCGACCCGGTCGAGCCTGTGACTTGTTTTGAGCACGCCTGGGGACTGCATGGCGGTTTCCCACCCAGTGGTGCTTACGAACCATAGGTTCTCGGTGTCCTCGACCCGATCGAGCCTGTGACTCATCCTGAGTACACTTGGGGACTACAAGTCAGTTGGAACGTGTCTAGTCCTTTAATACCGGCCTTGACTAGTTGATGCTGTTTTTGAATTTTTCCTTAAAAAGCTCAATATAACCTATCGTATCTTCTATCGAGCTTGGGGACTATGTGGGCCCACATCACCTCGCGGTGACTTAGGCCTATTTTCGGTTCTCGGTTCTAGAACGGGTATTCACCGTTATCTATGTCCAACTGGTGTTTTATTTGACCTTTTTCTTAAAAAGCTCAATACAACACTTTCTATCTTCTATCGAGCGACTACATGGGCCCACGTCACCTTGCGGTGACTTGGGCTTGTTTTCCATTCCTAGTTCAGTATCTTTGCCTCTATGGAACGTTCATGTTAGCATCTCAGTGATACTTCGTGTCACGTGTTAACGTGGGCCCACGTCTCACGTGAAAATATTTTTTCTTTTTCTTGGAACACCATGCATATTTTGACAGGTCACCTTCCTTGACGGGAGCTATGGTCGGGAGAAGACTTACGAACTGCTCGGGTGAAGCTGGTCGGCACTACGTGGTTGGCGTCTTCGCTGGTCGGCACTACGTGGTCAGTATCTTCATTGGTCGGCACTATGTGGTCAGCATCTTCACTGGTCGGTGCTATGTGGTCTGCATCTACACTGCTCAGCACAGGTCAAGACAGCGACTCCCTCAAGATACATGGTGCTCGGGGACTAGCTGTGGGGGTATAGACCCCGTATACCCTCTCAACTAGACTTTGGGTTGCTCGATTCAGACGGCCCAGACCAGAAGACGAAGGCTGGTCCACAATCATCCTAATAGGTGGGCTGGATGACAAGACAGAGCCTGTGGTCCGCTACCGCCCAGGTCGGTGGGCCGCATGGGTGCTGAAGGCTACTTGGCATGCAAGGAGTCTTAGTCGGCTAGATCTGGTCGTGTACTCCAAGGATACGGCGCAATGTAACCGACCATAGGGGAAACCTTAGATATGTAACCTTGCCCCCCCACTATATAAGGTGGGCAAGGACCCCCTAGAATAGGACCCTTCTTTTTCATCGGATCTGATCTCATCTGGTTGGATCTCTTGTACTCCGGTACTCATCAATACAGTAGCAAAGACGCAGGACATAGGGTATTACGCTTTCGAGTGGCCTGAACCTGGATAAACCCTGGTTGTCCTAGTTGTTTGTCTTGCGTCTCACATCTAAATCACAGATCTTAGCACGCCCTCACTGCAATCTACTATCTTGGGGTATCCCGTGGTAGACTTTTGATGAGGTTTCATCGACAGCAGCTGACAGGGGCCTTGGCCATGACGGCAGGCAAGCGTGGGAGGCCATCGGATCAGGTGAGGGTTCCCTGTCTCCCTTGCTCCTCCCCTTCCCTCGCCGGTGCCGTAGACGGCCATCGATATGCTCTTGCTCCTTCTCTCTCTTTTGTTTTGGGTTTTGCCAGTGCTGATAGGTTGAGGATCCCGATCCGCTCGCTCGGTGGCCTGCAGCCGAAAGGGGAGACGACCAGACGACCATCCATGGCAGCCAGGAGGTTGGGGTGGCCTGTTCTTCCGCCTCGGCCACGTCATCTTGCCACCGCTAGCTCCGTGGAGCCCCAATCCGTCGAGAGCTCACCTCTGGAGGCCATACCGTCTGTGCCGGTGGAGGCCAGAGACCTTGATCGGAAGTTGGTAAGACACGCTCATTTCTCGATTTGTTTGGTGTCTGCTTGCTTTGCCTTTCTATGATTTCTGCACACCCGTGTTCTTATGTTGTACATGCACTCCTGTAACTCAATCGGCCAATGAACAGATTATACTACAAAATTAGGATGCTAGATATTTTTTTCCTCTGCTCATTCTTTTTTCTGGTGATGCAAAGTCATTATTGAGTGTCACCATGGAAAAGCTGCAGCTCTCGGACAAGTACAACTCTCCATTATAGAGTGTTTTTGCTCTAAAATAATTGGTACTTGCTTGCTGATACACAGTCTTAGTTGAGCATATACAAGCTTGCTAAAATGAATCGTTCTTTGTATGTGTTTGCTTCTCTTTTAGGTGTTTAGAGATAGCATCTCAGCAGTAGTGCAGCAAGCCAGTTTTCTTGATCAGCAGCTGGAACAGTTCAGATCGATGTTTCTGTGAATTTCTCTTATGCCCAATTGCAGTAATCCAACTATTATACTTTGATTTTTTTTAATTAAACGAGCTTGGCCAGAGAGCCTAGCGCCTCTGTACTTATTTTGCCTCCAAACCTGTTCTGCAGGTTATTAGCTACTGATATACACTACAATTTGCTTGGTTAAAAGCTGTCATGTTTGTTCGATCCGATTTAGTTAGGTAGCAAACCACTCAGATGTTGGAAATATTGCCTTTATTTTTGCTTAAATTTGCTTGATCCATTTTTTACTATTGCAATTTGCTATAGATGTGGGATACAATACTGAATTGGAATTTCAAGGCATCAAAGATGGCAGTCATCTAAAGGAAAAATGGGCAGCCATCCTAGCCCTAGGTCATAGAGCTTGGATCCACAAAAGAGTTAGCAGACTGGAAGGTAATTTGGGTTATGTGCATTTCGATTGTGGCATCCAAGCGGCAAGGTAATTTGGGTTATGTACATTTCAGTTGTCATATGTATGTCAAAGTTCATTAACATTATGAGAATTTCATGGCTGGAACAGTTCAGATCACAGCAGTTGGTTTCCAAACCATATTTAGCATTCAGTAGCTACTGGAAATGAGTCATTCATAGTTAATTTTCAATTGTTACTCTGCATTTTTAGCATCTTTTTGAAATTTTTATGGTGTTATCGACAGTATGTGGTGCCATCAGAACTTTGATATCATTGAATGAAACTAAAGTTGTCTTGTCATATACTGGAAGACCATATTTTGACTCGACCAGAATGTAATTTGGTCCTTTACTTAGTAGATGTTTATGAGTTTTCATTCTACTGCAGTTCTTTTTTTGCCCCCACTCTGTTCTATAATCTTTGTATGAGTCAAAGTTTGACATCTATTGTCTGGATGAAAGCGTTTCTCTTGGTTACTATCATTTTTGAGGTGCTCATTGGAATGTTTTTCCCTCCTACAGTACGTGATGGTTGTTCTCAAGGGTTCAGTTCCTATTGCATTTTGAGGTACCCAATAGCCTGCCGCATATGGTGAGCTGGTTTGCAATGCAGGCCTGAGCCCTAATGGCGAATAAGAAAGCAGAGTGCTGGTATTGCTTCTATCCTGGAGTTAAAGTTGTCTATTCTCAAGTCATGCTTATACCTCAAGTTATACGACTATGAGGTAAACTGTCTTACTGACTGAACATTAAAAGCTCTTGTTTCATATATCTGTTCTATCCAGAGTGAACCATAAGAACCTGCTGAACTTGCTTGTTTACTGCACATGCGACAGGCCATTCACAAGAATGATGGTTTCGAGTACGCTCCGCGCGGTTCCCTCTTCGAGCATCTACACAGTGAGTGCCCTCTCCAACTCTGCATTTCCATGCCTAGAGAAATGCAATAATGTTCTTTTGCCTTTTCATTCGGCTGATGAAAGACTGCAATGGTGGTAACTATTTTTCTTTTTAATCCTATTCATACACTGCAGTCACATACCTACATGATAATAGTTGTTGTTGAAAGAAGGGCTGGGTTAGCATAGAGGTGCTACTGTCATTTCGTGATTTGTGTGTGCGAGTACAAATGCATTTGATTTTACATTTTATCAATTTGTAGCATAGATAAAAAAGAACCTAGCCAGGTTTGTATGTAAGTATTCAGGTCTAGGGTTCAGTGATCAACACAAATAAATAAGATGGTTTGTCTCCAAAACAAGAACACTTGGTAAGTTTGCGTGTAATGGAATGATGTTCTTTGTTGGTTTAGAGTTGTTGTAGCAAATGTTTTTTTTCCAAAGGCTAAGAGGGGAAATAGTGTTGGTTGCATCTTCAGTTTGCTGACTAGATTGTGCAATGTTCTTTCTCCCTATATTATCTGCTCTATGCTTTCAATTATATCTGGGGCCCCATTAGGGATAACTTGATTCGCAAAATTGTGATTTGGCTGCTGATTATAAATCTGAATCTCACATTGAAGAATTTAATGCATTGTAGATTATGAATTATCACCGTGCAATTGTATTTTATGTGAGGTGCATTTCTAGAACAAAAATGTTTACACTACTCATATTGTTTGTCACATTGTTTCTTTGCAGGCACCAGAGCTACTTTCTACCCTGTTTTATTTAGGTAAAGGCCACAGACTAACTATGATCAGTGAAAGGTCATTATTCTTCATAGTCATTTTCATGGAAAAAAATGAATTTGGTCCTTGTATACCTTCTAGAAGCTTACCTACCCTAATGGCAAGTTTGTTGCTTTCTTTTCTCCTCACTCTTAGGTGGGTCTTCAGATTAGTGGAGTAGTTGAGTGAGTTTTGTTAATAAATAAATAAGATGGATAATTTTAGCACTTTATTTTCTATTCAAACCTGGCTTGAGGCATGCATTGAGCTGACCGATAACAGTTACTTCTTGTGACTTTTTTCAGTGCATCTTATGTTCCATATGTTAGGTGTTGGAGCTTCAACTCCCTGGAAAGAAGCTAACAAAGGCACAAGATTTCTGGAATGGTTTGTGTGGTTAGAAGCTGATGAATTGTCTTAGGGAGTCTGCATTCGTTTGCAGCACAGCAGTGTATGCACAACAAGGTACATTTGCATGGTTAACATCTAAATGTAGTGTTACCATATTTAACAGATAGATTAATGTGCCATGCGATATGGTCTGTTGCCATATTTTTTGCAGGGTTATTGACGTCAGTCATCTTGCGAACATATGAAGGGGAGCGCTAGAAGCCGACCTCTGATGAGATCTCAATTTTGCTGACTACCTTTTCCTTCTTCTGGTAGACTTGGCGCTATAAATAAACTCTGTAAACTACCATTTCAGTTGAACAAATTTTCACTGATGTCATTGCTAACTGAGCTACAAGCATTTAATAATTAATACAGTCGTGTGGTGAGTAATAAAGCACTAAATATCTAATATCTACATTGCATTTCCTTTACAAATAATGCTCGGGCCATTGCTCGCACGCATGGGCGCGCGCAAAACACTAGTAATACAACATGCTGCACATCAAAATAGTCATAGTAGCACATGATTATATATAGGTCTCAAAGAAAGTGGCATCAGCTTTTGCAGTTCCTCTGATCTTTATGCCACTAATAAAGTTTCCAGCTTGGATCCAACTAAAAGCTGTGAGCTCAGGAGCAATCTGTTTAGATCACCAAAATAAAGGTCAGCACCTGCTATGTCAGTACAAGCATGGTCTAAGAACTATGTAGTTCCAGTCATTTGTGCTTCATTTTTTCATCCTTTCCTATCTATTCAGGGTATCAACAATCTAAGGGGTCCTTACAACCAATTTGTACTACTGATATGTCGTCAGCGAAAACAGAGCACACATTATCAGCTTAGAGCATGGCTTATAGTTTTGAAAGGGTTGGAAGGGACCTTCAGGCTATTCGAGATCCTATACCCACGGCCACTGAGATCATCAAACAGACCATGCTTAAAGCCAATTTATTGTTTCAGGTTAGCATATATAAAAGCTCAGATAAGCGCATACCAGAATCTTGCAAGGTGGAAAGCTAAGTAGTAGAAAACTCAAGCGAAACTATAAATAAAATACAAAATCTGAACACATCCAGTAGCTGTAGCCATCCATCTAAAATGTGCTTTAATATTTGCTTTGCTCAAGATTTGAACAAGAAGACATACATTAGGCTGTAGCTATTAACACATCACTTGGAGACAAGGTATACAATCTGATTCAGTTATATGTAAAACCACTTATTTATGCCTGAATAACCCTAGAATACATTTTAAAAAACTTCATAGTAAAGCTTATATGGTGAGTGTTAGAGCCCATGATGTTTAAGCAAATAAAAAGATGCCATATATAATTTGCATGGGCCAACAAGACAGGTAACATGTAAATAAGAAATTACACCAAAGCAGAAAATGCTAGAGAGAATCAAATTGATCTCTAACATGATGACACAGAAATAATATGTAAATAAGCAAGCATAGGCACCATAAAACTAACCGCTATGCCTAAAACTACCTTGAACCCGCTCCTCTCTTCAGCAGCCCAGCACTACTAACCTGCAAGAGCACAATAAATTATTTAAGGCCACTGCATACACCAGGATTAGCACTGCATATATATCTAGAAAGGATTATTCAAGGAAACATATATGTGTATAGGCATAACCATCAACACATATCTTTGGGCATCAAAATACCAATAAAACCTTCCTAGTTGTCCTACTGGCTACTGATCTTGTGAAGCAGGTTTGTCCTCTTATTATACACTTTGGAAAAAAAATATAACTTCTTTATTGAAAGAAAGGTCTTCTCATATACAATAGGCCCGAAGAAATGATGCATCTTGGTTCCAGCAAGAGAATAACTGCAATCTAACACTGCACAGGAAGGAACCCAGAGGAGCTGATTGTGCACACATGGATAGACAAGCAATTCGTCAAATATGTTGCCTGCACTGAGTTGTCAGTAATAGCCGCACACATGGATAGACTATGGAGTAGAACACTGAAGGAGGCATCAATGCATAAGGAAGTCATGAAAACGAATCCCATTTTTCATTGGAAACCAGCAAGGGATGTGCAAAGTTTTTTTTACAAATATTAATATAAGGATGTGCACTCTTTTATGTGCATTCTCAAATTATTCATTGCCAAAAATTACATAATTCATCATAGTTTCAGAAAGTTATTTTATAGATTGGCTATCCACTTGCTTCTTTTGTGATAATTAGATGATTGGACTGCTAATAACAACAGAAAAAAGGACTGGCAGAAACATAATTTGAGTTTCCTAGACTTTCTCAAATACAAGGCACATGCATAAAAACTGATGGATAGCAGGTTATTGGTCCATCCACGCTATAAACTGAAGAAAGGATCAAATGGCGTGCAAAACATGCGCCTGAGGTGACCAATGGTCTTTCTACATTTTGCCCCAACTGGTTGCTGCACCTACTGATCAGCATGCACTAATTTCCATGTATAATATTCATCACAGTTTTATTGTCAATAGTTGGCCTCCACATTTCCAAGATGCTGAGTGCCTTTTACCAGCTTAGACAGCATTAGGGAGATGGCGTGCACTGACTGAGCACCCGCGTGGAGGCCACCAGCTTCTTGAGACCATCTCCACATCGTTGTTCAACGGTCTCCACATACCCTGAGCAATAACAAGCAACCAGAGAAAGTATTTATAAATTGTGTTAATGAAGACAACAGTTTAACAAAGAAATTGCTCTCAGGGATGTTTCAACATATTAGTATCATAAGATTTCGAAGAAAAGGTGGCACCTCATGTAGTCACTTCTGGTTATTGCTATCAGGTCCTAGAAGAAATCCAATAATACTATGCCCTGGATGTGCTTCAAGAAATGCCCACAGAATTAAAGTTGATGTTACCCTGCCACCGTCACATCAAACAAGAAAACCACATTACCAAGGTCATGTTGTTGACGCCGAAAAATTTTGGTCACCGGCCGATTGGGGCTTGGCCGATGGAAATCCCTCGTCATCAATAACGGCCTGGGAGATCTGCTTAGCTCCAGTGCAGGCTCCAATAGGCGTGCGTGGTGTGCGCAGCGTGCCAGTCAACTTGACCATTCAGCTGACGAGGTATGCGATGGCGTCGTATCGGCCAGTTAATAGAATCAGGATGCTGAGCCGATACGATGTGACACTGTTGAGTTTCTTATCTCACCGTGGCGAGATCCATCAGCCAATAGAGCTTAAACTAATACTACTGTCAATCTTTCTAGGTGAAACGACAGCGATGCGCCCGGAAGTTGCAATCTAGAAACACTGGTAGCAAGACATTAATCTAAACTTCACAGGCCGATAGTTCTATCCACAATGAAACTTGATCTCAACAGCACGGGAACCAAAATTAAGATGCAACAGGCTATTAAATAATCTATCGTCTATTTCAATAAGACAGAAGCTAATCGAAGCCAAATTAATATTAAGATGATAAATTCAGCTGATGCAATCTTAATCAAGGCGGGATAACTGGTGGATACCGTAAACCGGGACAGAAGCGATGCGCCGTAAGTCGAAGATCCACGATATCCGATAAGCCATTGGAACTCTGGACTTACCCCTTCGCCGGAGATCGAAGCGATGCAGCCCGACGTCAGGTGCCAAAGTCCGCCGGTGGTTAAAGTAAAAACATAACAGAAAGGTAAAGGGTGGCGATGCGCCGAGTTGTATTGATCTTGTGATGATTTGATACAATAGCCAGGGCTTATATTTATACCCTGGGCTGTCCCACAACCCTAACCAAACTTGCCTAAACAATACTTGTATAAAAAGAAATATCTAAACAGACCTGTCTAATTATAAAGATATATGGACTCTAATTTCCCTTGTATAGAATCCTTGCTAATGAAGCTTCCTTCTCTGACTTGTCCGTGCAAATATAACCCACACATGCGTGATTAACATGTACTCTTTTGGTTACTTGCCATCCGTGACATGCAGCTGCACGTGAAGCCGATCACCTTCCTTGCATGTGGATTTATCTCTAAGTACAAAGCATTGACGTGTCCTTCCAAAGTTAGATTATTTTAATCTCCAATAAACTAATTATGCACACGCATGCATATTCGTCGCAA
>CM041628.1:38394562-38420928 GCA_023333625.1 Bothriochloa decipiens | reverse complement strand
CCCCCCAGTTTCGGAGTATGAAGGCTGCTTCATGCTTTGAAACTTTTCTGGCATAATCCTTTTATAGCCAATGGTCTTCTTTCTAGCTCCTGAATTTACTAGCAGCAACAATAATACATCAGTATGTGTTGACAATAGATTTTAGCAAATCCAGATAATTCGGAGCATCGGCTATTAGCAGCATTAGCAGGGCTCACTTGCGACGAATATGC
The DNA here is from genome assembly GCA_023333625.1 of Bothriochloa decipiens. Lineage (NCBI taxonomy): Eukaryota > Viridiplantae > Streptophyta > Magnoliopsida > Poales > Poaceae > Bothriochloa > Bothriochloa decipiens. Next base: position 38,420,716 of record CM041628.1, on the reverse strand, counting down.
ATGCGTGTGCATAATTAGTTTATTGGAGATTAGAATAATCTAACTTTGGAAGGACACGTCAATGCTTTGTACTTAGAGATAAATCCACATGCAAGGAAGGTGATCGGCTTCACGTGCAGCTGCATGTCACAGATGGCAAGTAAACAAAAGAGTACATGTTAATCACGCATGTGTGGGTTATATTTGCACGGACAAGTCAGAGAAGGAAGCTTCATTAGCAAGGATTCTATACAAGGGAAATTAGAGTCCATATATCTTTATAATTAGGCAGGTCTGTTTAGATATTTCTTTTTATACAAGTATTGTTTAGGCAAGTTTGGTTAGGATTGTGGGACAGCCCAGGGTATAAATATAAGCCCTGGCTATTGTATCAAATCATCACAAGATCAATACAACTCGGCGTATCGCCACCCTTTACCTTTCTGTTATGTTTTTACTTTAACCACCGGCGGACTTTGGCACCTGACGTCGGGCTGCATCGCTTCGATATCCGGCGAAGGGGTAAGTCCAGAGTTCCAATGGCTTATCGGATATCGTGGATCTTCGACTTACGGCGCATCGCTTCTGTCCCGGTTTACGGTATCCACCAGTTATCCCGCCTTGATTAAGATTGCATCGGCTGAATTTATCGTCTTAATATTAATTTGGCTTCGATTAGCTTCTGTCTTATTGAAATAGACGATAGATTATTTAATAGCCTGTTGCATCTTAATTTTGGTTCCCGTGCTGTTGAGATCAAGTTTCATTGTGGATAGAACTATCGGCCTGTGAAGTTTAGATTAATGTCTTGCTACCAGTGTTTCTAGATTGCAACTTCCGGGCGCATCGTTGTTGTTTCACCTAGAAAGATTGATAGTAGTATTAGTTTAAGCTCTATTGGCTGATGGATCTCGCCACGGTGAGATAAGAAACTCAACAGTGTCACGTCGTATCGGCTCAGCATCCTGATTCTATTAACTGGCCGATACGACGCCATCGCATACCTCGTCAGCTGAATGGTCAAGCTGACTGGCACGCTGCGCACACCACGCGCGCCTATTGGAGCCTGCACTGGAGCTAAGCAGATCTCCCAGGCCGTTGTTGATGACGAGGGATTTCCATCGGCCAAGCCCCAATCGGCCGGTGACCAAAATTTTTCGGCGTCAACAACCAGCAAATTTAGTTGTCAACACATGTTTAGATCCCTCTAAATGTTATAATTTTTTCACTCTCTCTCCATCACATTAATATTTAGCTACTTGCATGAAGCATTAAATATAGATAAAAAAATAACTAATTATACAGTTTAGTTGAAAATCACGAGATGAATCTTTTGAGCCTAGTTGGTCCATGATCGGACAATATTTGTCAAATAAGACGAAAGTGGTACTATTCATCGGGTTTATTTTTTTTCCACGATCTAAACAAGGCCCAAAGCACACTAATTTGTTCAACAAGAAGAGGATGCAGAGAAGAGCAAGGAGAATGATTTGTGAGTTAACATTTTTCAGGTAACACTACCAACTCACAAATGAATTGCGCAATAACTGGCCACAATTATCTATACTTGAAAATAAAGCAACCAAAGAACACTACCTTTGTGAGTTAACATTTTTCAGACATGAAAAACAAGATTTCGTAATAGACGACGGAAAGAAACCCAAACAAAATGCATAGGCACGTCGGTATACTATTCAGAGGTTGTATATATATCTCAAACATCACAACATATCGCTAGAATCGTAGATCCCATAAAACCTTACCCAAACAAGGTGCCGATAATCTTGCTCAGCAGCAGAATATTTAGGCCCTCCTCGTACCCTGGAAGAGATCAAGAAAAAAACATAAGCTCATGGCAAAATCTGGGCACCACGCTGGATTAAAGAAAAATCCTCGGAACCTTAAAAACAATAAATTTTTACTAAGCACTGGGAGTAAAAATCCTAATCCTAACCCTAACCCTAGGGCACATGGTGAACGTCACCTGCGAGGATCTACCTCATGAGAAGACGTGGAGACGGAGAGAGAGGAGAAGGGAGCGGGTCACCTGCGCCGGCCGCGCCGCCCCGTCGGGCCGCCGCCGCCCCGCCGCACCGCCCCACCGCACCCGCGCCTGGCCGCGCCACGCCTCAAGCCTCCCTCGCCTGGGGGCTGCGGCGCCTTCAGCCGCCGCTGCTGAGAGAGGGTGAGGGAGGAGAAGTGGATTTGGAAGGTGGAGTTAGGGTTTCAGTTGGTATATATTTAGCGTGAATGGAGAAATCTGCATCATTGATTCGCAGATCGAATGGACCAAAATAATCCCGCTGACGTGGATAGCGTGAGGCCACGGCGTGGCATCGTCTATTACTTTCTTTAGATGCCCGTTGGTTGTGACGTCTCATGCTACATACAAGCATACAGAGCCCGTGAAATCAAATTTGCTCATCTCATCACATGTTTTTTGTTTCTGAAACAGAGTAGAACAATGAGTATATTAGGTTGTGTTTTATACAAGGACATTTTTTGTGAGAAGGTACATTTTTTGTGTGAAGATGGTACGCTTTGTCTATCAAGAGAACAATAAGATTCTGGGTTGAGAGAATTGTTCTAGTTCAGGAGAACAAAAATTTCCACCTTCAGAAGAAATTTTTTCCAAATTCTAGATGAACAAAAAAAAATTCCATATCAAGACAGTTTTTCCAGATTCGTGCAATATACAAAAGCAAAAAAAATCACAGCAAGAACAATAGATTTTAGGAACAAACTGAAATATACTAAGAACAATATACTAAATTTCACCACCGAAACAACAAATAAAATGTGACTTTTCACTGCTGTAGCAACAATATTTTTCCTATGACCCATGTGCAGTGATCTCACATAGGTTCGTAGGAGTGGCAAGAACCTATGTCAGAGCATCTCTTACGGTTTAGTAAGTCTATTCTTTTTTTTTTTTTTTGGGTATGGTGGAAAGAAAACTCTATTTCAATCTTCTTCTCATAACTCTTAATCTATCTGCACGACCCATATTCCCTGGGGGTATTTTTGTGGCACTTCCGCCTGCACGACTCATAACTCTTAATCTATCTGCACAATTTTTTTCTTTTTTTGCAAAACTTGCACAAGATTTTGCATCGCCTTGTCACTTCTCACAAGTGGAGGCAATGAGGGTCAATATAGTTACATACATACGAAAATTTCTGCAAGTACAACAACAATCACCTAACAGGAAGGCACAATCTATAGCATTTCTCCAGTACAGTTAACATCCTACTGCTATTCTAGTCTCTCGCCCTGTCAGCCTCCATGGTTGAACTGCTAGTACTTTCACCGGCCTCGTTTGCTGCATTCTGGCCCTGGCTGCGGATCTTCTCTGAATACTTAGCAAAGGCAGCGGTAAGGGCTGACCTTACATCAGAGCCTTTCTTCTTCTTCGACACATCTGGCTTTTCCCCCGCATCTTGCAAACTGTCATCTGTGGATGAAGGTTGACCTTTTGCTTTCTCTCGGTCTGGGGTATCGGGTACTACAAGGTTTGGTCGGGCAGTAACCCGTTTAAACGGCTCATGGAAGGTATCATAGAGTCGTTTTACCTACAACAGTTGAACAATAATATACACACATATTAAGCCAGGGAAACAGGGTTAGGCAGCAAAAAGAACTCAAAATAGAGACTTTGCAGTTTCTGTCGTTATAACCAATGTGTGCAGGTTGTAGTACCTTCCGCTCACCAATTCCTGGGCATCGAGCCAGCTCCTCCATAGAACCATTCATGATTTGTGAGAGTGACTGCAGATACATGAAGGACAATAACATTTATATGATGCATTTTTATTTGCTGGATTTCTTGTGTTGCTACTGCCATATTGAAGTGCATATTGTCAGACAAGTATAATTGTGGAGGAAGTTGTAAGGCTTAGAGGTTAGAGCGACTATTTGTCCAACTTACCCCAAATGATGAACCAAGTGTGACAACATCTGTTTTATTAACATGCCGAATGGATGTAAGCGCGTGCGTCAACTGCAATTATCCAAAACCATACATAAAAATATAATCAAGGCACTGAGACTTTAATAGTTGATAAAATATTTCACTACCATCAACCTAAAAGGCAGAATAGAGATGTATTGACACTCGCAACGCTAATGCTAGAAACATGGTTTGAAATAGAGAACACGCCAGGGATATATTTCTTGCAAATCATAATAGCGCTATGTAATACCAGTTTTCCTGATCAACCAATGACATAGATCATTAAATTATCTTGTTCCTGAGAGGGTTCCCAGGAAGCATATATACCCGTGATAGATAGTCGTTATCCATGTGCTCACGAATAATGTCAGCTGGCTTGTTTTCATATACTTTAATAGTCTCCAAGTACCGGCCGCATTCCTCCAGGCTACAAGAGAGAACAGTTTGTTCAGACAACTTATTCTTGCATCTTTCTAACCATATTTACAACATCAATTCATTATGCAATTGTTCAACTTCTCCGGTTTGTGTGATGGAGGACCATTAAATTCTTTTCTACAAAAACAAAGGCAAATATGTGCAATTATTTAAGATGAATATTGATATGATAAAAAAAAATTTGGACACAATAAAAGAAGACCCAGCACAAGGTGATCCCAGAACTATATTCATATTTTTGTCGAACTGATATAGTGGAGTTCACAAAGAACAGGACCAAAAGAAAAACTGAGTCCAAGCACATTAGAGTTACTATAGAAAAATACCTCCAACCGCACAAGAGGGTGCAGTCATGAAGCAGCGCTGTTCTTGTAATTTCATGCAAAGGCTTGATTACATCTTCCTATGAACAGTGAAGATGCTTCAAAGTGAATATACTATGGCAAAAGCAAGTATGTTGGTCAAGTGACTGAAACTTACAACATCAATATGGCACAAGATGACACGCAGCCTATAATTCTTCTGCAGCTCTCTTATCCGATAGTACAAGTAGTCTGGATGTAGAAGATGGTACCTGATACTACATCCATAACAACAGAAACAGAACAGTAAAAATCACAGAACAACAACAGTACCTCGACAAACACTCTGTGGCACCATTTTTTTCCTAATATTAATCAACATTGAAAATCACTACAAAACAGTACAGCACAGCACAGAGAAGTAAAACTAGATAATTTTTTTTCTAACAACAAAAGAATATCTCATGGCACTGTCTAATATTCGTAATATACAGGCAGGACAATGATGTCTCCTGGTAGATGCACACTCAACTAATCTACACAAGTCCAATTCAGAATTTGTAAAGACAACAGAAGAATACATCCTGGCACTGTCTAAGAATATACAGGCAGGAAAATGATGCCTCCTGGTAGATGCAGATTCAACTAATATACACAGGTCCAATTCAGAATTTCTAGACACGATAAGACGCAGAGAGTGCTAACCTCAAGTACAAGGCACATGACGACTGCCCAAGCACGTAGTCCGGCACGATTTCTGCGAATGTCCACCTAGCATTCCTGATGTGCTTCAGCAGAGGGTTCCCTCTCTGCCGAACAAGAATGAACAAAAGACACGGAATTTGCTATAGAAGAAGGGGACAAGAACCTCAAAACAATAAGTCAGTGTCACGGTGCCCCCCAGTACCTGCCTATGACTGACGAGAATGGCGTTCTTGCTCTGGGACGTGGGCGCTGAGGGGCTAGCCTGAGGCGGCCTGCGCCAGGAAACCGAACTCGTCAGAGTCGAGGCCGGCGTCGCGGGTATTGAGAAGAGGAAGAGAGGGAGGACAGTGTAAGGTACCTCGGGGTGGTGGTGGTGGTGGGCTGGGGAGGCGGCGGCGGAGGGGAGTAGAACTCGGAGGCCTTGAGGAAGGAGAAAGCCTGCGAGAATGACCCCAAGGACGACGACGAGGATGAAGCGGCGGCGGCGGCGCCGCCGGAGGAGCTGGCGAGAGGAGGGTTGTAGGAAGAGGAGGAGGCGCCGGTGCCGAATACCTCCTGATAGGACGGGATCTTGATAAGGTTCTTACCGGGCTGCCCCTCCGGCGGCGGCGCCTGCTGCTCTCTTCCCCCGTCCATGGCAGCGCGGGAGAGGGGAGACGGAGACTGCAGAGGCGTGGCCGGAGCCCGGAACGGGGAGTTGCGAGTCTGACCGTCGCTGCACCGGCACCTGAACGGAACCCGTGTGGGCCGGGCCGCCGGGGATGTGAGAGTAGCAGTTGCGGACCATGGGCTTCATTTCCTTTGGACTAATTAGGAGAGGGATCGTCGAATCGTCATAGCGTTTCGGCCTCCGTCCGTCTATTCATGTGAATACAGAACAGCCTTTATAAGGGGGAGATTTTGCCTCCAATTGTGCGGAAGTCACACACACTCACACACGTATGGACCAAAGCTTACTATAGGCGCTAGGATTTCAGCATGTGGTTTTGATGGGGGATGCAATTTTTGTAATTGGATTCGATAAGCGTTCGCCTCATGGCATTGCAACCAAGTAATTGGATTTCTATTGCAAAGATTTGTGGGATTTAAAAATGTGATTTTCTGGATTATATTTGCAATCAAGTATGATAAGCCGGCTGAAACCCGAGCAGTAGAAGATGGCCGTAGAAAATGTTCTTATGTCCCGCCTCTACTAAAGCTAGTTGTTGGGACTGAATGATGATGATAGGCAGCTACTCGTATGTATGCAGAGGCGTCACCGGGTGGGTCATCGCCATATCTCCGCACTGTTTCGAACAGTTTGATCCGGTGGTCTCCCTCAATCGAGTACAGTACCGGCAGCTAGTCAAAGCCATGGGACCGTACATCTGGTGGATCGGCTAACGGCTACCCCCATTCAAATTTTACTGACCCACTCACCGGTGCTCCGTACCACAGGCTGCAGCGTACTACTGTAACAACAAGGCTGGCCATGCCTTCTTAATGGTCAATGCTTAACAGCCCAGCGGTGGTCAAGCATAGCCCGGCGGGTCCTTATTTCGCTGAAAAGGTCTGAACGCACTTGAATGAAACCCCAAATGTGCGGGACGAGACGAGACAGGGCATGACGATTGACGGCAAACGCGAGATCCCGTCCAGCGGGCACAGAACACTCGTTGTCTACCCAAACCAGATAGACAGAGCCCTGGTGATGACATATGGCGAGCGAGTCACGGCTTAACGGCAGCGACTCGACCGAGACCGATGGACGATGTCACGATGGGTGCCCCATACGACGACATTAACGTGCGCGCGCGCCAGGGACGCGGCCGTGGCCGCAAATGCAAAAACTGGGCGAGGGCGATGGACGGACGTACGGTCGTCCAGCGAAACTCGTGTCGGCACGGCACATGCGCGCACGTACTTGTCGCAGCATTATCACGGTACACACACGTAGTACACCGGGCGGTTAATGCTTGTAACACCTAGCATATCCTTAGTCGCTGTCTTGGTGGCAGCTAGGTTCATGGCCGTGCAGCATCCCTGTCCATGCCACCTCGTCGGCATCATGGCCGTGCTGGTCTCGCGTTGCCCACAGGCCTGTAGTCCACAGATATTTGGTGGATGTGGCACAGACCGTCGGTGGATGCACGCGGCGTCCTGTGTCAGCCGTCACCACCAGCGCCCACGCCGTCCGTATCACTTGAGAGACGAGACCCATGCCAAAGGCCGAAATCTGAGCCATGTTTTGGATCGGGTTTGGTCGCAAGTCCTGCTGCGAGTGCAAGACGTGGCCGCCTGGCCGGATTCTCCAAGGGACCCACATCCACCTGGCCGAGCCGAGCCGGTTCCGTTCCGGCAGCGGCTCCAGGGGTATCCGTGACGCATCTGTCGCATCACGCCAGGCCAGGCCCGGCCCGGCCCAGGAGGGTGGTACTGTTCTACGCATATCTCTGCAGCGCAATCATTAAACTTGGCATCAACCATCCATCACAGGCTCTGCCGCTCTGCCCTGCTGTCTCCTAGCTGCATGCATCGTCATCCTGAAAGCTCCGATTACTTGATGACACTCCGCTTGCTACACCTGCATTCTGCTTCTCGTCCCTTGGATGGATATCAAACCACTATCAAGCTTAATTGCTCTTGCCAAACGCATTGCCTTTGAGATGGCCTTTACTAACCATGGGTCCGTGGCCCTTGTTGTTTTCGACCAGGGAGCACGATGATGACGAGTTGACGACCATCACGCTGTCGGGCTGCTAATCGGGCCGCCGCGCGGGCGGACCAACTTGTGCTGGGGACGATCATGATGGGATCTGAGCTTTTCAGCTTCACACGGTCATGGCACGTTTGGGTTCCCCAAAAGTGTCCTGCTTCAAAACCTTTCGGACAGACAGACAGGACACCGAAGAACGCCGGCAAGAATTGCCTCCGTTTCACGGCACAGACTTGCCGGGCCCGAGTCCGTCCTTGACACACACGACCGTAAATGTACCTGTGGCTTTGCTGTGCTGAGTTCAGACGTGAGGTGTGGTGCCGGAAAATATGGTCTTCTATGTTTGTTACTATAAAATTCAGTCATCAGATGAGGCGGTAGACGTTGAAATCTTGCGTTAGAATACTACTACTAGTAAGTAGTATATGTCAACAAGGGTGGCAGTAGGTGGCAGTGGCACCCTCATCTTCTTTATAAAATCACTTCGTCAACACCGGATCATAGGAAAATGAAAGGAAAGAAAAAAAAAACACGGGCAGAAATCTGATTTGTAATTCGGCCGGATGGTAGGAGTAATGCGACCGCACCGATTCAAGGACGACGAACAGGCACCCATCCTGATCCTGTGAAGCAGAGGCCAGAGGCCATGCCCACTGTCCTCCTCCAACCCCCGTCCAGTTCATCTTTGCAAAGCTGGAACAGCGATAGGACACCTGTGCTGTGCGGCTGTGCCTGCTTGGCGGCGGCGGCGGGGCGGTGGCTGATGATCCTTGCTCACACACCTTGGAACTAGCTGTGCTTTGCTGTGCTGGGCTGAGCGGCGAGTGCCAACCGCAAGATCTTGTGAACCAAATAAGTGAACATTCCTCCAAACGACACAAATCATAAGCTGTAGGAGTTCGTGCAACAACAATAACAATATGCGCAATATATGAAAAACAAGTGCCTGGCAGGCACATAACATCATTAGCTCGCAGAACCATGCCCCTAATCGTCATCACCAGCCGCTAATACTAAACACTTTTGTTTAATACCAATGGGTGTCTTTGCCCCTCCATCGCATTGTTTTGTTTAGCACCTCGTAATCGCGCGTGTCCCGCTATATTTTAAGCGCGAGCCAGAATCACCAACACCTGAAAGCGGCGTGATGGCGAGGTCGCAACCGCAGCCAGCCAGACAAACCAGCCCGGTGCTTAATCAAATCGCAGTGGGGAATTTGGAGGGTGGCAACAAAAGGAATCGGCGCCGATGGTCCCCAAGCTGCCGCTGCCGGCGCCCGCGCAACCGCCGGCCGGGACGGACCAGCAGCGGTGGTCCAGGTTAAACCAGCGGACATAGCATTTGTACTGCCTGCTTGTCGTCGTCTGGACCCGCCTGTTCCAAGCACAAGCAGACCGCAGTTGACACCTGCCACGACTATGGTCTCATGGGCTAGCACTTGTCCTCGTCTGGACGGTGTTTTATAGAGCATCAATTGAAGTTATTACAGATCTCTGTTCTTTTGTGAAAAAAAACAAGATCTTTGACTTTGTAACGAAATACTTTTAACTTCAATCAATCCAACAAATATACTGTCCTGGTTGTTAGTCGTTGTTGAACAGTAATACTGTCTTGGTTGCTAGTCGTCGTTGAGAATTTGCTGTTCTATTGCACCTGGGTATATTTATATTTCGTAAGATGTCACCAAAATGCCAATTGGGCTCATGCCCGCAATTCAGATGTCACGTATGCGAAATTGTGAGGAATATGCCGTTACCTTTGAACATTGTGTGAGCTAGTTTGCTGCCGCACAATTGGATGCGTTTCAGATGAACACGGTTTCTTTCTGGAGGTAACAAGAAAACCCCTACTACCACTACAAGATTACTTACAATGTACAGCCCCCAATTTTCAAATAAACAAGAAATTTGTACTTAGAAATCATCATTATCAAAAGTGAAAACGGAAAAAGAAAAAGAAGCAGAGCCCAAATAACTAATCACCGGTCCTTCCCTTCTCGGAGCTACAGCTAACGTCGCTGCCCCGCCCGTTCGGCGACGCCGCGGTGTCGTCCACCGGCACGACGCCGGAGTCCTTGCGGCTCCGGTACCTGATCAGACCGTAGAGCTTCTTGATCTCCCTGATCGGCGCGTCCTTGGCGAAACCTCCCCCGCCGCCCCCGCCCCGCGGCGAATGCTCCGCCGCGCTGGCGTCCTCCGACGCCGCGGCGCTCGCCGGCCCGTCGAGGTGCCCGGACCATCTCGAGGTCAGCCTCGGCGGGCGCGCCGCGGAGCTGGCCCGCTGCGACTGCGACTGCGCTGACGACGGTAGAGACGGCGCGACATGCTGCAGCGCGCTGATGACGGTGCGGAGCGCGCGGCTCGGGGACCCGCGGTTGGCGAGCATGATCTCGCCGAGCTCGGCGGGGCTGAGGCGCGCGCCGGCGTGGAACCCCTCCTCCACCTGCGGGTACAGCTTGTGGTCCTTGAGCCCCAGGTAGTTGCTCGCCAGCGCCTTGAACCCCTCGAAGTCGCACATGGTGAAGTGGATGTGGACGTCGAGCCGGCCCGGCCGCAGCACGGCCGGGTCCACGCCGTCCTTGCCCCCGCCGCTCATGGTGAACACCATGACGCGCTCCTCACCGCAGCAGGAAGAGAGGCCGTCCATGAAGCTGAGCACGCGCGCGGTCCTCGCCGCCGCCGTCTCGCCGTCGCCGCTCCCGCCCCCGCGGAGGTAGCGGTCGAGGTCCTCGACGAGGATGAGCGACCGCGGGGTGGTGGCCAGCAGCAGGGCGCGGAGGTCGTCGCAGCCGCCGCGGGAGAGGTCGACGTCGTAGACGTCGTACCCCAGGAACCTCGCCATGGCCGCGGCGAACGTGGATTTCCCCGTGCCGGGGGCGCCGTAGAGCAGGTAGCTCCTGCGCCAGACGCGGCCGAGGCGGTGGTAGTAGGCGCGGCCCTTGAGGAAGGTCTCCAGGTCGGCGCGGACCCGGGCCTTGAGGTCCGGGTCCATGGCCACCGTGTCGAGCGTGGCCGGGTGGGTGAAGGGCGCGGACGTCCACCGCACTGGCGCCGTCGTCGCGGAATCGGCGTTGGCGTTGTTGGCGTAGAGCCGGAGCTCGCGTCGTCGCGCCTCCATCTCGTCGGCGACGGACTCGACGTGCTGCAGGTACGGCCGGAGCACGCGGGTCCGGTCGTGGCGGCGCACGCGCAGCACGAGGCCGCGGCCCTCCCCGGCGGCGTTGGTCCACGCGAGGCGCGCGCCCAGGAACGCGTCCCGCGCCGTGTGGCCCGGGCCCAGCTGCAGGGCGAAGTCGTTGCTCTTGGCCGCCGACGACAGCACGCAGGCCGCGTCCGCGTCCTCCAGCGACGGCAGCGACGCCACGTACGCCGCCGCCTTCCGGAACAGCGGGTTCTCCGTCGCGCCGGCGAGGCGCGGCGGCACCTCGTAGTACTGGTACGCCTGCGCCCACTCGTCCGCCCACCGCCACGCCCGCCGCAGCGCGTGCGCCGCCGACTTGTACGACAGCACCAGCCGCAGCGCCACCACCGCCACGACCCCGTAGACCAGGGCGCCGATCACCCCTCCGCCGACGCCGTCCGGCCCCATCGCGGCGCGCGCCTCAGGGCCCTTCCCTTGCCTTGCCTTCTCCGGAGCGAACGGAACCCGCCTGGGCTGGCAGTTGCTGCCTTTTTGATCCGGTCACGTCGGTTCGGCTGTTTCGGGGGGCGAGCAGAGGCGAGTAGAGGAAGAGGAGATCGGAATGTTGGAGGGGGTCGGGTTTTAAGGGTCGAGACGGGGAAAGGGGGTGAACTCGTCGTGCGGCCGGGGATCGGGTGCGGCGTGGCGTGGCGTGGCGTGCGCGGGGTCAAACAAGGCGGAGGAGCAGCGGACGGGTCGCGCAGGAGCCCCGCGAGTCCGCGACCGCGACGCACAAGGCGGGCGTAGTAGGCGTGGACGAGGTGGATTCGCGTGGTTTCGTCGTCGGTCGGCATCGGCATCGGCATCGGCGTTCCAGTGGTTTGGAAACGTTTGGACTCGTCGATCTGGCCGGCGGGAGTTCGTGTCCGGGTACACCGGTGCAGGAGTGGTGGGAGGCGCTCGGTGGTTGGACCGGCCGAACAGGTCTCGACTCACACTGGTGGTGGTTGACGAGTGCCTGGAGTTGCTACGTGTGCCAATTGCCACAAAAATCTCGAGCTCGAGCGCCTTGTGTTCCCGTCAGTTTTTAGGACAGCGTTTGCGTGTTATTAAGAGATGAAATCGAGTTTATCTGCTCATCACTCATCGGATCGGTGGTATATTCTGGTTTGGAACCTTGTTACCAGCTCCGGATCGATTCGACTCGTGTGGACTGGACGTGCCGTGTGGTTAACTGCTAGTGAAACGTGTCGTCCGGCATGCGTACAGCCCAAATACGGCGGAGCTGCTGTTACCGGAGATTTGCCAGATTAAGAGATGCGATACCAGATCGTCGTCATCATCGTTTGGAGGAGTAATGGTTTGCTTCGGTCTGATTTGATGCGATATGATTTTAATTCTAATTCAATCAGCAACCGATCCAATGGAAAAGCTCCCGCACACTTGCTTGCCCTAACAGTCCTTTTTGGAAGGGCGTTTAAAGAAGATACGGTACACTTACTCCTACTGAATGTACTGATTAGGACGCGTTAGTACCGCATCGTATGCCATGAGCTGTCATGTCAGCTTCTTTCATGTCGTTCCGTTGTTGGTCCACCGAGCCTGTCCCGAGAAACAAAAAAGCTGCATTGTTGTAACAATACTAGTTCTTTCTTTTCTGCCAAAAGAGTCCGAGGCATTGTTTTTGCCATTGAAACAAAGTTTCTAAGCGGAATAACTAATAAGCATACGTATTTGTGGTACGCGCGGGCTCAGAAGAGCACCGCACCAAAAAGGTTGTAAATAAATAAATCGTAATCTCCAATGCTTAGCTCGTGTTATTCACGTCCCTGTTTAGTGTAATCGGCAAAAGAAACAGTCATCTATTTTGATTTCCACAAGTCTCTCTGTTAATCATCACACAGATCATTCTTCAGCAATATGCATGCTGCGCGTAGACCCGGCAATAACAAGCTATAGTTTACGCTAACAATGGACATGAAAACAAACGTCAACCTCTCGTTAACTCGATCAAGTTTGCTTCCTCAACTGCCAGCTTTTCTTTCTTATTCCCCGCCCGGTTTTATTTGTGATGATCACGTCGTCGTGCCCTCCACTGGGCTCACGTACTACATTTGCAAACACACACACACACACACACACAGAGTGTCGGCAAAAGGAGGAGAAAAGTTTGATAAAATTAATTTCGGCGTCAACAAACTGCATATATACTCGTTGTTTTAGGAACATTCTTTTTTGTTTCAGAAAAAAGGAACTTTTTTGTTCGACAATAGAACACACACTAAGGTGCAATTTTATGGCAACTACTTTACTAAAAACAGCCATGGAATTAAGAAAAAGGAAGCGTTCTTCGAAGAGTCTTTTCCGTGTATGCCATTACAAAAGATTACAATTCCACACAGGCCACTAGAAAGTTAAGGCGGTCATCTGTGCCATCGCTCTAAACTTTCTTTGCCATACATGGTATTCCATCCATAATCGTCCCTAACGGTGTCAAATAGAGCAACAAAAAGACATAAATGCCCTCAGGTGGGGCCCGTCTGTAAATCTCCAACCTTTTTCCTCTCCTCCGTCCTCACGCCTCTATTCTGCCAGAACCAGGCGCTGGCCGTGAGCATCATCATGCCCAACCAGTCTCGCGGCGGCGGAAAGGGCAGATGCACCGCGGCACGCTCGGCACGGGCGAGGTCCAGCCATGGAGCGGACAAGCTGCGACTCGCCGCGCGCCACCAGCCCAACCCCCATGGGCGTCGCTCCTCTGCTGCTCGCGCCGCTGAGATCGCCGTCCTCGTTGCGCCCCCAACACCGTGACCTCCGCGTCCGCGAGCTCGTCTACAAGTGCCTCCCTCTCCATCGAACTGTGACCGAGGACGCAACCTCGCCACCCCGCACCAAAGCCGCCACAGCAGCCCAGCCCCAGCGTGCGGCCCTGCATGTCCCCCGGCGGCTGGATCTCGTCCCTGGCGAGGCCCTAGCAGGGCACACCGGTGTCGGCCACCACCAACCGCTGTGACCCCAGCAGGGTGTGGGAGCAAGAGCACCGACCAAGGCCGCCAGCGGCTGCTGCCGGATGGAGACGCGTGGATGAGACCCCAGCACGGGCGCGCGGCCCAGGTGCTTGTGCGCGGCCGGCAGCCGCCGTCAGGCACGGCGCGTCCCGGCGCGGGCGCGCGGCTGGTAGCTGTGGCTGAACCTCTTAAATCATATGGCCCACATGCATTATTATTGTCTAAACAGACTCCTAATAACCATGAATGTGTTCCATCAGACTTAAAAGGTCTGTTGGGTAAATCATGAATCATCCACGATTCTTCGAGCAGGATCAATCATTACAAAGAGACATTGCAGTATTACAACAGTTTTATACAAATAAGATATATCAGAGTAAAATAACAGAAGAATTACAATAACATAAGTTTACAAAACCGTTTAGTTTTAAACTTACAAACCACATGTTTTTAATTATTACAACCATAGGAGCAGTGGAGTAGCAATATAACTTATTACAAAACCTTGATGATACGCTCTGCCCAAGAGCGAGACAGCCTATTTGTCGTCACTCTCCGCAACGACTGTCATGCAGCAGGGTGCAAAGCAATCCTACGCATGGGACTCACCTGCAACAAGGGTTCAACAAACCCTGAGTACAAAAGTACTCAACAAGACTGACCTGACGAAAAAGAGAGGTGAAGACTCAAGAAATGCAGGCTAGAGGGACAAGGTAAGGCTTGCAAGAGATAAAAATTTTTACAGAAAAGCTTGACAGAAAGTAAAGTTGTCTTGCTCTAGCTCAAGATTACCAACCAACTTCATTTTGATACCTTATCATCATTCAAGTTGTTACTACAATGATGAACACCTATCGAGTCTTCTTCTCCGAGAAGCAACGGCGATTCGAATCCATTTTTATACCCAGCTGGGACCTAGATCACTGAAATACCGAAGACTATAACTCCAATGCATACCAGATCACAGATATACCGGGATAACAACCGCATCCATATATCACCACATGATACACGTGAGCACTTAGACCTAGTGTACCGATATACGTGGGAACTTAAACCCACAGTATACCACACTATGACATATGTGGAGACTCTGGCCCACTATATATCACTCCATAACATACGTGGGGGCTCTGGCCCACTGTATATCACTTCATACATGTGGGTTTTCTAATTTCTCGATGTCATCGATTCACCATCGAACGGGACCTAGGCCATCAACAGACGAAAATACTACAAAGGGACTCCATTCCCAATGCAAGTTACCCGTCCGGACTTGATTTATTAACTATCATTATGTTTCCACAAACAAAGCCATTCTCATCTTTTTGAAACCTAGCTAATTAAGAAGGACTAAGCATTACTATGCATTTTTCAAATAACAGGTAACACGGAATAAGGAAATAAGATAGGTAATGTAATTGGTGGGTTATCACTCAACTCCTATTACTTAATGCAACATTTCATAACTGAAGCGATAAAACTCTTATAAAATAAGGGTAGGGTTTAAATGCATCCGGGGCTTGCCTTGGTATTCGGGGTAGACGGTCTCGAGCTCTGGATCAACACCCAACTCCTGAGTCTGCTCTTCCTTGGGATCTGGTGCGACAACGTTAAACTCTCCGTTAACGGAAACTATACGATATAATGATATGCTTCAACATGTTGGAACATGACGCTCGATGGATGCATGACCAGATTAAGGACTTAAGTACAACTTTCCTTCACGATAAAGTTGTAAGCCAACACAACTTTCTAAGTTCATTAGGGTTAACTACTTCATTAGTGAAGTTTATTAAACACATAAAATAACGTTGATTAAACCCTAATGACATGATCCAGGTAAGCGCAAATAATTAATTAAAGTGCCAAAGGTCATTAGGGTTATGACCTAAGGTCATCAATCAATCCCAAAGTCAAACAACCCTATAATGATTAAGCATGATTAAAGGAGTTAATTAATTAATTAATTAAAAGCATTAAATAAAGGCATAAAATTAAAGTTGTCTAATTGAGCTCAAATTTTTATTTTGAAAAGATCTTGGTCTAATTAGATGTCCAAACAAACTTTAAGAAATAAAAGCCAATTATTTTATTTATTAAAAATCAAAGAATATGTATTTTTCAATTAAAAGGACTAATTTTAACTTATGCAAAAATTACTCAAATTTGGCATATTATATTTTTTCTAGGTAGAGGACATCATAAAGAGCGTACACATAATGTTTCCGAATTTTTGGAACAGTATATGAATTACTATAAATTATGGAAGAAAAAGCATTTAAATCATTTTTCTAAAAATAGAAAAGGAAAAGGAAAATCCTTTCCCGACGTTGACCGGCGGCGGTCGGATTTTGACCGCGGATTCCTCGCCGGCGGCGAGGTCTCCGACCACATGGCTTGCACCTACGCGCTCTACGAAGCGAGATGAAGTGGCTGGGCACGATAACGTGGCGGCGGACGCGACGAAGCATGGCCGACAGCGGCCATGGCGACACAGCGGCGCGGCGGTGCGGCAACATAGCTCACCGGAGCTTCTCCGGCGAACAAGAGCACATGGACGCACACAACGGACCCACACGAGCACGACAGAGTAGAAGATTGAGCCGAAATCGGCTCCTAACCTGAGCAGCTGCGCGCGCGGCGACGCTGGCATGGTCGTGCCGGCGGCGACCTGCGATGGCCGGCCATGACAAGGCACGCCGGACCCATAGAACGACACCATGAGCACCAGGAGCTCACCACGGTCGCGGTGCGCACGAAGATGACGGCGGAACGAGGAAGAGCAGGGAGCGCGACGATGACAGGGATGGCGGCGACGCTCCAGCGACGAAGACGGCGTTTCAGGGCAACCTAGGCACCAACGGCCAAACAAACAAGCGCATGAGTTGAAGGAGATCATGGCGAGCACTATGGCGAATAAGATGATGAAAAATACCCAACGATGACAGCTGAGGACGGAGGAGCGGCTCGCAGCGGCGCGACTGCCGCCTGGGAGGAAGACGACGGCGTGGGGATGATTTTGACGGGGCGAGGCGATGCAAGCGGGCTAGGTGGATGCGCAAGAGTGAGGCGACACTGGTGGAAGTGAAAATGAAAGCGGGGAGTGACTGGTGATGGCGAATTTTGGCCGGCGAGGACGAGCTCGACGGCGGCGGTGCAGAGCCGGGGAGAAGAAGAGGCAAAACGGCGGCCGACTTGCTCTATATAAGGCATGGTGGCGAGGCACGGATGGCCGACACGACGACGATGAAGTTTCTAGCGCGGGGGAGGGGGGTGAGCGGGCGGTTGCGGCAGGCCGGTATGGCGCCGGCGGCCACGGCGACGCCGGTGAACAGAGAGGGGAGAAGATGATGATGACGTAAGCATTTACTGTAACAGGTGATGTCACTTTTGTAACTTACAAATTACTCCTAAAAATATATAAAAACTTGAAAATCTCCAAAAATAAAGTTTGCATAACTTTTCAAGAGCTATACTTTTCATTTAACAAATATTTTCAAATTTTGCATACTTTTTGAAATATGAAATCAAATTCAAAAAGGAAACAAAACCCTAAAAACAAATATTTGAAATTACTTTTGATTTTTCAATAAAACTTAAAAATCTTAAAAACTATAAAATCTTGAAATGCTCAACTTTTGATTTTTTAATTGTCTTAAAAACATTTTTCATATACAATGTTTTCCCAAATAATGCATAATTTTTGAATTATGATTTTAAAATCAAAAGGGGACAAATGTTAAAAAACTGTATTTTCAAATTCATTTGAAATTCTTTTTGGAAACTTGAAAAATTTAAATACCAAACTTGTAGCTCTTGTCAAGATCTATAAACCATATTTTGAGAGTACCTCTAAATTCTTTATAGATTTTGAAATATAGAAGAGGGGATAAAACAAGCTTTTGAAATTAAGAGTTTTTAAAACTGAACTCCAACTCGATTTAATTTCTAATTTAGTTGGTTGGTCATTAGTGATCACAAACATCATCCAAGGATATTTTTGGGTCATTGACCCAATGACACCCTTGGTTGACCAAGTTGACTTTTAAAAACTTATTTTTATAGCTTTCCAATTTGAATTTAAATTTGAATTGCAAAACTTAGGAATAAGCTTTGAAATCCAAATTCAACTTCAAATATGGAAATCATTTTTAAGAGTTGTACTTAGATTTATACACTATGCTTGACACTAGTGTAAACACAGTTTACACCTCAAGTACACAGAATATAAACTAAGTATTTTGGATGACATTCGAAATTAGATTTTATGATTTCATGTGACACAACATTTCATAAACATAAACAACCTATGAAATGTAAACTTGTTTTAGTTGATGCATATCGAGGTTGTCCTAAACATGAATGCTTTGCAATGCATATGATGACATGGCAGGTTTTAGTTATCATAACACCAGGGGTGTTATAGTAGCCGCCACGCCGCTGGCGCGTCCCGGTCCGCGGGCGCGGCCCGATGCACGGGCATGCGGGCCATCCCGGCCTCCGGCCTTGGCCGCCGGCAACGGCAGCGGAAACTCTGTGCCCGCGCTCGCGCCCAACGCGGCGGTTGCGGATCTCGGCCGCGTTGAGAATCTGCGCCACCTCGACCTCGTCGGGATCAACTTCAGCGGCAGCCAACCGCCTCGCCGGCGAGCTCCCCATTGGGGGGCCTCTTATTTGTTTTTGTTTGGATTAAGTAGAAAGGAAGGAGAGGACAAGGGATAGAGACAAAAGGGGTGAAAATGACCAGTTAGCTAGTCGGACCCACGTAACAGGGTATTAAATGGTGAAAATATGACGGAAGATAGACGGAATGGCTTAAGTGACAAACAAAGTTTACAACGATGGCCTCTATGACCGCTCTAACTCTTTAATGGCTTGAACGAAAATACGAACTTTTACGATGTCATACATGCAAAAGACTCTTCTTCGAACGATTTTACTCGCCCAGCCGTCAGGACCGGGTAATTCATTTGCGCCTCTTGAACCCCGTTGACTTGATTAGACCGGTGGCAATAGTGACAGTACACCGGCTAGCTATAAAATATCAATGAGAAATGCATTGACGTACAAGTTGGTTTCCTAGTCATGAACCAGCAGGTTTCCTTTGAACATTTTTTTTATTTAAAAAGAAAACTACTAGCTCAACGTGCCCGCCGAAGATCGGTAGTTGAGCTCTGGTAGCCAACAACAGTACTACAAGTCTGCTTCACCATCCATCTACTACGCCGAACTCGGAAGGCCCCCAAAAGCAACGTGGTCAATATGCGTTGCGTTGCATGCCACCTCGACTGAAAAGTCGTCGCCGTTCGCCGACGTGTTTCTTCCCCAGTATCCAGCAACCGGCCTCCGATGATAAAGCCTGCTTCGGAGGAGAAGACATGGCACACGCTACGCTATGAAAGCAAGCGGTCACGCCTAACTGGTGTTAGGTGTAAGTAAGCAGGCGTGTTGATTAGTACCTGGTCTCCGTTGCTTCGATAAACTCGCTCGCGCCATGACATGGAACGGCGTTATCCGGCATTCCGGCCGGTCGGTTGCTGGCTTGCTGTTGCACGTCAGGTCGCTGTCACCCTGAGACTGTTCGAGTGTCAAACAAAAAAAAAATGCCCACCTGCATCAATCTCGCACACTCTTGATCAAGTCTCAAGCGTGCGCGGGGCCAGGAGCCCGGGACCGGGAGGAAGCAGCTGCGTAAACGCGAGGCGCGCACGAGCCCTGGCGCGGCCGTGCGCGGTGCCTGCCCGTCCAGCGTGCTGGTCCGGAGAAGTGGGCTTGCGCGCGTCGTCGCTTCGTTGGCGGCGGCGGGTCCGCTGCGCCGGCCCAGTCAAACCCGCACGGGCACCGTGGGACGCTTGACACGGGGCACGGGAGCGTGCCTGCGTGGGGGGTTTCGCCTGGCCGATTCGGGGATGCGGACGGCGCGGCGCGGGCGAAGCAAATGGTCCGAAACGTGGTCGGAGCCGGCGGATCGGATCCCGCGTCGCGTCCGCGTTGCCGTTGGCTGCGCGCTGCCACGGAGGGTTCCCCCCGGTCGCTTTCGCCCCCGCGCCCGCGCAAGCCCACGACGGCCACTACGGGCGAGAGGGACAGGGGCTGGACGGCCGAATCGTCGCGGTACATGTTCGGCCAGCGGTATGGATGGTCTCTGATTCTCGATGGCCGTCTCATCCTGCTCGATAGCCGGCGGAGTGGTTCGGTCGTTCTCCACTGTTCGTTCCTCTGTCTGCTGCCACTCCAAACGCTGTGGGGACTGACCAGCGTCCAATGCTGAGGTGAGCATTGTACCAGTAGAATTAGAGATAGCTCCATGTGGTCAGTACAAACCTACGTGCGCATGCCGCGTGTTTTATCGGTCGACGTTGAATATGTTTCAAGTTCAGTTACATAATATAATGGTCGGACTTCTGACGGAGCGAAACGGAGTCTAAAGTCGTCCCATTGGTGATTCGCCCCGAAGACAATTGGGAGGTGCGGGGGGCTGGCCCCTCGTGGTACGATACGTATACCTGGTGTTAGGGTTCCACTGTATCTGATTCATTCATTCTCTTGTAGCCGCCGCACGATGTTTGTAACCCGACTCTTGATAATAGTGAAGAGTGTTTGCTGGCTGACGTCCGTGGTTTTTTCCCTTCGCATTGGAGAGGTTTTCCACGTTAAATCTTGTGTCTCGCTGTAATTTGATCTTGTGTTCGTTGTGATTTACCGCCGTCATTCACAACAGTCAACGCGAATAATGCATGCCATGCAAATTTCTCCATGATGCCGCGGCGAATGAAACACGCCCACCAACATAAACGATTCGCGCACACATACTTGACTTGTTGCAGCCAAACAAACTATCCAAGCATTTTTCTAGCGTTGTTTGAAAGAATTTTTGGCCTTTGTTTGCTTAGCCTTGTAAGTTATGGCCACAAAATTCAGCAGCTTTAGTTAACCTAACTTTTCCCGTTTCTTAGGCCATATCGCCCACGTGCAAGGCTTCCGTGGACAACATATTTTTCTCTCACACCATTATGGACAAGGTCATAAGGAAAATCAAATCTAGCTAGACTTCTAGTGGCTTGCATCCTTCGAGCAAAACTCTCCAATATGGCTGTTGTTACCCCAAAAAAAAAAAAAATCATGTCACCATCCGACAGCAAAGCTACAGTGTGGAAGAGCTGGTATGGTATTGGTATCTAACCTGCAGCGATACTTCTGGAATAATCTGCTTTGCCCAAAGATATCCGGCCCCGCCGCGGCGTCGACGTCGCAGGTTTTAGCACGAAAACGATGAAACAGTTGTCGGTTTCAGAATTTAGGCAGGCCATGGCACACAAGTTGTTATCGAGCCGTTGGACGACGACAAGAATATTCTCGTGCCTTGATTCTGAGATAGTGAGATGCATATGCATTAGCTAGCGATGCGGCGCCGATCGTTTACCAGCACATATACATTTTCCCTCAAGAATATCTTTTTTTTGGGTCGGCGGTCGGGGTGTGCGTTTAATCGATCACCTGTGTGACTGTGTCCCGGGCTAGATGCTGATAAAAATCGACAGGAAAAGAAAAATGGGTGCACGAACGAAATAATATATGCTTATTACACACCGAAAGGTGAAGTTGTTGGCGAATATGTTCCGCATGTTTTGTGCCATGCATGATGCATTTCTTTTGCAGCCCACCAAAACATTATGCCATTTCTCTTCATATTGGCTAGAATTCGCAACTAGGGATGGAAGGAAAAGAAAAGAAATGTTTCGTAACGTAATGAAGAAGAATTTTGCCATTGTATTTTGTTATATAGTATTACTACGCAGATTTTGATCTGAAAGCAATTCCGTGTCTTTCTGTTCATGTGAATCCTGCACTGGATTTTTTTTTTTTTTGGAAAAGACTGCTACTAGTAGCATCGATTCCATTATTAGCACTGATGTGCAGGACCACACGTCGTGTAGCTTTCGGCAGGTTTCTCCAGCAAAACAGAGCAAGCTTTGCAGCTGGAATTGCATTTGGACAACACAGGAAAGTTTCAGCTCTCTATCAGCTGAACCCATGCTTTTTGTCACCTGAGATTTGCTCAACAGCTGTTTAAGAGGAAATCTCACTCAGGTTATGATTGAAAACCTAGGCGCATTGCTAAAAACAGCTGAACGCGCAGAGTAGCTTGAAAGGAACACACTTGGCAGCTGGAGGTGAAAGCCAGAGTGTCTGTCTCCACTGACGAGCTTTATTTAAGAAAGATCGATCGCATTCGCATTTGGCACACCCATAAGCTTTGCTAAGAAGTAAGAAAATATTCGCATTAGGAAACCTAGAAACCCGCCCTGAGGAGTGGATTATTACGACCTGTGAAGAACTGTCAATTCTTGCAGTTATTTTTCTTCAGAAAAGCGAACCTTTGAACCTTACAGGTTAAGAAATCGGCAAATTTGTCATCACGAGAAGGGAATAGCAGACCAAACTAAATAAAATATTGGCAACGGTGACTAATATAATTGGTAGAAGTCCTCAATTAGAAAGCTCGCACACTTACCTTTCCATTGAAGAATCAAAATGAGTGATCAGCCACTGAAGGCAATATGACCACGCATGGAGAATACAGAATACGCAGAATATTGGATCACGTCTACCTTTTATTATTATCGTAAAAGTGGCTAATGTAGTACTAGTATATTCTAAAGAAGCGATCTAAATGAATGGCTTCACCGCTAGGAACACAACGGTGATGGTGATGTCACATGGGCATGCAGCAAGCTGCAGGTAAAAAAGCACCCCCTCCAATCCATCAGAGCCAAGCAAGTTAACTGCCATAAGCTATTCTGGATAATGACCTCAATGGAAATCTGCAAAGGTAAAAAAAACAGAAAGCTCATGCGTTGGCATCGCGTAATCGCATGTGCTAATTCGGATAAGTTGAGATGAGACGAGGAGGAGCTGCGTCATGCTCAAGCATCAGACCTAAACCGCACAAACGCCCGCCGCGCCGCTAAACAATATTGGTCAGCGAGGTGACGCTGACGCAACCAAAGGGGCGTCGTTCTACTGGCTTGTAAAGGCAGCTCTCTGTGCTGGCGTTGGCCAATGTCACGCCGCTGGCTCCAAGTCTTTATCAGGACGTGCTCACCTGATTGGGACATCCGGCAACTACAAGACTGGACGGCCGGTCAGTGCGAGAGCCGAGTGGCGAGAGGGATTTGGGGCCTCTTGTTGCTCAAAATCTTGTTTCCGGCTTATTATACCTAACGTGAACTCGTGAAGTCTCCGGGACCAAGAGCAAAAATCCAAATGAGATTCTTGTTGTGCTGCTTTCTATTGTTTGGTTAGTCCAAAAGCCGAGTTCTTGTGTTCTCACTCTGTCGTCTCATTGCTCTCTCCTTTGGGCTACTGAATGGAACTCTGTTGTTATTGGTCCACTCTGTCGTTAGGTTTCTGATTTTTGGAGACCCAGTCCAGATATCTGTGGCTCAAATCGACAGCCAAGCCTAGACAGTTGCATAGGCAGAAAATGGAGGCCCAAGTACTTGGGCTCACACTCTTTTTTTCATACGTGTTGGATGTCTACGCTTGACAAGGCCCATTGCAGAGAGAGATGGTTCTTCCGCAAACCAGTGTGCACTGCCAAGAAAAAAAATGTTTTCTTCCGGGTCTAAGGGCTGATATTGTCTCGTAGCGTCTCATAGAATGTCATGTAATTTAATACGATTTAATGGATTATATGTATAATGGTTGTCTTTTTAAGTTGTCTCATAACAACTCGTAATTTTTAAATTTATGGAGAGAGTAAAAATATGATTATGAGATGCATGATGACAATAACTCATACAATGGTGAAATAATTATCTCATAATTCCTCATGAGTCAGTTGTTTTGCGAAGCAACGACCTTATTCTCTCCTACCTCTTTTTTTTTCTTTACATCATCAAAAGTCATACGTGATAATGCATGAGACGGCGTATAAGACCACCTACATGTAGCAATGACAATTGAAATTCTAGCCACAATCTTGGCTTCTATTGATGGATGATCAAATTTCTTTTAGTTCATTTTGGTCAAACAGGTCCTCAAATGGCAAAAATGTTTGGTTATTAGACCATTTCCAAGAGACTCTCCTTGTGAACTTCTAGTTTTATGACCGGAAGGCCAAATTCACATGAACAGGCACTGACCGATTTTTTCCGAAGTCGTGTATCGGTTTTCTCTGCTTGGAATATTCAGCGATCGGGCAATGCTCGCTATGCCAATAGTGTTGTTTCGTGAACGCATTAGTGCCTCTGGTGCATTGGAATAAAAATTAGTTTAATTACACTCTAAGCCAAGTGTGTTGAAGTAGATTGGAACAAAATTTAGTTTCATTAAACTCAAATCCACGTGTATTGAAATGGTTTTTATTATTTCCCAAACACTATAAGGGCTTATTTGGATGCAGGTGGGCTCACTTTAATCCACGTGTATCGAAGCGGATTAGAATAAAATTTAGTTTAATTATACTTCAATCCACTCGAGACATGTGGAGTGAAATGAATATATGTGCATAAAAAAAAACCCTAAAGGAGTGTTGTTTTCTGAAACCCCTTTTGATTTTTTTAGAGAGTTTTCTAGTTTGGAGACTTCTAAACCATTGATCTTGAAGTTCCGTTTTACAGTCTTTTTAGAGATGATCTTGGACTGGTCCAAGGGGCAAGGGCTTTGTCTAATTGCCTCCCTAACTTTGACCTCTTGCCTCCAAATCATGTTGCATACTGCGTATCTAAACAATAGTGGAAGCGACTAGACATACTAGAATCTACAAGCTAGTATAGAAAGATCCAAATTCTACATGGATCATCTCATTGTTACATTTCCTCTCAATTTGTGCCACTCCCGTCAGCAGCTAATCCGGTTTGGAAAGTTTTTAGCTAGAAGGGTAGGGGTGAGATACGGATGGATACGAGAGAGAAGGGAGAGACAGTAATAATAATAAATAAACATAGATAAGGTTAAATTTTTCTTTTAGTAATCAAACTGTTGTTTAAATTCGTCTCAGCCATGCTACACTACAATTTGAAATTCATTCAGGGCAGGGCAGGTACGACCGTACGAGCCACCTGCTCACCTGGTCCAGTGCGGCCCAGCCAACCGTTCGGCACGCCGCATGCTGCACGCGGCACACCCCGGCAAGACCACCCGAGTGCCACCAGTGCCCACTGCTGCCTCGCCACCAAAATCCCCCGTCGGGAGTCGGGACGACGAACAAGCCGAGCCGGTGCGGTGCGCCGTATAAATCCTAGCCAATCGCCGCCCCCAAATCCCACCACCCTTTCCCCCTCCGCGATCTCCCTGGCGCGCCATCGCCATGGAGATGTTCTACTACCTCGTGTTCGGCGCGCTCGCCGCCGTCGTGGCGGCGCTGGAGCTCGGCAAGTCCGGCAAGGACCGCGTCGCCACCTCCCCGGCCTTCAACTCCTTCAAGAACAACTACATCCTCGTGTACTCCCTCATGATGTGTACGCCTCTCCCCCTCCTGATCCCTGCTTCATCCCTCCCTCGCCCTTCCTCGAATCCCCGTCGCGGCACTGCGTCCTCCAGATCTGGACTGGGGGCGCGCAATGCCGCTGGTGTTTGGTGTTCTCTCTGACGTTTTTGCGCTCCGGTGGGTGGATGGTGCGTGCAGCTGGGGACTGGCTGCAGGGGCCCTACGTGTACTACCTCTACAGCCAGTACGGCTTCGACAAGGGCGACATCGGCCGCCTCTTCATCGCCGGCTTCGGCTCCTCCATGCTCTTCGGCACCATCGTCGGATCCCTCGCCGATAAGCAGTGCGTGCGCTCCCACTCCCTCCGCCATGGCTGAACTCAGTCGATTTCGTTCTGTTTTGGTGGGTATGGTATGGCGACGAGGCTGATGGATTTTGGGTGGCCAGGGGGCGGAAGAGGGCGTGCGTCACCTACTGCATCACCTACATCCTCAGCTGCTTCACCAAGCACTCCCCCC
>CM041628.1:38368114-38394162 GCA_023333625.1 Bothriochloa decipiens | reverse complement strand
CATTGCTCGAATATACACTGTTATTTTTGTCTATAATATAGTCAACGTTGCTCTTTTTATTCTTCTAATGATAAGTCATTGATGGCATTGCTTTGTCAATTCCTACAGTTTCCCTTTTATTCTTGCTGACAATGGGCAAATTTACACTGTTATTGCACAGAAAGGATTTGATCCACAATGGTTGTCGATAACATTCTCCAAGGCTATATTTCTCGGCAATGGTCTAGTGGCCATTGTTGCTGGGCTATTTGCAAATTTTCTTGCTGATAACATGGGTTTTGGTCCTGTGGCTCCATTTGATGCCGCTGCTTGCTTCCTAGCAATAGGAATGGCAATTATCTTATCATCATGGGGTGAGAACTATGGAGATTCATCTGACAGCAAGGACTTGATAACCCAGTTCAAGGGTGCAGCTAAAGCCATTGCTTCAGGTAGATTTTACCTTTCCTATTGATAAATTTAGTGAGTTTTAAAATTGACATGGAATGAACTCTCTTGGAATTTCAGACGAGAAGATTGCATTGCTTGGAGCCATACAGTCATTGTTTGAGGGATCAATGTATACTTTTGTTTTCCTGTGGACTCCTGCTCTGAGCCCAAAGGATGAGGACATTCCCCACGGCTTCATATTTGCTACTTTCATGCTTTCCTCGATGCTGGGTAGCTCAATTGCTTCTCGTTTGTTAGCTCGGAAGCTGAAGGTTGAAGGTTATATGCAAATTGTGTTTTCGATATCAGCCTTTACTCTTTTCCTCCCTGTTGTCACTAATGTAAGTCTGTTGATCACATTGCGCAGCCTCTCCCTCCCTCCTCCCTCCCTCTCTGACGCTAACATTGCCTGTTTATATTTTATACAGTTCCTAGTGCCTCCCTCTGGGGTGAAAGGTGGTAGTATTTCGTTAGGAGGCTGCTTACAGCTTCTTGGTTTCTGTACCTTTGAGTCTTGTGTTGGTATATTTTGGCCATCAATCATGAAGATGAGATCTCAATACATTCCTGAAGAGGCGAGAAGCACAATCATGAATTTTTTCCGTATACCACTCAACCTGTTTGTTTGTGTGGTACTATACAATGTAAGCAACAATATTTTTTTTTTGAGAGAAACTCCTATTTCCAGATTCATGTTTTTTTCTTAAACATACTAGCAATGAAGGAACTCAAGGAATCCATAAACCTGTAAAGCTGAAACATGTGGATAAATAGAAGTTCCTCTGAAATTTGGTCTATATATTAGGATGTCTTCTCTCATTTGTTATTATTATTTTCTTACAAATGTTGTCGTGCAGGTGAATGCATTCCCAATAACTGTCATGTTCGGCATGTGCTCCATTTTCCTTTTCGTGGCAGCAATCTTGCAGAGGCGTTTAATGGTTGTCTCTGATCTTCACAGATCGACAAGTATGTTCACATTTCTCTATGCAATATCGTAAAGACCATTTTTCCCACCTCTGAATCAGATGTAGATCTTCTTGGTTTGTAACGATGATGAATGATAATTTTCCTGCAGAAGCAGTAGAGATGACTGCAGAAGATGAGCCTCTGAACCCTTAGAGAACACCAAGACCATAGAAGTGAATGTGAAGTCAAAATGGCCCCAATCTTTGATTTATTCCTATGGGGTTGCTGAATAATATCGATATCCGGAGGCTGTAATGGTTGTAACAGAATGCAGTTTAGTGTGTTATAGGATTGGTACTAGTGCAGTTTTCAGTTTTGTCATGATATAGAAAACATGATGTAGCAAGTCCTGATATTGTGCCAGACACGGTAGATCTTGGCATAGCCTCCCCACGTTTTCCCCATTTTGGATGCAAACGCTGAGTAAATTTAGAAAAGACTCATTGGTGACTGATTATTTTTGTCTAACAGATCATCTCAATCTTTAATAACTGATCATCTCATCAACAATAAGTAAAATATCTTCCTTCTGTAGTTTTGTTCTAGCGCTCTTGCTATTCTATACTTGTGTAGTTTCGTTCTAGTGCTCTCTGTGCTGTTTTATACTTTTATTATGTAGTGACAATTCACAATGGCAGTGTCTATTGATAATGGCATTTTGCACTGTAGAAATATTTCAAGCTGCTGTCATTAGGCCCCCAATCTGTAATTTCCATGAAGGCTTCGTTGCGAAAAAATATGTATTTTCTCTGCCGTTGCAAATTTGTTTTTGCCTTCGCAATCTGTAGTTTCTATGCTTCGTTCGAACTTTTTTTCCCTTCCCAATCCGTAATTTCTATGGATTATGATGGCTCAGTTGCGGATTGTTTAATGTCACCATGGTATGAAACGAGGATAATGGTGCAGAAATTCAACCTGATTCAATTCGAAAAATCACAGGAGAAAACCAGATGCCATTCTTCATCTTTGAGCAATATTGATTGCTAATCTCACATCACCATAACCCACAGAAAGAGATAAACGGATCTCTGCTCAACATAATAAAGCACAAAGCAGAACTAAACATCCCCAGACAAGATCACACTAGTAGATCAGCTCTAATTGCTCAACAACGCCACAATGCACGTATCAATACATTATAAGCACGACAATGCAGCTTAAAATTTCCCATTCAGCTGGTTTACGTGACTAACAAAGCACGGTTTATCATTCAGAAAAGCTAAACCCCATTCCTATCCCTAATCGAGCAGGTATCTTGAAGAGCACTAGACCATTTCATTGATTGTTCAACCATTGGTACCGCAAAAACACGATCATATGACATTGACGTATCTCTTGGCGACCTGCTTGCCCCCCATGGCGGCGGCGGCGAGGATCCCACCGAGGGCGCCTGCGACGGCGGCGGATCGCGGCCCGTTGGCGGCGCGGAAGAGCGCGCCCGTGCCGAGCCCGGCGGTGACGCTGTTGATCCAGTCGTCGCGGTCGCGGGCCGCGACCATGGCGCTCTCGATCCCCGCGTACATGAGGCCGATGACGCCGAGCGTGTTCCCGACGCGGCGGCCGGAGCTGCCGCAGGCGTTAAGCACGCGGTTGGCGCGGATCTTGGCGGTCTCCCCGGGCTCGGCGCCCCTGGCGGCGTCGCGGAGGCCAAGGGCGGCGCCGCCGACGGCGCCCGAGAGGTACCCGACGCCCGTGTAGAAAGTGAGGTTCTCGCCCCACGAGCGCCGCTCCACGGCCTCGTCCGGGAAGAGGATCTCCGGCTTGGTGGGGAGGTCGTAGAGCGTCCGGACGCTGTAGGGCGTGTTAATGTTGAGGTCCTGGTACGGGTTGTACAGCCGGCGTCCGGCGTCGGAGGCGTCGGCGCGATCGTCTGATGCCGAAGGGAACATCCGAGGGTCGGCCATGGCGGCGCCGGGGGTGGAGCTGCTAGGGTTTGTGGCGGTGACGGCGGCAGGAGACAGGGGGCCGGTGAAGTGGGGAAAGGAAGGCACAGGAGCGTTTTGGTAGTCGCCTTTTGCGAAGAAACCCCTCGATGTTTTATTGGCAGAATCTGGCACTCCAGGCGAGTTTCCCCCCCTTTTATACAGATTTTTTTTTTCTTTCTTGTGATCAAAGCAAGGATCTGTCCATATCAGCCAGAGCTTATTAATTGAGGGTAAAATTCAGTTAACTAGTATTGCCTAGCTACTTGGCAAATAACTGGTTAAAAACTTGGCTAAAAAATGACTCACCTATTTTGACTTTTATAGCTAGCTGATGAATAATTAACCCCAGGTATTTTTTTTTCTTAAAGATAACCCGAGGTATTCAACTGGCGGTCATAAGATAGTTTAGTTAGCCACCCTTTTTGTCGTCTATGAACATAGAAGATATAAGAAAATGTGTTACGCCCACCTCCTGGATCGATCTAGTTGTAAGATGTATTTGTCCTGTTGTATAACAAAAAAGGACGAGAAATAACAATATGTATACCACTGATCATAACTAAAATAAAGGGAAATAAAACAAAACTTTTTGAATATTCTGCTTTTTACTCACAACACACATTTACGCTAGTGTAAATAAAAGCTAAATTTGAATCTAGGCTAGATAACATAAGAATTTATAATAATGATATGTCTTAGAACTATGTTTCGTGAGCATATACGTAAGCTATTCGTCAACTTTGTTTATAAAAATGGAGGCATCACACGATCTTGGTCTTCCTCCTTGCTCGTGTCTACCTCTGCCCTACCGTAGCCGACTTTCGCCCATCTCGTTGTCTCCATTGGCGGATCCAGGGGGCTGCCCCCCGGGTGGGCTAGAAATGCAATAGATATTTGAGTTCAAGTCAGTCTAATTTGCTTTAAAATCAGCCAAAAACTCTCGTGAGCCAAAAAAAAAGAAAAATTTCAGCCATCTCATTTGAAATTGTCCAAAAGCTCTCATGGGCAAAAAAAAAGGAGAACTTTAGCCTAACTAAGCTTTATGTGTATTTAGCCCCCTCCCCCTTTTGGCGATTCTGGATCCACCACTGGTTGTCCCCTATCGCCTCGCTCACCACACCTCAACCTGCCACCACCGGTTTGATTGCCTCTCGAGGCTCTCGCTATCGGTTTTGCCCATCCTGTTGTCCCCTGCCGAAGGCCCGTTCTCCTTCTAAGGCTGTCGTCTGACATAGAATCCTGAACGAACAAAGAAGACGACACGATGTCACATACGTTAATAATAACTACCCCATTCGGTTTGGAGCCTCAGAAGTGCCAACTCGGGAGCAAAGGAAAAACGGACTGATAGTGGACCGAGGGACAATTGCAGTTAGCACTTAGCACGCCACCGTCGTCACTCAACCATAAGAGTGCAAGTGAACGATGACGCCTGTTCACTCACCGCACAAAAGTGTGGTTTGTTGAAGAAAATCACGGGAAGAGATCGATATGGTATTCACGATGCATAATGGCTAGATACATGTCATAATATTTGAAGTATAATTTGTAATATCTGAACGTCTAAACACACACAGCACATACACCTAAGACTTACGCTAAACCTAGACCTTATACATCCAAACGTATAAAGAGCTTGGCAAAGACTTGAACCTCTACTAGCAACCTCCCATTGCAGCACGAAGACGTCATGAAGATTTTGGATCCTTGACTCCTCGTGGATGGTGACTTCGTCAAAAGGTACAACATTCTCTTTTTTTCTGGACAGGGAAGGTACACCATCCATTCGTTACAGCGGCCTTCGAGAAATCGGGTTGCATTCATCGCCGGTCAAGGTCTACACCAACCAAACCGGCCCGAGCACCGGTAGAGCACATCACTGCTCGCACGCGCATCAGTACGTGCGTCACGCAGTCCACGAGTGACGAGCCCATCGTGTCGCCGCCCGCGGCCGCGCTCCTGAAAAAGGGAACCCGTCAAAATCACCCAGAAATCACGCGCGCATGCCGCTATGCTCCGCGTGATGGTGACCCCCCTCGCCTCGAGACGACGGGGCTGACGGCCATGCCCGCGCGGCCGCGCAGCAGCAGCCCCTCATGTTAACTTGGGCGCGAGCGCTGCCTTTCCGGCCCCGTTTGTTGCTTGAGTGGGCGGGCATGGCGAGCGGCGGCAGGGGCGGCGGCACGGGGTGGTCCGCGCTGCCGGCGGACCTGCTGCTCTCAGTGTTCGCGCTCCTCCCCTCCGACGCCGACCGCATCCGCTTCCGTGCCGTCTGCGCGGGCTGGGCCGCCGCCGCGGCCGCGTGGCGCCCGCGCCCCTGGCTCGTCGGATCCCGCACCGACCGCCGCTCCGGCCGGATCATGTCGTCGTTCTGGCTCGCCCCCAGCGGCGGCCTGCTGCCCTTCGCCGCCAGCGTGCCGCCGGGGCTGGAGTACCTCTGCTCCTCGTCCCACGGGTACCTGGCGCTCTCGGACCCGAGGATTCGCCCCAGGGCCATCCTCCTCCTCAACCCCCTCACCGGCAGGCGCGTCCACCTCCCGCCCATCGGCTTCCTCAGCACGTGGCTCGACGTGACCACCGTCGTGCTGTCGGCCGACCCCGCCACGGCCGCCGAGTGGGCCGCGGTCGCCGTCGGGTTCCCGACCACCTGCCTCGCCTACTACAGCTCCGCCACGGGCGCGTGGGCGCGGCTCGACTTCCGCGTGCCCGGGTACGCCGGCGTGGAGCACTACGAGGGGCGGTTCTACGTGGCCTTCAAGTCCCGGATCTGCGTCTGCGAGGTCGACGGGGACGCGCCCGCGGTCATCCCGCTCGAGAACGTCGACGCGGACAGCGACGCCTCGGACGACGACGACGACGGCAAGCCCCCTGGCGGCGGGAGGCGCGTCGTCGACACGCACCTGGTGGAGTGCGACGGCCAGCTGCTCCTCGTCTCGGTGCAGGACGACGTCGTGTACAGTTCGGACGACGATACGGCGGGCCGCGCCGCCGTGGACGACGGCGGGGACAGCAAGGGCGGGGGCGCGCGCGCGGTGGAGGTGCACAGTGTGGAGGTGCTCGGGGATGGGTTGGTGCGGCTGGAGCGCGTGGTGGACCTCGGATGGCACAATCTGTTCCTGGGGCGGAATCGCGCGTTCGCGCTCTCCGCGGCGGAGTCCCCCCTGTGCCGCGCCAACTGCATCTACCTCGTCGACCGGCAGGGCCACCCGGACGGGGTCATCAGGGTGCTGGGCATGGACAGCCAGTGGGCGTACCACGAGGAGACCATCTGCCCCGACGACGGCCGGCGAGGATCCTCTTCGGCCGGGTGGGCTCGCCGTGGCTGGTTCTTCCCCAACTACTAGCCACCCGCGGTCATCTTGTCTTTATTATGCATTCTATCTATAATTACTAAGTGCTTAGAAGTACAATTCTTGTTGGAGAATGGGGATTTGCGATGAGCCGATGATACGACTTGCTGGCTACTTCGTTATGCTTGACAACGATTATAGTCAAGCATTTGTATGATACCTTGTGGAAGGTGAGCCATTCATAGGAGTATGTCACAATGATTATATGCTGCTTTGTTTGTTTGGTCTTATCAGCGCTTATAACCAACGATTGAGTAGTGTTTTCTTCTCACAATAAATCAACAGCAGTCAGAATTAGATAGCCAGAAACGATCAAACGAACCGGCCATATATTGGGAATACCTCGTAGAAATTTCACATGATTCATTTGCTTGAGGTTTATGCTCCTTAGAGCACCTCTATTGTTAGAGCAAAAGCCAACTGTGGGCTATTCAAACCGAACCATACACAATGGAGCCTGTGAACCGTGGGTGTCAGATTCAAAAGCGGACCTCCTACGCGAGAGCCGCACCCAGGCGAATAAAATAATATACATGCATAGAAGGGAGGGGGTGACGAGAGAGGTGGTTGCGGAGATTCGGTGGATTTTCCGTGTGGTAGCACGAGAAAGAGGAAAGATGGAAAAGAGATTTTTTTAATTGTATATGGCCCCTTAAAGGTGTGAGAAAATTGGAAGAAAATTAGGCCAACTCGAGCCCAGATAAGGAGGAACGCTGCAACAACCGAGCCTTGCGGGCCGAGAGCTAGGCGCGCACGTGCAGGAGGAGGCCGGGCGCGCAGCCCCGGCGCCCCCGCCGCCATCTATGGAGACTGCCACGTCACATAAATAAATTAGAAAAATAGAATAAGTAAAATATGAAGCAGTGGATCCGCAGGATCGCCGGTTGCTTAGGAGTTAAGTCTTATCAGGACTCTAAATAAAGACCCCTATGTAATCATCATCATCATCATAGCCTTTTTCCCAAACAAGATGGGGTAGGCTAGAGATGAAACCCGAAAGAAACCGGTCACATAGTAACACATAAAAGTCATGGTTCAGCACGTAGATGGCTAGTCTCGAAGCGCTCCTATCCATAGCTAAATCCTTAGAGATATCCCACTCCTTAAGGTCTCTCTTAACCGACTCATCCCAAGTCAGTTTAGGCCGACCTCTGCCGCTCTTTACATTTTCGTTCCGCTTTAGAACCCCACTACGCAACGGCGCCTCAGGAGGCCTTCGTTGAACATGCCCAAACCATCTCAACCGATGTTGAATAAACTTCTCCTCAATTAGTGCTACCCCAACCCTATCCCGAATATCGTCGTTCCAGACTCTATCTCTCCTAGTGTGCCCACAAACCCAATGCAACATACGCATCTCCGCTACACTCAGTTGTTGGACATGTTGCCTTTTTGTAGGCCAACATTCCGCACCGTATAACATCGCCGGGCGAATCGCCGTCCTATAGAACTTACCTTTTAGCTTCTGAGGCACCCTTTTGTCACAGAGGACACCAGAAGCTTGACGCCATTTCAACCAACCGACTGAAATTCTATGTCTGACATCCTCATCAATGTCTTCATCCTTTTGTAGCATTGATCCTAGATACCGAAAGGTATCCTTCTTGGCCACCACTTGCCCATCACGACTAATGTCTCCCTCCTCGCGCCTAGTCATGCTGAAATCGCACCTCATGTACTCGGTCTTGGTCCTACTAAGTTTGAAACCTTTCGACTCTAACGTGTGCCTCCATAGTTCTAACGTCCTATTAACCCCTACTCTACTCTCATCAACTAGCACCACAGCACAGCAAAGAGCATACACCAAGGCATATCCCCTTGTATGTCTCTTGTGACCTCATCCATCACCAAAATAAATAGATAAGGGCTCAATGCTGACCCTTGATATAGTCCTATCTTAATTGGAAAGTCACCGGTGTCGCCATCACATGTTCGAACACACGTCACTGCATCCCCGTATATATCCTTGATGAGTGTAATGTACTTAGTTGGGACTTTATGCTTTTTCAAGGCCCACCACATGACATTTCTTGGAACTTTGTCATATGCCTTCTCAAGGTCCATAAAGACCATGTGCAAGTCCTTCTTCTGCTCCCTGTATCTCTCCATCAGTTGACGTATTAAGAAGATAGCCTCCATGGTCGACCTACCAGGCATAAACCCAAACTGGTTTTGGGTTACACTTGTCTCTCTTCTTAGGCGATGCTCAATAAACCTCTCCCAAAGTTTCATCGTATGGCTCATCAGATTGATCCCACGATAGTTGGTACAACTTTGAACATCTCCCTTGTTCTTAAAGATCGATACTAATATACTTCTTCTCCATTCTTCAGGCATCTTGTTGGACCAAAAAATGAGGTTAAAAAGCTTAGTTAACCAATCTATCGCTCTGGCACCTAGGCATTTCCACACCTCAATGGGGATACCATCAGGGCCCATTGCTTTACCTCCCTTCATCTTCTTCAAAGCTTCCCCGATCTCTGTCTCCTGGAATCTCCTCACAAAGCGTCTGTTGGTATCGTCAAAGGAGTCATCCAACTCAAGGGTAGAACCCTCATTCTCCTCATTGAACAACTTATCAAAGTACTCTCTCCATCTGTCCTTGATCTCCTCATCCTTCATTAGAAGCTGGTCTGTTCTATCCTTGATGCATTTGATTTGGTTGATGTCCCTTGTCTTCCTCTCACGGATTCTAGCCATCCTATAAATGTCTTTCTCCCCTTCCTTTGTGCCTAACCTCTGATAAAGGTCATCATATGCCTGACCATTTGCCACACTCATAGCTCGCTTTGTAGCTCTCTTCGCTATTTTATAGCCCTCGATGTTGGCTACAGTCTTGTCCTGGTGGAGGCGCTTGAAACACTCCTTCTTCTCCCTAATAGCCCCTTGTACCTCGTCATTCCACCACCAAGTGTCTTTTGCTTATCGTTTGCTCCCCTACTCACGCCTAACACTTCTGAAGCCACCTTTCGCACATATGTTGCCATCTTTAGCCACATGCTATTTGCATCTTTTCCTTCTTCCCAAGGCCTCTCGCCTAGCATCCTTTCCTTAAACGTCTGTGCTGCTTCCCCTCTAAGGTTCCACCACTTCGTCGTCGCAATCTTGGCTCGATTGTCCCGACGGACACGTACCCAAAAAGCGAAAGTCAGCCACCACAAGCTTGTGTTAAGGGACAACACACTCCCCAGGTATCACCTTATAATCTAGGCAAGCACGTCTATCCTCCCTCCTCGCAAGGATAAAGTCAATCTGGCTCGAATAATGTCCACTATGAAAGGTCACTAGGTGGGATTTCCTCTTCCAAAAGAGGGTGTTCGCTATCAACAAGTCGTAGGCCAACGCGAAATTCAAAACCTCCTCTCCCTCTTGATTCCTACTACCGTACCCAAACCCACCATGCACCCGCTCAAAACCTACATTAGTTGCACCCACATGACCGTTGAGGTCTCCTCCTATGAAGAGCTTCTCGCTGGTAGGCACGGTACTAACCAAGCTATCTAGATCTTCCCAAAATTGCTTCTTGGTGCTCTCGCTAAGACCTACCTGAGGCGCATAGGCACTGATCACATTCAGAGTCGTATCTCCAACTACCTGCCGGACTAGGATAATCCGGTCGCCTTGCCTCCTTACATCAATGACCCCATCCTTAAGGTTCCTATCGATCAGGATGCCTACACCATTCCTACCTGTTGTTGTACCCATGTACCAAAGTTTGAAGCCCGTATGCTTCACCTCCTTTTCCTTCTGGTCCTTCCATTTAGTATCCTACACGCATAGAATATTTACACACCTCCTAATTGATGCATCGACCAGCTCTCTCAACTTACCCATTAGGGACCCTATGTTTTAGCTACCTAGACGAATCCTAGTAGGCTCGGCTAGCTTCCTTACCCTTCGCACCCGTCGAGGGAAGTGCGAAGACCCTTGCTTATTTTGCACCACACCCGGACGCCGATGTGGCGTGCCACTTAGGATGTGATGACCCAATCCTTGCTCTCTTGACACTGTGTCTAGATCATGACACGGTGCGTCACGGGGGTGACGACCCGACCCTTGCATATTTAACACCATACCCGGGTTCCGGCATGGTGCGTCGCTAAGAGGGTTACGCCCAACGGAATTCTTTTAGGTTTCATCTCCATAAGAGTGGCTAAGTTTTTACGTTGGCTCACCAAACCTAACACAACCCTCCTCCTTTATCAGGGCTTGGGACCTGCTATGTTGGGACACCAAAGCACCCCACCATAGGCGGAGTTAAAGACCCCCATGTAATCAATTCAATAAAGAAAGGAATAGGGGAAACCCTACCCTTAGCTATTGGATCTTGTCTCCCTCTCCCTCCAACCCTAGTTGTCACCCCCTCCTCTACCCACGCCGCCGCGGCTTAGCCGCCGGCCGGCCACCACGCCGCCGCCCTACCTCCGCTTCCTCCGCTCCCGGATCGCCCTCCACGTGTCAACCGGCGTTATACTTATTACACCATGCCTAAACATGTTTTTCATTAAGAGGAATAGAGTTTTGTTACCGGATAATAACATATCATTCGTGTGTGTGGATTACCCAAGTGTTAACCCGTGTGATGATAGCCACAACATGGAATGCGGTGCAAAGTCTACTGCTTGCTATTGTCCCTTTAGTAAATTATTAGTTCTTTGTAACCATGTAATTCTCTCTGTATGTATATATTACTTTACTATTAAATTCATCTCCGATTTGATCTGGCCCCATCTCCATATTATTTTTGAATCTGAAAAAATCCACATCCATATCCACATCTATGTATTATCTGCTCCTAATCTGGTCTGATCCGATCCATTTTCATCCTAGGTGTATCATATATTAGGAACTCCAATTAGTGTAGAAATGCCTAATTAGTTAAGCCTTGGGTTGTCCATGGCCTATAGCTTTTAGGGATCTATTTGTAATTATAAACCCCACCACAAAAATAAATGAAAACATCCCTTCTCACCTCCCTATAAAAGACAAATGGAGACCGAAGGTAGAGATAACCATTGGCCCATCGCTCATTGGTCATTGCACTCTCTTACTTTCTCAACTCCTCCATCTCATTGATTGGTAGATAAACTCCCCCATCTCATTGTTTGGTAAAAAATCAATAGTTGAAATTAAAGTATTTTTTGATTAGTTATTCTATAGTGTCGTTAGATCATGGTCGAGTTTATTTACCTTAGGTTGTCCTTCCACTCTTAAAATAAATATGTAAAATCAATTTAAATTCTAAACATCTCCACTTGTTGAAAAAGATAAAATGTTCCATCAAAGTATATTGCTATTGAATTAGACTTAACCGCTAAAAATAATCAAGATGATGCATGCTCCTATAGTATTCGTTAGTTACAACTCCAAATATGAAGATAGGGAAATGATAGGATGATTAAGTTTGTTAGGATTTAGGACTTGACCTTAGTGAATAGCATTGATACACTATACAGGTTGCGGCAATGAGACACAAACAAACTCTCTAATGGGCTCGCTGGGATTCATTTTGGAGATTTTTTAGATACTAACTCAGCACACATGAGGCACGAGATTTTTCAATTTTCTCAGCAGCAAAAATGTTGAACTGTGCTCCCTCAATCCCTCGCCATCCACGGTGGGTTGGGCGATTCCTACGTGCGTGGACTCCTTGGCAACCGCGCATGAACATGCCCATTGTCATCATCAACGAGGTTCAAGATAAACAAGGGCTGGGGTATAGGGGCACCAACATTGGTAGTAGCACGCCAGTTGGGGTACACGTGACGGCGGCGTCGATGTCGCTTGAGAGGTGGTTGAAGATGTCATGGAGCAGCCCTTTCTCGAGCGATGCCCAGTCTCTCCCCCTCATGGTCATGCCAACAACATGAGATATAAGGTTGTTAGCATGTAAATCTTACTCTCTCGCACGCGTATGGTAGACACATTAATGTTATCGGACTAGCACCTACGAAATCCAACCAGTTTAGAAATTTCAGATCTAATGTGCTACTATGATAATGCACCTAGAATATTATACTCCTATAAAGATAAACCACATTACCTATTTCTTTGTGATTTTGTGAAGACACGTCATCGAATGGTCCCACACATCACTAATAACCCACTACCGTTTTCTCTGTGATTGCATGAAGCCACGTCATTGAAGGGTCCCAAGAGTCAGTAATAAGTTCCAAAATCATGGTGTTGAAGTTGAACGACCGTCTTCTCACAACAGCTCATGTGGCTCTTTGTTTCCTAACCTCTGATGTCTATCTGTCTAATAATATTTTAATCCATTTATATTCCTCCTTCATACCTGTGGCAATGCGCAGGGAATTCATCTAGTAATTCTTATTTAACGTGTTCCTTTTTCTTTTCCTACACCGCCATTTGCAGCAGGACCTGGTCATGGCGGCGGCAGCCTCATCCTGCCTCGCGACATGGCCTAGCTTGCTCCAATGGTGTCCCTAGCAGCGAAGCAACTCGCCTCGCGTGGATGGCGACCCTGATGGTGGCAGTGTGCCCCGCCTGCATGAAATAATGGACTGAAAGATATTCACGGTTTAGTCCCACGAGCACACTAGGAAGTAGACGAAGCAGTGGTACTGGTCGTCTGAAAGAAGATAAACATGAGCAATCATGCAGTCTCATGCTCCCTAAAAATCAGATTCTCTCGACACATGGTGTCACATATAGATGGAGAGGTTCCGGAGACTTGCTCCACCAAGTCCTATGTGAATAGAAGCTTGGAGTAGGGATGACTCGAGAGAAGCAGGAACAAAAGAATGTACTTGGATGGACAACGTTACCGGATAGAGTAATCACACAGAAAGAATAACGATTAGAAACTCCACTCCCCGCAGCTATCACTCAGTTCAGTCGAGGCATAGCATAGCACCTGAGAGCATCTTCAACGGACTAGGTATCATTTTGTAAATGTAAATATGTCTATTATGAGCAAAAGATCCGTGAGCTATTCTATGTTTTTCGCTTGGCATACAAAGCAAGCGAAGCTGGCTCGCCAAGTCCATGTGATTGGCGGTAGCTAGGACACGTCATCACATGCGGAACTCCGAACGTACGGCTTGAAGGCACAACCATATGATGCGAGGCGGGATGGATGTCAGAACATAGAGAGGCTGCTGCGGTACTCTATTATTTGGAGAGCTATCTTCATTTAGAAAACCTCTAAATCTTGTCTTTTAGAAATTCACTTTACCTATCTCCAAAGTCTCTTGGAGATGCAAGAGTACAAGAATGTGATGGATACCCAAGGCACGTTATTCGAAGATGACTTTACATTGTGCAGTGCAGATGAAAAGCGTTGACACCTAAAATTGTCCAGAGAGCATAATGGATGTTATCATTATGTTTCTGTCATCAAAAAGATTAGAGAGAAACCTTGGATCATCACATTTGGTGCTTGGCAAGAAAAACCACTTTTCAGACGCTGGATCAGCCAGAGTCGGCTTAGCTGGGTCCCAGTCGGCTAAGCCGTCTTGAACAGTTTCTTCAATTGCAAGAATTGACCTGACCATTGCGTTCATCTCGTCAAGCTAATCAAATAACATATATAGTTTGCCCCGCTTAGAGTCCAGATAAATTAATTATAAATTTTGAAAGATTTCACCTAGAATTTCTAGCAGCGAGTCGGCTTAGCCGAGCCAGCCAGTCGGCTAAGCCGACTTGGGCTGTTTTCAGCCCGAAAACAGTGTCCCATGCCCGTGAAAAATCGGCTAAGCCGACCTGGGACCCGGCTTAGCCGACTCGGGCCTATTCTTCATGCCGATTTGGCTACTATTTTAGATGTGGGAAATATGGAGATCGTGTATGGGAGTTGTTTCCTACCAGGATAAGGCTACCCCCTTATTTATACGAGAGGATCATGGTCGATTGATCCCATCCAACTCAATGAACAAAAAATCAATCTATCTCCTTCTTTTACTGACTTTTTCAACCCCATGCTGTTCATCTTTTGATCCAGGCGATCAAGAATGACGTCCTAGGCCTGTTGGCGGAACTAGGACGACCCGGCGACGTCTTTGCCCTGACGGGGTCCCTCCCGGATGAAAGCTTTATCGGTTCCTTTGCTAGTTTGCTTGAAAACTAGTCGGATCTTCGTCCCGAAAGCACATTAGCTATCCTTTGGTGGTTTGCTTGTAAATCTCTCTATCCTTCACTGCGTAAGGGTGATCATCTTGTTGTGTTCTTCGGCTCGTGACGGCCCGGATATCCAAAGCCCTCGTGGTCCGTTGGTCCGGACCACATTCAACGTAAAAAAAAAATGCTTAAGTCCTTTCTATTTTTCCCTGTCGTGGCCAATTCTCTCGTACCCCACTTTATTCCTTGAGCGATTGAATTATTCTTTATTTTATATTTCTTCAGTATCTTACATAGGATTGACAAGTAAATCCCATATATACATCGAACAACACAATTACACAATGATACAATTCTTTGCGCTACAGTGGCTTACAAAGTCAAATTCATGTAGCTATAGCACATAGAGGCACAGCCTTGATTAAAGTCAGGCCAAAATTTTCATCCATGCCAACTCCTTTTCCTTCAATCTCAGCTGGAAGCCTCCAAGTGAATTGATTTAACAGCGATCCAAGAACCAGATGAACCATCCTAATTGCCAACGGCATTCCAGGGCAAATCCGACGCCCTCCGCCAAATGGGATGAGATCAAAGTCCCCGCCTCTTAGATCAACCGTCTTCCCCAAATATCTCTCGGGCATAAACTTCTCAGGCTCAGGCCATGCTTCTTTATCTCGACCAATTGCCCACACATTTATAAACATGCGACAACCTTTAGGGATGGTGTACCCCATTATTTTTGTATCAACTGGAGTGCGTCTTGGTAGCAATGGGACTGAAGGATGTAGTCTGAAAGTTTCTTTTACCACAGCCTGAAGATAGGGCAAACGACCAATATCAGATTCTTCAATGTTTTTCCTTGAGCCAATAACCGTAGCAAGCTCATCACAAGCTTTAGCCATTGAAGTTGGGTTTTGAAGCAACTCCGCCATTGCCCACTCAACTGTGCTAGAACTTGTGTCGCTCCAAGCAGAAAACAAGTCCTAAAAAATATATAAAGGAGATGTTGATGAGAACACACGTGTGGGACAGCTTGTCAGCGACAAGAAATAAACAGATAGCTAAATCCGGTGGGGATCAGACGGTCAACGAAGGACAGACCTAGTGATCGGATGGTCAGAAAACGGCGTGCCATGAGAGATAAAAACATGTACACGAGCTCTTTCCCAATGATTATATATGGACTTAAAAATCTTTGTGTGCGGTTTACCGTGAAGAGTGAACGGAGTGTGTCGCGATCCAGCTTCGCCGTGTTGTCGTCGTCCTCCGCGGCATCCAACAGCAAGTCGAGGAAGTCGTTCTTCTTGGGCTCGCCAGCCTCGCGGCAACGCAGCCTCCGGTCGATCTCTTCATCGAAGACCCGGTGCTGCTGCGCGAACAGCCCTGCCAAACGCCGGCGCCAGCCCTGCAGGTCGGCGGCCGCGAGCGGCGGGAAGAAGTCGGAGACGTTCGGGCTGCCCACGGCCTCCATGATGTCCGTCACCACCTCCTGGAACTCCCTGGACGCGCCGTCGCCGTCGTCGAGGCTCGTCAGGTCGCGTGAGAACATGGTACGCGACAGGAGGTTCAGGTTGGTGACGAACGCCACGCGGCCGACGTTCACGGCCTGGCCGCCAGCCGCCCGATGTGGTCCACGAGCTCCTGCACCTTCTCCCGCCGGAGGTGCTGGAGCGCGTCCAGCCTGTGCGGCGCGAACAGCTCGGTGGCCATGATCTTCCGCAGCGCGCGCCAGCGCGGGTTGCTGGGCAACCAGATCATGGAGTTCTTGCCGTGGTCGCCGAGAGCGTCGGGAACGGTCCTGTTGCTTAGGACGGCGTCGTGCCTCTGCATGAACTCCCGGGCGACGGCCGGCGAGGAGGCCACCACCGTGGTCACCGCGCCCAGGCGGAGGGACATAAGCGGGCCGTGGATCTTGGCGAGCCTGGCGAAGGAGCGGTGCGGCTGCTCGCCGAGCAGGTGAAGGCTGCCGATGACGGGCAGCGGGTGGGGTCCCGGCGGTAGGCCACGCCGGCGGTCGTGCGCGAGGACGAGGAGGTAGGCGCCGACTAGGGAGAGCCCGGAGAGGGTGACCAGCAGTCATGCAAGCCACATCACAGCC
Organism: Bothriochloa decipiens; assembly: GCA_023333625.1. NCBI lineage: Eukaryota > Viridiplantae > Streptophyta > Magnoliopsida > Poales > Poaceae > Bothriochloa > Bothriochloa decipiens. The sequence continues at coordinate 38,377,309 of CM041628.1, read as the reverse complement.
ATTGGCTAAGCCCAAGTGACGACCAGCTGCGTCGTATTCGTATCAGTGAATGTGCATTGCATGGAACCTGGAGCGACCGATGCTGTTGCCGTGTTTACATACCCACGCAGCTGACAATTTTTTATTCGGTGGCATGGTGCACGTGGATGTTGATGTGCCTCGTGAGTCATGAGTTATCACTCGCGTAAGGCCACAGGGTGCGGTGCGGACTACCGAGAGATTTCGCAAGTGAGGTCCGTTGCGACATAAAATTAAATGTCTGTGTCTAATAGCCCACAAAGAGAAACGAGGGCGCGGCCCAAATGCACTTCAGGGTATGGTAGGCCTCTTTTTTTTTTTTTGAACGAACAACGTAACAATGTTACCGCGAAGTCGGCCTATAGGGCACTCGAGATGACCTCTCACCCAATTCCGGGTTGTAAGCGGATCTGGACAACCTGGGCCCCTCTGAGAGTCAAGCTTTTTCTATGGCTTGCAATCAGGCAGCGACACTGGATGGCGGACCACAGACGTCGACACGGACTTCAGGCGACCGACAACTGCTACCTCTGCGATCAAGAACCGGAGACCATCGACCACATCATCGCTGATTGCTCCTTCTCACGCCAGATCTGGTGGTCCATACTTGCATTCCTCAGGATAGATGCCTCCCGGATTGGAGCAGAATACCTCTTAGTATGGTGGGAGCATTGGAGAGAAAGGTGGCACGACGACAAGCGAAAAGGGGTAGACACTCTATACGCGCTGGTGGCGTGGCAGATTTGGAGGGAAAGAAATGCGAGTTGCTTCAGGAATGGCCAATCAAGTATCCACCAAATCCTAGCCACCATCAAGCACACCGCCAACCTATGGATCGATGCCGGGGCGTGCAAATTCGGGTGTTTAGTGCGTGAGTAGTCCGTTATGTAATGCGAGCTTCGGGTGGTGGAGCATGTTGTAATTCTTGTATCCACTCGGGCAAACGCCTCGACATCTTGTAAAATATTCTCTTCTACTTAATACAAAGACGCACAAATCTTTTACGCATTCAAAAAAAATAATATATTAATACTTTAACCAACAGAGGAACCAATAACCATATAACAGTTGTTCACAATAGAAGAATGGCTTGCTGATCAAAGTGTTGTAGCTATAGCACAAAGAGGCACAACCTTGGTCAACGTCAAGCCAAAATTTTCAGCCATGTCAACTCCATCTCTTTCAACCTCAACTGGAAGCCTCCATGTAAATTGATTTAACAGTGAAGCAAGGAGCAGATGCACCATCCTGATCGCCAACGGCATCCCAGGGCAGATCCGACGTCCTCCGCCGAATGGAATGAGATCAAAGTCCCCGCCTCTAAGATCGACCGTCTTCCCCAGAAATCTCTCCGGCATAAATTTCTCAGGTTCAGGCCACGTCTCTTTGTCTCGACCCATTGCCCATACGTTTATGAACACACGAGAACCCTTAGGAACCGTGTACCCCATTATTTTTACGTCGACCTGAGCATGTCGTGGTAGCAGCAGTGGAGCAGGAGGATGTAGTCTGAAAGTTTCTCTTACCACAGCTTGAAGGTAGGGCAACCGGCCAATATCAGATTCTTCGATGCTCTTTGTTGCCCCAATAACTGTAGCAAGCTCATCGCATACCGTGGCCATTGAAGTTGGGCTTCGAAGCAACTCTGTCATTGCCCATTCCACTGTGCTGGAGCTTGTGTCGCTCCCAGCAGAAAACAAATCCTGAAACCCAAACAAGATGTTACTTTTTTTCTTCTTGAGCGAACTAGGGATGTTAAATTGCATCGGAATGGATATTTTATACACTAAACAAGAGGGCCATACAAACTAGGACGATTTTTTGCGCATTGCAGTAGGTATGCATCAGAATTTTATTTAATTGCATAGAGAATAAGTTATCACATAGTGTCACCGCATCTTTGTGTCATCAATTTGACTCAAATGTCTGTGGATTTGAATGAATGCTTCTATTCCTGATTCTTTGGCTACCTAAAACCTTATGGTGGTGGGACCCTAAATGACGTAGCGAAAGGAGGTGCTAAAACATTAGGCCACTGAGGTTTATGTTTATAAGAGATGTAGATTCTTAATCCTTTGTTCTGTATATGTTTACGACCAAAACTCACTTCTCATAAAATTTTGTGGTGCTTTGAAACTCACGTCTCACACATTTATATGCAGGTGGCCAAGGATATTTTTTACCGAGGCACATGGGTGACAGTATAGTATACGGATTGATAGTTATTAGGGTGCACTGGATTCATTTTCCTTTTTGTTTTTTGCTTTGGGTTGCGTGCCTTTTAGACAGAGGCCGGAAGAATTTTAAAATGTTGTATCACTTTGATGTAACTTTCTTGAAATTAATAAAACTTCCCTTTTTGAAAAAAACTGCAACCCTACAATCACATGGTTCTGTGCAATCTTACAACTGGAAACATATATGCTCGAATTGCATGCATGTTTGATATACTAATGCAAATTCTGAACATATTTGATATAGAAATGCATATTTTTTCGGAAATATGTATATTTGTCTTAATAAGATTTTATAATGTTTTGGATGAAAAATTGCATGTTTTAGACACGATAATTCTTAAAACAATTTCTTTAGATTTAGTCCTCAAGGTAAGATAACATATTATATATGGCGTAAAAGGTACGTAAGGTAGAAAGGTGGGACGTCAAATATTTAGACACTTTGTGTTTGTATCGTATGCATCAATTGTCGATAAGGTTTAATATAGCGGCGCGGCTGGGATGACTGAGCTGAGCATAAAAAAAAGGCTGCGTAAAAGAAAAAGACAATCCTTGTCCCTCACAAGTCACATGTACTTCGTCGGTTCGTCCCCGGCTTGATATGGATTGGAACGGAAGCGGGGCATCCCTATTCGACTCGATCCAACATGGATTTAGATATATTATTTTAATTTATTATAATGTGTAATTCCAATAAATACTCCTTTGATGAATTTAGTCAAGCTTAAAATAACTTAGTTTGTTAGTTCAAGATAAAACTAGATTTATCTTTTGCATGTGTAATCTGTTATTTTGTCTACCCAATAAAAAAACAAAATTAAGAAATATAGTGCTAAGTTAAATGATTTGAAATTGGACAAGTTTTGTATAAAAAATTATCTTTAGATTTACCAATAAATATATTTTATATAGTATGTTTATTTAGACTTGGTCAAATTCAAATTTATTTATATGTATGGAGTAGAAAGACAGTTTTTGTTTCTACGTTCCTTTGTGTGTTTGTGTCAAAGTTGCCTACTAGTAGTAGAATAGCATATCTTTCGTGGAATGCAGCAACATTAAAGTCGCGGAGTATATGGACAGAAATTCAGAAAAATGCGGCGACCAAATATGTGAACTTGCTCCCGTGCAATGCCGTGAATAAACAGTAGTGGAAAGTTCTCTGCGGCTTACCGTGAAGAGTGAACGCAGTGTGTCGCGATCCAGCCCCGCCGTGTTGTCATCGTCCTCGGCGGCGTCCAGCAGCAGGTCGAGGAAGTCGTTCTTCTTGGGCTCTCCAGCCTCGCGGCCACGCAGCCTCCCGTCGATCTCTTCGTCGAAGATGCGGTGCAGCCGCGCGAACAGCGCCGCCAGCCGCCGCCGCCAGCCCTGCAGGTCGGCGGGCGCGAGAGCCGGGAAGTAGTCGGAGATGTTGGGGCTGCCCACGGCCTCCATGATGTCCGTGACCACCTCCTGGAACTCCCTGGACCCTCCGTCGTCGTCGAGGCTGGTGAGGTCGCGGGAGAAGATGGTGCGCGCGACGAGGTTGAGGCTGGTGGTGAACGCGACGCGGCCGACGTTCACGGGCTCGCCGGCGCGCGCCAGCCGCGCGACGTGGTCCACGAGCTCCCGCACCTTGTCGCGCCGGAGGTGCTGGAGCACGTCCAGCCGGTGCGGCGCGAACAGCTCGGTGCCCATGATCTTGCGCAGCGCGCGCCAGCGCGGCGCGTTGGGCAGCCACACCGACGAGTTCTTGGCGTGTGCGCCGGGCGCGTCGGGGACGGACCTGTTGCTGAAGACGGCGTCGTGCCGCTGCAGGATCTCCCGCGCGGCGGCCGGGGAGGAGGCTACCACCGTGGTCACCGAGCCCAGGCGGAGGGAGATGAGCGGGCCGTGGGTCTTGGCGAGCCTGGCCAGGGAGCGGTGCGGCTGGTCACCGAGCAGGTGGAGGCTGCCGATGATGGGCAGTGGGTGGGGTCCCGGCGGTAGATCACGACGACGACGGCCGTGCACGAGATGGCCGAGGAGGTAGATGCCGGCGAGGGAGACGACAAAACATGCCAGCCATGGGAACAGCGCACCCACAACCATAGTTGCTAAGCTCTGTGTGGCTGTGGGGCGTATCTAACGAGATGAATACAACTGTAGACTGTCTGTAGTAGATGACAACAAAGACGAGATGGGGCTGATGCTTGTTTCATCATGTTATCTTATATATATAATAAGGAGCGGGTTCATCACTGCACCTGCATACTCGATCGCCACGTTGACAAATTGAATACAGAATTTGCTGGCAATTTGGTATGGACCGCCCGGGTGATGCGAGTGGTGCCGTATGTTTGTTTGACTCGTTCGCCGCTGTGTGCACAGGCCGGGTGCCAAGAAACCTTTTGGCTGCTACTCCTACCAAACATGCATGGCGGCTTAGTCACCGCCTTTGACCATCGTTTGAACAGATACAGAATGGCCGTAGCAAGTAGAAACTCTAGTATACTGTATACTACTAGGCACCGCACATGCCACGTTGATGATATAGAAGAGAAAAAACAATTGAAAGAAAACCTCATACAATTTACCATTGATTTATACTGTATTGCACAATAAAAAGGATCAAAATACAGTTATCCACCGAATAAAAAAAAGATCAAAATACAAATGTGCCGACCTATTGGTTGATTCAAATTGGTGTAGCTATAGCACAGAGTGGCACAGCCTTGATTAGTGTCACCCCATATTTTTCTGCCATATCAACTCCATTTCTTTCAAAATCAGCTGGAAGCTTCCATTTGAATTGATTTAACAGTGATCCAAGAACCAGATGCACTATCCTAATAGCCAATGGCATGCCAGGGCAAATCCGACGTCCTGCACCAAACGGGATGAGGTCAAAGTCTCCACCTTTGAGATCGACCGACTTTGCCAAAAATCTTTCGGGCATGAACTTCTCTGGTTCAGACCATATGTTTGCATCTCGACCCATTGCCCAAATGTTTATCAGTACTTGAGCATCTTTAGGTATTGTGTAACCTATTACTTTTGTTGCCGTCTTAGCTTGACGTGGTAACAATAACGGAGCAGGAGGATGGAGTCGAAAAGTTTCTTTTATCACAGCTTGAAGATACGGCAACTGGCCAATTTGTGATTCTTCAATATTTCTCCCTGAGCCAATAATTCCTGCAGGCTCATTGGAAACTTTAGACATTGATACTGGATTTTGAAGCAACTCCGTCATTGCCCATTCCACTGTGCTAGAGCTTGTGTCACTTCCCGCAGCAAATAAATCCTAGAGCATGATCATATTATGAAATTAATATTCTTAATCATTACAGAATATCAGTGGCATCAAGATTTTTATGTTGGGATTCAAAATTTTTCAATAAAAGCAATGTGTTATTTTTTCACAAGAAGTTGATAGTGCAAATGCCTTGTGTGTTTGCACTTTGCAGGATATATAAAATTGTAAACTCTCCCGAACAAATAGTAGCAACCTACCAACTTGTTTTTTACTCTCCACTTCCATCAGCTAGCAACACGACAACTTGTGTTTTTGCATTCCTCATTTAGGTCAAAAATTCCTAATCACAAATTTGGATCTTAAACCCAACCTATTTTCTGGTAGGTCCAAACTGTTCCCTAGTTCCCTTTGTGGCAAAGAGCAGTTTGGAAATCCATGTTTCTCCATTACCATGTTCATGGTTTTCTCAAATTTTAGAACTTTAGTTCAATAATAACCTAGTTAACTCTAGATAGCTTACGGAAAATCAATGTTTAAATTTGAAGAAACAAGTTTTAGAAGTTTATGTGGAGTAGGGTGCAAATGCCATGATAGTGCCTACTTTATTTTTTCCATGTAATATTGTTGATGTTTTACAATGACAATTTGATATAAAAATTAAGCTTTAACCACTTCATTCATAATGTGATATACTAAATGGTATATTTCTTATATAAACACCTTTTATGCGAACTAAAATCTAGGTTTTAATATGTTTTGATGACGATAAAAGTTCAGAATTGTAGCGTGCACTCAAAAAGTCAAGATTAAAGAATCCAGTAAAAAAAAATATTTGAACCATTGAAATAGGTGAGAATTAGGGAGCACCCCGAAGCCGCCGCCCATATAGCTAGGTGTGCAGGTTCCCCCGTGACAACATGCATGATACACCACGTGACAACATGTGCATGATACATAGTATGTGGCCACTGGAATGCAATCACAACGTGTGAAAAGTGTCACGGTCTAGATGGGCGCATACCATCTTGGATGCATTACACAATATACGTGGTGGATCATTTTCACAAAATCTCATGACAGCAGCCCAAAGGTAGCCCCACAGCACTGATTGAACATAGAACACAAGCTAAGTTACAAAACTGTCACGCTCGATCTGGTTATGTGATTATCGATCATTGCAATATTTTGAATGGAAGGAAAATTGTAGCATAATTGTAGGATTCTCTCAAGAATATCTAGAAACCATTTTTGTGGCGTTCACCAACCTTGCAAAGTTCAACACACATTGTGTATTAAGTCAACAAAAGGAGTGCATGTAAGGCATAAGAAATAGTCGATTTTCTACCATGCATCCCTTGAACGGTATATGCCAAGGAATACCAGTAACTTCAAATATTGCTTTTATAAACCCTATATATAGGTTTTGTACTCCTTTGAGTTCAACATATATAGGACATAATTTTTTTTTCATTTGATGCCTTGAACAACAAAGAAATAAATAATAACTAAAGTTAGAATTTGACCATTACTAGTACGTAGTCGGTTGGCCTACCTCTGTAAATAAGTACCCATGTTAATACTATTTATAGAAACTACAAAATAGGTGAATGTCAATACTCAAATCCATGAACTTGAGCTCACATAGGACCTCCTTACCTCTGCACTCTACATTCATATGTGAGTATATGTAGGATGTTATCTTTTATCGACATTTTGTAATCTAGTAGTGATTATTTTGACCACTCGGTAGCATCAAATGGGGAAAAAGATTCAACCGTTTTAAATCTGGTCAAGTACCACAAAATTGGTATAGGACATGTTTCCATTTAAGATTATCTGTCAATATTTCAAAAAATTGAATCTCAAACATGCTAACTTAAAACACATAATACAGTCTTTAAACAACTTAAAAAGAAAAACTTATCAACAAAAACTTATTAGGTCAACTACAATTTTGGTATTAACTAATCTGAACATTCAAGGTGGTTTTGGAACTTCTAAATTTTTTAATTCAAAATCTAAGAACTTAAAACACTTTTTCGGACTCTAACTAACTTCAAATTTTAAAAAAACTTTTCAACTATGATGTTGTATACTGTATTGAGCTTGTAAACATGAGGTTATTGAAAGTTGTAAATTTCAAAATTAGAGAACTTAAAATAAACTTTTAGGACTAAAAAGTTTCAAATAAAAAATTATCAATTGCAAAGTTGTAATCACGTCAAGAGCTGATATAAAGCTTATCTTCATCTGAATTCATATGAAAAAGTTATGAATTATCTTTTGTGTAACTATTTTCAGAGATGAGCCTCTTAAGGGTGCCATCTTTATTTGTTAACCAATTTCTAGAGGCAAACCTTAGAATGCATGCCTTTGTTAATACTATTTTTCCGAGACAAACATCTTAAGAAGTCCACCTTTATAATCAATTGATTAACATAGGCAGTTGTTCTATGGTGACCGCCTTTGTAAATCAATGATTAATAGAGGCGGCCGTGATAAATGATTAGGGTATTTGCCTAGAGCTTGTCTCACCATTTTCGAAGACTGCTGAAAACTGCCACCTTTGTTAACCAAGTTTGTCTCTCCTAAAATCTTTGATGATGTAGTGAATTCCAAAAAAGAATCATTTATGTAGTAGTGTTTCATCATATAGTATGCCAGCATATGTAAGTTCCACTATGGTGTAGAAGCTAAGAACTATAAATGTGGGTTTAGTTGTACATTTCAAAAACATATAATCATGATCTAAATGTGTATAAAACTTCAATTTTCCAAAATATAAGTTAATTGCGTAAACGCATTATTGAACGATGATCGAGAAGATCAAGTAGAGTGTCAATAAAAGAACAAGAAAAAAACACAAGGAGTGTAAATGTGCATACCGTAAACATCGACCGTAATGTGTCACGGTCAAACCACGCCGTGCCATTGCTGTCCATCTCGGTGTCCAGCAGCAGGTCCATGAAGTCGCCCTTATGTGGTTTTACAGCCTTGCGGTCGTGCATCCTCTGCTTGATCTCCACGTCGAACGTCCGGCGCAGCCGTGCAAGCAACTTGGCAAAGCACCGGCGACGGCCTTGCAGGTCGGCAGCCGCGAGTCCCGGGTAGAAATCCGACATGTTCGGACTGCCCGCGGCCTCCATGATCTCGGTCACCACTTCTTGGAACCCTTTGGACTCGCCATGGTCGTCCAGATTTGTCAGGTCACAACAAAACGTAGTGCTCGAGAGGAGGTTGAGCATCGTCGTGAACGCCACGCGGCCGACGTCCACCGCCACGCCGTCACGTGCTAACCGGCCGACGTGGTCGACCAGCAGCTGCACCTTCTCACGCTGGAGGTGCTGGAGCGCGTCCCGTCTATGCGGCGCAAAAAGCTCCTTGCCCATAATCTTTCTTAGCGCGCGCCATCGCGGCGAGTTGGGCAGCCAGACGACGGAGTTCTTGGCGTGGTCGACAATGGCGTCTGGTACAAACCGCATCGCGAAGACAGCGTCGTGTTTCTGCAAGAACTCGCGTGCGACTTCCGAGGAGGATGTTGCTGCCAGCGTTCCTAATCGTGGCAAGTTATGTTGCTGCATTGTGGCAAGTTATCTTTATTTGTTTTAGATGCATGTAATAGGTTCATTCTTCAGTTGTGAACAAATTGTAACCGCGTAGAATCTTAGGTGCACGGTGATTGCACACGTGTACGCTAGGACCGCATCTTTAGGCACCTCCCCGCCA
>CM041628.1:38313769-38354937 GCA_023333625.1 Bothriochloa decipiens | reverse complement strand
ACTCTTTTTAATGCAACATGATGATTGAACTATTGAAACATTAAAATGTAACATGTGAACATAGAGCATTGTTATGAGATGTTAATTAACTTGCAACATATGAATGTCATGCATGACATGCTAGGGTTGATGCATATGTAAGGGGTAGATGATGACATGTCGCACCACATCACTCGAGGTTTTGTCGAAAAATTTTGTAGTTCGAATTTTCGGGTTGTTACACCTGGCTTGAAGAAGAATCTGCTATCGGTCCCTCAGTTGACAGCAGAAGGAAAATATGTGCTCTTTGAGCCGGAAGGTGTGGCAATTTTTAGAAAATTAAAGGTGATTGGCACACCCATCATGGAAGGAAGGAGGAGACAATCGGTGTATGTCCTCTCCGCTGAATCTGCTTATGTGGACAAGGCTCGGAGGAATAAGACGGGTGATCTTTGGCATACGCGTCTTGGACACGTTAACTATAGTAAGCTAAAGGAGATGATCCAGAAGCAAGTATTAAAGGGGCTTCCTCAAGTGGATATCCGGACAGACACTGTTTGTGCTGGTTATCAGTATGAGAAGGCCCATTAGTTGCCATACAAGGAATCAAAACATCAGTCTGAGACGCCGTTGGAGCTCATACACTCAGATGTTTTCGGCCCAGTCAAGCAAATATCTATTGGAGGTATGAGGTACATGGTGAATTTCATTGATGACTTCTCAAGGTAATTCTGGGTTTATTTTATGAAAGAGAAGTCTGAAGCTTTCATAAAATTCAAGGAGTTCAAGGAGAAGGTAGAAGGTAAACTCAACATAAAAATTAAGTGCCTCCGTACTGATAATGGGAGAGAATATTTATCAAATGAGTTCACCAACTATCTTAAGGAGCACAAAATAAGAAGGCAATTAACTTGTCCAAATACTCCACAACAAAATGGAGTAGCAGAGCGCAAGAATCTCCATCTTGCGGAGACTTGTCGAAGTATGCTCTATGCCAAGAATATGTTGGGAATATGCCCTAGAGCTAATCATGTAGATGATGATATTCCGATTGTATCCATGATTAATAAAGTGTTCATTGAATATCTATTATAGACAACTTGCATTGATTGGCGATTATATGAATTGTTTGTGGAACTCAATTACTTGAATGGTTATTCTAAAGTTGTCCCTGGTCGGCGTTCTTGTGAGAACACACTTGAATATTAGACCAGCACATGTATTAGTTGATGGCTATGTTTCACAAGTCATGGACATGGAGATGTCAAACTAATAATGTGGGCACATGTGAGACATGTAGGCTAGACTGACCCGACATGAGAAAGTCTCTATTCACATCATGTACGTTATGTCCTTAGACCTAAGATTGTGGTATGTACTCAAGATGTGAAACGATCTACTTAGGGACTATCAAACGCTGCTCCGTAACTGGGTAGTTATAAAGGTGGTCTTCGGGTGGTCGGGAAGCATGCTTTGAGACATAGACAATCAAGATGGAATTTGCCCCTCTCTACACGAGAGATATATCATTGGATCACTCAAGTGATTGGATCAATAAATGCATGGCCGTGCTTGGGTTAAGTGTTAACCCACGAGTTGAACCATATATCGAGTGGCAAAGGGAATAACTTATATGTGGTCGTAGTGGTTCGTCTTATATGATCTTTGTGTGCACATAGGAGTTGTCACGCCTTGCTATAGGCCGCTATCAACTATTGGGCAAGTAGGAGTACTCGACCCATGTCAATGTGTGCGTGAACTCATAGGGTCGCACGCTTAAGGGGCTGAAAGCCTAATTCGGGTTTGACCCGAATTAGATAAGGCTTAGGGTTACTAATGGGCCTCTAACTCGTGAGCTCATTGGGGACGCCTATATAAGCAAGGGGTAGGGGCGTGGTCAAGGTTACACACACGCCTTTGGTAGACACCGTCGCCCTCCCTACGCTCGCGCCTTTTGCTCCTCGCGGACCTAGCAGTCCAGAGGCGCATCGCTTCTTCCCTGCACGTGTGGGATTCCTCGGAGGTGCTGCATCTGGAGCACTGGGACGAACCGCACGAGGGGATTGAGGTGACGGACGACCACGCAACTGCACCACCTGCTGCGACGCGTACGACTACATCGTGTCATCTTTCGCTGCACCTGCGCATCTAGTGGTAATCCTGTAACCTGTAACTAGCAGTAGATCCTGGTTTATGTTGTCAAATTTTTTTCTGGCTAGCGTAGCAACCTCATAACCCTTTAGAATATACCAGCAAGATTCTAGGCCGAGTGTATGAGGACAACAGCCTATGTGATTAATAGGCTACCACAAACTAAGTTGGGATTCAAGTCACCACATGAGCTATTATGGAAGGTGAAGCCAGTGGTAAGCCATCTCAAAGTATTTGGCTGTGTTTGCTATGTGTTTGTGCCCGATCACCTAAGGAGCAAGTTTGAGAAGAAAGCAATTCGGTGCATATTTGTTGGCTATGTTCATGCACAGAAATGTTGGAGGTGCTGCGATCCAACCACAGGAAGGTGCCACACCTCAAGAAATGTGGTGTTTGATGAAGCCTCAGCATGGTGGTCACCAGAGAAGGTTGAGTTACCAAAATTACATGATTTTGAGGAGGCTTCAGAAGGAATCCAAGAAGAAGAAGAGCATCAATCAACCCCAAGAGAAGATAAAGGGGGTTCTCCAAACAAAGGCAAGAGTCCTTGGAAGACTGGTGTACATCAAGCAGAGCCTTAACTACCACAAGTATAGCTTGATGAACCTATTCAAGAATTATGGAGGACAACAAGACAGAGGAAGCCTAATCCAAGGTATGCTAATGCTGCCCTAGTTAATGAGTCTATACCTATTGAGCCATCCTCATATGAAGAAGCAGAAAAAGGTCCCGAGTGGCGTAAGGCGATGGAAGAGGAAATCAGGGCACTAAATGAGAATCAAACATGGTATTTGGTGCTAAGGCTAAAGGAAGTAAAGCCCATATCTTGCAAATGGGTTTACAAGATAAAGACTCGTCCTGATGGCTCAATTAAGAGGTATAAGGTTCGTCTTGTGGCTTAGGGTTTCTCTCAACAATACGGGCTAGATTATGAAGAAACATTCAGTCCGGTGGCAAAAATCATAACTGTTCGAGTCTTGCTAGCATTGGCTGCTTGCAAGTCTTGGAAGTTATGGCAGATGGATGTCAAGAATGCATTCTTACATGGCGAGCTTGACAAGGACATCTACATGGAGCAACCAAGAGGTTTTGAGAGTAAGATCCACCCTGGGTATGTTTGTAAATTGAAGAAGGTGCTTTATGGCTTGAAGCAAGCACCGCGAGCTTGGTTTGGGAAAATTGGTGAGTTTCTCATACAAAGTGGTTTCAAAGTTGCTCCATCAGATTCTAGTTTATTTGTGAAGGCCAAGGATAATAGACTAGCAATAGTCCTAGTCTATGTTGATGATTTGATAGTCACGGGAGATTACTCCGAGGAAATACAAAGGACAAGGGAGAATCTCTCAGTTAGATTTCAAATGAAGGAACTTGGAGAATTGAATCACTTTCTTGGACTTGAGGTGGAGCGCACAAAGGAAGGGCTATTTCTGGGTCAATAGAAATATGCCAAGGATCTTTTACAAAGGTATGGAATGCTTGACTGCAAGCCCATTTCTACTCCTATGGATCCAAATGTGAGGCTGTAGGAATATGATGGAAAGAACTTGGAGGATATGACTATGTATCGACAGTTGGTCGAAAGCCTCATCTATCTCACACTGACTCGACCAGATATTTCTTATCCAGTAGGAGTGGTTAGTCGTTACATGAGCAATCCAAAGAAGCCTCACCTTGATGCAGTCAAGCGTATCCTCAGGTATGTTAAAGGCACCATCAATTTTGGTATTTTTTACCAAAAGGCGAAGAATTGCCAGGTGATGGGATATTGTGATGCCGACTATGCTGGAGATTATGGCACACGACGGTCAACCACAAGATACTTCTTCGGTATTGGTTCAGGAGCTATATCATGGTGCAGCAAAAGACAACCTACTGTGGCATTATCTAGTACTAAAGCAGAGTATCGGTCGGTGGTAATGGCAACTCAAGAGAGCACATGGCTTAAGCAATTGATGGAGAATCTTCATCAACCTATAGACTACGGGGTAATGATTTTCTGTGACAACTTATCCTCTATACGTCTAGCAGAAAATCCAGTTTTTCATGCAAGGACCAAGCACATAGAAATCCACTATCACTACATAAGAGAAAAGGTCCTTGAAGGAGAGATTGAGATGGTGCCTATCAAGACTGATGAGCAGACTGCCGACATCTTCACAAAAGGCCAGGACAAGGCAAAGTTTGAAAAATTTTGGGAGACACTCGGCATGGTCTGCAAGACAACTCTGGAGAGAAGTTTGCATTGAGGGGGAGTGTTGAAAGAAGCAATGCAAACTTCTAGAAGTTTCCCTACTAATGAATCAAGATATTTATCAAGAAAGAATGTAGAATAGGTAATAAAAGAAATTAGTAAATATTGTAAAATCTAGGAAATCTCTAGAAGGGGGACACTTGTCTTAAATCTATGAGCCCCCTTGGTCTATAAATAGAGACACCCCTCCTTGCCATGACATAGAGATCCATGAGAGCATGGTATGCGAGGTGTAAAGGGTGAGTGCTAGGTAGTCACTCTTGTGTAAAGTAGTTGTATTGAAATAAAGTTTTGTTTCAAATGTTAGTCTCCCGGTTGGGCCATATAGTTTCTAAGTACTTAGTGCCTAAGTTGTGATCCATCGAAGGTAGGCTCTACCACCCGGGATTCTAAGGGTCTGGACTTCATCGTAGGTTGGCTCTGCCACCCAGAAGTCAGCTTCATCTGTTGGTAGCCACCCAAAAGTGAGAAGACGGCTCTGCCGTTGAAAGGACCCTCTGCACTAAGTAACTAAAAATTATAAAAGAACCGATCGACTCAGAGTGAGTTAGTGTTCTAGGTGTAGGTCCTCATTAGTGGGTATTAGGGCCACTAAAAACTCCTGCAGCGGACATGGACCCCCTAAACTCCATATGGTTTCATTCAGGAGGTGAAGTGGAACAGGCAACCATGGTTTCATCAACCCAAGTGCAGTTTTCTCCAAGCAAGATCAATGGCCCTCTATGTTGGCTCTCTGCCATAGCATTATAACTACAGCTTAGTCTTTGGGACATTAATTGCAGGAGTTTGTACTCTGCTTCTATTAAAAATATAACTGAGTACTTTTTAAAGAACACCTTAAGACGAAATGTTTCCATGTAAACTACCCCTACCTCATAGCAAAGACACCAATTCAACTGTCCGTCCGGACGTGCTCTCTAAAAGACATATTGCCCCCATCCCCTTCTCTTCCAAAACAAGGCATATAAGAATGACTGCACATAGCTATAGTGCGTGCATTTTTTTGTTTGTGTTAATATCATCCTCAAGTTGAAATGTAGAATCTAAATCCCAACATGATACGCGACAAGCACAAGATTTGGCACACAAATTTCGTCCTAGAGGCGTTCTCTCGCCTGCCCTCTACCGCCACAACATTGGTCCCCCTCCTCCCTTCTGGCAATCTCGCCGTGGTTAGAGGAGTGGGGACCCGACCTCTTCATAGATCTAGGATCTAGGTTGGTTCACTATTCGTCGTAGAGTTTGGTTTCTGGTGTCATTGACGAGGTGGTGGCAATGGTGGCGCATTAGAATAAAGTCTCTCTGGTTTCTCCTTGTCTCAACGACGTTTGATCTAGCGTCGATGGCGAAGGGTTATGATATCATGGTTTGTCAAATCTGTTGGTTCTCTTAAAATCTTTGGCATTTGGTGTGTTTATCATAGGAAGTAGTTGAACTTTTGATGCAATGATCTCGATATAGTGTTTCAATCTATTTGACAGTAAGGCTCGGTATTTTCAACACTCTATTCTAATGGTGAAGAATTACGAGCATGTGTTCCTTGAAAGACTCCTCCCGTCGATATTTTTTCAGTGTATACTAGATTTCGTTGTCAGCAGCGAGTGACTTTTGCGGTTTGACAAAAGCCATGTTTCAGTGTTTGGCGATGTTTGCAGGTGTTCCTTTTCTTTACCTTTTACTTAGTGCAATTTTCAAGCTCCGGCAAGCAACAGATGATCGAAGGAAGAAGACCACAAACTTGTTTTTTTCCTCGATATTTAGCATATATGAGACACTCTTTGGAGTGTCATTGTCAAAAACGAAAAAGATAAAGCTGCTGGTCTGCACCTCACCTCAATAAACAACGGTATTTGCTTGTAAAATCTCGCTGACGACGCGCTGGCGAGCGAAATCATCCGCCAAGATCCCGGTGTGCGTCGCGTTGGTGATCAAGAGGACTTGTAGTAATCCTGACCCGGGTCCTTCCCAATCACCGTGTCCAACGCCAGCACGCTAGCCAGATTGACGCTGCCGTCGCCGTCACCGTACACAACGCTGGGCTCCGCGTTGACGTCGTCCCAGTACACGAGCTCCGGCGTTGGCACGCCGACGCCATTGATGCACGTGACGGGCACGATCGGCGCACCGAAGTCAAGCACCACCGGCAGCGTCCTTGTCGAGTAGCGTGCCACCTCATCGTCGGAGAATGCGGCCGCCGTGCGCCAGAAGTTCCGATATGTCGTAGGCCGAGTAGTTCCTTGCCCGCGCGATCACCAGGGGCGTGTGGCCGAACACCTTGGGAGACGGTAGGATGTGTTGAGGATAGGATCTATGCCTATACTTAGTCAGCTCGGCATCGCGAATCATGTACTTTGGTGACTGCGATCACCAAGCTCCTTCACTCATGTAAATCAAGGGTAGACTGAGATGGTTCTGGTGTCCTGTGCGGTAAGCCACAACCATGCAACTGTAACCTAGTATATACATCACGGAGCAATGCAAGTACAGATTGTCGGTTCCAATTCTCATTTTCTACATGGTATCCGCATCCTAGGTCTGGTCCCCTATGGCTGTCCATCCCATCCTATTCCTTTCATTCCTCCGCTGCCTCCTCCTTGTGCTATCATGGATTACGATTCAGTTGATGAGAATCCTCTCCTCAATGCCGACCTCAATGACTCCTCCTCCGACTCCTCTATCGATGAAACTTCTCTTTCTGAAACCCTCATTCAGACCCCTCCTCAAACTGTTCTTCAGATAGTGAACATCCGCACCCATGTTCCCGTCGAGCTCAGCCTCTCTGATTCCAACTACGCCAAATGGAAGTCCTTCTTCGATGTTTTCATCGGCAAATTTGGCCTCACCTCCCACCTCACCTCTGCTCCCACCACTGACAACCGATGCAATCCAGAATGGCGGATGGTTGACCAGTGAATCGTTTCCTGGCTGCTCAACTCCATCTCCAAGGGCGTTCGTGCTCTCGTCCGCGGCCCCAAGAACAACGCCTACAAGATCTGGAAGGCTATCCACGCTCAGTTCCGCGACAACAAACTTCATCGTGCTGTCTACCTTGAGGCCGAGTTTCGCAACTTGGTCGAGGGTGACATGGACATCACCGCCTACACCAGCCGCCTCATGTTCCTCGTCGATGCACTCCGCGACATCAGTCAGCCGGTGCGCGAGACGTCACAAGTCCTGAACCTGCTGCGTGGACTCTCCCCCAAGTACCGCCACGCCGTTCCCGTCGTCACCAACAAGGAGCCTCCCCACACTTTTCTTTCCGCGCGCTCCTACCTCCTGCTCGAGGAGCAGTATGACAAGGAGAGCGCCAAGACTGCCGCCCAGCATGCTCTCATGGGGACAGGTGGTTCTACTTCGGGCGGCTCGCGGTCATCCACGCCACCGGTCACCGATGGGGGCTCCACCAACAACACCTCCTCCGGCGGATGTCGTCCTCCTTCCCAGGGACACAGCGGACAGGGCCACAACGCACACTCTCAGGGCTACGGCCCCCAGTCGCGCCACAACTACAATCGCGTGGCAAGAAACATGGTCGCGGTCGCGGGGGTTCTTCTTCCAACTCCACCCCGCGTCCTCCAGCTGGTCCTTGGACTGCTGGCCTGAACCCATGGACAGGCATGGTTCAGGCCTGGCAGATGCCATTCCATCCTCCCGCACCGGCGTCCTCGATCCTCGCCCCGGTACACAGGCGCATCAGGCCTACTTCGCCGGACATGCTCCTCCACCATACGACGTCCCTCCTCCACCATATGGCGCCCCACCAACTGCTCCTTCAACTGATGTCTGGAATCAGCGGGCCATGATCGCCGCCCTGACCATCTCAGCAGTACCTCCGTCCGGGGCCCAGAGCGCTGAATGGTTCATGGACATCGGAGCATCCTCACATATGTCTTCGTCTTCTGGTAATCTCGCTTCTCTCCAAGCTCTATTTTCTTCCCTACCCATCACAGTTGGCAATGCCTCGCTCCCTGTCACTCATCGTGGGACATCCACCATTGCCACTCCTCACTCCTCCCTCCATCTCAACAATGTCCTAGTTTCCCCCTTCCTCGTTAAGAATCTTATTTCTGTCCGCTCTCTTACTCGAGATAATAATGTGTCTGTCGAATTTGATCCATCTGGTTTTTCTATCAAGGACCTCCACACGCGGGCGGAGATTCTCCGATGTTAACAGTTCCGGGGAACTGTACCCATTGGCGCCCCCTTCACCCCAAGCTCTCGTCACCACCGTGGACTTGTGGCACCAACGACTTGGTCACCCGGACGTCATAATCTTTACAAGACACTCTCCAACCTCGACTGTCAATTTACCAAGTCATCATCTTCTATTTGTGAAAACTGTTAGCTCGGCAAGCATGCACGTTTACCATTTTCATCTTCTGTTTCAGTTTCGTATGTTCCCTTTCAACTTGTACACGCTGATGTCTGGACATCACCGGTACCTAGTTTTTCTGGATTCAAATATTACCTTGTCTTAATCGATGATTACACTCATTATGTATGGACCTTTCCTTTACGGGCCAAATCTGAAATTTATCAATGTCTAGTCACTTTTCATGCATACGTCAGTACCCAATTTCAATTACCACTACTTGCCCTTCAAACTGACAATGGACATGAATTTGATAACATTGCTCTGCACAATCATCTCACTACCCACGGCACCGTGCTTTGTCTGTCCTGTCCATACACATCACCCCAAAATGGCAAAGCTGAACGAATCATACGAACTCTAACTAATTGCGTTCGGAGCCTTCTCTTTCATGCTGGCATGCCCGCTGAGTACTGGGCTGAGGCATTGTCCACCGCGACTCATGTTCTCAACCGCCGGCCCTGTCAAGCCAGCGGATCACTTACTGCCTGCCAACTCCTGCTTGGCACAGCGCCTGACTACAGTCACTTGCGCATGTTCGGCTGCCTCTGCTTTCCAAATCAATCCGCCACCGCTGCACACAAGCTTAGTCCCTGATCCACGCCATGCGCTCTTCTCGGTTATCCCTCAGATCAACGAGGATACAGATGTTTTGACCTGCACAGCCGACGGGTCATCACATCTCACCATGTTGTGTTTGATGAAGCTCATCTCCGTTTCTTATCTGACAAGTTTCAGACACAACCGATAACAAGACCAGCTGCAGTACCGGAGTCACTTGTCATTATTTAGCTTCCGCATGCATCAACACCCTCGTCACCTGCCTCTCCATCTGTAGCTACGCTAGTCTCAGCATCCCCTACACCATCCTCCGGCAACACACAGCCAACAGCAATACCACCCACACCACCTGTTGCGGCCGCCCCTATTGTCCATCCGCCAACAGAGCCTGTTGCTGTTCCACCTTCAGAACCTGTCGCTGCAGCCGCACCTATTCCTCACCCTATGGTCACTCGCTCCCGCGTCAGTGTGTTTAAACCAAATCCATGATACGCCCTGACCACAACTTCTGGCGCTGCATCCCCAGAGCTATCTCCCCTCCCAAAGATAGCTCGGGCCGCATTGAAGGATCCTCACTGGCACGATGCCATGGCTCTCGAGTTCAATGCTCTACAGAAAAATAACACTTGGCGTCTAGTCGATCCACCACCAGGTGCTCACGTGGTCTCTGGCAAGTGGGTCTTCAAACATAAACTTAAATCTGATCGCTCCCTGGAGCACTCTACGGATTTTCTCAACGAGCTGGAGTGGACTTGGGCGAAACTTTTACACTTGTGGTCAAACCGGCCACAATCTGCACCGTTCTCACCATTGCGGCATCCTGGCATTGCCCTACCAAACAACTTGATGTGCCCAACGCATTTTGGCACGGGCACCTCAAAGAACAGGTCCTCTGTCAGCAACCTGTTGGCTTCGTTGACCTTGATCGCCTCAACGCCGTATGTCTCCTCGACAAGTCGCTGTACGGTCTCCGTCAGGCCCCACGCTCCTGGTTTGAGCGGTTCGCTGCGTTCGTGTTGGCGGTCCTTAGCGACTATTTTCTACCATCATTTTAATACTAAAATAAATAGTAGGTAGGGCTTTTTATCTAACCTTTCCATGAGTTTTGTTGTATATGTGACTTGCAGGTCTGACACGTGGAATTACATGAAAAATCTACAAGAAAGCACACTCTAAGAAACACATTCAAAAAAGGCGCAATCAAACACAACAGCAAAAGCCCACCTCAACATTAAACTGGACCCAACCGTAATTACAGAGGAGGTCCAGGCCCAACAACAAACCGACCACCTGAAGATGGTGGCCAGTTGGACCCACTAGGGGACCGATCGCCCCCAGGGTCGGCCGCCCCCTGGTGGGGTCTCCTGGGCCCATCCTTCGCAGGCGGTTCGTATGGCGGTATCCTAAGGGCGGTTATCCCTCCTATCTTTTCTAGGTCAACTAGCTAAGAGTCTACTAACGTAGAACGTTCCTTTGGGAAATCACGATACCCTGAATACTTCCGGGTGAAGTGCTACAACTATACTTTCGTGCGCTTGCAGACTTTTCTACTGATGCTAAGAAGCGCCAACAAGCATTTCTGGCGCCGTTGTCAGGGAACGGTTGTTGTTTTTAGTCTCCGAACCTAGTTGCCCGTGTATCCTTTATTTTCACCTTTCTTTTCTTTTACCTCTTTTGTTCCAATGGAGCAACCCACCATTTTCAAATTTTCTGGTCCTAAGGGCGAGTTCGCTGAACCTCCACAATCCGTGAAGCCAATCACAATTTCGAGGTATGAACTCCGCCCAGCTTTTATAGCTATGGTTCGGGAACAGACCTTCTTAAAAACCTATATCACCATCTAAGGGAGTTTGAGCAGCTCTATGCATGCCTGACCATTGCGGGCATGTCACACGAAACGCTGCGGTGGAAATTGTTTCCTTTCTCCCTTGATGATAGAGCAAAACAATGGTATGCCCTCATTGTAGGGAAGGTAGCTAGTGATTGGGAAGAATTGCGAAACAAGTTTCACATAGCATTCTTCCCTATATCCCGAATCGCTGCCCTGCATCAAGGGATTCTCAACTTCCGACAACAAGAGAAGGAGTCCATAGGTGCAAATTGGGAAAGATTCTCAATTTTAACAAAATCTGGCCGAGATTTGTCTATTCCCAACCATGTGCTTTTACAACACTTTTGGTTAGGGCTTAGCAAGGAATCTGCCCTATAGCTTGACACAGCCGCCAGAGGTTCGTTCACGCACAAAACCACAGCCGAGGGAGAAGCTCTTCTAGATCGCATTCTAGAGAACACTCCCCCGCTAGAACCCCTCAGCGTAGAAGCAGAGCTGTGTCGTGAGGAAGTCTCTTTGGCTGAGGCCGAACTAACTTTACCAATAGAGACACTCTCGCCCGAACTAGAAGATTCGAAGGAAGGTTTCCAACCTTCAGATCTTCCATACTTCGAGGACGATTTCTTCGATGATTACGGGAATATCTCAAAGTATGCGTACAAAAGAAGCCCCATATCCATGTCACTCCTAAACCATGCCAAGACTCTTTAAAAGAATCTATTAAGGAGTTGACAGCCATTATGAGTAGCGAATGGACAAATGAAGGGGAGTCTTCATCTGAAGTAATTTAGATTCGTGCCCCTTCGTGAACCATCCGTTGCAAAATCCATGAGGATTGGGTGGAGATGTTGTGTAACCCCACGGTAGGAGCAAACTTGATGTCCACATCCTTTGCATGCATTCATCTGAGTGACAAGCATTTTGCTCCTACAACCCTATCTATGAGAAATGGCTCATGTACCTGTCAACTAGGGCTAGGGGTGGTTCACAACATCAATGTTTAGCACAAAGACGTCATCGTAACTTTAGACTTCCACATCTTTGACGATGTAGACTTCGGTATGCTAATTGGGCACCCCTTGGAGAAATTTCTCTCTGATGCAACCAGCACAGGGGAGTTAAATGTATAGTTGGGGAGGAATTCTTATTCCATCCTGTTCACTCAAGCTAAAAACTCGATGTTAGAATCTCCCCCTATCCTAACTCGCCCGAGGAGGTTATGTCGGTGTCACCATTTGAAACTACTGAGTCGTCCTTAGAAAAAGATGCTAACTTCTTTGTAGAAGAGGACGACATGGGAGAAACCTTTGACCTCCCTAAGGAGGAAGTACCAACTCCACCTCCAGTTGAGCTAAAAACCTTGCCCGATGGGCTGCGCTCTATTTTTCTAAATGGCAACAAAAGCACTCCTGTCATCATTAGTGATAAGCTTTCAGATGAGGAGACGACTAGACTCATTGCCATTTTAGAAAAACATAGATCGGTCTTTGGGTATTCATTGCAAGATCTCAAGGGGATTAGCCCAACATTTTGTACCCATCGCATTCCTATTGATCTTGCGAGTACACCTTCACGCAAACCACAACGTAGGCTCAATAATGCGATGCGAGAAGTCGTGAAGAAGGAAGTCCTCAAACTTCTTCATGTCGGGATCATTTATCCCATACCACATAGTGACTGGGTCAGTCCTGTCCAAGTGGTTCCCAAGAAAGGAGGAATGATGGTAGTTGAGAACGCTAAGAATGAGCTCATTCCACAACGTACCATCACGGGATGGAGGATGTGCATTGATTATAGAAAACTCAATGCGGCAACAAGGAAGGATCATTTCCCATTGCCCTTCATTGATTAAATGTTGGAGCGATTGGCAAAACATTCTTTCTTATGTTTCCTTGATGGGTATTCTGGCTATCACCAGATTCCCATCCATCCCGATGATCAGAGCAAAATGACCTTTACATGCCCGTATGGAATGTATGCTTATAGAAGGATGTCGTTTGGGCTTTGCAATGCGCCCGCTTCATTCCAACAATGCATGATGTCCATCTTCCCAGAAATGATCAAGAAGATCATGGAAGTTTTCATGGATGATTTTTCAGTCCATGAAAAAACTTTTGATCATTGCCTCGAGAATTTGGATAAGGTTTTGCAAAGATGCCAAGAAAAGGACTTGGTACTTAACTGGGAAAAGTGCCATTTCATGGTCCGTGAGGGCATTGTTCTTGGACACTTAGTGTCTAAAAGGGGAATAGAGGTAGACAAGGCAAGGATAGAAGTTATCGAGCAACAACCTCCCCCTGTGAACATCAAAGGGATCTGTAGCTTTCTAGGCTATGCTAGGTTCTATAGGCGATTCATCAAGGATTTTTCATAAATTGCTAGACCCCTCACTAGCTTATTAGCAAAGGAAGCACCTTTTGAGTTCACAAATGAGTGTTTGATAGCTTTCGAAACCATCAAGAAAGCACTCATCTCTGCGCCCATCATCCAGCCACCAGATTGGATGCCTTTCGAGATCATGTGTGATGCTAGTGACTATGCTGTTGGTGCAGTCCTAGGCCAAACCAAAGATAAGAAGCATCACGTGCTCGCATATGCTAGAAAGACTCTCATAGGACCTCAGCTCAATTATGCCACGACTGAGAAAGAGCTCCTCGCAGTAGTTTTTGCTATCAATAAGTTTAGATCTTACTTAGTGGGAGAAAAGATAATTGCTTACACTAATCATGCTACTTTAAAATATCTGCTCACTGTTGGTATTTCTTAACGTATGCAGAGAATCCACAAGCATACGGAAGTACCTTTGTAGCCTTCACCCGAAAGTATTCAGGGTATCGTATTTTTCACAGGGAACGGTGGTATTTCTCCTAGCTAGTTCGCCCAAGGAACAACACACGGGAAGAGATAGAAAGGGGGTAGAGATGGATTCCTATAGCCTTTAGGGTCCTAAGGATGGCGTTGCAATACTTTTACTTGCTCACTTCGGGCACCGGAGCGCGCCTAGGCCGGCCGGCGCACCAGAGAGGCGGTTCGAGCCCAGCCGGCTCATGTCAGTATATTCAATGCAGAGGAGGGCGGTGCGCTGCTCGGATTTCCCAAAGTACCCTCAAACCGCCTTCCACCTGCTATAAAAGAAGGAGAGGAGGCACCCTCAAGATAGACCACACAAGAGTCTCTCTCCCTCCACACTTGTACTCTTTTTAGTGTTTTTGCTTGGTTAGTTGGAGCTAGGAGGAGCTACCTTGGAGAGCTTGAGAAACTTAAGCCTTTTGGTATGAATTTTATCTAGAGCTTCCTTTTCTTCTTGTTCTTATCTTATCAATATAGTTTTGTTATGAAATTAGAGCAAAGTTCTTATGTTATAATCTTGATATACAAACTAGACTATAGTTTCTATGTCATGCCCTTATCACATATAACTTTATGCTTAATCTATCATACATACATGTTTAGACCTAGAGCTAAGTTGAGGTGATGAGTTCTTTCTTAATTTAGTCTTGGTCAATGTTGGTTTGCGGGTTCATCGTTCATCCTTGTGGCGGATGCTCTAGTAGAAGGACCCGAGGACGGGTAAGCCTTGACATCGTGCTAGAGTAGTGGTTGACAGCTTAGACGTGGTGTCTAGGCTCGAGACTACCTTTGTTTGTACCTTTCTTGTATGGTGAGGTGATAGGCAGCGGGGAGTGACCTTGTCCTGTCCGTCCTTTGTAATCCCCCACGTCCAGTTTGGAGTAGAGCTGTACACCGGTATCGCCTAGCAGACCAGGTGCACTCCGATGCCCAAAGTAGATCAACAGCAACCAAACTATCTTACCTTAGAATCTGTGACCCTATATAACAAGCATGTATTTGTTTGATCTTCTGCTATCTTAACATAGCTATTTAGGAATGCCTACTCCAGTTAGGATATTCTTTATTCTTTCTTTTATCTTTATCCTTGAGATTGGCTTGAGTGTGTGTGTCAGTTATCCAAACACCTATCTTACTTTACCCCTGTGATGAACTTTGGTCTATTATACGATCATGTTATCTTGTCCATGTCCTCTTATACTCTTTTACATCATGCCTTCCTTTGGAAAAATATAAATAATGGTACCCTGAATACTTTTGGGTGAAATGCTATAACGGTATTTCCGTGCGCTTGCGGACTTGTTCTGTGAATGCTACAGGATACCTACTGGTGTTTCTTGTGCATTGCCAAGGACTTTGCAATCCTAGTGATGACGCTAAGAAATGCCAACAAGCATTTCTGGAGCCGTTGATGGGGAACAATTGCTATTTTCTCTGACCCTTGTTCGTCCTTGTATCTATATCCATGTTTTTTTTTAAAAATATTTTATGCTTTATTTTATGAAACAAAATATTTTCTCTGTTCGATCCTTCCACCATGAAGCCAATTTCAAATCCAAATCTTTTTGCTTCAAAGAGGGAGTTCTTGGAACAACCATCTTTTTCAAAAACAAACTTTTCATTTAGCCATGACCTCCACCCAAGATTCAAAGCCATGGTTCAGGCAAATCCCTTCTTTGGTCACAACAATGAAGATTCTTTTAACCACATGCAAGAATTTGAGGAATTGTGTTCATGCCTAAGCATTCCTGGCATGACACAAGAAACTCTTAAGTGGAAGTTGTTTTCATGCTCCCTCAAGGGAGAGGCGAAGCAATGGTTCACTAATGCCGTAGAAAGTATGAATGGGGACTAGGAAGAACTTAAAGACAAGTATCAACTCTTAAACATTCTTTCCTATGTCCCGTATCAACTCTCTACCAGGGGCAATCCTTGATTTTAAGCAAGGCAAGGAGGAGTCTATAGTTGCAGCCTAGCCAGGTTTTGTAATCTTATTACATGCCAGCCTAGATTTATCTTTACCCGATAGCATGCAATTGCATCTCTTTTATTCGGGTCTAGACATAGATCCTGCCCTATGCCTTGACATGACTCTCGGAGGGACATTTTCACATAAAACCACGGTGAAACAGAGGAAAATCCTCGATCACATCCTAGGGAAGAATGTTTCCCCTGTCGTGGAAACCAAAACCGTCCAGGCCATAGTCATGTCAAGTGTGGGGTAGACCCCATTAGTCAAATCCAATCAAGTACCATCCATAGGTTCAACTCATGAGCCCCCACCCAAACCATGAACACCGAAGGAGACAGTTCTCCATCCCTCGGAGTTCTCAATCAAATTCAAGGATTTTGGTAAAACCTCAACAAGTGGGTGGATGATGGCCAAACATGCAAACCAAACACAATGATGTCCACGATCCAACTAGTGGGTGGATGTTCCCTAGGAACACAGTAGAACACCACAAAGCCAATGCAAGAGACGAAGATAGAAACAGAGATCAAACACAACTGGTCGGGAGCTGGTTGGCAACTGGATGGGAACTGGTCGGGAACTGGTCGGGACCACGTTGATCACGGTGGTCGGCAACAGGACAAAAACTGGTCAGGAACTGGTCAGGACCACGTCGATCACTATGGTCTGTAAGTGGTTGAAAACTGGTCAGGACTGCTCGGGACCACGTCGATCACGGTGGTCGGGAAGTGGTCGGAAATTAGTCAGAAATTGGTCGGGACCACATCGATCACTGTGGTCGGCAAGTGCTGCTCAAACGAGCTCACTCGGCGCTTGAGCACACGATGCTGGTAGCACTGCTGTTAGTCCCCACTCAAGACTTCCTCACGCAGTCAGAAAGCGGAGAACGAACAAAACTCAAGAAAGAACACCTGCTCTGGACAATAGCGATGCGAGAGGTAAAATCAATGAAAAACTAGATCAGATCAATACAGATCAACACCAGATTTTGCACAGGCCATCATAAGCTAGATTTAAAACTAACCCCAAGAAATCATCACTCAATTTAAATTCAATGGCCGGAGAAAGAAAATCTAGACCAAGAACTCAATTTTTTCCCAAGGATGCAAATCTCGCGATTTCTTAATGCACCAGTGGAATTGGTTCAAATCACTTGGTAATCTAGTTCATCACTCAACAAAGCATCAATCAGCACAAAAAGAATGAGCCAAATTTCTCCAAATCTGTTGAATGAAAATTCGTCCATCAATACCACCAAAAGTCAACACAGCACAGAGACAAACGAAAATCATAAGACAAAAGCCAACACCCAGAGGGCATGAGGAGGGATTAGGGCCTCCTCTTCCCACTCAAAAATCTCTGGAGAACATCACACAAGAATTTGTTCTTGGACCTCTAAGCAAGAACGTAAACAGAAGGGGTAGCCGGATACCAGAAAAGGAAAAACGAAAAATGACTGAGGTGAGTCTGAGTGGGGGTAGTCCACTCTTATTTATATGCCTACGACACAATTCCACTTCTGCCCCTAGATATTTTTAGAGCGAACCACCTAGCCAAGGGAACTATGGTCCAACTCGAGATTTTCTGATCCGACAACCACCACGCCTTCTCACCGGTAGCCTTGCCTCAATGCAATCTTCCTGATGCCGCCACGTGCCGTCCGTCCGCATCGGGACCTCCGCCTAGGTTTTGAGGCCCAAACCCTCGAAACCCATTGCCAATGGTTTTGAGGACAAACCACCAAACCTCCTCACGAGTAGTGTAGCCCATACGTGTCCCCCACCATGTACACTTGTGCTTATCGATGTCCCAAGTGTCAGCCACTACAGGTAGCCACCCGGCTGTCTGGTCCGTCAGTCCAAGCCTAGCATCCACCCTTCACTGCACCCAGTCTGTCAGCACGACATGCCCTACTTGACCTTCTCCCGACAGCTGCCACCGCATCTGAACTCCACACCTGCACATCATAAGCCAAGAGACACATTTCGACATATAACCCTGTGCCAGGGGATCAGTAGAACCATCGACCCAACCATCAACCACAAGTGTTGGATATGTTGACAATCGCTCATCACTCCAACAAAGATGCTACACCATGATATGGAAAATCATGTGTCCGCAATCTCTCCCTTGATGAGTGCATTGTCAACACCAACACAAAGCTAGAGAAAGCCCACTCAAATGACTAATAGCCAAAGAAAAGCTCAAAATGGTCACTTGCCATGAGCAAAGCAAAGAGCAACAACTTGGTCCCCAAAGACATGGGCAACGGCTCGACATAACCAAGCAAAATAGGCTCAAAACACTTGAAAGTGGCTAGACCCTCTAGACAGAGGCAAACAGCTCGACATGTCTAGCAAAAGAAAAATGTGCAGCTCCCCCTTGACAAGTGCATCAACCTCACAAATACACATGAATGCACACTCTCGATTTGTGGAAACATTCTCCCCCTTGTTGACAAAAGCACTTATCAAGTGGACAAGATAGAAGCTCCCCCTTAAAACATGCTATGAAATGCATAGGATGTACAATGCAAATATACAAAGCTTCAGGAGTATAGCAAGTTGAATAAAATCATGCTCAAGTTGGTACGGCACATGTATTACAATAGGGGCAAGACAAAACTAGTGCTCAAACTGATCAAATGAAATGGAATATGAATCATAAGCATTTTGACCAGTTTTAAGCATATTTCATAAAAGGTGTTCACCAAAGAGGATAGCACATAGCAAATATAAGCAGGAGATCAAACTAGTGCTAGCACATGTATACAAAAGTGAACTACCCCATATAACGATCATACATCATGTCTCAAGGAAGCACTTAACACTTGTAGCTTCAACATTGATCGAAGTGTTACAGCGGATTATAAGATTACTTTTAGACATGAGTATGTGAGGGTATCAAACTGTCCGCCGAAAGATTTTGTTATTTTATCATGTTTTTCAACCACGCCACGTTCATCCCTTTGTGCAAGAGGAAAGCCGTCTCATCACGAGTGGTTGTGGACTAGCACTACAATGCCCAAGTTCATCTCACTTGAGTGAATGAGAAGCAGTCTCGTGACATTACCGTGGGATAGTAAAGATCCAACTCCAAAACATTTTCATCATTATTTAGCTTAGGCATCAAGTTTTAGCACAAAGATATCAAGAGATCCGAGCTAAGTATACGATTCAAGAAACATGAGACGTAGCAACTAAAGCATACATGTGAAAGCAACATGGATCTCAACACATCCTACACATGCTAGGTTCCATCTCAAAGGTGAACATTTTTCAGATTTCATCATTCATTAAGCAAGTTCACATTTATAAAAGAAGCTTAGCTCATAACATGTATCAAGATGATCAAAAAGAGCCTAAGCTGCTATAGCCATCATGTATCCATAATACATATCATCAAGAGCATAACCTTAATCAACAAGCTATACAAATGAAGCTAAGCACATGATATATGATACATGATGAGATGCAATGCAATATAATACAAAAGCAAAAGCAAAGAGAAAAGAAAGAAAGACTACTATTCAAGATACAAAGCATCCCACAACTATGGGAAGCAAACACCCAACTCCCCTCTCAAGTGTGCAAACTGGGTTTGATCAACAGGTTTGGTGAAAATGTCAGCTAGCTGGTGCTCGGTGCGGATATGTCTCAAATCTATGGTTCCTTTCTCTTGATTGTCTCTCAGGAAGTGGTACCTCACCTCAATGTGCTTGGTTTTAGCATGGAGCACTGGGTTTTTGGCTACACTTATGGAACTGGTGCTATCATAGTAAAGTGGCACTTGGGTGAAATCTAAGCCAAAGTCTCTCAAGGTAGAAACTATCCAAAGCAGCTGAGAGCAACAAGCGGCAGCAGCAACATACTCAGCCTCACAGGTGGATTAGGCTATGGAAGACTGCTTGTGAGAGGACCAAGAAATAAGAGACGAACCAAGAAACTGACAAGTACTAGAAGTTGACTTTCTCTCAATACGACAACCAGCATAATCAGCATCAGAATAACCAAAAAATGATAGGGTGGAAGTAGTCGAGTACCAAAGACCGAACTCAGGAGTAAAACGAAGGTACCTCATGATCCACTTGATGGCTTGACGATGAGATGTGCGCGGTGAAGACTGAAAGCGTGCACAAAGACAGACTGTGAACTGGATGTCCGGTCTCGTCGCCGTCAGGTACAACAGTGACCCGATCATGCTGTGATACTCCCTCTGATCCATGGCTTCTCCCTCAAGGTCTTCATCCAAGGCAATGGTAGTCGCCATGGGCGTCGAAAGAGGCTTGGCCTCGCCCATGTCAAACTTCTTCAGTAGGTCCTTGTTGTATTTGCCTTGGTGCACAAACGTCCCTTCCTGAGTTTGCTTAATTTGCAACCCGAGAAAGAATGTCAACTCGCCCATCATACTCATCTTGAACTCCCTGCTCATCAAATCAGAAAACCTTGACACAACGGCATGTGTGGAGCCACCAAAGATTATATCATTGATGTATATCTAGACAATGAGAATGTCTTTGCCTTGCTTGAGGAGAAATAAAGTTTTATCAACAGAGCCCATGAAAAACCCTTCCCAAGCAAAAAGGACTTCAACCTAGCATACCAGGATCTAGGGGCTTGTTTGAGACCATACAAGCTTTGTGGAGTTTATAAACATGGTCTGGGTGCTTAGGATTTTCAAAACCAAGGGTTTGCCTCACATACACTTCCTCCTCTATGTACCCATTGAGAAAAGCACTCTTGACATCGATCTGATACAACTTGAACCCTTGCTGTAAAGGCTAAAAGGATCCTAATGGCTTCTAAACAGGCAATAAGAGCAAAGGTTTCCTCAAAGTCTATCCCCTCTTTCTGACAAAACCCCTGAGCAACCAATCTAGCCTTGTTCCTAATTATCACCCCATCCTCACTCTGCTTGTTCTTAAACACCCACTTGGTACCTATGGGATGACACTGTGGAGGTGGAGGAACTAGGACCCAAACTTGGTTTCTCTCAAAGTTCTCAAGCTCCTCATGCATGGCATTGACCTAATCAGCATTAGATAAAGCGTGTCAAACATCTTCAGGCTCAAAATCGGCAACAAAAGTAGAATGTGCGAAATGAGATATTTCATATGACCTGTTGCGAGTGACACGCCGGTTGAGGTTACCGATCATGGTCTCAGGAGGATGATGATGCTGAATGTGTACAGGCACCGTTCTTGATGAAGTAGCCTCCCCCTCAACCATAGGTGGAGCTCCGTCAGGTGCAAGAGAGGAATACTAGTCGTCCGGCCCCCACGAAGTTGAAGAAGAAGGATTGGGGCCTTGAACTAATGTAGTCATCGTAGGGTCGACAGGGGCAGCCGGTGGAGTCGACTCGGAAGCACCCCAATCGGCATCATCCTGCACCTCCTCCACAAAGATGCTTTCACCTATCTCTTGATCACCTACACGCTCAAAGACAGGAGAGGAACAAATTGTGGTTTCATTGAAGGTAACTTCACAAGTCTCCATAATGCGATTAGTCTCAAGGTTAAACACTCCATATGCACATGAATGACTAGCATAACCGAGAAAGATGCCATCAGAAGAACGAGACTCAAACTTGTCTAAGTTACCTTGCTTGAGAATGAAACATCTACACCCAAAAACTCTGAAGTAGCTCACCTTAGGAAGACACCCAAACCACAACTCATAAGATATTTTGTTTGTAAAAGCTCGAAGGAAAATACGGTTTGAAACGTAACAAGCTTTGTTGATTGCTTCGGCCCAATAATGCCTAGGAGTGCTATGCTCATCGAGCATCGTCCTGGCCATCTCAACAAGGGTCCAATTCTTACGTTCAACAATCCCATTCTGTTGACGCACATAAGGTGAAGAAAACTAATGCTCAAAACCCAAAGATTTGCAAAAGGCTTCAAAATAAGAGTTCTTGAATTAAGTGCCATTATCACTACGTATAGCTCTCATGGCATTCTTGGGAAGCTCATTTTGTAGCCTAAGAATAAATTCCCACACATGGGAAATGCCTCATCCTTGGACTCCATGAAAAAGACCTAAGAATAGCGAGAAAAGTCATCCACGACCACAAGAACATACCACTTCCCACCATCCGACCGAACCCGTGATGGACCTACAGTGTCCTTGTGAAGAAGCTCGTCGGGTTGTTTGGTCATCACTTGGTTTATAGAGGAATGAGAAGCGAAAACCATCTTCCCATGATGACATGGGTGACAAACCAAGTCCTTCTTGAACTTTAGCTTAGGCAATCCTCGGATTAGATCAAGAGAGCTCAACCTTGAAAGCAAGTCAAAGCTCAAATGACCAAGCCTCCTATGCCACTTCCAAAGCTCAGAAGAAGTGCCTGCCACCAAACACCGAGAAGTGTCAAAAGAGCGAGAAAAATTGGCATGAAAGACAAGGCCAAAAGGCACAATCGAGCAAACAAGATCACCACGAGAATCCAAAATGGGAGAAAGGCCCGTATTAAAGCGCACTTTGAAATCATCTCTAAGGAGTTGCGAAACCAAAAGGAGATTGAAATACAAGCTCCAAACCAAAGCAACATCCTTGAGCACAAAGTTCTCATTGAGCCTTACCAACCCACGAGAAAGCACCTTACCTTTACCATTGTCCCCAAATGTGATGTACTCCTTGGAGGTCATGGGGTTGAGGCTAGAGAACCAATTTGAATTACCAGTCATGTGGCGCGAACACCGAAATCAACAAGCCATATGTTCTCCAAGCCTCCATGCTGCATCAATAGAAAGACATGGGATGAGAAAATGATCCAACACTGGGGTTAGTAAACTAAGGAGAATACCAGTGCTAGGTCATTTGCCCTGGAAAAGTGTTAGGAAAAACACCACACATGCCATGTCCCATGGGAGAGAAGCGATCACCACGAGAGAGAAAATGTGGTTCGCTAGAAGTGTAGGACTGAGAGCCACTATCATAGGACCTAGAGTCGTATTGAGTATGACTTGGTCCACGTCGGGCACAACCATCATGTGGTCTCACAAACTGAGGCTTAGCACCTTGAGATCTTGCACCTCTTGGTCTAGTGTATGCCTCTGAGCGGGTGAACTATGCATGCCATGAGATGGGCGATGCATATCCTGCTGGTAAAGCTCAAACTCACGCATCTCATCTCTCTTCCTCCTAAAGCAAAACTCAACCAAGTGACCATCCCTCTTGCAATAGTCACAGTGATACACCTCTCTCTTGGGTGGTGGATGACTCACTCTATTGTGGGCATGGTTCACTCTTGGAGGTGATTTGGCTTTAGGAAGGGGCATATCAGAGATGTTTGGTAGAGTGTCAAGTGGGTTCCTGAGGTGGTTGGGTTTTGGAATCCACACTTATTTCTGAGGTAGAGGTTTGGGAAACTCTTCAAGCACTCCATCCTACACAATGGGCTTGATAGGCTCAGAGGGCTTTGGTGGATTAATCTTTATGAGCTTGGGAGGATTGGTGGGTTTCACACTCGTGCTCAAACCACTATGTTCACCAACCTTGCCAAAGACATTGTTACCCTTTCCACCTAAAGCAATGCCAAAACCCATTGTGTCAATACCCCTCTTGTACTGACTCATCATCATGCCCAACTGTGGCTCACTGCAAGAAAGCCAACTCAACATGTGCCAAAGGAATGTGTTTTCCTCTCTAGTCTTTCTCTTGTCATGCCTATAGTTAGCAAGCTCTAGCTCCAAAGCCTCACAACAAAGACACTGAGCACTAGTACCATCCACACTAGACTTCTCAAGAAAAGCAATCCTAGCAACCTTCTTAGAAAGCTCAGAGCACAACTCAGCACAAGACTTGCAAGGACCTGACAAAATAGGTCCAGCTCTAGCCCTATCCAACTTCTCAACCAAAGCAGAGTACTTGGACTACAAAGAAACAAGACTAGACATGTGAACAGTGCATTCATCGCACTCAGTCTCGTTAGACAGAACAACTCTATCCTTCTTGACACGCTCAAGTTCATCTAACACCTTGAGAAGCTTAGCCTTGAAGTCATTGCATTCTTTAGCAGCACGAATAAGCAAAGCGTCTTGCTTTAACATGGTGTCATTCATAGATTCAAGCTCAACGAGAAGAGATTCAATTGTGAGTTCTATCTCAGGCTCGGTGTCGACCTCGTCGTTGTTGCCGGTGGTGGTATCGTCAAACGCCATGGTGCAGTAACCTCCTCGGTGCTTGTTGGTGTAGAAGCTCAAGCCATTGAACTTGTTCTCGACCTTCTTCTCGGACTCATCATCACTCGGAGGAGAGTCACCATCAGAGTCGATGTCACTGAAAGACACGACGAGGGCTCACTGCTTTGCTTCTAGCTGCTCGAAGTACTTCTTCTTCATGCGCTCGGGATTGAAGTCTTTCTTGGACTTGTACTTGTGAGGGGACGACTCATGCTTGTCCTTGTGCTTGGAGTAGTCGTGCTTTTCAGAGTAGCTCTTGTTCTTATTGGGGAAGCTGGCGACGTAGTGGTCGAGCTCTCCACATCCAAAGCAACCTTGCTTGTTGCCACCACATCGACGGCTCAAGCGGTTGTTGTGAAACAGCGAGAACTTGCTGATGACAAGCGCCAGCTCATCATCCCCAAAAGCCTGCATCTGCTCTTCTGTTGCAGACATAAGAGAGGACAAGGCAAGAGACAACTGTGATGGGTTAGCCAAAGAAGAACTTGAACTTGAGTTACCTAACACCAAAGCCATGGTAGGAGCAGATGGATTCTTGATCCTCGCTTGCGTCTGGAGATCGATCTTGGTGGACTTAAGCTTGCTGAACAGCTCATCCACGGTGAGAGTCTCATAGTTGGCCAATTTGATGATTGCCTGCACCTTGACCTCCCAGACCCTCCGATCTAGAGCATATAGAAGCTTGAGTGCTCTCTGATGATCGTCATAGGGTATAGCTGCATTGTTAGCTCGCATGTTGTTCACAATGGTGGTAAAGCGAGAGAACATCGAATCAATAGACTCCCTATCAACTTGAGTGAAGTTCTCATACTCCCTCTTGTATGTCTCGTAGAGTCTGGTTTTGACATGGGCTGTACCCTCATGGAAGCTTTGAAGCCTCCTCCAGATCTCACGAGCAGTCACACAACCAGAAACATGATCAAACTCAGGAATCGAAAGAGCAGCATAAAGCCAGCACGGGCAATATTGTTCACATTGTGTTGGTCGATCTGCTCTTGATCGACACAGGCATGAAGTACCATGTAATCAGCATTCTCAATGATCTCCCAAACACGCAAATCAATCCCCAAGTGATGCGCTTGCATCCGAATCTTCCAATACGAGTAGTTCTCCCCATTGAATTATGGTGGCTTGCCCGGTTGGTGATTCAAAGCCATGTCGCCTTCTGTGGATCACGGACCAATTAAGGTGGAAGTGATCCTTAACCGGCTCCGATACCAATTGAAGGACCGAAAACGACGACCAGAGGGGGGTGAATGGGAGCCGTAAAAATTTCTCGCGAAATATTTAGGCCACTGTTCCAACCTCACTGCCAAACACGCAAACCAAATACAGCGATGTTCATGACCCAACTAGTGGGTGAATGTTCCCTAGGAACACAGCAGAATACCACAAAGCCAATGCAAGAGACGAAGATAGAAACAGAGATCAAACGCAACTGGTCGGGAGCTGGTTGGCAATTGGATGGGAATTGGTCGAAAATTGGTCGGGACCACGTTGATCATGGTGGTCGGCAACAGGACGAAATCTGGTCAGGAACTGGTCAGGACCACGTCGATCACTATGGTCCGAAGTGGTCAGAAACTGGTTAGGAACTGGTCGGGACTACATCGATCACGGTGGTCGAGAAGTGGTCAAAAATTAGTCAAGAACTGGTGGGGACCACATCAATCACAGTGGTCGAAGAGTGCTACTCAAATGAGCTCACTCAGTGCCTGAGCACACGATGCTGGTAGCACTATTGTTATCCCCACAGAAGACTTCCTCACGCAGTCAGAAAGCGGAGAACGAACAAAACTCAGGAAAGAACACCTGCTTTGGACAGTAGTAACGTGAGAGGGAAAATGTAAAACTATCCCCAAGAAATCGTCACTCAATTTAAATTCAATGGCCGAGGAAAGCAAATCTAGACCAAGAACTCAGTTTTTCTCCAAGGATGCAAATCTCGTGATTTCTTGATGCACGAGTGGAATTGGTTCAAATCACTTGGTAATCTATTTCATCACTCGACAAAGCATCAATCAGCGCAAAAAGAACGAGCCAAATTGCTCCAAATCTGATGAATGAAAATTCGTCCAACAATACCACCAAAAGTCAATACAGCACAGAGACAAACAAAAATCACAAGACAAAAGCCAACACCTAGAGGGCTTGAGGAGGGATTAGGGCCTCCTCTTCCCACTCAAAAATCTCTAGAGAACATCACACAAGGATTTGTTCTTGGACCTCTAAGCAAGAACATAAACAGAAGGGGTAGCCGGATACCGAAAAAAGAAAAACGAAAAATGACTGAGGTGAGTTTGAGTGGGGGCAGTCCACTCTTATTTATATGCCTATGACACAATTCCACTTCTACCCCTAGATATTTTTAGAGCGAACCACCTAGCCAAGGGCACTATGGTCCAACTCAAGATTTTCTGATCCGACGGCCACCGCGCCTTCTCACCGGTAGCCTTGCCTCGACGCCATCTCCCTGATACCACCACGTGCTGTCCATCCGCATTG
This sequence comes from Bothriochloa decipiens, assembly GCA_023333625.1. NCBI lineage: Eukaryota > Viridiplantae > Streptophyta > Magnoliopsida > Poales > Poaceae > Bothriochloa > Bothriochloa decipiens. Next base: position 38,328,283 of record CM041628.1, on the reverse strand, counting down.
GGACCTCCATCTGGGTTTTGGGGCCCAAACCCGTGAAACCCGTCGCCGATGGTTTTGAGGACAAACCACCAAACCATTCGTGAGTAGCGTAGCCCATACGGGTCCCCCGCCGATGGTTTTGAGGATAAACCACCAATCCTCCTCGCAAGTAGTGTAGCCCGTACGCATCTCCCACCATGTACACTTGCGCTTGTCGATGTCCCAAGTGTTAGCCACCGCAGCTGGCCACCCGGCCGTCTGGTCTATTAGTCCAAGCCTAGCGTCCGCCCATCATCGCACCTGGTCCATCAGCACGGCACACCCTACTTGACCTTCTCCCGATAGGTGCCACCTCATTCGGACTCCATACCTGCACATCACAATCGTTCATCACACCAACAAAGATGCTACACCATGATATGGAAAATCATGTGTCCACACATCAAAAGAATGGTTATTGGAAATGAAATGTTCTTTTGAAGTAATTTAGATTCTTTCACCTTCCACAACTATATCTTGTTTGTTAGGAGGAACTTTCATAGATGCCCTACACAACCTCATAGTCAGCACTAATATTGTCGATACCCTGGAAACGGGTATCCCAGACCCCTTGCTTAACAAACTAAAACCCCGCAAAATCAGCATCTTGACCCCTCCGATAACCTCCAACGTTAACGTACGAAGGCCCATAGGCTGAGACGTATCGGACTGGCCCGCGAACGAACAACGACGGCCCAAAACCAAAGCCTGCTCAAGAGGCTAACGAACGGACTAGTACTGTATAACCGAGAGGTTACCGAACGGACCAGTACTGTCCACCCGAGAGGATACCGAACGGACAAGTACTGTATACGCGAGGGTACGATTCGAGCGACCCCTCGAGGACGGAACTTCATCCTCCGAACGAGCCTGCCCTTGAGGACGTAACTTCGCCCAGCGAACGAGCCTCCCCTCAAGGACGGAACTTCGCCCGGGCGAATGGGCGGCCCTCGAGGACAGTGCACCCCTCGGCCACCAACTCCCCCATACGGATCCGAGCGCATTTAATGCGATCTATCTACCCCCGCCTAACCACATGGCCACAGTTACGGTAACAGTTATAGGCATGGCGGTCAGATCTACTTTTACCGCCCATGCCCTGGAATCCCGCAAGTCATATTACGCTGTTGCGCCATACCGAGCGCTGTGCCACGACCCGCACCGCCTCGAGACGTATAAACTAACATGTTTTCCGTGTTTTCCAGGATCCGATCTTATCCAGCGAAGCTCGACCTCCTCGGCACGACCCCCTCGGCTCCGGCCAGGACCCTCGACCGTCGCCCCTCGACTTCACCGAGCGAACCCTCGAGCTGAACTTCAACAACTCCCGATGCGACGGCTGCAGGGCCTCCCATACCGACGTACATCACTACAGCGGCACCAACATAATCGGCCTCAACGTCGTACGTCATCAGCGTCATGCGAACTCGAAATACATGTACAGCTGTGCCCCTCCTTCGTCTATAAAAGGAGGCACCAGGGCGTTAGAGAGAGGGACCGGACTCAAATCGAGAGGATCTAGAGCATAGAAACATTAAGGCCCTAGATCACAGAGCGACACCGTGAGCCTGTGCAAGGTCGAGAGCGAGGCGTCTGAACGCCCCAACTCCACCTTTCACTCCTCATACCAGCTTGTATTTTCCCCTGTACTAGCACTTCAGTGCAAGATAACATGAATCATCCTCCCTCCGCTGGACGTAGGGCCTTCTTTGCCCGAACCAGGATAAATTATTGTGTCCTTCTTGCATCACCCACCGGATTAGGGAGCACGCAAATACAATATTACTCGTTGGTGTTAACCCCTCGAGGGTCAGGACACCGACAAATATCATGTCACAATTCCTTGCAAAAGCCCTTTTGGGTAATATGCCACTAGTGTCGACTGACAAACTCTTGTCAAGGTTCATCGTAGAGTGTTGTGGGATTGCTAGGGTAGTCCCAATAAAAATTCATGGAATCGAGGTTTGCATAGACTTCCACATCTTTGCTATCCTCGAGTTTGATCTTCTCATATGCTATCCTTTGGACAAACTTGTCCAAAAAAAGAACCATCTCAAGGGAGCCTTGTTGAGAAGTTTAGTTGGTTCTACCGCTTGCCTTGAAACCCCAAAGGCGAAACAAAACTACATGTTTGAGGAGGCAAAATTCAGTTCTCCATTCATTTCTCATCCTTGTGAAATAGAACGTCCATCATCGCCCTCACTCGAACATAAGCCATGTCCCTCTGGCCTTGAAAGTGTTGCTCTTGATAATGTCTGAGATGCAACATTAGTTCCACATGAAAACTTCCATGCCATGGACATGCCCGAAGCAACAACTCTAGAGACCAAGCAGTAGCTTGCTAATGAGCATGCTAACTTCACTTATGAGACGTCTCATGTTTCATGCTCAATTTTGGAGCCTCTAGAGTTTGTTCTACTTCCAACCCCGTGCTTCCACGAGAATTATAACCTTCTCTTAATTCTCGTTGTCAAACTTTTTAAGAGGTTGGTTGTTGATGCCTATGTTTATCATAAGCATTACAAATCTTGTAGCAGCATGATAGTGCTTACCTTACAGCTTGAACATTCATGCTCATGTTTGGTGGTGAAGTTGGAAACTACACCACCATTGATAGCTGCAAGAAGATGTTCCCACGGTCAGGCTTAGGACCATAACTTAAGCACTGCCAGGAGATACCTCGGATTATCTTAAAAAACTTAAACTTATTATTATTACTACTACTATTATTAATACTTTTATTATTATTTGCTTTATTATTATTCTATTATTATTAAAAATAAAAAACTTTCCTTCTCAATAAATGCAAGGACATGTTGCCAAGTTAGTATGCACCTTCGAGTATTCTTTTACTAACCATTACAGGTTAAGATTAAGAAGAGTACGAGTCATATGACGCTTGAGCACATGAAGCAGGATCATCCACAAACCTTGATGCTCTTGGGTAATGGAACACACTCCAAAGGGGACCCTGACTCTACACTTGATTTTTAAACACAAAAGTCCAAATGTGGGGGATGAGGGTGAGGATCCTTAGTTCCAAGCACACAGAGGGACATCATTAAAAAAGAGAGAAATGATGATGATGTCAGCTTTGCCTTGTTTTTACAAAAAATAATAATAGAAAAAAGAAAAGAGAAAAACAGAAGAAAAATTTTTTTAGAAAAAACAAGAGAGAAAAAAATGGAGGAAAGAGAAGGAGCAAGTGAGGCCCGCATAGCCACCATAACCACCAAATGGGGCGCTTGACTCCACCCAGCATTGTAGGAAGGGCTCGCCTCCAAGCCTTTGCTACAACCATCAAAGGCCGTGACCCATACATACTAAGCCATGAGAGTGGCCTGGGCTAGAGGTTTACCTGGGAAAAGTCATCATGCAAACCACGGTGACAAACTTCAACACATCATCCATTGATGCTGTCGGTACAAACACTCTGGTATGCAAAGGTAATGTTCTCCAACTCTTTACTCACTTTTGTCTCCATAAAAATATAAAATCATGTTCTTCCTCTGTTTGCGTGATATGCTCCTAGTTTGGTTGTATTCACATAGGCCCATGTGGTACATCCATAGGCTTTTGAATTAAGCATGGTGCTTAGGTTAAAATAGCCTTCTTTAATAAAAAATTTGACATGGTGTTAATTTTTGATTAATGAACTTTGAGTTGCTCTCATAAACAACAGATGCAATCTTATATGGAGATAAAACAAGGCCTATTTTAATTTCTTTGGGAACGTTGTGTTCGCCTTGCTTGAGTTTTAGTAAAAGTTGGCTGAACAAACTTTCAGATGAATAAACTCATGGAAATCTTATTCACCTATCAATGTTTTCACCTCTGTTGGATGAATCTTGGTTATCTTGTCATGCTTCCTTTCTCTATGCTAGTAAGTTTTGGTTTGGAAGTGTTGGTCCTACATCCTACATCTTTTTGACTAAGCATGGTTCTTAGTTTGAAGCTTGGATGTGAGATCATGCTTCTATAGGCTTTTTAATGTAAGCATGGTGCTTAGATCTTGAGCCTACCTTGACAAATTAGACGTGGTGTCTAGTTTGATCTTTGAACTTAAGCTGCTATTATAGATTTGGGTTGATCATATGGACTAACTCCTACAGGGATATATAAATTTTATAAGCGTAAGTTTTGAGATGACAATGGAGATAAAAACTTGTTTGGTGAATCTAAAAAAATAATATAATAAAAAATAATTTTGATAATAATAAAATAAAATAGACCTTTCATCCCCAAGTATGTTGTCTTGTTATATTGATATCACCATAAACACAAGCTTGGGGAGGGATGCTTCCCAGCATGCTAAAAGGATACCACGAACTAGAATTCAGGCCATAGCATGCACGAGCTAGCATGATTCCAAGTTAAATCACTAATGGTAAGTCAGAAGCTAGCTTGGGGAGGACTCCTGCAAAGGTAACTCATATCTTAAACTTCTTTGAATAAATTAATTATCTTATAGAATGATGAGATATGATAAAAAATAATGATATTCCACTCTATATATGTGTTATAGAAATATTTAGTTCTACCCTTGTTGAAATGATGAATAGTTGCTTTATTTTATGTTTCTCCTATACCTGCTTTATAATCAAGCTTTCTCTAAAGTTTGGGTTTATCAGCTAAAAATGTATCATCCTAAAAACTTGAACTAGTGGGTTACTGTGGGGGTATAGACTTTGGGCTATTTGGTACAAGACGCTCCAGACCAGAAGATGAAGGCTAGTCCATCATCATCCTGATCGGTGGGCTGGATGACAAGATAGAGCTTGTGGTCCACTACCACCCAGGTCGGTGGGCCGCACGGGTACTGAAGGCTACTTGGCATGCAAGAAGTAATAGTCGGTTAGATCTGGTCGTGTACTCCAAGGATACGGCACAATGTAACCGACCATAGGGGAAACCCTAGATATGTAACCTTGCCCCCCACTATATAAGGAAGGCAAGGACCCCCTTAGAATATGACCTTTCTCTTTCATCGGATCTGATCTCATCTGGTTGGATCTCTTGTACTCCGGTACTCATCAATACAGCAGTAGAGACGCAGGACGTAGGGTATTACGCTTCTGAGCGGCCTGAACCTGGATAAACCCTGGTTGTCCTGGTTGTTTGTCTTGTGTCTCACATCTAGATCGTAGATCTTAGCACGCCCTCACCGCAATCTAGTACCTTGGGGTATCCCGTGGTAGACTGCCAGGAGGTTTCATCGACAGTGGCGCACCAGGTAGGGGTGCACGATCTGATCAGCAGGCGATCCAGATGGTTTCATTCCCGGCTTCCATGGACTTTGAGGCAGGCGTCTCCCTCACCATCAGTTCGCTCATGTGGACCACCGATGTGGCGATGTCCCTCATGTTCACGGGAGCAGCGCAGCCAGTCCCAGCTCTGGCTGTGACACAGTCGGCCCTAGCACCGACCGCGCCAACCACGTCTCCAACAACTCAGATCTCTGGGCCGCCTCCGTGGTTGTTCGAGTTGATGGCCACGCCAGCGGTGGACTGGCGGCTCCCTCTTTACCAGGGGAGGCACATCGATAGTTCCAACCTGATCAACCTGATTGATCAGCACGGGGTAGGTCTTGCTGAAATCCTTGAGTACGTGGAGTCGGCTCCCGCGCGGCTCCGCGAAGAGTACTCGGACTTCATCCCAGTCCGACCACGTTGGCGCAACCGTGCCAACCAGCCACGTTGCACGGATCCAAATCCGTCCATGGTTCATTGACCACTACCTGTCCGTCAGGAGTGGCAATGCTCGGCACCAGCAAGTTCGTACGAGCCAAACTGGTGGTCCGTGCCAACAAGATCCAAATCTAGCTCCAGCCCAAGCACCACCTGCTGACCGCAGAGGAGGACCATCGGCTGCCCGTCGGGGCAGGCCTCCTACTGTGGTGGGGCACCATCAGCGACGCCCTACGTGCAGTTAGGTTCATCAACCACGCCGACCAGATCCAACCCTGGCCGTCACTCGGGCTCCTCCTCTAGTTAGGCTGGACGAGTTCATCGACTTGCATCAGCACCAGCAAGCACTTAGCACGCCACTCGACAGGCCTGAGAAGAGCAGAGGCAGCAGCACCGGGCATAGTAGACACGATCTGCACCAGGACCGACAGATTCCATTGCCCCTGACCAAAACCATGCACTCGTCTTTCTGCACGGGTTGAGCCACGCAGCCACGCCCTACGCGAGAAACCTGCAGGATGCTCCTTGGTGACATGATGACCATCTACTAGACCTAGATCTCAGTCTGGTTCTGGTCCCAGAAGATCCAAGGCCCCTGGTCGGCATGGTGTCTTTGCAGCAGAATCCTTCCGGATTGGGCGCAACGGTCCCCGAAGACAGCGCCATGTCTGCTCTCTTGTCTCAATGGGATGCCCCCCATTTCCTTCAACCTTACTGAGTACCTCCTCTCTGATGAAGAGGGTCTTGAGGTCTGGAATCAGGAAAACATTGAGGAAGAGAACCCGACCACGCCGGACCACCAAACCCATTATGACAGCGTGGCACCAGGCATCCCTAGGACCCCGCCTGGCTTCAACGACGCGGTATTTGCTGTCAGCATGGATGAGCCTCCCGTTTTGAATGAAGCAGAGTAGCAGAGGCAAGCAAGGGAAGGCCACAACGCCGATTGAGAGCGTTGACGCCTCTTGGAGGCACAAGACGTGAACACCGCCAACGACAGAGGCAACAGGGGCAACGGTGCAGGCCCTCAGCCACGCCACCTTCAATGCAACCTCGATGGCGAGTTCATCATGGTCAGGAATCAGATTGTCCACGAGATTCCCATGGCCAACATTGTCGTGGCCATGGATCGGCTTAACAACCTTTCCCCGAACACACCCGAGATCAAAGCAGTCTAGGATTTTTATCACCGCCGAAGCACAGCTGGTTCAGCTCTGCTTTGTTAGATCACTGACCATGTCACATCTGTCGTGGCGGTCCTGACGCAGCCATCGCCGCCAACCCATAGAAAATGGCGCCAACAACGAGTCCAATCACGGAGGGCCTTCGCTCGAGCAACCCTGGCAGGCCAATGCCGATAATGCTCCACGAGAGGTGCCGCAGAACGACGAGCGCCAACCTGACAATCGCCAGCACGCCAACAGGCAGCAGACCAACTGCCGCGTCGATTGCAACCAGGAAGTCGAGCAGCCCCAAGACCACAACCTCCGTGGTCACCTTGACGAACGGTACCGTGCTCGGTGACACATGAGTAGACCAGCCCCATTCTTGGAAGAACTTAAAGATGTTCTTTGGCCGAAGAACTTAAAGTTGTTCTTTGGCCAAAGAACTTCTGGATTGAGGATGTCAAGATGTACGATGGGCAGGATGATCCTGAGCATTGGATCATGTTGTATGAAGTGGCGGTCTGAGCAGTAGGAGGCGACTAGTTTGTCATGGCAAACTACCTCCCGGTAGTCTTGAGCAATGTCGCTACCTCCTGTTGCTCCGCCAGCGCGCCGACAACATTCACAACTGGCCTCAGCTCAGGCAGATGTTCATCGACAACTTCAAGCCCACCTGTGTGCAGCCGAACACCAAGTACACTCTAGCACAAGTCTGGCATCATCCAAGGGAATCGCTACGACAGTATATCCGACGATTCTTCGACACGTGGAATCATGTAATCGATGTCACCCCGGCAGAAGGGATCGACCTTTTCGTCATAGGCCTGGTTCAACCACGCGGCCTATACCTCAAGAAGGAGTTGCTCCTCGAGCGACTAAGAACCATGGAAGATCTCCACTCTACAGCCCATAGGTTCGCTCATCTTGATGACGGGCTGAACGGAGGGACCCTATTCCCTCCAACTGCAACTACCGCCGCGATGACGACCATGACCACGACAGCAATCAAAACCGGCAGCTAGATCAGCCGAACGATCACCGCAACAGCCGGAACAATCGTGAACCCGACCACCATGGTAATGATTGTTCATTCAAGTGACATGGTCGGGACATCCACAATGGTGGTCGGCGTAACTACAAGGACTCCTCTGTCAATGCGGTGAAGGGCCGGAAGAGGACAAACGACAAAGAACTCAATAATGTCCTTAATCAGGATTGCCCTTGTCATCCTTGCAAGGGCCACACACTGGGCGAATGCAGGGTCCTGAAGGAGGCGCTAGAGAAGACAGCCAACAAGAAGCCATGTCCAGCTCCCAAAGCCAAGGGCAAGAACCCCGTCCAGCAAGAGGATGCTGACGAAGAAGAAGCTCAAGATACCAACCCATGGCATGCCTACAGGGATGTCGTGAAGAACGTGACTGCCATCATATTTGGTGGCAAGGTTGGACTGGAGAACGCTCGCGCCAAGAAGCTGCTGACGTGAGCCATCGTGGCTATCCAGGAGGCTGACAGCTTCATCGCGGATGTCAAGGTGCCCGTCTGGTCTGAGCAGCCCATATCATTCAGCTGCAATGATATGTGGGCCAAAATCCCTGACGCTAGACAATTCCCGTTGGTCCTCGACCCGGTGATAGATGGTGTCTGATTGGAGAAAGTGCTTGTTGAGCGGTGGTAGCGCCCTGAACATTCTGTTCTACCCAGCCTTCAAGGAGCTAGGACTGAAGCAGGACGACCTCAAGCCATATGAGTCTCCATTCTGGGGCATCATGCCGGGCAAATCTTCATACCCCCTTGGGTAGATCACGCTACCCATCCAGTTTGGGACAAAGCAGCACTTCTGCATCGAACACATTACTTTCATGATGGCCGATTTCAGGCATCTACCACGCCATCCTTGGCCGACCAGGGATTGCCAAGTTCATGGCAGTTCCTCACTAAGGGTACCTCGTGCTGAAGCTCCCAACCGAGCAGGGTGTCCTATCCCTACGTGGTAACATCTTCATGGCATGTGTATGCGAGTTCGATGCCTATGCAGTCGTGGAGGTCGAGGAGTTGAAGCACGTCATGGAGCACACCAGCCTAGGTGTCAAGGAGGCGCCCCCCGCAGAGCTTGAGGTTCCAGTCGAGTTTGCGCAGCGGCCTTCCAACAAGGCTAAACAGCACAAGCTGATCCAGCTTGATCTGAACGGCCCCTCAAAGACCACCAAGATCAAGGCTGCCCTTCCCCCCAAATAGGAAGATGTGCTCGTCTAGTTCCTTCGAGAGCACATCAGTGTGTTCACGTGGAAACCCGCCGACATGCCAGGTGTCCCGAGGGAAAAGGCTGAGCACTACCTTTATGTCTCGAAGACTGCTAAACCTATCAAGCAGAAGATGCGTTGGTTTGCTCATGACCGTAAGGAAGTCATTAGGGTAGAAGTGGCCAAGCTTCTAGTAGATCGCTTCATCAAAGAGGTGTATCACCCAGAGTGGTTAGCCAACCTGGGTCTTGTACTCAAAAAGAATAATGAATGGAGAATGTGCGTTGATTACACCGACCTCAACAAACACTGCCCTAAATAGGCTTTCAATCTTCCTCGAATTGATGAGGTTGTAGACTCTACTGCAGGTTGCGAGCTGCTTTCCTTCCTAGATTGCTATTCGGGCTATCATCAAATAGCCCTCAAAAGGGAGGACTAGGAGAAGACTGCCTTCATCACCCCTTCGGTGCTTTCTGCACGCGACCATGTCGTTTAGCCTCGAGAACGCTGGTGCTACTTACCAGCGGGCCATCCAGGCCTGCCTTGAGCACAAGATCGCTACCGACCTCATCGAGGCGTATGTCGATGATGTGGTGATGAAGACCAGAGAGTCCCATACACTGGTTGCCGACCTCTAGCAGAATTTCTCGGCCCTCAACAATTTTTGGTGGAAACTGAACCCCAACAAGTGCATCTTTGGCGTCCCTTTCGAGATCCTGCTTGGCAACGTCGTCAGCCAGGATGGCATACGCCCAAATCCCGAGAAGGTTTAGATTGTGCTAGACCTAAAACCACCATGAAACATCAAAGATATCCAAAAATTCACCGGCTGCATGGTGGCCCTAAGCCGCTACATCTCGGGCATGGGCGAAAAAGGGCTTCCCTTCTTCAAGTTGCTCAAAGCTAAGGAGAAATTCGAGTGGACAGAGGAGGCCGACAAGGCTTTTAGATAGCTCAAGGATACCTAGCAACTCCCCTAGTACTCACGGTGCCGCAAGAAGGCGAGGAGCTTCTCCTCTACATTGCCGCCACAACTAACATGGTCACTACCGTGGTGGTCGAGCACCAGGAACCCGAGCACGTCTACGAGGTGCAGCGCCCAATCTACTACATTAGCGAGGTTCTTAACGAAACCAAGCAGCAATACAACCACGTGTAGAAACTACTATACAGCTCCTGATCTCCAAATAGAAGCTCCTCCATTAGTTCCAAGCCTACAAGGTCATGGTGGTCACCAAAGTTGCACTTGGCGACATTCTCCGCAATAGAGACGCTAGTGGCCATATTGTCAAATACATGTTAAAGCTCTCCAAGTTCATGCTGAACTTCCACAGTTGCAATATTGTGAAGTCTCAGGCCCTAGTTGATTTCATTATGGAGTTATGAGACCTCAGCTTGCCCCTAGCTGATACGTCTCCTGACCACTGGAAGATGTATTTTGATGGTTCCTTGAACATCGATGGCGCCGGGGCAGGAGTATATTTCATCTCTCCGTCCAAGGACACGCTCCGCTACGTCTTGCGCATACATTTCAAGGCATCCAATAATGTGGCCCAGTACGAAGCTATCGATACCCAGGAAACGGGTATCCCAGACCCCTTGCTTAACAAACTAAAACCCCGCAAAATCAGCATCTTGACCCCTCCGATAACCTCCCGCGCTAACGTACGAAGGCCCATAGGCTGAGACATATCGGACTGGCCCGCGAACGAACAACGACGGCCCAAAACCAAAGCCTGCTCAAGAGGCTAACGAACGGACTAGTACTGTATAACCGAGAGGTTACTGAACGGACCAGTACTGTCCACCCGAGAGGATACCGAACGGACAAGTACTGTATACGCGAGGGTACGATTCGAGCGACCCCTCGAGGATGGAACTTCATCCTCCGAACGAGCCTGCCCTCGAGGACGTAACTTCGCCCAGCGAACGAGCCTCCCCTCGAGGACGGAACTTCGCCCGGGCGAATGGGCGGCCCTCGAGGACAGTGCACCCCTCGGCCACCAACTCCCCCGTACGGATCCGAGCACATTTAATGCGATCTATCTACCCCCGCCTAACCGCATGGCCACAGTTACGGTAACAGTTACAGGTGTGGCAGTCAGATCTACTTTTACCACCCATGCCCCGGAATCCCGCAAGTCATATTACGCTGTTGCGCCATACCGAGCGCTGTGCCACGACCCGCACCACCTCGAGACGTATAAACTAACATGTTTTCCGTGTTTTTCGGGATCCGATCTTATCCAGCGAAGCTTGACCTCCTCGGCATGACCCCCTCGGCTCCGGCCAGGACCCTCGACCGTCGTCCCTCGACTTCACCGAGCGAACCCTCGAGCTGAACTTCAACAACTCCCGATGCGACGGCTGCAGGGCCTCCCATACCGACGTACATCACTACAGCGGCACCGACATGATCGGCCTCAACGTCGTACATCATCAGCGTCATGCGACTCGAAATACATGTACACCTGTGCCCCTCCTTTGTCTATAAAAGGAGGCGCCAGGGCGTTAGAAAAAAGGCCCGGACTCAAATCGAGAGGATCTAGAGCATAGAAACATTAAGGCCCTAGATCACAGAGCGACACCGTGAGCCTATGCAAGGTCGAGAGCAAGGCGTCCAAACGCCCCAACTCCACCTTTCACTCCTCACACCAGCTTGTATTTCCCCTGTACTAGCACTTCGGTGCAAGATAACACGAATCATCCTCCCCCCGCTGGACGTAGGGCCTTCTTTGCCCGAACCAGGATGAATTATTGTGTCCTTCTTGCATCACCCACTGGATTAGGGAGCACGCGAATACAATATTACTCATTGGTGTTAACCCCTCGAGGGTCAGAACACCGACAGTTGGCGCGCCAGGTAGGGGAGCCGCGTGTCACTAACGATTTCCCGCCATTTTTTCGGATGGGCGATTTCGTTTCACCACTTTCGCACACTACGGTGATCTGGTTCGGAAGCCTGGAGTTCATGACCCTTGGCCAGGGCTACGACATGACCCTGCTCTCGATCATTGATCCGAACGGAGGTCGCGGTATGCCCCCACGTTCATGGGGAGCCGCTCGCCAGTCTCATGACCACGCTTCCACATCCGGAAGAAGGCACGGTCAGCGCCGTCATCGCCGTCAACCCAAGTCAAGAAGGGTCCCCGCCGCTTTCTCTACGCCCCTGACTGGAGATGAGAAACCTCTTGTTGAGGGAGTATCTGATCCGAGTTTAGAGGCAGAGGGCCAATCGGCAGGATCCCAGCACAACCCTGACTCCACCTTCACCGTGCGCTCGTCGTGGAAGTGCGACGAAACCCCCGCTCGATCGTGCTCGCTTCTGCACGGGCTGTTCGAGCGTCGTCGGTGGTCTTCGACCGACTCCAACAATCCCACAACGATGACTACGACAGCAACCCACTCCAACACGAGCGCATTGGAGGACCGCCCAGACAGCCTTCTCCGCGCGATGACGGACGTGGGGACTGTCACACCGGCCTCCGAGGGTTTGGCTTTCGCAAGAACGCCCGGCCCCCGGAGGTACACCGTCGGCACACTCCGACGGCGGCTGCAGGAGGAGGCGCGGGGGCAATTCCCCGTCTTCTACTGTGGTGACCCTGACTCTGACTCTGATCACTGGGATCCTACCCGAGAGTGCCTCCACATCGATGGTGGCGTCGACTCCGATCAGGAAACCATCGATCCAGCAGCCGCGGCGTCTACCGCCGTGCCGAGAGACGATCCCCCCAGAGCAGAGGACCAACAGGCCCCAGAGCCACCAGGCCCCCGGGTCTTCAGCAGGAGGATCCGCTGCCCCCAGCTGCCCCACAAGTTTCGACCCCCCACAAGCCTCGTCAAATATAACGGCAAAACCAATCTCGAGCTCTGGCTAGCCGACTTCCGGTTGGCTTGTCAGGCGGGCGGGGCGCGCGACGATCACGCCATCATACGTCACCTTCCCCTGTTCCTGTCTGACACCGCGCGTAGGTGGCTCGAGGAGCTTCCCCCCGACCAGATTCGCACTTGGACCGACCTTGTCCGTATCTTCGAGGGGAATATCAAAGGTACCTACGTGCGTCTCAGAAACTCCTGGGAACTGCGCAACTGCAAGCAAAAGCCAGGGGAGTCTCTCCGCGACTTTGCTCGATGATTCTCCAAGCTCCGCACCGAGCTGCCCCACATCTTCGACCTCGACGTCGTTCTAGCGTTTGTTGCGGGTACAACCTGCAAGGACCTAGTTCACGAGTTAGGGCGTAACCGCCCCGACACCGTCGACGAGCTTATGGATGGGGTCGCCAACTACGCGGCTGGCGAGGAGGCCGTCGGCGCCTTCTTCAGCGATGAGAAGGACAAGGGAAAAACGCCGGTAGCCGACAACGCCGGAGGCTCGAGCAAAGGGTCGAAGAGAAATAACAAGAAGAACAAAAATCAACAAGGCAAGCGGGAGGCTGCAGAAGATGATCTCGTCGCTGCAACCGAACGCAAAAGACCTCGAGGTCCCCCCGCGCCCCCCGAGGGTGCCATCTTCGACAAGATGCTCGAGGAGCCCTGTCCTTACCATAAGGACGGGGCAAGGCACAAGCTTAAGGACTGCCGCATGCTTTGAAGGCACTTCGAGCAAGTGGGTGTGAAGAAAGGTGACGACAAGAAAGACCAAGGCGGCGGTGAGGGAGACAACGGGGAAGACGGAAAATTCCCCGAAGTCTATGACTGCTACATGATCTACGAGGGGCCCTCGAACCAGCTCACGCCCCGACAGCGTAAGCGGGAGCGTTGAGAGGTCTTCTCCGCTCGTGTCACGACACCTCACTACCTCGACTGGTCTGATGCGCCCATCACGTTTGACCGCGATGACCATCCGGATCGAGTCCCTAACCCCGGGGCCTATCCGCTCGTCCTCGACCCGATCATCATCAACACCCGCCTCTCAAAGGTCCTCATGGATGGCAGCAGCAGCTTAAATGTCATCTACCTCGAGACCCTCGACCTCCTGGGAGTCAGGAGGCACCAGCTCCGACCCAGTGTCGGGGGGTTCCATGGCGTCGTGCCAGGGAAGAAGGCTTTCCCCGTCGGCCGTATCGAACTCCCTGTCTGTTTTGGCACCCCTGCCAACTTCAGGAAAGAGACCCTCACCTTCGAGGTGGTCGGGTTTCACGGAACGTATCACGCCATCATCGGCCGACCTGGCTACGCGCAGTTCATGGCGATCACGAACTACACCTACCTCGAGCTCAAGATGCCAGGACCCAAAGGCGTCATCACTGTCACCTCCTCCTACGAGCACGCGTATGACTGCGATGTCGAATGCGTCAAATATGGGGAGGCCGTCGAGCAAAATGCCATGATAGCCGCGACCCTTGAGCACCTCGCCGACGAGATGCCAGATCCCAAGCGACACGCCGGCAACTTCGAGCCAGC